>VDFB02000002.1:74343805-74982110 GCA_007258455.2 Sequoia sempervirens | reverse complement strand
CATTTTCAAAATAAATTAGTAGTTTAGGAAGTAGACTTGAAGCACTTCAATCCTTGTTTTGTTCCATCTCAAATTTTGAGTGTAACTATCCTCAATTTCACGTCCAAGGTCAGCATTTCTGATTTCAAGAAAAAAAGTGGCCACTTAAGCCCCCTTTTTGGGAACCATCTTGGTGCACTTACCCTATATTTTGTTGTATTAATCAATTAAAAAAATTGTTTTATAAAGATATTGGAAAAGTTGTTATCTTAATAAATAAAACAAATATAAAACTATTTGGCACTATGTACTTAAGATATAAAGATATGGAGTAAATAATTTATGAAAATTGTAGATAAAAGATATCTTAAATTAATCTATGTAAAAAAGACCAAACAACAAGAGATATATACTAATTTAATTTACTTTTATTTGAAAAACATTTTTTTTATTTACTTAAGAGTTATTTTATTTTATCATACAACTATTTAAGAATTATTTCTTACTTAAGATTATTTAATTTTATTTTACTTCATAATTATTTTATTTTATTACATTGTTTTCAAAGGGCTATTTTATTTTTATGTACAAATTTTAAAGTTTTTTAAAAATACATCATTAATTATTAATTATTTGGGTAATTCTTTTTTTAAAATAAAAAATATTTTAACAAGCTCTAATAAGGGAATTTTGTTCTTTGATATGTAAAAAAATTGAGAGAATGATAAGACAGTTTTTTTCTTTGATATGTAGAAAAATTGAGAGAAGCACTAGTTTGATCAAATTAGGCTAGGTATGGAACCCTTGACCACTTTCTAAATTGTTATCTATGTTGTTGCTATCTTTGTCATGAAAAACCCAACTAATGGCTATAAACCTGGTGGGAGAATTGTAGTAGGCTATCAAACAAGAAGGTATATACTAGACAAGGTTTTTTTCTTTCTTCTTTTGCTACTATCTTTGCTTACTCTATTGCTAAAAATGGCTCCACATCTTGATTTTTTATTGGGGTTGGTAATAATGTTGTATTTAAATTGCTTGCATTTCAAATATGTGATTCTACTATGAAGTTTTGAGTGCATGGTGAAATTTTTGTCATTAAACAACCTAATATTATATAAAAATATAATTTTAAAATATTGAATACTATCATTGCCACCACTACACATTAGCATGATATCACTTATATGTCAACTATTCTTGACACTTTTAAAAACAATGTGGAGTGACATTCTTTGTAAGCATGAAATGTTTTCATTAGTTTTTGTGAAAAATGTGTCTCCCCTATTGGTGTTGTGAAACCCAGCAATAAATTCACTATTTTTTAAACTCAGAGATTTGAATAACATAAATCAAATGACTGAAACAAAGAATTAAAGCATGCACAACATCATTCACAAAAATACTGAACACAACAGAAGTTAGAGAAAACCAATCACACTTTGACATAGTGATTTACCCTAGAAAACCCCTAACTCTGGGGAAAATCTAGAATTCAATGAGAGAGATTTTATTATTACAGAAAAGAGGAACTTTACAATAACTGCCATAACTTGGCATAATCTAACTTTGAGAATTGTCCTGGGTTGAATTCACCAAACCCACAACAATACTACAATCCTAGATAATGTCTCAACTCCTTTTGTTCACTCCAATCTCCCTTTCTCTTGTGTCATTCCCTACAAAAACCTTCAATCTATGTATCTCCAACGCACACATCAATTTCCTTTTATAACCTCTTATTCACTAGCAGTGAAATAAAAAAGTGTTTAACTTAGAACAAAACAAAGTTGTTTCTAAAAGAAAATTGCCAAGCTGGCAAGTGCGTAGGAGATCAAGAGGAAAAACATGAAATTGGAGATATCTTCTCCACAACCACTCCAGCCTAGGTGACACGGTTCCAGGATGGAATATATTTTGAGCTACTTTTTCAACAGTTTTTGAAATGAAATGAAAGCCAAATCAACTTATTAATTGAAATCCTTTAATATTCCAAATCCTTTGTTAAAAGAAAATTGGACCAATTTAGACTTAGATTATTACAAATCATTGTTTAATGTCTTCAACATGGTTAAAATACTATATAGATTGCTTACCTCACAATACATATTTAATCACATCCATGAGTAGACATTTATTTTTGCATATATACATCTAACCCTCAATATTTATCTCTATTAATCCCCACCCTATTTATCTAAATCTCTTTATCCCTCTTTCTTTCTATCTATCTTTAACTTTCTTTCTATCTTTAACTCTCTCACCATTAGAATTAAACATCTAGGGTATATTTATTCATATGGCTTAGATTGCTAAATGCTTTGTTAAAGGCAATTCAATTTAAAAAATATTCTAATTATGATTAATAACTTAGTTTAGGGGAGAGAATCTGATAGTTGAGCACCCTAATTCTTCGTGAAAATTTTAAAAATTCTCAATTTTTATAGTAGCTTGCTTGGCAACGCCCTTGCTTATAACTAAGGTTTCAGGGCCACATCATCAAATATGATGCCACATTAGCATGCATTTTGTCAAGGTGTCCAAAAAGGTCAAAAAGAAAGTGAGACCAATACTTGTGCACTAAATCATGTTTTATTGGTGTGCTGATGTGGCATCACATAATTTGTTGCTTGTTAGATCTAAAGAATACATATTATTCAATTATTGGTATCATCAACACTAACAACTTCAAAGTGATACCCACCGACCAAAATCATATTAAAATGATTGATGACCCATCCTTTTACAAATGTCTGTCATCTTCTTTCCGCCTTCCACAGATGTATTTAGTTTTGATATTGACCTCCTATCTAATTCAGACCAGACGACTATAAAATATTCGCACTAAAACAAATACTAACCAAAAATGTCATTTTTTCAGCTGATATTTTCTCAAAACTTTCCTGATAAAACTGATTCCATTTTGGTTGAAGGCGCATATCAAATTGAATACGTCCATTGCAACGGAGAACATATCTTATCTTTCCAGAAACAAATAATTGTGTTGGCACGTGTTTGAGTGTTTAAGAATGGGCTGAATGCTTTACAAGTCCAAGTAATTTATTTATGGGACGAAACAAAGTCATAAAGTAGTTACAATTTCTGTATAAAAACCTTTTATTAATATATTTTATTATATTATAAAGAAAATTGAAAAAGAATAATATTTTTATATTAAAATCAAATTTGAATAATAGGAAAGTTTAAACAATTTAATTATATAAAGTAATTTGGTGTTTGAATGAATTTAGTGGAGTTTAATTATTAAGAGTATGCAAATAATTGAACAACATTATATTAAATAAAATATGTGTATGTTTATGAATAAATATTTATTTTTGATTTATATATAAATTCAAATTGATCAAAAATTTATTTATGAATTAAAATAGTTTTTAAGTACAGGTTTATATTAGTAATCGTATTCAAAGTTTTAATGGATATGTTGGTAGGTTTGAGAAGGAATTGTAAAAAATATAAGAGGAATGTTTTATTTGTATGTATATTATAAGAGTTGTGTATTTGGAAAATTACATGCAAAATTTATGAGGTTATGACATTATAAATATTGGGAAAAAAAAGCACATGAAAGCTTGTTTGATTTCAAAAAGTATGAGAAATTATATTTCTAAATTACATAATGAAAGAAACTAAATGAATTTCTATGAATTTTGTGTCAATATTGTTCAAGGATGCTCTTCCTACTTCCCTAGGATTAGATAAACATTTTTTTTATGCTTACATACCATTCGACAGGAATGCAAAGGAGATGCATAGATTAGATGAACTAGTGACACTACTATAAATTTAAAACCTCGGCAATCAATGTTTTCAATGTCAATTGTTGCTCTATTGATCAAGAGGCCTTGTACTTTATGGACTGTTAATGCCCAAAACATTTGTAAAGAGTTTTTTGATGGCCACCACAAGTAAATGAAACAATTGGAATGTTATGGATCATGTATGTCCCAAGCAACTATAATGTAACATTTGTTGAAACTTCATGATAACAAAGAGAAATAAATTAAGATGGTATACTCTCTTTTTGGTAGATGGTAATGATGGCTTTGCCAAGGCACCATTAATGATTCTAGTTGCAATATGTAAATTTGAATATGGCATAACCTATTTTCCAATGCACAATAATTCCTTTGCTTATAGTTGTTCATCATCCAAACTTGAAATTGATCTAGTCATTATTTTCTCAGTAATGCATTGTACAATAGATGTGGACATTGATTTCAACATTGGTTATTATGTATTCTAACAAAGTCATTTGTTGCAAACAAATGTATTGATGAACATAATATATCTTGTTGATTAGAAAAAGGAAATTGCTAGTACATGACATGAGGAGTTGTCAATTTGTTGATGTTGCATCAACATTCCTTATATTTGAAAGTAGGTCACAAAAATTGATTAAGAGGTCAAAAAAGGAGATGCAAATTCGTCTTCTATTAAATTCAGAATTTTAAATTTAAATTTAAATTTATTGGAATCCCACCTTTTACCTTTCTTTCCTAGGTTGAATAAACACAAATTATTGTGATATGTTTTTATGTTTTTTGTATGTAAAGGCAAACAATGCATTTATTCTAATAATTTAGCATTCACAAGTCCTCTATCATTCTAGAGCATTAAAGAAGTAATCAATAGTGACAAACTTGGATTTGGTGCACTAGCAATATTTAACCAAATCTTCATACATCATCCTAGGGCCCTTGCATGCTATCTTCAAATATTTGTACACATTTTCATATGTTGACATTGAAGAACACGTCTCCTTGTGATATAACAATAGCCTCTTTTAAGAATTTATAAATACCTCCAAACCTTGGTTATTAGTAAGAAGTAGTGCAAATGAAGACCATTCAAGCAAGCAACAAAATAGAATTGAACATTTGCAAGGTCAAATATAGATATAGAAAATGAATTTGTGACCACAAACTTGTCCTCTAATAGAACACGAAACGATCATAAAATCTAAGACATTCTTTAAAAAAATATATTCTAAAGTTGAAACAAAAGTATATTAAAAGCATTCAGTTTCGACAATCCATTAAATATAAATTTTTAACACAATTTTGGAATTGATTGCAGTTTCAACAATCCATTAAATATAAATTTTTAACACAATTTTAGAATTGATTGTGTAATTTTAATCACCATCTTGGATCTTATACCTTCTCCTTTCATCTATTTAGAGTGTTTGGTTGACTATTATCTCTCTATTTCTCTCTTCTCTTGCTATCTCATCTTAATGATGGATCATAAAGCTTAATTTGAAATATTATTTTATAATTGATGATTAAAATTACACAATCAATTCTTGAAATTTGTTACAAATATGTACAAAAATATATTTTGAAATCTTCTCTAAAAAAATAATTCTTCCAAAATTAAGTATAATTACTTCTATTTACATTTTCACATTTAATTATTACATATTATCAAAATATTAATTTTAAATTAATTAAATTATTATTCTTATATATATTATTAGATTAATCTAAATTCAATTTAAAAAAATAGTTATATAGTTTATTTTCCTTTACAAATACATTTAAAGTAATAAAACTTTTAAATTTATAATAATTATGCAATTAAAATTTATTAATTTTATCATACCCTTTTCTATCTTATATTATTTAAAACTTTTATATTTGAAAATATATATTTTTTACTTTTGAAAAAAGAATTTAAATCTATAATATAATTTAATATTATATAAGATTTTCATAAATTATTATCTAATAATAATGAAAATTAAAAAAAAAAATTGTATCATGCACCAATTTTTCTAATAATAAATTATACAATATAATTTGAAACATTTAAAAAAATAAAATTGAAACAAATTTAAAAAAATTTCAAAAAAAATTAATATGTATTTAAATCATAAAAATATTGAAACAAGTTTTGACTCATAAAAACTAAAATTTTAAGTAGTGTGAAATTAACTTTAAAAGTAAGATGAGTCTCTTGAATAAGTAGAAATCACATTTATGTGTGAATGTGGTGCTCACAAAAGTATAAAAAAAATAGTGTTAAATGCTCTAAAGTCCATGATGATAATGATATTAATAATTAAAAAATTTAATAACATTCACAAAACAAATAATATATAAGCTTAAGAGTTACAAATGTCAATACAACCATCAAAATATAAAGATTTTTAAATAATTTTATAAAGTTTATTTTCATTTTCACATGTTTTTTCTACATAAATCTTAATTAAAGTTTGTTGCTTTGACTAATCTCACCCCTAAAAATAGACTGACTAGATTGTCCTCCTAAACATCCTCTAGAAATCACATAATATAAAATTAAGAGTTGTAATAAAATATAAATATTAGTTAGATAATCTTTAAAAAATTCTAATGTTCTTTCCCAGATAAATCTTGTTTTGACTGATAACGTCCATTTGCCCCCCTCGAATATATCAGGGGATTACTCTTTTTTAGCAGTTCCTTTATAGACTGCTATTCTTTTATTTTTAATTTTAACTTTATTCAATAAAAAAAACACAACTTCAAAAAACGGTCTAGGTACTCCCTAAAATCGTCTCTAAATTATTGTTATATTTCTTAGAGTCCACGCTTCTACCTAATTCATGGACGCCGGGGCAACAGCGCTGCATGGCGAGAAACGTTTTCTTTTTAATCGACACAACAACAGTTTTAATCTGAGCTGCAGATTCGGCAATGGGCAATGTTATCTGGTGTTATAAAGACTGTGTTTTTGAGAGGAATGAATGTCCAAAAGGCCTTGTCGCAAAAATTTCACATGGATTTGTCTTTCTCTGTATTCCATATCTTACTCTGGTTCAATGCAATGGTAGTGGTATCTGCTAATTCCAAGTTTTGGATGGTTGCGAGAAAATTTGATCCAGCCAATGTCTCTCCACTCTGCGGACTTAACTGTGTGAAGCCCATCAGCCCAGATCCAATTCTGTTGCCTAACAGACGTGTCGGTCTGCACAAATGCACATTTTCGCCTTTGAGATGGGACCTGCAGCTGTGGAGCTATAATTCCTCCTCCATGGCAATCACCATATCTAAATGGGACGAACAGAATGTTCGAGAGACGGGCACACTTTGCCTAGAGAACCGTAACACAACATCGTGTCATGCCAAAATTCCGTTCGATCCAGTGTCTAACTACCCGACCAAGTTAGCCAATTGCACAGGGGAAGAATCTCAAAAATGGTTTTTCCAAGAAGACGGTAGAATTCGAAGCGGGCTGCAGTCGGCCAAGGGAGAAGTGCTTTATCTTCAAGGCCAGAGCTTGCTCACAGAGCCTGGCGGACACACCCCTCTCTGCCTCGGTCCTGCAAACAGCGGCTATTCTGAGAAACATCTCTACTTTACGCGGGTTCCCTTTCCTACTAACGAAACTCTTTACTCTTCCACAGGTAAATCCCCAACGTTATATTGTCATCTTCCAACTATCTATTTTTCATTATTCAGCAATCTATCATTCAAATTGAAAAACATACACAGAAACAATCTTGTCAGTATAACTATGTTTTAAGCTTTATCCTTTACTAAATCTGTTATTGATTTTAAGAAGCCTCCTCCACCTTCACTTAAACTTCTGATGAATTCCTCCCTCTTTGAAGGAACTCCTCGCCTGATGTGCAATCCTGTACCATTTCACAGTTTTATTTCAATTTAAAATGAAAGCCCAAGGAACAGGTTGTTTAAACTTAACCATTTTCTTTTTTGTCAGGGTGTTCTTAACTCGAAGGCTAAGAACATAAACATTTGTAAACCTATAAATTTTGGTGGTAAAATTTAAAAGCCAACTTATTTATTATTTGAGATATATAAAGCCCTAAATTACAAACAACATGCGATATTTTACTTTTAAACAGTCTTAAGAGGCTAAATCCCAGAACCATTCCAATGCAAGAAGAGCAATTTTGAACTTTATAAATATCTTTAGGTTTAATCCGTCTGTGAGAGTGGACGCCAAATTTTACTCCGCATATTCCCGTTTCGGCAGTTCCAGTAGTTGGGAATCGGGCTGTGACTTGAACCTGTGCCATGCTTGATAAAATCCTTAAGTTATTCATTGGTTTTCACTCTTTTGTTGCTAACTTTACTTCAATCGCCTTATTGAGCTATTTTATCATTTGTAGACATTAATATGCTTACTTTTGATTTACATTTACAGTAATGGCAGCTGCTCCATCTCCGGGAGAAGGAGAAAACCTGGTGTCCAATGGCGGCTTTGAAGACATGGCACCGGGCAACACCTCGGTTGCGCCAAGCGGCAACATCACGCTTAATGCGGGAAATCCAATCCTGTGCTACTGGTCAATCGGTCGATATGGGAAGACTTCTGATGAATTAAGCAGGGTGGTTGTCACCACTAAGTGGAGCGACCCCGGGTGGAATGCAAAGGAGGGTTCCAACAGCCTTCTTCTGGGTGGAAACGGTCTTATCACGGATGCTACTCTCACCCAGTTTATTCGCACTCGACCCGGAGGTGAATATTCTCTCTCGTTTTTCGTGGCCGGTTATCCGAGGGCTTGCCAAAACAAAACCCTGATAGTCCAGCTTTCTCCAGGGTCTAACTACACGGTGTTGATAATAGATGAGCAATTCGTACCATTTGATACAGCAAATACGTCCAGCACAAATTTAGAGTGGAAGCAAATTGCTCTGAATTTCATTGCGCCTGCTGAGGTAACGAACCTCACATTCCTAAATCCCATGAAAGCTGGAACCTGCGCCCCTGTTATTGACAACGTTAGTATCATAGAGCAAGAAAAACAAGATCAAAGCAAAGTGGCAATAGCTATAGCAGTACCAGTCTCGGTAATAATAGTGGCAGCTTGTCTGGTATTCTTTTTCATCCTAAGAAAGCGCCTAATGTCTGCCTCAAGAACGATGTCGGTCTTATCTAGAAGCAATGAAAACCGTAATCATAATGATAGCAGTCCTAGTCATATCCGGACTTATGCTATGTGGGAGGTGTTGCAAGCTACAGATAATTTCAGCACCAAAGTTGGGCAAGGGGGATTTGGAGAAGTGTACCGTGCACATCTTGAGAACAATATGGTGGGAGCTGTGAAGAGAGCAACAAAGAGGGGGATCCAAAATCCACAAGTCTTCAAAGAGGAATTGTCTGTGCTGCTCCGGCTCAATCATCCTAACCTGGTTAACTTGATAGGCCTGTGCTTCGAAAAAGGTAGCCTCACAATCTTTCTGCATGTAATTGAACAAATAGAATAAAGAATTGGCAGAGCTACTCCTTGATGAAAAATTCAGTCTATTTTTAAACTAAATTTTAAAATAAAGTGGTTTTCAACGCTCTTCCCCAATTATTTCTGTTAATACCTGAGAAGAGAAACAGAGCAAAGACCAGCAAAAACCCATCAAAACATTGAATGAAGTTAATTGAGAGGGTTTAAAGCTCGGCAAGAGGATCTTTCTCTTGGGTAATTAATCGGGCTGTCCTGTCACTGCCTCATTCTCAAAATAATCTCAAAAAGCTTTCATCAAAATTGTATTTCACTCTCATTTTGAGCTTTCATCAGTTGTATCAATTGAACTACGATAAATGCCTGAAACAATCAAGCAGTGGCTTCTTCCTTAAATTTCCTTCAAGATTGATCTAGGAGGAGAATCTGAAATGTCTGAGAAGAAATCACGGTTGATTACGGTTGATTCCAGAAACCATAAACTAAATCCTAAACTAATTTCAATAACCAGCCTATGTTTCCAAAGCCACTGGCTTAAAGGCAGTCATGACCTTTCAATTTCATCATCTCACGTATCAGATTCACAAGACATGAAATTTTTTCAAGTGAATTCTGTGAACTATCGTTGCCATTTCCCTGTGGGCCTTCTGACTTCTCAGAGATAAAAGTGGAAGAAAACAGGGTTCCCACAATAAAAAGGTTTAGTATATTCATAAGATCACCTCTGTTTTTTATTCATTCTTTTGTTAATGTCAGCCTATGCCTAATTGAGTTAGCCAAACCTTTTTGCTAGGTCCACATAGATCCCCTAGGCGCAAACCCTAGGCTTACTCCTGAGATGAGATGTAATCCCTAGTCATTATGTGTTATCCTTCTTATTGTAATTCAGATGAATTCAACTGTGACCCTTTCACAACCCATGGACAGATGAGATTGCTTTGTTCTCACAAAATCCTCCTTTCAGGCTTCATTGGCTCCACCAGTGGATAGACAGACTTTGTGTGTGAAAGACAAATAAAGAGACCACATCGTAGTACCTAATCTCCAAGGATGACATCTTACACCACCTAGTCCCAAGTATTTTCAAATCTAGTTCTTAAATTTTGTCACCCATAGGCTTTCAAATCGACAGATCAGTAAATTCTTCTGATAACTAATAATCAAATGTGGATTGTAATTTTAGCTATTTTTCTTCAAACTCTGCCCATACTGTAGGAAAGGGTTTGCTTCTCAACTTTTCTATTTACCTCTTTGGGTACAGGTAGATCACTCCTCTTGCCTATCCTAAGCTAGTTATACTTTCACAGACCTACTCTGGTCATTTGAGGACATTATTATATATTTTTTTCCTTCCTTCTTTCCACAACCAACCACCAAGTTAATAAGCATAAGTTGTTTCAACTCTGAGAAGTAACAATTCTGAAAGAAGAAAAACTGTGTTAATGATTTTGCAGGTGAGCAAATTCTCGTATTTGAATTCATCCCAAATGGAAGTCTTTATGATCGACTGCACAAACATATCGAGAATTCATCAACTCCATTGTCATGGTCATCACGGATGAACATTGCACTTCAGATTGCAGTGGCTTTGCAGTACCTGCACGTAGATGCTGAGCCTCCTGTGTTGCACCATGATGTCAAATCTGCCAACGTTCTGCTTGTAGACGACAACCATGCCAAACTTGCAGATTTTGGCCTGTCAAAACTAGGCCACAGAGATAGCCGAGCTGCACCAACCCCAGTTAAGGGTAGCTATGGCTACACCGATCCACAGTATATCAGAACAGGCAAACCCACCATGAAGAGTGACGTGTATAGCTTTGGGGTGGTGTTGTTGGAGATTATAACAGGTCGTAAAGCTGTGCAAGATTTTGTGACCCTTGCAGAGTGGAGTGAAGAGTATAGATTGAGCCAAGACATGCAAATTGTGATGACAATTATTGATCCAGCACTTAAAGAAGAGGAGATTGATTTGGATGATTTGAAGTTGATAATAGGGATATCGAATGCCTGTCTGAATAAGAATGGAGAGTACAGACCCTCAATGACACGTATTGTTAGAGCCTTATCTTATAAAGATCCCATTACAACACCTACTGTGAAGAATGATGATCAAGAAGAGATGGTGAATACAACTTGTTACCCTCAGAAAGATTCCACTTCTATCCTGTATGTTGGACGTTAAGAGCTCATATTGTAAATGATCCTTATAAGATTCTTTTCTGTATATAATCTTTTTTGCAATCAGAATTTTTAAACTTTTGATTAATCACTGTAAAAGGATTCACCACGTTTAGTTTTTTGAGGTTTATATTAAATTTTGCTAATCCTAATGACTAAACTATTTAGAGACTTATTCACCCCTTAACATAAATCAAGATAAGCATTCATTAATCACGATACTTGTTTTGCACTGAAACAGTGTACATACACTCTGCACTTGAGCTCCTTCAGCGTAATATGAATGAATGAATGAAAGATTTTAATGACTGTGATATTGCTATCAGGATTCAACCATGTAGTTTTACGAGTCAAACTCATTGACCCATGTTTCATGAGTTGTGGTTCACAAGAACCCATCTCTCATGATAACGAATGGTCCACTTAGCAGTCATTGCATCTAGGTGATTCTCACAGAGGGGAAGCACTGGGCCTTCCTGGAAGGTCACCCATCCCAGTACTACTCCAGCTCAAACGCACTTAACTACAGTGTCTTCTCCAAGGTTAAGCCCACTTAGCTTGCAACCCCATTTGCAAAACCTTCTGCAAGTGTTGTGCCTTATGAACCATTCATTAAAGAGCCCATTCACAGTCTATGGGACTGAGACAAACAGACTTAATTTGTTTTCATGCTCTTTTCCAAGTCGGATCTCCTGCTATAATATAATCTTTGATATTAATCATACTATCTATACTATTAACTAGAATGACACACAATGAAGATAATGTCAGTTTGAAATGGCCCATAAGGGAAATAATGTGAGTGCAATGGAGAAATAATGTTGGCTGCAAAAGAAAGTATTAAAAAAAACATATTAATCAAGGCCATAAAAGATTAATGCAATTAATTACATTTAGTTTAATTCAATTTTTTTGAAGTTATTTCTTGGGTAATCTCTTGAGATATCTTAAAAAAGAGAGTGGGTGGAGGCAAATAGATGGTTCAAGGTTATCTTAAAAGATGTCATGAACAGAAGAAAAAAATTATGGATGAAGCAAAACAGCAAGTGGATGAGCAAATGACATATTTACTTGAATGCTTGTCTTTAACAAAGAAATAAAAGCTTTTGTTGTAATTAAGTTTCACAAGTCTATGCGAGAAAAAACATTAGAGAGAACAAAGAATTATTATCTTGAAGAATTTAACCCCACTTCCAACTGTCAACAAAAGATCTATTTAGGAGTCAATATCCCTTGAAGAGTATAACTTTTCATATCTCTGTTAAGAACTTACTGGTAACATCTTTAATGTGAAATATGTAGCTGAAAAAGGCCAAAAGATGTATGGGAAGAGAGTTTGTCTTTTACACTGCTGGGACAGTGGAAATAGAAAAACATTTTATTTGAGAATCTAAAGCTTAAAGTAATAAGGAATCAAATATTCAAGTAATTTAGCAGCAGTTTCATTATAAGATCTGTTCAACAAAAAAATGATTAAGGAAGTAAAGAAATTCATTATTAAATTGTATAAGAATATCAACACTTCATAAACAAAAGTTGTAAGATTTGTTGTCCGATAGACTTTCTTTGACTTCATGAACATTAAAAATCTTTTATATTCTATTCTCTCACTCTAAAGGGATATATTTTTTTTTTAAATAAAAGCATAGTGCAGCAGAATAGCAGACAGCTATTTTCATCGTTTCTATGTATTTTTAAATAAGTTGAATATAATTAGGTGGACTTCTGGAAGGCCATGTCATGTCGTGTTATGTTATGTTACGTAGGCGGCCTGTATGTGAAGCTGCTATTTGACATTCAAATGCAGGTCTTCATTAAGTGACACGATCATTGGCCACGTTCACTTGTCCACGTGCGCAAGAAAAAGAGAGGCAACAAACTAAATAAACTGTAACTTGGAGTGCAAGGTTAGTATATGGAAGACTCGTAGAAAGAGAGAATATATATAATTTTATTACAAAAATATTTTGTATATATTATTGGATAAAAGTTATATATTATTAAAAGATATAAAGAGATATGTTTCAATTTGAAAATAAAAGTTTGTGAAGATTTGGGGTAATAAATAATTTTAAAAGTTTAAAAGTTAGATTATATATTATAATATAATTGAATTAGGTATTTATGTCTAATATTTTTAAGGGATAAGAATTAAGAGAGTTTTAAAATGTTCATCAAAATTAATATTATTGAAATGATTTTTAAATTAAAAGGTTGTAGTTTAATTGGTTGAGTTAAATGAAAAAGAATTTGTGGACATCAAGAGTAAGAGGAAGTAGTGCATTGATAGAAATCCAAATTTAAGATAGAGTGCATCTTCTAATGAGCATGTGTTACCTTACAAAATTGTCTAAAGTGGCTTAGATAACTCATGTGTGAGATAATATACACACACTTTGAGCTCGTGAGAATGCACTCTAAGCTCTCAAGAATGAATCTACAACTTAAACTGCGTAGTTATTTGGGTTCCTTTAGTGAACACCTTACCTAAAGGAAGTTGTTTTTCGTTTAGGTTCCAATCTGAAGAGGTTCATGTTATGTAAGATAATTTTTCCAACAAACAAATAGAGCTCATCTATGTTTATTAGTGTCCTTGTTAGTGTTTGTTTGATTTTGATAAGTAACTTCATTTGATGTCATTCAATCCATTTTGAACTCAATTTCTACTTCAAGTTCTCATTCCTCCATTAGATTAGACCTTGCAATCTGTTGTTAAACCATAGTCATATGTAAATATTTAAATCCTACACACTATCTTATTAGTACCTATCTTCTCTTAAGAAAACAAAGTAGACACTAACAATAAAAGCTACAACAAACTAAATAACAAACACAAAATTGCACAAACCATGAATTGCATGGTTCACCAAGATTGGCTACCTACTAACCAAGTAGACATTATTATAATCAAATTGTTTATCTAGTTATTAATGTGTAACTACTAACCAATTAAGGCTTTTATTTATTTATTTATTTTAATTTTCTTTTAATAAATATTAGTATAATTTTTACACATAGTAATATAATATAAAAGATATAATTTTAATATTTAAATATATTAGTAAATATTATTTATTTGATTATTTATAAATAAACATAGTTATTTTAAATATGTTTATTTTGTAATAAAATAAAATATTTCTTTATTTAAAGTTTTTAAGATAGTTAAATTATTTATCATTAATATTAGACATCTCAAGAATAAGAGTTGGAATTGGTAAATATATTGAAGTTAATATTTTTAATTTTATTTTAAAAATGTAAGTATTTAGGTTTTTATTACAAAACGAATATTATTAATTTATATTAATTTTTTTATTACAAAATAACTATTATTATCACAATGCTTCAAAGGAAGGTACTCAACACTACATGATACTTGTTTTTCTTTTGATGTGGTGTTACAAAATCAATCATCATACCATAACGACTTTTATTTAATCCTATCTTCAATGAAAACAATAAACAATTAATTCATCACATGTTTAAATTCAACTTTTTTAAAATAAAGTTTTTAATACTTGTGTAGAAAATAATTGCTTTCAACATAATTGTACCTATAACAATTAGTTAACATTATAACCATGCTAAGATTTAAGTCTTGGGTTTGATAATAAATAATAAATATTGTAATTAATATGGAAATTAAATAAAATAATCAAAGCTCTCGATCTAATGAAAAAATTATTATAGATTGCATAAATTGATTCACCATTATGTAAGAAAGTTTGTGTAACGTCCTATGATAAATTTAAAGCAAATAATCATAACATACTTAAAAATATTTAAATTGGAGCCATAAAAACCCTTAAATTGTATCAATGTTTACTTGTAGCAATACAACCCTAGATTATATTAATTATTTATATAGTAACATAAAAAATCTTAATGATTTGCTTTAGACTACTTTATCAAGCCCTAGATGGAAAACCCTAATTTATGGTCTATCAACCCTAGCAAACCCAAAACATTCCCCTTTTTAATTTTAACTATTAACAATAAACCCTAATGTTGTAGATGACTAACAAGAAGATGAAATGTAGTTTTAATATATTTACCAAATTATTAAATAAGATTTGAACACCGAATTAATATTAATATTAGAAATGCAGTTTACAAGGATCGTCGAGGGTTGAAAGGGGTATTTTTCAACTTCCCTTACATTAATAGGTTTAGGAAAATCCGCGTGTCATAACAACATGTTGAATCAATAAAAAAATACAAGTCTTCATGCTTGAAAAATGCAAGTGTCGAGTAATAGGGTATCACTTTCTACTGCCACCATTAATGCAGTTTGAATACAACCTTTGGGTGAGATAATTGATCCTTTAGGTAAAGGGTATACATCCTTCGATGCAAGATATTTAGGGGTGTCATCCTTTGATCTCCATAAATATGTTAGTTTTCATCCTCATATATAAATTCTTGTACAATGCAAGTTCACTATGATTTCTAGTAAGGTTTGTTTGGGGTTTTTTTCTCATGATCTCCTCTATATTTCCTTTTGACTAGTTATACACCCAAAAACAACATTGAAACTTGTAATAATGGAAAGACTAATACACTATTGAGGTTTCCCATACCTCTCTAGCTCTATTTCCCTTTGAATCATGCTTGGCATGGTCCTTATATTTGCAGAGATGTGTTGGGAAACATGGAGAAATTTCCCCAACAAACTATAACCGTACTCAGCCATAATGGTAGGGATCCCTTAGGTTTTGAAACCCTATCTACCTTATTAATGACGATTTTTAAGTTTTCTTTTTTGTTTGCACAATTGGATGTACATGTGGAGCCACATCCCCAAGAAAATAATGTTGCTAGCTATACAATGCCATGACTGAATGTGATGAGAATAAGAATTATGGTGCACTAATGTGTCAAGTGGTAAGTGGGTTTAATAGTGAGAAATGGTGGTAGTGGTCAAAGTGGTATGACAAGATGAACAAGTATGTTGGATCGATAGGAGAAAGGAATGAAGGTGGGGAATGATCATGATATATGCCTAAATGGGGAAGTATGAAATTTGAAGGGAGTATACAAGAAATCATACCTGAGAGGAAATTCATGATAATAAGTGAAACTTCACAACTCTAACAACTTACACTAACTTGGAAATTTGGCCATGTCTCCATTCTTAGAAAATTTGGGGGTCTTGAGAAAATACATGGGGAGTGAAGGGGGAGAAATCATACACAAATTTAGATTAGGGGGATCTTAGTGATAAGAAATGGGCATTTTTTACCACAACATATATTATGGGAAAATGGGGCATGATAAGTCCACCCCACTTGAATTTTATTTTCCTTCAAAAATTGTAAGTTCAATTCTACATCTTCTCTCTAAAATTCTTTGCAAATATTAGTATTCCTTGATTCTTCCCAAGTAGTGTAGTGCCCCTCTGAATCGATCTTCTGGACTTTTGTGTAAGTGTTTATTGGTGATTTCGTTGAATTATTGTGTCATTGGATTATTTGGTAATCTTAACATTTTAAGTGGCCATGTTCAATTAGCAAATTAAATTAAATTACTATGTCAAGAGTAAATGTTTTTTTTACTAAATAGATAGGTTATTGAATGAATGTCAAAGTGTTAAGAGAATTTTAGTAATTAATTATCAATTAATTTGAAGGGGGATAATGATTTAATAGCTTATATTATTTATTTATTAAAGACAAAAATGTAAATAAAAACATAAAATTACAATTTTAAATAATGATTATTTTAAATTTAATATAATGGATTAATGATCCACTAATTAATGAGGTTTAATTATAAATTTAAAATATTGGATAATGAAATATAAGTAAATATTATTTAAATATATATATATATATATATATATATATATATTTTAATATTAGTGCATGTTAATATGGTTATTTTATTTTAAGAGAGAAGAATATAGTTTGAAGAATAAGAACAGGATAAAGATAAATAAATAATTTGACAAGACAACATGTTATTTCTCCTTTAAACTTATAAATAAAATAAAAATAAAAATTCAGAAATCTAATACAATTTGACACTTCCATACATAATTGATTGATTGATATATGATCTTTGAATTCATCTAATTGTTATTTATTCGATGCTATAAATTTGATTCCTCTATCTTTTTGTTTTTATAATTTATAAATTTTATATGAATTATGATTCGAGTTCAGTTTATTTTATTTAGATTGATAGTTTAAAATTTAGTTAATGAATTCGAAGTATTTGTAATATTAGTCTTTTGATCATGTATAAAAATCAGAATTCTACAATTAAAACAAAAATTTCAGGCTTTCCACGTGCCTTCTCCTTTGCTTCTAGAGTTACATGCAAGTATAGCGTGGAGACGGGAGAGGAAGCTCAATGGATTTTAGATTACACCTGGCAATTGCATTCGCAGAAAATTTTCTTAAGCTTTTTCATAAAATCGATTTGAGGGAAGGCCAAAAATAAAAAAAGAAAGGAGGAGGGGAATTTTTGGGGATACCAAGGGGAGGGAAATCACATTACAGGAGGCCACAAAATTTAGTTGGGGACGACATATTTTCCATAAGACTACATTTCTCTGAGTCACTCTGTAAAAAGAGCTCGCGTTCCTTGCCTACAATAGGCATTTTGCATACAGGGTTGCCAGGCACTTGCAATGACAACATCTCATGGCTTCTGAGGCATTTGCAACTACAAACTTTGATAGCGAAGTTTCCATTTTGGGGCAAGGGCAGAGGGGATGCGGGGAAAATTCTACTACGGTGTTCGCTCCTCCAAGCTCTAAGCTCTTCCTCTCTAGTATGATCTTTCGTTTCTCCAATTTGGTGAATCTGCAGCCTGAAAGTAAGGTTTTGACAGAGATTTTAGAGTATTTTTATTAAAATGAAAATTGTTGCCATGTTCCTAATAATGAGCACATTTAGGTTTTAATATTACGGCATCCCTCACCCTTGGTAGTTAAGTATATACCAACAAATTTAATATATAACATATATTTTATATGGTCATACTCTTTATAATCTGTCCAAGCTCTCATTTGGTATAAAACAAATTTTATGTGGCCTATGTAGCCGCATTTGTCATACTCCATCCAATATTTCATGTGCCTTGTCTTTGCTCCATAGTTTCCATACATTTCTACCACAGCTTTTTCAACTATAATTTCTGACAACAATCCCTCATCATTTATACTTCGATAGATGTACATACCCTGTTTCAAGCTTCTATTTTGGAACAAGTAGGCAGGGTACCAGTAAAGACTGTGGAAATTGGCATTACACCTACTGAATGCAATTGCTTGAAAGACCCTAAAGCCTTCTTCACAAATCCGTTATGTACATATCTTGCAACTTTTGCATTCCAAGAGATCGCATCTCTTGAGGCATTCTGTAAAATAGTTCACAGGACTTGTTCTGCTCCCTCCTTCTCTCTGCAGCTATTGTTTACCATGGCAGTTGCAAATTCAACATTTCACAGAATTCCTCTATCCTTTGTACATTTTTTGCAAACATCGCATTTCATTAATTGGAAACAAAACTATAAACTCAATGAATTTAGGGGTAAGAAAGGAAGTTATGACGTGTAGTTAGAGGGAAGTTTTAGATTCATTTGTGCCACGTATATTATAGGAAAAAGTTAAGGAAACAGTTGTTGAATGGTAAGTGAAATTATTACCTTAAAATTCCTCCCAGCTCATAGCATATAGATGAAATTCTTTTAGCAATCTAATGTGTTTAGTTAGGACTGCCTATGCCCATGGTTGTAGTGCAATGATTATTTTGTGTGCTTTATTTATTTTTATTTAATTGTATACTTGAGTTGTATAAAGATCAAACATCTAACAATCATTATTTCAGATTGAAGTGTCATTGACATTATCTAAGGTTGCAAGTTCCAATAACTACATGTATACAATCTTGAGATGAAAAATTTATCAAGTAAACAGTACATCAAATGATGTAATTGGTCTAAATCCCCATCTCCCCAGCTGCAGCAAAAATATAATATAATACATGCTGCACATATTAATTCGGCTATAGCAAAAATATAATATAATATATGCTCTACATATTAATTCAGCTGTAGTAAAATATAATATAATAAATGTTGTGCATGTTATTGAAGTAAACAAAAAGAAATTAAGAATGCAATAGAAATCATTTGCAGCATTAATAGATGATATATAGTTAGTTTCTTTCCCAACAACATATATTACTTAAAATAAAATAGAAAACTGTTTTCTACTTCCTTCTTTGAAATACGAGTCTAAAATACCTTTTATTACAAAAAGCTTAAGTTCAAGTGAGCCAGCTTTTTAAACGTTAGTTTAGTTGGCCAATAAACTATAAATCCAAGTGATTATAAACCTCCTTTTGAAACATAATCCTTTACCACTTAAATATTAAATATTAATAAGGTGAGTGTGGACTCAGTGATAAATTGAAGTCTACTAATTAAAACAAAAATAAAATCTTGGTACTTGGAATTAGCATGCCCCCTTACAAAGAAACTTTATAAGTTTTAAAGATAAAAAAAAAGAAAGTGGGAGATTCTTTTAAGTATGTTAAAATTTATGTTAAAGACAGATCATCAATTAAATAAATGAGGAATTAATTAAAAGAAAAAGAAAGGTAGGGATTATATATTTTATATTTAGTTTAATTTATATTTAAATTCATATTCATATCTAGATAACCATATATTTATTTTAGTATTATTAAGATTAAAGTTAATTAATAATAAAAAAATTATCATGTGTATTAATGAATAATATTTATACAATATTATTTATGGTAAACATAATATTCATGATAATATATATTTTTTGGTTACTTTAGTTTCCTTGGAGTAAAATAAAATATATAGAAAGTAATGTATATGAAGATGTACAGGTTGTATTAGGGTTCGAGAATTAAGAGAATATTTGTATGCTTGAAAATAGTCAATCTTATTAGATTAGATAATACATGTCAATTTGCATCATGAGTAATTGATTAACTTTCTAATTGAAAAGTGCAACGAATGTCTATAAAACTAAGTAATCTGTTGAACTGATATAATCAAACGGGTATCTTGGCTTGGCTTCTATAAAGTTCCTTTGTTTGGAATTAATATTGGTCTCAAGAGTTTGTTAAATTGTGTTAAGTGATGAAAATTAAGATAGATGTTTTAAATGATTCTTATAGTGGGGTACCAATAAGTGGTAGTGACTATCTTGAAGACTTTGTAAAGAATGTGTTATAGTTTAAGAAATGATATATATATATATATATATGTTATTAGAAGAATTCAAAAATTAGATTTAGGTTATCATTGGCATTAAGTATTATTATGTAAATGGTTTAGCACGAAAAGTTAGGGTTTATGTAATAAGTTTTAGGAAAGGGGCTTTAATGTTTGCCCATGAATGAATTTTGATTTGATTGTTGTTCAATGTGAAATGATTTCTATTCTACGGAGTGATCATGTTCGTGATGAAAGTTATTTAGTCATTTTGTGAGTACTCCTTTTGTGTTATTTCTGATTGAGGAGACTTTATGCATCAACTTTCTTTTAGTCATATTTTGGATGAGTTAGGAACCCGTAAATGTTTAAGTCACTCCCCTTTGATAAGTTATGGGTGTAGATTGTTAGGATTTCTGAGGCAATGGGAAACTTGTCATGTGTTGCATTTTCTCATGATTACACCTTTGTGATCCATTGATCGTATTCTTTTTCTTGATCTCTCATGGGTGTTCCCTTGTTTAATGATTTTCCTTTCCTTTGGCTATGAATATGAGCGATATGGGTTATGCCTCGCACGTGTATTTTTTTTGTGGCCATTATGCTTGGTACTCCCTTGTTGTTGTGAGTCTTGTTTCGGAACTGTTTGGGAGAGTTTCCTAACAAGAAAAGTTGTACTTGTTTGATGTGTTGAGTTAGCCTTGTCTACTTGACCTTGTTTGGACATGTGGATCCTTTCTTGTCATCTCCTAGCATGGGGTGTGGACCTTCCAGTCCACATGGTGGGGTGGAACGTGCTATGCACCCCATTGGGTTCCCAAGATGTGATCACAATATAGAAGTGGACATAGAGTTCCAGAGCTCCACTTGGTTGTAGGTTGCTCCTCATTTTATGCCTTATTCTCCATTAATGTATTTATTCTTGTACTTGATGTACTCTTCCCGTTGTTAGAAGGGAAGCATTACATAATGTATTAATGTAATCATGATGTGTTGTATCTGTGGAAATATGCTCCACAAATGTATTTTGGAACTATGAATTGAATTGTAATAAAATGATGTATTGTTTCCTCTCTCTTGTTTATGGATGATTGTATGTTATCTTTATGTAATCTTGGTTTATATTCACTTTTGTAAAAGCTTACATTTTGTAATGACTGTTATGCGTACCCCAGAGGATGTAGATAACTTTGTAAATGCGTAGTTTCTCTTCTTATAATGTATGCACATATTCATCTTACACAATTTTTCCCTTTAAAAAAAAAATTAGTGTGGTATTTTGTTGTCCTCTGGGGTCCACACGACGGGGCATTACAAGTAGCCTCTTCCATAGGTAGGTTCCTCCATTGAACCAAATAATTATAACTCAAAAGTGGTATTACCATAACATATATGTGTGTGGAAATTGGTTGATTTGATCAATGGCTTGCGTAGATTTAAGAACTTTAGCAAAAACTTCATGTTTTTGATTAATTCTGACTAGACTATGGTTATGGTTTTGATTATGGCCTATGTGCCACATCGGTTGTTGTTTTATGATGTTGGTTGGTGGTGTTGTTTCCCACCTTGATTTGGTTCCTTTTTTTTTCTTTTTGGCTATAACCATGGGATCAGGGCCCTTCCCCTGCTTAACTAATCAAAAACATATATGTGTGTAACTATATATAAATAAATGTGGAAATTAATTAGAAAATATTATAAATTATAATAAATTATAAAAATGATAATATCAAACATTTTATAAATTGATGATATTTTATGCACATACTTGATTGTATTAATATTTAAGTATATTATATGTGAAGTAGGAAAAGTGACCCTAGATCCAACTAGGATTCACCTCTTTCCAATTGACCCCACATTTGGACACAAAACCAACTAGGGTTGATGATTGGCTTGTTGCCACAATGGAGATCCAATCTCCTAGGGTTTTCTTGTGTCATTTTGAGTTGTAAAGAAGATAAATTTGATGTGTGTTTTGAAAAGCCTATTTGACATAAACCCTAGATCTAAAAATATATTTTATAGCACAAAAAAAGGAAACTAATAAAAAAATTACAGATCTAGAAAGGGAATACAATGAGGAACCTATCTAAAAATTGGGCCTAAATTTGAGGGACAAATTAGGTATTGCCCCTATCCAAAAAAGTGACTTTTTTAGGATCTAAAAGCTCTGAAGGTAGGTTGCATTTTGCTCTGTGTTTCATGTGACCTGCTCCTAACGAAACTTCTAAATATGTCCTATACATATGAAAAGAATGGGAAAGGTTGCACTATATAAGGGCTTTCCTAAGTCAAACCCCATTTTGGTGTTTCCACCTCCATGTACAACAAATGATGATGATCAAGAGGGCATGCCCTAGGTCAAGCAAAGGTCAAATGGACAATAACTGACTAAAATAGTAAATCATAATTGACAAGATTACCTTTGGTATGAAATCCTTAATGAAGTGATGTCACACCATGAGTTTCCATAAATGTTGATTAATGGATGCCTTGATTGCTTGATAGACCTGCAAAAGGTTAGTTCCCAATACATAATGGATTTTTGTAGATAGCTTCTAGAGGATAACTCAATGCAACTTCACCATAACTGCATCATAATAGCTTCTTGCTCATAATTGTCTCCTTTCTCTTCTCTAATGTTTAAATGAGAATGAAACTTATTTATATATGCATTCCAATTGAGATTTTCGAATATAAGTTGACTTGGGATCTTTTTAAACCACCAAAGACCAAAACCAAAATTCAAATTTGAATTAGAAGACCCTTAAGATCAAAGGCACTACTACCCTTGACTGGGTGATTTTTCCCCAAATTTATCTAAGTGTTGGGGATTTAAATGTATTTTTATGATCTAGCTTTGAAATGCATAATTATAATTATAATTAATGTTGTAAGCAAATAGAGTGTCCATGTAATGTGAAATTGTTAGGGGTGACAATTTATAGTGTTACATTTAGCCCCCACTTTAGTGAGAGTGTGATATTACATTCATAATCACACTAAAGGAATAGGGTTGATGCAAAAAGTTGGGTCCACAAAAAGCTCAAAAAGTGGAAGTGATTTTCTTCTGTTTTAGATTTTGTGACACTTGGACTGAAAATTTGAAGCACTTACACATTGAATCTTAAAGAAAGTCAGTAAAATGAAATTTAGTATTTTGAATCTAATTTCTAAATATGTAATTTATTCTAATACCTAGATGATAAAAATTAATTTTTAATAGGCATGTATAAAACCATTTTTTACAAGCCACCTTTTTTACCATACCATGCATGTGTACGGACACCATAATTTGACCTAAATAAAAGTATTTTTCTAATTCCTTTTGGGGAAAGATATGTAACAAACTAAAGATTGATGAGGATATTTTTTGTAATTTTTTTGAATTATTTTTTTATTGATTTTTTTATGACACTAATTGTTGTTTATAAAAATCAATACGAACACTATAATTTGACCTAAACTAATCATTTATTGAAAAAAATTATTGTGTAGAGAATTGTCTGAATATTGATGTTATATGATTTTTTTTACAAAAAAATTAATAGACTAAAAGTTATTAAAAAATGAAAAAGCCTGATATTTCAAGTTTATGGACTAGTTTTCTTAGAAATTAATTAAAAAATAGAAAACATAATCCATTCATAAAAAATATATATATTTGGAAACTAGACATCATAATTTATAATGGGTTTTAATTTCATAAATTAATTCTAAAAAGGTTTATCAACTATATTGCCAAAGTTAGACATTTCTCTTGACATTGCCTTAGTTTCTTAGCTACAGGTCAAAGGCTAAGGGTTGGTTTACCAAAACTTTCTAAACCTTAAACCCAAGCAAAAAGTGGTTTGGGCATTTCACCTTTACAAAATAGGTACCCATTTTAATTTAGAATGGGATCCTCTTTTAAAATAGAACTAGTACCTATTTCTATTATATATATCCAATTTGGAAAATTTTGACTCACCACCTTTTTTTTGCAACATTCCTTTTCTACAGTACAAACCGACAACACTTTTTTTTGCTATTTTTTATTCAATTTTATCTTGTGCAATCTCTTAACAGGTCATATTCTATTCAATTTTTTGAAGGACGCAATCACAACCTAAATATTTTGAAGTGGATTCAAGTACAAGGACTTTTTCAAGATGCTTAATTTTGGGACCTCCCTTTATAAATCGGCATCCCCATGTTAAATTTTGGCTAAGTCTTTATTTGGGAGGTGTTTTGTTGAATTTCTCTAACTCGGGCGGTGTTTTCATTTGTTCATCTCACTTCCCACTTCACTACCACAATTCTTTCCTTCTCTGTTTTCTTAAGTTGGGCAGTATTTTAGGGTTTGGTTGTAACTTGCCACATGTTCTCGAGTCTTTCTTCAAAAAGTTGGCAGTTTGTACCTAAGGCTTATGAACTTATTAAAAAGACCGTCAATAACCTCTTTTCAAAATTTATCAAAGCCAAGTGGGAATCAAAGTGGTTCCTATAACTACAACGGTAGTTTGTATAGTTCTGTGAAGCCTCCACATTACCGCTAGAGTGCATTTCCAAAGGAATTAAGTGTTCATCATATAGATTATCATTTTAAAGTGCATTCTAGAATAAACGAAATTTATTTACATAAAGTTAAATAAAGAAAATTCCATTCATCTATAGCAAAAATGGACCAAAATCAAAGATAGAATTACCCAGAATCAACACCATAAGTACAAAATGTTATACTTTATTATGTATATATATGTACTACTAGAAATACAAAATTTATGTTGATTACATAAAGACGAGGAACTAGGTATATTCAAAAGGGAAATTCTTTTCATGCACAGAGGGTGAACATCAACACACGGACCGCTTCTATAACCACTTGGAGGTGCTCTATCTAGGCAGGAAAAAGCAAGTTCTCATGTGGCTGCAAAAACTAAGCAAACAACTCCATGTTATTCCTCACCAAACTTGCGCGTAGGAGAGTTACTGCTTCTTCCAGGGCTTCATTATGAGGAATAGAAGCAATGCAAATGGTGTCACCTATCAGTGTGCTCCATGGGTAATTGTTGAGACCAATGATAGCTACATTCACCCGGAGGAGAAATTATGGTCGCACCTATAATGACCCCTTTCTAGTGGAAGCACTTAAACTTGAATCTTGCATTCAACGTGTTTCTCAAAGAGACATTAGAAACATTAGAGATCAATAAATTTCAGTAATAACATCTAGTAAAATCAAGATGATATAATTATTTTTTCCTTGCCAAAGGATTATTCATATCCTCCTTCTTACTCACTATGAATGATTTCTTGATGAGAACAAAACATCTTTCGAGATCCCATAGAAGGAATTCTATTATACCATTTAACGTCATAGTGAATTAATGGAGTCATTATTACTTATAAGGCTCAATAATTGCTACAAACATCATTATTGGATAATTGCAAATAATACACTATATATATTGTCTTGTATGTATTGTATGTGCCCACCATCTATGATGTACGATGTATCTATGAATTTCAATATATATATATATATATATATATATATATATACACTTATCATTGTTAACCTGTCATTCTATCTCCCAATATACTTATCCATCCTAATATGTTCAATTGGGGGTTCAGGTAGATGGATCCACATTAACTATGAGACTAATAACATGATATGCATTTCTTCATGATAATATGATATGCATATCTAACAAACTATAAACAACAATAATTATCCCATATTAACATCTGCACTATTATCTCTACCTATATTAAATATTAATATATTTATCAAATACTAAATAGCTACCTTTAATTAACATAATCTTGAAATCATAATTTTGGTTACCTTAAGTCATGAATTAATTATCATTACCTAATTGAACATAATACATATATATGTATAACCATTATCAATTAGTTCTAGAGGCTTACACTACTCACCCTAACCCAGCATACATATACTTATTATGTTCACTTATGCATTTATATATTGTGTATATTTATATTCTTACTTACCTGATATCTATACTTATCACTTATTTACTACTCACATACTATCGAAATTATTTATATTTACTCCTTACCTCCATCAATCTACAGATAGGCATCTTCTTTCTCCAGCCACGAGCTTATGGGTACAAATAGTCAAATGTCATTGGGACAGACGTGAAATGTCTTTGAGTGATTCGCTGATTCTTTTAGCTCAGAATATGTTCACATATTCCTGATTTTATCGCTCCCTCTGTTTGTATATTTTATTTATTCTCTTTGTCCTCTTCCCTTCATCCTAATATATCCATATATATATTTATTGTTGCCCTGCATTGGATTAAAGAGAATATTTCTGACCATAACTATATCCTTTTTTTCCATCGTTGTGTAGACATCTAAATTTAATCACCCCCATACGATCAAATTCACCTCTTTATTCATCCATTCCGTCAATATTAATTTATTTAATTAATATTAAACTTTCTGCCTAAAGTCCTTAAAGTATTTAATTTAATAATTAAATGCTTTACCTTACATCCTTTTCCTCTCTAAATTAAATAAATACATCAATTTATTTAATTTAGTCATTTAACCTTTTTGAATAAAATCAATTTTAAATTCTTCCTTTTTCTCTCTCCTTGTCACATCCTCCATAATCCCTTTCTAATCTAGATTAATTTAATTAATTCATGATTAGAATGTGCATCCTCTTAATCAAGGATTAATGTCACATCCTCCTACATTTGCCACTTGCTTCTAATCTTTCATTAACTTATCTTAATCATGTATTTGCAAAAACCTTAATCAAAGTCATTAGCTACATTTAGCATCTCTTTTTAGTCAACCTTTCCATTTTCCTTTCTTAGCATTGACCCTCTATTCCATTTGAATTTTTAATTCACATTTATTTATCCTAGGTCCCTCTCTTCCCCATGTGAATTTTTAATTCACATTTTATCTTTCCAAGGCTTACCTTATCCCCATGCAACTTCTAGAACATTTGACTTGTCACTTCACTCACATGTGACAAATTCCCACATTTTTGGAAACCCTCTCTTATCCACTAGATTATCCCAAGAATGTGAATTTTTAATCCACATTTATTTCTCCAACCACTTTCTCATTTCCCATGGAGATTTTTGAGGAAATACAAAATTCCTCAAATGTCACTTTCATCCTCACTTGGGGACAAGAAGTTCCTTTTTGAGGAAATCTTTTCACCCCCAAGGTACTTGTCCTTCCTCCACATCATTTACCTCCCTTCCACCTCACCTCCACATCATCTTATCCTAGGCCATCTCACATTTCACATGTCAAGATGTGAGGGTTTGTGAGTCCTCAACTCACCATAGCTCTACATCTTGACCTTGGTGGCTCAATCTCAACCATTGAATTCTCTAGAGAATTCAAATTTCTCTATAAATACCCCCTCTTCTAAGGAATTTTCAACACTTAGTCATTTTAGCATCCTAATGTTGTCATTTTGAGCACTCAATTCACAAGTATTTTCACTCATTTAGCCAAGCCATTTTAGCCATTTGCATTTGCATCCCATCATATTTTTAATCTTGCATTTAGGCATATCTATAGCCATCCAAGGAGCATACAATTTTACATTCACAAGGGCCAACCAAGGGATTCATCAACATGGAGAAGGTATAAGCACTTGCACAATTTCATCTATTTCTCTTTGTGTTAACAATTTCTTAAGCTAATCTTGAAATGTCCTTTTGTGTTTTTCTCTCATTGCATTATAGTTGTTTTTACATATTTAGGATAGATAAACATTTAGTATCACATTTCTGGCATGCCCGGTGGGACCCATAAATGGGTTCCTCTATTTTATTTGTTGTTGTTGAGATTGTTTGTAGATATAGGTCGCAAAGGGGCAACTACACCCTCTGGGTCACTACAGAAGGGCGACTACGCCCTCCTGTATGTTGTAGAGGGGAAATTGTGCCCTCTGGTTCACTACAGAGGGGCGATTGTACCCTCTAGTTCACTACAACGGGGCGACTATGCCCTCTGATTCACTGCAGAAGTGCAACTACGCCCTCCATTTGACTATAGAAGGGCGACTACGTCCCAATTTAATATTTTGTTTCTAACTAGTTTGTTGCAGAGGGGCAGATACGCCCTAACCCATATTTTATTTCTAACAAGTTTGTTATAGAGGGGCAAATACACCCTTATCTATATATTTTTTCTAACTATTTTGTTGTAGAGGGGCGGATACGCCCTTATCCATATTTTGTTTCTAACAAGTTTGCTACAGAGGGGCAGATAAACCCTTATCTATATTTTGTTTATAACTATCTTGTTGCAGAGGGGCGGATATGCCCTTATCTATATTTTGTTTCTAACTATTTTGTTGCAGAGGGGCGGATACGCTACTATCTATATTTTGTTTCTAACTAGTTTGTTGTAGAGGGGTGGATACGCCATAATCTAAGAATTGTTTCTGACATTTCACTATAGCGGGGCGGATTTTCCATAATCTAAAAACTGTTTCTGACATTTTGTTGCAGTGGGGTGGATTTTCCCTCCTAGTTACTGCAGTGGGGCAGATACACCCCAAAACAACACATTTTGGGAGGTAAAATAGCTATTTTAGCTTAGTTTTTGCTCCAGTTTTTTGTTGTTTTTCGGTTCTAACCCACTAACATTGTTTGTTGCAAGGATATTGATGTTTTTGGCTAACATTTTGTAGCATATTCTTGTGTAATTGGCAAAGAAAGAAGGATAAAACAATTAACGTTTGCTTGCAGGGCCTTCTATTTGCATAGATTTCTAAAGCTATCCTTGTTTTTTTTCGTTAATCTAGGAACATAGTTTAATTAGGGGAAGTAATATCCATTGTTTATTGTGTTTTTCTTTTTGTGTTACCCAAAGGGGGCATTAGTTTCTTTTCACTTTCCCCTTGCACTTTGTGTGAGCCTGGGGAGCAGTTGGAAACAATTAGTGTCTTCTTTCTAGTGGGACCTATTTGGGGATTTCATCACCCCAAGGGATGATCCCAACCATGCATATCAATAGTGTATATAAAGGGGGGAGAGAAAAATTTGTACCTCAATCCAGTCGTGTCGTAATTGGTGAAGCATCGAAACTAGGGTGATACCTAGATAGACGTGAAGAGTTTGTCTGATCCCTTCAGTATCTCGCTGGGGTTCCCAACTCACGTTGTGACGGGCTGGTGTTCACGGTTGTGCCTTACATATCGAGAGTATATCGAGGACTCCCTAGACACCTTGTGCATCCTAGATTAATACCTTTATTGGCCATACCCTTAACACTAATCATAGGATTGTGCTTGTTTGAAAGTGTTTTCTTGTGAGAAACTAGTAAATTTTTTGAAAAACTAGCCTTATTGTTGTCATTTTAAGTCCTTGCCATAATTATTTCCATCTAAACTAAGTCCCTATTCACTATAGTGGGGTGAATTTTCCCTTCTGTTTACTATAGTGGGGCGAATTTTCCCTTCTGTTTACTGCAGTGGGGCGAATTTGCCTTCCTAAATAGTCAAACTTGCCCCATTTAGCTCTGTTTAGCCTCCAAACCTGTGTTTAATCATTCCAAACCTTCGTTTAATCATTCTAAACCTTTGTTTTATCATTCTAAGCCTTCGTTTAATCATTCCAAACCTCTTTTAATCATTCTAAACCTTTGTTTTGTCATCCTAAACCTCTATTTGATCATTCCAAACTTCTGTTAGTCATCCCAAGCCTCCATACATTTATTCTCTCAATTTGCCCACTTGTTCTATATTTTCCAGTAACTCATTTGGGAAGCCCATATCATCACCTAGTGAACTCGTTTCACCAAAATCTTACCATTTGGATCACCTAATCCATATCATATAAACACCACTCATCATCAAACCACCTAAACCTTGTGCTAAAAGTTGTTATCCAAATTGACCTTAGCACTTGAATTTGATTGTTATCCTTCATATCAATCATCAACTTTGACCCAAATCAATTCACTTCCATCTTGAGGTGAATTCAGTGTCGTAAGTTATCTTCCTCAACCCAAATCAATCCATTTCTATCTTGAGGTGGATTTGGTGTCGTGATCATCCACTTGATCAATCAACACTCTAGGTCACTAAGGGTGATTTTCTGACTGGATTTAGGATTCCTTACGTCTTCCATCATTTAGTCTTAATCCAATCATACCTATCCAATCACTCAATCTATTCTATCCAATCATCTAATCATCCAATCAAACCAATCACACTTATCTAATTATCTAATCGATCCAATCACATCCATTCAATCAAACCCATCCAATCAATCACAACTATCCAACCAACTTCATTCAATCATATAATCTATCTAATTCAACCAATCCAGTCCTCTAATCGAATTCATCCAATCATCTAATCCATTCTTTATCCAATCACACAATCATCTAACCATTACCCCCATATTTACACTAGTCTTGTCTTTTTATGCATGTTCAAACTCGGTCACAAACTAAGAAACAAATGGCACAACAAGGTCAAGGTTCCCAATTGAATACCTCTCAAGATCCTAACAACATGGAAAATGCTCCGCAAGATCCTCACAACATTTTAAATGCTCCCCAAGATCCCCATAATGGTACTTCATCACAATCCATCACCGAGGAACAAAAAAAACTCACCGCCTGGTGAAGAGAGCATGGTCAATCAACCCAAACTCACACTTGAGGAACATTTCAGTAATCCCACCAATGCATAAATGATAGATCGTCTCCTCGAACAACATGGGGAACATATCTTGGCCCACCTAATTGAGAAAGATGTCAAACCCCCGTCAGGTGTTGACCTCTCCAAATATGGAAATTCCATACCCAACACACCTAGTGATTCATACATCCCCAATATGCCTCCAGTAGAGGGTTGGTATCAACCTGAATTTGGAAATGTCATCCTCTACCATGTCAGCAATCCTCCACACACCCCAATTTTAGTCATGAGTGCTTCCCAAACACCTGACCATAATGACCCTTTTGCTTATGGTATGCCACAAAACACTTTGCAGCACCCTCCATTAATGTTGACCGCACCACCCCTTCTAAATCCACCTCAAGTAAATGTTGGAGGCAACCCTTTCACCCCCTTTCCTCTACCTCCTGGGACCACAAGTCTTCCACCACCTCCATTCACATCCCAACAACCTCCTCAATCCAACATGCCTCCACAAGGTACATCCCAACCCAATGTCCCCGCTGTCACTCAACAACCTCCTTTGCAAAACGTCTCCATCACACCTCAACCACATCATCAACAACAACCACTGTATAATCCTCTAGTTTCATCACAACAACCACCCCACCAATCGCAAGGCAATCCATCTTGACCTCCAGTCCCAACCATATCCCCATTCCTCGCATCTATTTTACGTCTGCAAACTCAACCACAACACAACATCCCATCTTGACCCATGCAACAATTGACAATACACTAGCAAACCCGCCAACACTATTTTTATCATAACCAATAATAGTTCCAGCAACAACCACCCTACACGTCCTCACAATAGTCACATCAGTACCCCCAATACCAGCAAACTAATCCACAACACTTCATTCATGCTCCTCAACATTATGCCACCTATAATTACCAGGCTAATCCATACTCCACGTCAGAAAAGAAACCTTCATACCAACAAATACCCCTGACACATCAGCAGGGGACACCATCCTCTCATTATCAAAATCCATATATTAACATTCACATGGTATTGCAACAAGATCCTCCACTATCTTACCATCTATAACCATCCAACCCATATACCTCAACTACACCACCAATCAATGCCGATCTATTGGAAATCAAAGCTGCTTTGAAAGATCTCCAAGCCAGGACTAGTAAGGAATCCTTTAAATTTGAACATATATGTCCCTATTTGTTTGACCCATCCATATCATTAATTCCCTTCCCAAAACACTTTGAGATACCAAAGTTTGACAGGATACAAAGGAAACAAAGATCCTAAGGCCCACTTGTAAGATTTTTACTCCCAATGCTAGGAAGTTATGCATAATGACAACTACCTCTTGTGTTTGTTTCCATGGAGCCTAACAGGAAATGCCCTAGAATGGTTCATGAGTCTAGAACGAGGGTCCATAAAATCCTTTGCGGATCTTTCAGAAAAATCTGTTTCTTACTTCTCCTTCAATTTGGAGGACACTAATACCTTGGATCTCCTCAAAGAGAAGCAACATGAAGGTGAAACCTTTGCTAGCTACCTTCAAAGGTGGCGTGCACTAGCAAGCCAAACGAAAACCTCTCTCAAAGAGAAAGACATGGTCACCCTCTTTGTGGAGAACTCACATCTTCACATGGCTCATAATTTCAGGTTGCACTATGTTACCACTTTCACTGAAATAGTGGAAAAAGGACCCATCCTTGAACATGCCCTTATTGCCAAAGGGCACATCAAGATACACAACCATGACAAAAAAAGGCCATCCAACGATAAGTCATGTTTTTGGAACAAGAAAAAAAATGAAGTGAATGATGGTGTCACTGACACTAAACATGTTCAGGTGGCCAATACATCCCAAAAGCAACAACCATCTATACCTAATTCCATATCCGTGCCACACGAGGCATCTCGTCCTCCTCAACAGTCGAACTAGAATAGTCAAGGGAATGGCAAACACCAGTATGCTCAATTAGGAGAACCCTTGAGTTTCATCTTCAATAAGTTGTTACAGGTCAGTTATTCGATCCACTTGATGAATCCAAGCCCAAACCAGCCTGGTTTAGGGAGAATTAATATTGTGAATTCCATAAGATTAAATGGCACACTCTGAATAAGTTTCAAGGACTCAAAAACTATGTCCAAGATCTTATCGATCGAGGAGATATCAAAGTCAACACCAGTCAAGCTTCATCATCTAATGGTCAATTATAGATATACCAAAATGCCTTCCCTAACCATAATCAAGGAGCAAGCACCTCCAACAACAATCCCCAAGACAACAACACAAATAATATAAGCTATAAGAATGTACCCCTCAATTATGATGGTATTATCCATTACATTGAATAGGTAGAACCCCGTGTATCTATGATACATGTTAAAGCTAAAGATCCCCAATGTGTTGTTACTACCCGACGATCCCACATTATTATCCTTGTAGCCTCCACATTCATCCAACCAAATCTTGTAAACTCTCAATATAACATTCTTGATCACTTAGGAAAGACCCTTGATTAGATTTCAATCTTGGATTTGCTTCAGTCTTCTCCTGTGCATCAGGAAATACTCAACAAAGCTTTACAGGAAACTCACGTACCTAACGACATCAATCCCACACGGTTCCAAGCTTTAGTAGGACACCTGGATTTATCTTACCAGCTACACTTCAACCAAAAATGACATGCCAAATATTGATGCCAATCACAACCGTCCCTTACACATCGAAGTCTTGGTTTCCCATCATAAAATAAAAAGGGTCATAGTAGATAATGGCTTTTCCCTCAATCTATGCACTCTAAAGTTCATAAAATAGGTAGGCTATACTCAAGCAGGTTTGAGTAATCAAATCATCACAATCAAGGCTCATGATAATTCAGAAAGAAATTCTGAAGGGATTATTAGTCTTCCTATCTAGGTTGGACCTGTAGTTCAGTACACTACCTATCATGTCCTTGATTTGAACTTACCATATAATCTCCTCCTCGGCCACCCATGGCTCCACGCCATGCAAGTCGTCCCCTTCACGTACCATCAATGCCTAAAGTTCCTGGTTAATGGACAAGAGATCACCATTTATGCTGATCCACAACCATCTGAATACTATCACACTCTAGAAGCATCATTTCCTCATTTACATTATTTTCCTAAGGTCAAGATGGGGGCATCTCAGTCATCATCCTCCAATCCATCTTCCACTATGACAACCACTCCATCTTCCACCACCAATCCTCTAGTCACCAAATTCCAAATCATTGACAAGGGGTGTGGTGAATATGAAATGCATACAACTCTAAATGTGGCCACCATGCCACCGTCACCACACACGTACGACCAACCTTCGCATTCTACACCAAAAGAAGATAAGACCATCACCTTCAGTGCTAAAAACATCCCCACTACCACTTTCTAGTCTCCTAGAATAAAGACAGATGCACCAGAAGAGGATATCAGTTAGTTGGTATACCGTGAAGAACCCCAACCAGATCCTCCTCTAAACGAATACTTTTAGGAAGTAAACCCTTGGTCAGCTAAGTTTGCAAAAAAACATAACTACCAAGGCGACGGCCTAGGTAAGGAAGAACAGGGATGGTTGCAACCTATTGATGTATCAAAGCTTTTGCAGAATATAGGCCTTAGATATGAAAAAAAGCAGAATGCCCTACAACATCATCTAATACCTCTAATAGTGTTACTGTGGCTGATGGTCCCTTGGAAGACATACCCGAGGAATAATCCACATACATGCGTATGATGATGTTGATCACACAGACCTGTCATCACTGTTTGATTGTTTATCCGTCTTTACCATCAGCTTTTCTCTTCACCATCCCGAACTCATTGATTGGGACCTATATGGTAGCAAACCTGCCAATGTCTCCCAAGATACGTATGTAAACCTCATGGGATTGGGGGAGGATGAACACTCCAATCACAAAAATAAAAACAAGTAAAATAAAAAATGGCCATCTAGTGAAAACCTCCCTGAGGCACTTCTTGACTTAGAAAAAGTAAAAATAAATGACACATCCGATAGTGAAAACCTCAAAGAGGCACTGGAGGATGGAGACGTTCATCTTCCCCTTGTGGGAACTCAATTATCCACATGGTCATCCATCCTAATTGAAGAAACTCAAGAAGTTAACCTGGGTACTACTGAAAACCCTAAGATCACCTATGTAGCCAAATCACTATTAGAGCAAGAATATTCAGTCATTGTTCAGCTACTCCAAGATGGAATCATTAACTTTGCTTGGTCATACTCAGATATGCCAGGCTTAGACCCTGCTTTAGTAGTTCACCATCTGGATGTTCGCCAAGATGCCAAGCCTATCAAACAGAAGCTCCGAAAAATGCATCCACAGGTACCATTATTAGTCAAGAAAGAATTGGAGAAATTACTAGATGTCAGCTTTATTAGACCCATTGACTACTCTAATTGGATCTCCAACATAGTTCCTGTTTCCAAACCAAATGGAGACATTCGGATTTGCACAGACTTTCAGGATCTTAACAAAGCCTGTCTGAAGGATGACTTCTCGCTGCCCAATATTGACATGTTGGTCGACCTTACTGCAGGACATGAGATGTTGTCCCTTATGGATGGTTTCTCTGGTTACAATCAGATCTAAATTGCACTTGAAGACCAACACAAGACCACTTTTACAACACCTTGGGGTACATTTTGCTACAAGGTTATGCCCTTTGGTCTCAAGAATGTGGGGACAACATATTAGAGAGAAATGACTATCATCTTCCATGACCTCATCCATATTATCATCGAAGATTATGTTGACAACTTACTAGGGAAATCCCGAACTAGAGGAGAGCACCCTGCCATCCTGAAAAAGATCTTTGAGCAGTTAGAACAGTACAAGTTAAGACTAAATCCAAAAAAGTGTGTCTTTGGTGTTACATCAGGGAAATTGTTGGGTTTCATAGTCTCCCAAAGAGGCATTGAGGTTGGTCCCGCCAAGGTGAAAGCTATTATGGATATCCCTTCCCCGCACAATCTAAAACAATTAAGAAATCTTCAAGGAAAGCTGCAATCCATCCATCGGTTCATAGCCCAGCTTGCAAATAAGTGTCAATCATTCACCCATCTTCTGAAAAAAGACTCCACCTTCAGATGGAACCCACAGTGTCAAATAGGTTTCATTAAGATCAAGGAATACTTGGCTCAATCACCAATCTTGATGCCACCTATTACAGGGAAACCCCTCCTGCTTTACATCTTTGCCACTTCAGTCGCACTGGGGGCATTATTGGCACAACATGATGATTCCTCAAAAGAAATAGAAATATACTACATCAATCGAACACTGGTCGGCTATGAATTAAGTTATTCACCCATAGAGAAAGCCTACCTTGCAGTGGTCTTCAGTACACAAAAACTTTGACATTACATGCTCAGCCATCCAGTCAAATTAATAGCAAAAATTGATCCACTAAAGTATTTATTATCCAAAACCAATTTAACTAGTCACATGGCTAAGTGGGTCATGCTCCTAAGTGAATTTTACATAGAGTACGTGGATCGCAAAGCCATAAAGGGACAAGTCATAGCTGATTAGTTGGCCGAGGCACCCCTAGTGGATGCTTACCCTCTAGTCATTGAGTTTCTAGATGAAGTTTTCACAATTATAGAAGCACCTGCTTGGACATTGTATTTTGATGGCTCATATACTCATAATGGATCAGGCACAAGAATTTTTTTTGTTACCCCTCAAGGTGACTACATCCCAAAATCATTCAATATAGCATTCATGTGTACCAACAACATAGCTGAGTACGAAGCCCTCCTCACGAGTCTCTGAATTGCAAAGCAGTGGCACATAACTCACTTGAAAGTCTTTGGTGATTCATTGTTGGTCATTAAGCAAGTTAATGATGAATTCTTAACAAAAGATGACAAGTTGTTACCCTACAAACACATGGTGGATGACTTCAAGAAATATTTCACCTTCATACAATTTGACCAAATTCCTAGGGTGTAGAACAAAGCAGTTGATGCTATGGCTACTAGTGGCTCCCTGATTGACATGCCTAAAGATCGAACAAAATATGAGTTCCTTGTGGAATAACTTTTAATCCCAGCATATGATATCCCTGAGACTAACATGGTGTGTGACATTGTAGGTCCTGATTCCCCATGGTACCAAGACATATATACTTATCTGCATGATAATATTTTACCCCCAAACCTCACATGAAACCAATGAAAATCCTTTATTCAACGTACAGCCCGATACGTTATCGTCGCAGGTATGATGGAACCCTCCTTAGGTGGACCACCTGGATGAGACCGAAGCCCATACTACACTAACGAAGGTACATAGTGGTGTTGGTGGGGCCCATTCAAATGGTATGGCCTTGGCCAAAAGGATTCTACGAGCTGGATATTATTGGCCTACAATATTAGAGCATGATGCTTGTGAATTCATGAAGAAATGTCTTCCCTGCCAGCAACATGCAGATTTGATTCATGCTCTGGCACAGGACCTTCAGCCTCTCCTAGCACTATGGCCCTTCTCTCAATGGGGTTTCAACTTGATTGGAAAGATTTACCCACCATCTTCCAATGATCATACATTCATAATTACTGCCACTAAGTACTTCACCAAATGGGTGGAAGTAATGCCACTCTCACAAATCACCGGTACTCAAATTTCAAAATTCATCCTTTACCATATTCTTTGCAGATATGGTATTCCATCTACCATCCTCTCCAATAATGGAAAACCTTTTAAAAACCAAGCCATGAAACACTTCTGTGACACCTTTCATATCCAGCATCGTTGGTCAACGCCTTATTACCCCCAGGGTAATGGTCAGGAAGAAGTAACCAACAAAACCTTTATCCGCATCCTCAAAAAGGTTGTTAATAACACTGGTAGAGATTGGCACCTCCATATTCATCCTGCTCTTTGGGAATATCGTACCTCCATCCGTACCCTATAGGCACTACTCCCTATTCTTTAGTGTATGGTGTCAAAGCCATCTTGCCAATTGAAGTTGAGCTCCCGTCACTAAGGATTTCTTTGAAGAACCTTATCAACAAGGAGGATGCTCGTGTCGCACGGCTTGCACAACTAGAGTTACTTGATGAAAGATGAATCAAATCCTATATCATCTATAAGCTTACCAAAACAGCCTCAAGCGTAAGTACAACAAGAAGGTTCATCCTCGACAGTTCTAGATTGTTGATCTTGTCCTTAAAGAGAACCAGTGTACTCAGTAGGAGCACGATAAGAAAGGAAAATTTGAAGCAAACTAGTTGGGTCCTTATATCATAACCGCTAAATATGGATCTGGGGCATACAGACTTGCTACCCTTGAAGGAGAGCCCCTTGAAGAGCCTATCAATATCATGCATCTAAAGAAGTTCTACACCTAAGTCCGCTTGGTAACCCTACCTGTAGAAATACAAAAAAAATCAAAAAAATAAATAAAAATCCAAAAATAGTAAAGAGAAATAAATTCATCCTATTGTGAAAACCACCTTTGGTGGCATCTTGGATAGGTACGACTGGTGAAAACTTGGTAACAGGCATCATCCATAGAGGGCTTAATCATTATCTACCTTGTGTCCTAATTAATCTATGACTCCATCCATCTTATCTTGAAATCCTCTCCCATTCCATCCTTTACCACTTGGTATCTTTTGATTGAGCATTGGACGATTATATGCTATCCGTCATCTTGAGCTTTTTTTCCTAGTCTAAGCTTCTGTCATCAGTTTGTCCATCTGATAATTTGTGTCATCATCTAGAAACATCCATCGTGTCGGTCTCACCTAGTTTCCATCTTGTCTTGTCGGTCCTCTTAGTCCTCATCAAACTACGTTGCCCCTGCACTTTCACGTAGGTAAGGCTGATCATTTGATCTGCCCCTGGGGCATTCTGGACCATCTTGTTGTGGTCCTCCATCATTCGTCTTCATCGATACCTTTTCACTTTTATCCATGGACACTTATCATTTGTCCTTTCTGAACTATGTTTCCCCTATGCTTTCACATAGGCATGGTTGATCATTTGATTCTCCCCCAGGGAATTTGTATGTCATGTCTTGTGTTATTCATCATCGGTCGCCATTGTCTTCTTTCTGCTTTATCCACAATCTTTTCAAGAACTACGAGGGCTCTGCACTTTCACATAGGCAAGGATAATCTATGATCAACCCCCGAGCCCTTAGGTCTGTAGGGTGTGTCAGTCTCATGTCTCGTGTCTTGTGTTGTGTCATCAAGCTATGTCCTTATCTAGCCGGTTCTTCACAAACAAGATCCACCTATGACAGGAGATCCAATCGATTTTAAGCATCCCGCGTCTTAATGATCTTTTAGTATAGTATCCATCATCTTTGGTCTCAACAAGATGCATCCTTCCTAACAAACATCATCAACCCCATCCATCCTCTTGATCCTATGGCAAAGGACATTTGAAATTTGATTGCGATCTTTTGGATACTTTTGGTTTTTTGTTTATCATTTGAGCTCTCTATTATAGTTAGTTAAGGATTCCATAATCTATCATATTATGGTGTGTTTTGGCTAATTTAGATAGGGGCATATCTTAATCTTTTATTGCTGTTGTCTGTTGGGTTTCCCCACGCAGTATCCACCAAGACCCATGTGATCTTGTGTTACATTGGGATCTCCCTTTGTGCTTGTGGTTATCCCAATGCCTGGCCCGACCAAAGTCTTCATCACTTTGGGGTGTTGGGATATTCTTCTTATTTGTGTGTTTGTTTCATGCATTAGATGCTAACTCGCCTTGGTTGCCTATACCTTGGCACTTGGTGTCTTATGCTATAGCAAAAATCAGTGCTCCGAAGATGGCAAATCATATTAGGATTGCATTTCATAATCATTATTGTTGCATTGCATTCACCCTATGATTTTGGTTGTGCAAATACTTTACCTCTTATCTCCCATTCTTCTCAGGATACTAAGGGTTATTGAAAAGTGTCAAATTACACCCGTTTTCCACTTTCACTACACATACGTCTTCCCCCCTTTTTTATCATGTCAGTTCTTATTGACACTTATGACCATGTGTTATTACCTTTCATAATTTACTATTCGCATTATTAATTCATTAGAACTTTAAATCCATTATAGGTGCATTATCATTTTTAGATCCAACATATTAGGTTCATTCTTCTATTCATACATACATCACCACCTGCATCACAAAGTGTTAGATTCATAATACATCACATCCTGCATGTATATAACATTCGTATAAGCATCCACATAAGTTCTCATAAACATATACAAACATGTCAACAATCAAATAAGCATCCACATAAGTTCTCATAAACATATACATACACGTCAAAAAATCAAATAAGCATCCACACATAAACATTCACATAAGCCATCATAGATAAAACATACGCATATATCAAATCATCCATCAAATGCATGAACATGGTGTCAATAAGGGTTGATATGTATATCATATAAATATATCAAAATCCAAAATTCCATCACAGAATAATATCTATCGACGGCATCAAAATGCATGCCCATCATATACAAAATCATAAGATGAAATATCAGTACAAGGCTCTGAAAATAACCAATGCCACTTTGAACTATCCATCCACCCTGCACCTATCAAAAACTCAGTAGCCTGTCATCTGTCGAATGAGCTACCCACATCTGATCTCTGAAGTGAATTAGGTACTGACCTCCTACCTAGTGAAACCCCCTGTGACTCACTGAAACCTTGGGTCCATGTCCCCAACATCTGGGATGGTGTTGGCATCTGTGGGGTCTACCGAATGTACAGGAATATCTGCTATACCGGATATGAAACTACATTATAATATGTGGCCATCCAAAATACTGCCTCCCTCGCATTCTCCTTTCGCTCAACAACCCAAACCTGAGTAGAGTTCCACTCCTAATGATACCTATCCTGATCTCTAGTGATCACTCTCCTCTCTTGCTCCCAGGCCTCTTGGGATAGTCGTAACTGCACCATCTTTGCCTGAACCCAATCTCTCATCTCCTCGGCAGCCACTATTGTATCTCTCTCCCTTTGTAACCCTTGTATGTCTGCCCCTAACACATCACCAACCTATACTGACTGCAACTAAGCCACTGCTACGTCCTACTCTCCCTGTAGCATTTGCATCCATATCTCTGCAACATCCCTCTCCCTCTATACTAACTACAACTAAGCCACTGTTGCATCCCGCTCTCCCTATAGCATCTGCATCTGCATCTCTATAGCATCCCTCTCCCTCTATGCAACCTGTGACCAAGCCACTGTGGCATCCCTGTCCCTCTATAGCTCCTGTACTCTCAAATATGATGCATCTCACTCTCTCTGTAGTGGCGATACCTCTGAAACTGCCTCCCCTCTCCTCCTCTGAAGAGACTATATTTGTACCTCTGCCACCTCCCTCTCACTCTGTAACACCTACACCTGTGCCTGGGCTACATCCCTCTCCACCTCCATGGCCTGCACCTATGCCAGTGCTACATCTCTCTCCACCTGCTTCATGTGTATCTGACCCCTCATCTCCTCTCGCTCCTACCTAGTGTCTACTAGCCCCTGATCTACTAACTCCCCCCTCGCATGTAATATAACAACCTCTGCCTATAGTTTCTCACGATCCCAACTCATAGTAGCCAACTCACCCCATATCCCCTATATGTCATCTCGTAGTCCATCTCTCTCCCTCTCCACTACCACTACTTGTGTGAATAGGTGGTCAATAATAAATCCATAATATTTCTGACCTACTACCTGTACCCTTGCTAGCTTGGCCCTAAGTCTGGTCACCTCCGCCTCAGCTATCCTCAAACTATGATCTGTAATTTGAAGCCTCTGTGCAGTGCCTCTCAGTTGAGCAGTAGGATCCTCTAATGCCACACAATGAACCGCTGCCAACAACTCTACCTCCAACACCTCCACATGTGGCCTATCTACATCCATCGCATCAACCTCTACCTCATCCTACACCTGCTCGACCCTGCTCACCTAAATCCTCCTCAGCTGTCCTCTCCTCACCACCCTCATCAGTCTCCTTAGCTCTCCTATAGCCCTTGCCTCCCCCTCTAGCTCCTCCTCATCCTTACTCCCCCTATCTCTAGAACGGAAGGCCCCTGCTCTTCCACACTTTGGACCCTCCTCTGTCGTCTCCTACTCGCCATCCTCTTTGGTTGTCCCCTGGCCTCAGTCTCCCCCTATGCTCCATCCTGCTATCCACCCCCTCTCACCTCCTCCTACTCAGCCCTCACCTGCACTCTCCTCTGTCATACTCTACCTCCTATGCTTGTTTGTTGAACAACTCCTCTGTCCACCACACACATCATCTCCACCTCTAGCTCACTCCCATCATCCTATCGTACTACATCTAGCTCTAGACCTATCCCACCCTCCTGTCGTATTGCATCTCTCCCACCATCAGGGCCTACTGCATCCATCTCCTCCCCCACATCTATCATCGCCCTAGCCATCCTCCGTTGTCTCCTCCTCCTCCTCCTCTCTAGCTATCCTACCGTCCCTGCCTCATCCTCTCCTCTACCCTCTTGACCAACACCCTTTGCATCCTACTGTTGTCCTACTGCCCTCACCTCCCCTCCCCTCCGTGCTTGTCTCCTCCTATCTCCACAATCCCTCTCCAACTGATGATCATCCTCCAATCTGAATCCTAAATCTCCTACAATAGGCACCGTCGATGTAATCCTCTCCCATCAATGGTTGCGGAACCACCGAGCATACCTCATCGTCACTCCTGCATCCTCCACCCCAACAACCCTCCCTGGGTAGGGAACCTGCACTATCGCCACCCACATCACTCTAGCATCCCTTGGCGTAAAATCATTTCCCCATGGTCGCTCTCTAGTGAGTCAACGAAGCATGACGGGTGCCTCTGGAATATCATGTACCATCCCAAACTGCCTCAACACTCTATCTGGTCGATGCACCTCCATTATGTGCGACTGGCTCCCAATCAAGATGCATCGGCTCATAAAATAGCCTTGATGTCTCCCCTCCTCCTCCCTCCATTCCCTGAACTGTCGATACATATACAAACACCATAATATGTCCCTCTCCTGCAAGCCATCCATCACTCTCCTCCACCCATCCATATCCTCCTGCATCTCGTACTGCAAAACCCAACCCCTCACCTCCCCATACCCCCAAGCCATAGGCTCCCTATCATCCTCCTCTCCTTCCCTAACCACTAGGGGTCTCATCACCATAATGTGCTCCCACACCCACACCTGTAGTAGGGTCGTGTGTGTCAAACTCACTGACCTCTGGTAACAAATCACATGCATGTTTCTATATAACTGTGCTAATACACAAGTACCCCATGAGAATTGTCCCTCGCGCCACTCAACAATATGTCGAATCGCCTCCATGTATCATAAACTACCTACTATGGTCTGGCAACAATATCCCACTAATCAGCCCACACAAAAATAATGGTAGGGGTGGTACCCTCACTAACAAACATCTATCCAAGTCCAACTGCCCATTATGTATGGGCAGATCCTCATCTCCAAATAACACTGAAATGGTGTGATCTAACTGTGTCCCTCTTGATACATCGCTCACTAATCGCCCCGCTATGGGTAGCCTCAGGATGCATCATACATCCTCCAGTGTCACTGTCATCTCCCCCATCAGAAAATGGAAGGTCGATGTTGCTGAACTCCATCTCTCTATTAGTGCTTTTAGCATTGCTCGATGTGCCCTCATCACTAGGAACTGTAAAAAGTGCAATAACCCTGCATGCTCCAAGGTTGCATGATCTACTCCGGTCATGGCCTCCATAGTCGTTGCCAGTGCCTCCGATCACTGCTCATGTGTCAAAAATCACTCGAAGCTCTGCATCCATATTAACTAGACTGTTAGTTTCTTTCTCAACCCATGGACACTATCTTTTTAGCCTTTATCTCTTCTTCTTTTTCCTAGCTCCTCCCTCCCTGCATCATCGAACTTGCCTTGAGTTGAGGCGGTTCTTCCCCAGTCGATCTGACTCCACCCCACATCGAGACAGATGCGCCTTCACTAGGGTCGAATCTGCCCCGGATCGGGGCAGATGCACCTTGGGCCGAGGCGGACCTGCCCCGGGTCAGGGCAAATCTGCCTGAGCCGGGGCGGAAGTGCCTCAACCTACGGGGCGCCTCTGCCCAGAGTTAGGGCGGCTGCGCCCTGGGGCAAGGTGCCTCTGCCCTAAGTCAGGGCGAAAGCGCCCCAAACACCTGGGGCGTCTCTGCCCCGAGCCAAGGCGGTTGTGCCCTAAGGCGAGGCACCTCTACCCCGATCCAAGGTGGTTGCACCCTGGGGTGGGGCACCTTTGCCCCACGCGGGGGTGGATATGCCCGAGCTCGGGGTGGAAGTGCCTTGAGCTGGGGTAGATACACCTACGTACGGCGCAGACCTACCCCAAGACAGGGCGGAAAAGCCCCGCCGTGGGGCGACCTATCCCAACCAGGGGGATGCACCACTCCACAGTGGGGTGGAATCACCCCTCCCAAAGTCGTACCTCATTCTACCCTACCCCTAACCCACTGCCAATCTGAAATTCTAGTTCCTACCCATTTTCCCTCTCTAATTCGACAACAAAACCCATGTTTTACATTTTCTGTAAACATTCAAAAACATACTACAAATACTTAAAATACACAAGAGGGGTTTTGTTACTAACCTAGTGAGGCACTGCGTAATGGGTGTGGAACTTCCACACCTCATCTGCCCGGTGAATGATACCAGAGTCATAATCTTGCGACATTATTGCTTTGTCTTCTTCTTTTTCTCTCCTCTTCCTCAACTGCTATAGTGAAAGTGAGCTAAGGTAATTTCTAAAATTACCTTTTAACCCCTTCCCCCCTTTTTTCACTCTTTTAAAATAAAAGGTATTTTTTACCTTTTATTTAACTTTTTTCTCCTTCAACTAATTCCCTAACATCTCGGGGCTTCCATTCGCAAACCATGCATCTGATCGACTCTGTTCAAAAACCAAAGTTGCTCTATTTTTCGTTCTCTATCCAATGGTGCCTTCTATTTCTTCCTATCGAGAAGTCATCTAGGGTCCCCTTTTCCTTCCCCAACTGCCCTCTCAAGGGGGCATACCCTACCATCATTCCTCCTCTCCTTTGGCACAGTCATTGGGGCACCTCCTTCCAATTTCCTCTATTTGGGTAGCTCATTCAACCTCTTTCATGCAAGGGAATTGAATCCTATCACTTCCTTCGTCACCTGCATTTTATTTTTCTTCGAAACACTGTTACTCCAACAATATTTTGAAGAGGGGAAAAATGTAGACATCTAAATTTAATCACCCCCATACAATCAAATTTTCCTCTTTATTCATCCATTCCGTCAATATTAATTTATTTAATTAATATTACACTTTCTGCTTAAAGTCCTTAAAGTATTTAATTTAACAATTAAATGCTTTACCTTACATCCTTTTCCTCTCTAAATTAAATAAATACATCAATTTATTTAATTTAATCATTTAACCTTTTTGAATAAAATCAATTTTAAATTCTTCATTTTTCTCTCTCTCCTTATCACATCCTCCATAATCCCTTTCTAATTTGGATTAATTTAATTAATTCATGATTAGAATGTGCATCCTCTTAATCAAGGATTAATGTCACATCCTCCTACATTTTCCACTTGCTTATAATCTTTAATTAACTTATCCTAATCATGTATTTGCACAACCTTAATCAAAGTCATTAGCTACATTTAGCATCCATTTTAGTCAACCTTTCCATTTAGCTTTCTTAGCATTAACCATCTTTCCCATGTGAATTTTTAATTCACATTTATTTATCCTAGGTCCCTCTCTTCCCCATGTGAATTTTTAATTCACATTTTATCCTTCCAAGGCTTACCTTATCCCCATGCAACTTTTAGAACATTTGACTTGTCACCTCACTCACATGTGACAAATTCCCACCTTTTTGGAAACCCTCTCTTATCCACTAGATTCTCCCAAGAATGTAAATTTTTAATTCACATTTATTTCTCCAACCACTTTCTCATTTCCCATGGAGATTTTTGAGGAATTCTAAAATTTCTCAAATGTCATTTTCATCCTCACTTGGGGACAAGAAGTTCCTTTTTGAGGAAATCTTTTCACCCCCAAGGTACTTGTCCTTCCTCCACATCACTTACCTCCCTTCCACCTCACCTCCACATCATCTTATCCTAGGCCATCTCACATTCCACATGTCAAGATGTGAGGGCTTGTAAGTCCCCAACTCACCATAGCCCTACATCTTGACCTTGGCGGCTCAATCTTAACCATTGAATTCTCTAGAGAATTCAAATTTCTCTATAAATACCCCCTCTTCTAAGGAATTTTCAACACTTAGTCATTTTTGCATCCTTATGTTGTCATTTTGAGCACTCAATTCACAAGTATTTTCACTCATTTAGCTAAGCCATTTTAGCCATTTGCATTTGCATCCCATCATATTTTCAATCTTGCATTTAGTCATATCTATAGCCATCCAAGGAGCATACAAGTTTACATTCACAAGGGCCAACCAAGGGATTCATCAACATGGAGAAGGTATAAACACTTGCACAATTTCATATGTTTCTCTTTGTGTTAACAATTTCTTAGGTTAATCTTGAGGTGTCCTTTTGTGTTTTTCTCTCATTGCATTATAGTTGTTTTTGCATATTTAGGATAGATAAACATTTAGGATCACACGTTGAATTCATCCTCCTTTAAATAACTGAAGTGTCTTGAGGAGACGTGCTCCTCCACCAAGCGTTGTCTTGGACAGACCGCTGCCTTCTTGGATGCATCTCTTTACCTTTTTGGTGATCGCATCCCTAAACTTTAGTTACCTCTTTCGATAGTCTTGGTTTTAATATTTATTTATGTTTACTTTAATGTTGGCTATTGATTACTATATATCTTATATTTGTTTTATTTTATTTCATATTATAAAGGTTAACTGATATATGCACTATATATAGTAATGTAGCAATATATATTTATTATTATTATTTATTTATATATATAGATATTATTGAACATATATATATAATATATATATATATATATAAATGTAATATGTAATATATAATATACAATATATATATATATATATTCAAATATCAAATATAAGATATATATTTTATATAATAAATGTAATATATATTTATTTATATGTATATAATCAAATCTAATAATAATAAAATCATCTTTATTAATAATAAACTCATTTATCAAGTAAGGGCGTATGAGCTTTTGATCAAGTATTATTATTAATTGTATATCAACATTTATAATTCATAATATCATGAATTGTAAAAATTAGGGGACATGACAACACCAACCACTTTGTTGCCCTCATCCCCCAGTCACGACGCTCAGAGGTGTGGATTATGGTGTACACGAAGTGCTCCGAGAGTGTTGCATTGTGCACATGATTGTTATAGGAATCAAGAGAGGAATACGATTCCTATATCTAGGCGAAAAGGCCATTCAACAGGGGTCCGATCTCTAGAGATTACACCGTGTTGTATTCAAGGAAGGAACACTTAGATTTTTCTTTTGTAATTCATTCCTAATTGCAATAAATTTTAATTTGTGTGTTGTTCGTGGGATGCAATGTTGATTGTACTGAACTATGAGTCACGTACGATAATAAAATACATTTTCTATGTGAGATTTATTTGACTACATTTATTTCCTCTATTGCAATTATGAAATATTTCATTTCTACTTACATTAGATTTTTTCATTAGTTAGGCATGGTCTATGAGTTTTCTGACCGATGATCTTTAGGATTTATTTTGCATTAATCACATATTTATGGGTTAATGTCAGTTGCCTTATCACTTTCTAGTTAAAAGCTACTTATCTTTCATTTAAATTGCATGAGGGAGTTGTACCTCTCAATTTAGAGGAAAGCCGCAAATGTGATTGTGGTCTTTCTAGAGTTGTTAGTGAGTTTGTACTAGTGCTTATTAGGCAGGAGAGTCATTTATTATCAACACATCTATCAAGGAGACAATTTATTCACTAACATAAGAGAAATTGAAAAAGAGAGTTTTTGGTTTTTTCATATTTATTTGTACTTCAAATTTTATAAAACAAAGGATCTCCATATTTGATTTTATTTCAAAATTTTAAGGAGGTAGCAATTTGAAAATAGGTTAAAACCCATTTATTTTTTTATCAATAGGGTTTGGTAATCATGGGATCAAAGTAAAGGCAAAGAAAAAAATGTAGAAAGTTAATTTGTCACCTGAAGAAATTGAAGCAACAAGAGAGATGGAGGAAAAAAGACAAATAGATAGAAGAACAAGGATTCATGAAATGAAAAATATTGAAGCATCTAGTTCCATGAATCTTCAAGAAGAGGAGACCATGAAGGATGGGATGAATGTAGATGATGCAAATGTGGAAATGGTGAATATGGAAGAAAATGCAATTATAAAGACAAACCCAACTACATGTCTTCAAATTCAACTTTGAATGATATGGAAATAGTGACTGTGTAAACAACTTTGGGTATGTCTTTGAATATCCATCTTTCAATGTAACAGAAAATGCTACCATTAACCAAATTGACCTGAGGGGTGACTAACCAGCCTTTAAGCTTTAGATCAGTTTCTCCCTCATCAGTCTTTAGGACAACAACATCCCTTTCGTGGATAGAGTTTTCAATCTTGAATAGTTTTATGTAGCTTTGCAACCACTTTTTTCCCGCCTTTAAGATTGTCTTTATGATTAGAGAATGCAAATACATTTATTTTAACAAGTTCTTTACAAAAAAATTGTACATTTTTAGATAAGACTTTCATGTCTCCACCCAACTAATTCTCTTTTTATGCACTTAGATCTAATTTTGTCTTTTTCTTAATCTATTTCCAATTGTATTTGTTCCATGGAATTCTTAAGTTCAAGAATGTTTGACTTCTTTTTTTCAACTTCACTTATAACATCATATCTCACATTCTTTTCTTGCACAAATTCATATGCAATACAAAACCTTTTGAGTTTATCCACTTTTGCATTGCCATTTTCCCATTGCATATATTGCACATGCTCCTTCCTCAATTTCTCAAGAGCAGGAAGAATCTCTTGAGTGAAAACATTATCTATCTCATTCACTTTGATCTCCTTCTTTTCAAGTGTTTTTAGAGAAAATTCATTTTCCATTTCATAAATTCTAGTTCTTGTTGTCTCTAGTTTTGCATTGTCACTTGCCCTTTGCACATACTACACATTCTCCTTCCTCAATTTCTCAAGAGCAGGAAGAATCTCTTCAGTCAATACATTATCTATCTCATTCACTTTGGTCTACTTCTTTTCAAGTTTTTTTAGAGCAGATTCATTTTTTATTACATGCTTTCTAGTACCTGCTACTCGAGTTTTGCATTTTAATTTGTCCATTTTTCATATTGCACATGTACCTTCATCAACTTCTCAACAACAGGGAGAATATCTTCAGTCAATACATTATCTATCTCACTCACTCTAGTCTACTTTTTCTCAAGTGCTTTTAGAGAAGATTCATTTTTTCATTGCATACTTTCTAGTACCTACTATGCGAGTTTTGCATTGCCATTTTTCCATTGTGCATACTACACACGCACCTTCCTCAACTTCTCAACAATAGGGAGAATCTCTTCAGTCAATACATTATATATCTTACTCACTCTGGTATGCTTCTTTTCAAGTGTTTTTACGACTGTTTCCTTTTTCATTTCATGCATTCTAGTGTGTTGCCTCCAATTTTGTATTGTCATTTTTCCATCACACATATTGTACATGCTCCTTCCTCAACTTGTCAAGAGTTGAAAGAATCTCTTCAGTCAATACATTATCTATCTCATCCAATATGGTTTACAATGAAAGTAGCATTCAAAATTTGATATAGGTGTTGCTTACAATTAAAATTGTAATTTAATTTCTTCATATGTTTGATAAATAAATGCATAAAAAAAATGGAGGTTGCATAACATGATGGATGTTCAGTTGTTTCCTTATGCTTGTTGAAAGTTAAAGGGTGGAAAACTCGGGGAGAACTTGTCAGTGGGAGACACATCAAACAAATCAAATTGAGGTGAGGGGTGACTAACCAATTGGATTCTTACATGTTTAATGGTTTTAAAATAGTATGGGGGCTTGCAGATTTCACAACGCCTAGTATTTTTAAACCTACGATTTCATACTAGCATAGGTTAAATTTTAGAGTAGACACTTCATAATGGACATGTTTCCTGCTATAGCAAATAGTTGGTAGTAAGATATGATTTTTATTAAAATTCGAGGATGGAAAGAGAAAGTATGGTTTCTAAGTTGCACATGTTTTGTTAATTATTATAATGTATTTGAAATTTCACTTGCTTTTTTATCCATAATTTGTGACAAAATATGCAAAGAACAAAGAAATAAACTTATATTTACTGCAATGATGAAACAAATGGATGCCATTTAATTTTATGTACAACATATTGTTATATTTCTTATTTATTTTGTTCGTGTAATCAAGCTATGAGTACTCATGCATCATCCCCATTCGAAGAATGCTTCAACCTACGCAAGGAAAGTAAATTTGTCAAAATTTTGTACTAGCGAGAGGGTGAAGATGGAAGAAAAACATGACTATAGACTTCAAAATTGTGAATGTTACTTGGTTCACATGAACCCATATCTCATGAGAATGAATAGTCCACTTAACACTCATTGCATCTAGGTGATGCTCATAGTGGTGAAGCATCAAGACTTCCTAGGAGGTCACCCATTTCAATGCTACTCCAATTCAAGCATGTTTAACCATGGAATTTCCCCCAATATCAAGCTCACTTAGCTTGCTACCCTATTTTCCTTCAACAAGTTTTGTTCCTTATGAACCCTTAATTATAGAGCCCCTTTAACTCATCAATTAATAAATAGGTGGTATTTTTCACAATGTGTCAAGTTATGATATTAATATCAAGATTCAACTACATAGTTTTTGAGTCAAACTCATTAACCCATATTTTATGAGTAGTGGTTCGCATGAACCCATCTCTCATGAGAATGAATTGTCCACTTAGGACTTATTGCATCTAGGTGGTTCTCACAAGGTTGACGAATTAGGACTTATTGAGAGGTCAACCATTCGTGTACTACTTTAACTCAAGCATGCTTAACCATAAAGTTTTCCCCAAGGTCGAACTCACTTAGCTTGCTAATTGATGGTTAAGTACACTTGAGTTAGAGTAACTTATTGGGATGAGTGACCTCCTAGAAAGTCCTAATGATTCACCCTTATGAGCATCATCTAGATGCAATGAGTGCTAAGTGGACCGTTCATTCTCACGAGAGACAATTTTGTGTGAACCACTACTCATAAAAAATAGGTCAATGATTTTGACTAAAAACTATGGGATTCAATCCTTATATTAATATCATAGCTTAACACACTATGAAAAATACCTCCTACTTATCAATTGATGAGCTAAAGGGGATTTATAAGGAATGGTTCATAAGACAACACTTTGCATGCTAAAGGTTTTCAAATGGGGTTTCAATCTAAGTGGGCTTGTACTTTGGGGAAAATCCATGGTTAAGCATGTTTGAGTTGGAGTAGTACTAGGATGGGTGACTTCTAGGGAAGTCCTAACGCTTCACCCCTATGAGTATCACCTAGATGCAATGAGTTCTAAGTGAACCATTCATTCTCATAAGAGATGATTTTGTGTGAACCAACACTCATGAAATATGGATCAATGAGTTTGACTCAAAAATCATGCATTTGAATTTTAATATTAATATCATAACTTGAAACACTGTAGAAAATACCTCCTACTTATCAAATCTATCAATTATAATCTTTATTCCAATATTTATTCTAATAAATAATTGATAGACTTTTCTAAACATTCCTTCATTCTATTTTTTAAATTTGTTTAAATATGCATATTTATATTTTGTGTATATGTGTATGAGTAAAAATTTAGAGTTATGCCATACTTTAGATTAATTAAATAGTTTTTTCAAAATAGTTTTGTTGGCAAAAAGTTTGAACAAATAAAAAAAAATTACTTATGTGGTACGTGTTACTTCAACTTTGGTCATCACCCTTAAAGATCTCTGCCCCTACTCTATTTTTTGCTAAGTCTAAGTCCTATCAATTTTCAGTGAGTTTTTCCAACCTTGGTGGGCATCATTCAAGTTATCTTAACTCTTTCTTATATCGCTTTCCTTTTAAACTTATTGATTATCTTATGTCAGTGGTAGGTTATTGAGTTTGTATAACTTTTTGAAATGTTGGAATGCTTTCTGAAGTCTTGGGTCTTAGGGTTCTTGTTTGGACGGTCAGTACCTAAGTTTCTATAACTCCCCTAAAATTTTGTTAGTGAAGGAAGGATGACAAATTTACTAGTGCAGGAAGGATTTATGATAAGTTTAGAAACCATAAGTAGTTCCCACCAGGGTTTTGTGAACCCCTTATTCCACCAAATCAAAGAGCTCAATTCTCGAATGGGCAAAGGCGGTAATAGTGCAAGTTTCTCTAACTTCGATGGTTACCCGAGAACTTTTCAGAACTATCAAAATGAGCACTAACAATGCAAAATTAATAGTTTACAAATACAAAGTCCTCATGTGTAGTGAAATCAGTGCAAAGCAAATACCTTACCAAATATAAAATGTAATTGAAGCTCATGCAAATACTCAAAAAGAAAAGAAAACCCAAGTATCAAAAAGCTTATATTATATTATAAGGTGTAATTGGTGTTTACAAATTTTCAATATGCGTATTTACAAAATTGGGGTTTCTAGAACAACATAGTCAAGTACATAAGACAAACATTAGCACACATATTCCCTCCACCACCTCCTAGAGATGCTCGATTTGGGTTGGTGAGAGAAAATTTTCATGAGATTGCAAAATTTGAGCAAATAGTACCATATCCTTTTGCACCCACCCTGCGTGAAGGAGGGTTATTGCTTCTTCAGCATCCTCAAGTTGGGTTGTAGTTGCAATGCAGATGGTGTCTCCCACGAGTCTAGACTTGGGAAAGTGATTGAGACCTCTGATGGTGATGATCACTCTATGTAGATACTCAGGCCTAACCAGACACTTTGTTGTCCTCATTCCCCAATCCCATTGTCCAAAAGTACGAACCACATTGTAAATGAAACACTCCAAGAGTTCATGGTTATGCACATGAACTTGGTTTAGAAATCTCCCCCCTAGGATACTATACAACACTTTTTCCTCTACTTCACTTTCAATGGAAAAGACCTCCCTCAGCTAATCCGACAACAGCCTGAAGAAAGGGCTACACTCAACTTCTTCAATTACAATGAAGTAATTCATCAAAGTACCATCGCTCTACACACTCGCCATTTTCAAGTTGTAATTTGAGTTGGCTAAAAATGACTATTTCAAGTGAATTTATAGAAATAAAGCGAGGCAAATCTAAGTTGGATCTCATTGGGACTTGGCAACTAAAAGGATTGTGAGGTGGTGTGAGATTAATGCTGATGTGACAAGAATTTATTTAAATTTCCAAGTTGTATCTACGTCTTGATAGCCTACACATGCAAGCATGTGTTAGCTATTGAACGGAAAGAATCACTAAGAGGGGGGGTGAATCAGTGATTCAAAAATAGTCACAAATTAAAAAAATTCAAGAAGGCCAATAACAAGACTTTGTTTTTGAACAAACTATATGCAGTAATAACATGAAACAATGATAACAATGCAGGATTCACAAAATAAATGTTTGCTTTAGATATCAAAGTTTGTCATTGAGACACACATACTTTATGACAACATATTTGTTACTCAAACATTTGAACAAGTACTTTTGATTGCAGAAAAAATATTTTAAGCAACTAATAGATATGATAAGAATTATGCAATCGATCAAGTAATGACAATAATGCAGACCAATTTGAACACTCACAAAACACATTGTATTACACCAAATTTTTCCTAAGTGGAAAAACCCTCTTGGGGTATAAAAAACCACTCGAATAATTCCTCTTATTATTTAGAGCACCAACTCAATCAGGAGCACCAACTCCAACATTACAAGAGCACCAATTCAATCAAGACCACTAACTCCAACATTACAAGAGCACCAACTCTTTACAGTTTAGAAGCATCAACTCCTTTCATCAATTCTGAATAACATCAATGATTCAGAGGGTTTCTCTGTTTCAATAAAACCTCTTACAAAAATTGACTGGTATACACAATACCTTAAGAATTCAAAAGAAAATTAGAATCCTTAAAATATCAAGTATAGTAGTATAATGATTTGCCTCTCAAATATTTTCAATATTTCAAATACATATAATCAGATTGGCTTAATAGCAGTCTCTATTTTTCATCTCTCCCATTCAGGTTCGAAGACCTTTGAATATACATATATGCACAGAAACAATGTCAAACTGTTTTCCAACTATCTTTCTCATAACTAATTCTCAAATCAACGAATTCCATTCGGGTTTCCAAAAAACCCTAGAAGCGATACATCAAATGCCATTAGGGTTTCAAAACAACCCCTTAGAAAATATTAAAACTTGCAAACCTTGATTATGAAAATTGATAACTAATCCCTTGCTCTTAAACACAAGTTCTAGAACCCTTTAACAAAACTCTTATACCTCTTAATCATTTTTCACATTTGAGCCTGATAACAACCTCTTATTTCTTGAAACAAACCAAAGAATAAAGGCCTAGTTAACGAATGCAAAGAATCAGAAATAAGTTACCCAACTTTGAGTTCTTTCAAATTGTCGAGCTACCCAACATTCTTTCTTCCATGTCAGCTCCAAGCGGATAGGGTTTCTCTTAGCCCTAATCAATTTTCTTAGTTAAGCTTTACAATGCTCTTTTTTCAAACAAAAAAATCATTTGGAATCTGATAAAAAAATAATGAATGCATTTTGAAGTCCAAGATACCATTATACTATCGCTGCCAAGTCAACCCACAATCGAGACTTGAAATGATGATGTGTCTATTACACATCATTTCCATGCTATTTAAAACATGTTTCTCATGCCAAAACATATTCCACACGGTCGATGCCATACATGTGACTGAATAAAACACCGACAACCATTTATATGGTTAGATATGTATACAAACTGATAGTCATAAAATGACTTAAACTTTAAACCAAGGCCGGCTAAAATATATGTGGCATAAGCAAGCCAATAGTTAAGTTAAATGACATAATCTTTTTAAACCAAAAAATTGGCAATGAAATAAACCTTTAGGCTGATGATCTTTTATAAAGGCTTAAATCAACAAATAAGGCCGACAGTCATATGTATGTATGACTTTAAACTTTAACCAAGGCCGATAGTCATTCTTTAATGACTCAAAACCTTATCAAAGGCTGACAACTTTAAAAACTTAAACATTTCATTACATCCGGTGGTGATCACATTCTTGTAAAAAAATATTATATCAAATGAATGATGCTTATCACAATGCCTTCATAGGTTTGTAAATAATGTTGAACAATATGTGGGGGCAAATGAATTAAAGATGACTCATGTGTAGTCATAAAATTTTAAAGAATGAAGCATGCATCTTTCTCATAGATTGATCACTGTACACCACAAATCTGAAATCAATAACACCTAAACTGAAACATGAGAATTCAAACTAAACTGAGATCATCACCAATACAACTAAACAAACCACTGAAGATATTATTAGGTGTAAACCAAGATGCCAACCAACAAATGAAGCGAATGCCAATGCATAACAAGTTTTGACATCAAGGACAAAATTCCACAGAAGAAGCCAACATTAGCATGGATCTGTCATTTAATGCAACACCTAGGAACTACACCAATTGTGAATCCAATTGCCATGGGGCAAGTTTCTGATCAAGAAATGTTTGGGTGAGTTTCAAAGAATTTATTAATGGAAAATATAATCATGATTACCCTTGACCATTAATGTGATTGGTTTCTAGAGTGGATGATTAGTTGGTGAGAAACCACCACTATACTTGGTAACCATTTTGATAACCGCCAAGATTGGAGAAACTGTTTCCCTATATACGAGATAGCAACAACTCTAAAAGGGTCTAAATTTTCTCAAGTGCATTGTGTTGTAACAGAGGAAAAGGAACAACCTCTATTTCTATTTTCCTTCAATTCATTCTTGTTTGCATCTTGAATATATTATTGACTATACCAATCTGTGTGTTATGTGCGTAATTTGAGCACATTTTTTATGTGAGGCATCCTCTGCTACATTGTATTCATTTATTGCAACTGTGACAGATTTACATTTCCTTTCCTAATGATTATCAATTTTTTTAGTCTTTGTGCTAAATGGTTCGTGGTCTCATTTTAATTCACTCACATTAACTTCATTTTTATGCGTTAGTGTTTGTTTCCTTTCCTGCTTTCTAGTTAAAAGTATACCCATAATTAATTGAATCGCACGAGGGAGTTGTACCTCTAAAATTCAGAGGAAAGTCACAAATGTAATTGTGACATTTTTAGAGCTATTAATGGTTTGGCCCCAGTGCACCACAGGCAATAGAGTTGATATTTGAGTTATAATTAAAAACCTAGTAATTTCTATTCGCTAACAAATTTTTGGTGACTCCATTGGGGAAATGAAATATAATTTAAATGAGTTGCTACTAGGCCATGCAACAAAATCATACTCCCACATGAAAATGTTTTCCTGTACTTCAACCTCGTTTAGATTGGATGCAGACAAAGCAAGAAGGCATCATTTCACAATTAAATACACTTGCTTGGAGGTATAGGAGTGTCATTAATTATATGCGAGCTACTTTTGTCTTGGAAGAAGAAGAAGAACAGGCCCAGTGACCATCCATACCCATGGTTGAGCATCCCCTTAGGCTGGTGTTTGAATACTATGATAATCCACCTTGTCATCCCAATCAACATCCTAATCAGTGTCAGGACCCTCCTCTAGCTCAACCACCACCTAGGAATTGACCTAGGGATTTCACCTCCTTTTAATCGGTTTTGTAGTTGGCGACTTTGAATGATCAATGGCTTCAAAACCCTAGGTTAATTGTATTGGACCACTAGCCCTGTCTCAATGTAATGACTTGCCATATTGATCAAGAAAACACTTTCCAAAATTTTCTGGTAAAGACTCACAAGACCTTGAAGAACACATCCTATCAATGACCGTAATTGGAATCCTGAGAGTTCAGGAAGATGTTTTTGTAAGGATTTATGTTGATAGCCATTTTGAAAGTGCAACTAAATGGTTCAAGGGGCTTGAAAAAGGGTGCATAACTGGCTGGAGCATTCTAGAGAGGAAGTTTCTAAGATGCTTCAAAGATGTCATCAATGTTCCTTCTTTACTTCAATTTTTTTTTCAGATTGTAAAAGAAGAATGAGAATCTATGAGGGATTTTTTCTACTGCTTCGATCGAGATCTTCAACAAATGCCAATGCTTGATCAGCCTAGCAAGGTAATTTAGTTTCACGTATTTAATTCTTTAAACTTTGAAGTTCAACTTATTCTTCAAAGGGATAAAGTTTGTGGGATTGAACAAGCCCAACATGAACTTGTGTGCATTGAAGATGATTTAATTGTTGTGGGGTTATCAAAAAGACATTGTGCTAGGAGGGTTACTTTTGTTCGTGAACCGTCGGTTTTCAATTTTTTAAATTCTCAATGCACTCATAATCAACCTTTCCCTATTGTAGAAGACATGAATCTAATGGTTTTGAGTTCTTTGCATTTCCAAAGTGACCAAAAAACAATTGGAAAGAATATTAAACCAAGTTTGGAATGTTCAAGTGTATAGTTTAAATACTATTAAAATAGAAGAAGACCTCAGCTCATCAAGTGAAGATGAGGATTATTCACCGTAGGTAAGGCATGCTTCTACACTACAAACTGCTTTTACTAGTCCCTCTATGTTTGATATGGTTCCTTGTAACCCTTGCGAAGGAAATCAGTTACCAAAATCCTTGTGCATCCTGAAATTGGAAGTTTTTACTTTTAAAAATTTGGACTATGAAATTTTGAAAATGATGAATGGAGAAAATGAAGATCCTTTTACTAGGGATGAAGTGGCAGCAAACTCTAAGAGTATTAAACAATAGGGATGAAGTGCAGGATAATCCGCTTTTTGAAGGATCAAATTTTTGTCTTGAAGATGAAGTGGCAAGTGAGGTTGTTTATAAGGATATTGAATTGGTACAAGACAAGAATATGGTAGAGTCAAAGGATCACAATGCTAATGAAATGATAATTCATGGGATAGAAAATCATGGTGTTCTAGTTATCCAAATGAATTTAAATCCTTTGCATGAACAACAATCTATCATGATGTTTGAGTGGTGGGAAGAGGTCAGACACAATAAGGATGATATGGTGCATGGTCATTTTCTTCAAAAAGATGTGTATGGTGAGCAATGGTTGTTCAAAAACATGATGAATGGTGGAATTTTCTTCAACTACGCCAGTATTCTATGGGCGGTCCAAATATTTTCCTTTCTTCAGATGTTGCATGGGAAGATGGGCTTTTTTCATTCGAGCTCATTCTTTTTCCAACCAGTTAATGACTTCATATGAAAAATCCCAATGACTTCATATGAACAATCCCACCTCCTTTCTTATTGGTAGGTTTCACCATACCTTGTACATATTCCTTTTTGGTGTGTCATTTTTGTTGTGCCTGGTTTTGGTTTGGGGTTTATCTTTTTTTTGCTTGTTTTTCCCATTTTGGTTTGGTTCTTCTCCTCTTCATAAATCTATGCCCAATGGATACAACATTGGTTTTGAGCACATTTCTAAGTTCCTTACTACGTCCTTTTTAGTCCTTGTCCCCAATCAAAGCCACTTTTACTTCAATTATGGTCATCTCCCTTAAAAATCTCTACCCCTACTCTAATTTTTGCTAAGTCTAAGTCCTAGCAATTTTTGATCGAGTTTTGCTAACCTTGGTAGGCATTGGTCAAGTTATCTTAACTCTTTCTTATACCGCTTTCCTTTTAAACTTATTCATTATCTTATGTGGGAAGTAGGTTAACTATTGAGTTTGTATAACTTTTTGAAATGTTAGAATGCTTTGTGAAGTCTTGGGTCTTAGGGTTCTTGTTGGGGAAGTTAGTACCTAAGGTTCTATAACTCCCCTAAAAGTCCATTGGCGAAGGAAGGATGAAGGATTTACTAGTGCAGGTGGGATTTATGATGAGTTAAGAAACCATTGGCGGTTCCCACTAGGGTTTTGTGAGCCCCTTATTCCACTGAATCAAAGAGCTCAGTTCTCAAATGGGAAAAGGCAATAATAGTGCAAGTTTCTCTAACTTCGACGGTTTTTGGAGAAATTTTTAGAACTATCAAAATGAGCGCTAACAATGCAAAATTTAACAGTTTAGAAATACAAAGTGCTCATATGCAGGGAAATCAACGCAAAGAAAATACCATTACTAGATACAAAATGTAATTAAAGCACATGCAAATAATCAGAAAGAAAAGAACACCCATGTACAACAAAATGCTTATATTATATTATAAGGGATAATCAATGTTTACAAAATTTTGGTAATGCATGTATTATAAAATTAGGGTTTCTAGAAAAGTCATTGTCAATTACATAAGATAAACATCACCACATGGATTCCCTCAACCACCTCTTGGAGATGTTTGATTTGGTTAGTGATACTAGATTTTCATGAGATTGTAGAAATTGAGTGAACTGACCCATATCATTATGCACTAGCCCCACATGAAGGAGGGTTACTGCTTCTTCAGTAGCCTCATGTTGGGTTACAGTTGCAATGTAGATGGCATCTCCCACAAGTCCAATCCTGGGAAAGTGATTAAACCCTCTGATGGTGACGTTCACTCTATGCATGTACTCAGGCCTAACCAGATGCTCTGTCGCCCTCATTCCCCAATTGTGCTATCCAGAAGTATGAGCCAAATTGTAAATGAATCACTCCAAGAGTTCGTTGTTATGCACATGAACCTAGTTCATAAATCTCTCCTCCAGGATTTCTTGCAATACGTCTTCCTCTACTTCACTCTGAATGGAAGAGACCTCCCTTAGTTGATCTGACATCAGCCTAAAGAAAGGGCCACACTTGATTTCTTCAATTGCAATGAATTTTTTCATCGAAGCACCATCTCTTTGCACACTCGCCATTTTTCAGGTTGTCGTTTGAGTTGGCTAAAAATGACCATTTCAAGTGAATTTATAGAAATAAAGGGAGGCAAATTTGAGTTGGATCTCATTGGGACTTGGAAACTAAAAGGACTATGAGGTGACATGAGATTGATGTTGATGTGACAAGGATTTATTTAAATTTCCAAGTTGTATCTACGTCTTGACAGCCTACGTGTGTGAGCATGGATCGATCATTTGATGCAACACCTGGGAACTGCACTAATTGTGAATCTAATTTCCACACGGCAAGTTTATGATCAAGAAATGTTTGGGTGACTGTCAAAGAATGTATTAATGGAAAATATAATCATTATTACCCCTAACCATTAATGTGATTGATTTCCAAAGTGGATTATTAGTTGGCAAGAAACTAACACTATGCTTGGTAACCGTTTTGATAACCGCCAAGATTGGAGAAACTGTTTCCCTATATGTGAGATAGTAACGACTCTGAAAGGGTCCGGATTTTTTCAAGTGCATTGTGTTATAACGAAGGAAAAAGAATAACCTATATTTCTATTTTCTTTCAATTCATTCATGTTTGCAATTGTAGACACTTACATTTGTTTAAATTTATCCCTTTTCATCTAAATATTCTCTTATTTGCATTAATTAAATAATATTGCTATTATTTAATTAATACCCTTAAACTCCTCTAAATCCCTAAGGTATTTGGTTGAATAATTAAATACCTTAGCCTCTATTCCTTCTTCAAGGAATTAAATAAATAATCTATTTATCCACTCACCTAATCCTAATCCATTTCTTAATCCCATCATTAGGGATGTGCACATTCCTAATCCATGATTAGGATGTGTCACATCCTCCAACTTTTGCAAGTTGGATCTTAATCTCTCTTAGCCACCTAACCCTCCTCTAATCCCTCATCAACTTGTCTAATCACCCCCTTTGGTCAACTCTTCCCATCCCCAAGGAATTTTTAATTCCTTTTTCTCTTCTCAAGGTCTTTTTTGTCTTCCCAAAGATTCCCCTCTTTCCCATGAGGATATTTGACAAGTCACATCACTCACATGGGCCAAAGTCCTACTTTTTGGGAGCCTTATCTTATCCATGAGATATCCCCAATCATGTGAATTTAAAATTCACATTTATTTCTCCAACCACTTCCCTCTTCCCCACGATGATGTGTGAGGAACCTCACATGTCACCATCATTCTCACTTGGGGACAAGAAGTTCCTTTTTGAAAAAATTTTCTCCCCTTCCAAGGTACTTTCAAAGTACTTGTCCTTCCTCCACCTCACTTGTACCCTTTCCATCTCACCATGTCCTTTTGACACTTCATCTTCCACATGGCAAGATGTGAGGGCTTGTGAGTCCTCAACTCACCATAGCCTTCCATCTTGGCCATGGAGAATTCACTTCTATAAAAAGGCTTCTCTTCTCATTCATGAGGCTAAAAAAAAAGTCACACACATTATGCATTTTTATCACACTCAAGCTCTCAAGCCATCATCAAGCACATCATTTTGCATTCAAGAATTTGCATACTTAGCTCTCATCCTCTTGCATCCATTTTGTTCACTTTGTCACATACCCACCTTCATCATTTACATCTTCCATTGCATCTTAACCACCTTGCATCCATTTTTCATCACATTACCATCAAAGGAGCACACCACCAAGCTTCAATCAAGGGCCAACCAAGGATATCAACATTGATAAAAGGTATAATCTTTCTTGTCTTATCTTTCTTTTATTTGTGTTCAACGTAGCCCAATCTTGAGGTGGTCTAGTGTTCTTTATCTTGCATTTCTTTTTTTTTTTTGCACATTTAGAGGTAATAACACTTGCACACAACAATAACTGTGAATCTTGGGTCTTGAATATAGTGTTGATTGTACCAATCTGTGTGTTGTGTGCATAATTTGAGTATGTTTTATGTACGAAGTGTCCTCAGCTGTATTGTATTTATTTATTGCAACTATGATAGATTTTCATTTCCTTTCCTAATGATCATCAATTGTTTTAGTCTTTGTGCTAAATGGTTCGTGGTCTCCTTTTAATTCACTTGCATTAACTTCATTTTTATGAGTTAGTGTTTGTTTCCTTTCCTGCTTTTTGGTTAAAAGCATACCCATAATTATTTGAATCACATGAGGGAGTTGTACCTATGAAATTCAGAGGAAAGCTACAAATGTAATTGTGACATTTTTGGAGTTGTTAGCAGTTTGGTCCTAGTGCACCACAGGCAATAGAGTTGATATTTGAGTTATAATTAAAAAGGCCGATCCATTCACTAATACTATGTAACCTGAAAACACTTTCACCTAATTTTTTAGAGTGATTTAAAAAAAAAAAAACATATATATAGATATGTGTTTTCAAAAAAAATATAAAATAGATTTGATTGAAATTATGTGGCATAACTTTCTCATAGTTTTTTAAAAAAAGTGAAAACCCTATCTTCTCATCATATTTACTAGCATCACATACATTTTTAAAAAAATATAAAAAGATTCTTTTTGTAAATTTAAGAGTGTAGATTGTATCTATACGCTAATTATAGTCAAACATAATTGTATGTATACGCTAATTATATCATAATTTCTTTTTGTTTATGATATGGTAATTTTTTATTTATTTTTAATATGATGCATAAGTAAAATTATGCTTTTTCTTTTAATGAATCATCACAACATGAAGTGAATGTTTGTTGAAACTACTACATTTTAATACAACTAATTGTGAATTTATTTAAAATTTCTCAAAAATTAATCTATATTTTTTTTTTTAAGTTTTATGTGGTCTTTTGTTTTCTATTCCTTCCACCTTTTCCCCTCTTCTATTTAGTAATCAAGTGTCTTCAATCTATTAATACTTACTCTTTGCATCCTAATGATGAATCATGGAATATGATCTTAAATTTTGATGCAAAAGCTCTCACATAATTACATCCAAAAACATTCTTAATTTCAACTCAACAATTAGAAAAGACATCCCCAACAAGCTTTTTTTAAGTGACTTCCTCTATTACATTTCTTAATATATATTTCTCATTCTCTTAAGAAAATCTCATTCAAGGAAGTAATTACTTCTTTATATGTTCACTTTGAAAGGTTTACTACAATCTTCAAATATGTAACACCTAAATATTTTAAGAATACATTTAGATGTAATTATGTGATTATTTTTTCCATCAATATTTTAGATCACATTTTTTGTTCCATCAAAAAAAATTTAAATAGATTATGAAAAAAAATTAAAAGAATATAATTAATATATTTTAGTAATAAATAACAAAAATTTATAATAGAAAATGATAGAACTGAATGGAAAAAAAAAAATACTAGTCACTTTCTCAACATAGTAAAATAATTTGCAAAAAGGAAGAAGAAACCATCTCCCATCTTTTTATTCACTGCCAATTTGCTGCCTAGGTCTGGCAGAATGTTTTACAAAGGTTGAACATCTCTTGGGTTTTTGATAGAGATATTCACCAATTCATCTTAAACTGGAAATGCCCCTCCAATCATCCATTAATCAAACTAATCTGGCAACTTATTCCACCTCACATTTGCTGGTGCTTGTGGAAAGAAAGGAATAATAGGATTTTTCAGAGAAATGGTGAACAATGTGGAAGGTCTGTTGATAATCCTTAATAAGCTTCTCCTGGATAACATTTTGACATGTAAATGGAAGATGCCTAGTAATCCCCCGACTACTTGGGATAGAAGCATAGCTACCATTTGGAATTTTCCTAGTGAGTTCCAAAGATTTGATAATTCCAAAGTGATCATTAGGAAGCATACTAGATGGAGAACCCCTAAGCCGCCTTGGGTTAAGGTTAATTTTGATGGGGTGGCTAGGGGAGGGACGAAAGCCGAAGGAGGTATTATCAAGGATCATACCGGCCGCCTGGTGGCTGCCTATGCTGGGAGATTGAAAGATCGCACTAGTGACCAGGCTAAAGGCATGGCTCTCCTTTGGGGTCTTAAGATTGCGCTATCACTCGACATCAAGACCATGGAAATCGAAGGTGACTCGATGCTAATTGTGGAAGCCACTAAAGGCAAGATGAAGGTGGGGTGGTCTCTAAAAGGTATTATGGAGGACATTTTCTCACTCCTAAATGGTCTTCATGACTTTTCTATCCAGCATGTTTTTAGAGAGGGGAATGCGACTGCTGACAACATGGCGACGACGGGTCTTGATATTGAAGGGCTTTGGTTTTGGCGAAAAGTTGATTTTTTTCCCCCCTCGGCTCTGGTGTGTTTAAGGCAAGATCTCAAACATTTAAATGTTGAGTCCTAGAAGGTGCTTACTTATTTTAGCTGGGCTCCTACTAACTTTGGTTAGTACTTTTGGCAGGAGCATGATTTTGAATAATTAGCTGTTATGTGAGGTGATGGATATCATGTGTTTGTCTAATGGTATGTATGGCCTCTTGTGGGCCGATGGTATGGCGAATCTTTCTACCCCTACTGGCCGATGGAGTCATCATTTTTTGAACCCCCTAAATTTTCGTGTTGAAATTTTTAAGTTAGTGGATTTTATGAGATTTTTTGAGACGGCTAAGTATTACGCTGATGTCATGACCTTATGTGCCGTGGGAAATTCGCATAAGGGAGCTACTACCTCTGCGTGGGTTGCGAGATGTGGTATTTATTGCCTTCATTTTTTACTTTTCTGGTCACTTTTCACCGGCCTTTTCCCTTTTGATGCTTTTAGAATTGATTACCAACTCTTATCTCCTTCCTGTTCTAGTGGTTGGCGACTTTGGTGTGGGCTCTATGGGTGGGTAAAATGTGCGTGTGGAGTTGGACAGCTGTGACGAGTGGAAGACGGATGCCACTGTTTGGCACATTTGCAAAGAGGGTGGAATTTCCCAATATATGGAGGCCATGACTGGCCACGATGAGGGCTTGTCTAGTAAGTTTGTCACCTCTTGGAATGATGGTAGGCTTACCATCAGTGGAATTTCCTTTGAAGTCTCTGAGGAGGTTATTACTAGAGTTAAGGGGCTTCTGAATAGTGGTCGAACATGGAAGAAAACCACAAAGGTGCCGGACCATATTAGTCTGAACCAATTCTTTCACGGCGTGGAGAAACCTGTCAAGTTGCGGTGTGGATTTGACCGTGAGTGCTCCCGGAGCCATGGGATAAAGTTTGTATGGTAATCATGAAGTACTTCACGCTAGAAGGAAGGTATGGGGTCTACTACTATTACCACTTTAATTTCCTCAACCACATTAGAAATCACCAGCATATCTCCATTCCTTTTTTCCTGTTTCATTCTCTTGATAGCATTGTAGTGGAGTTTAACGAAGCCTCAATTTATGGAAAGAATTATACTATCATGCACCAAGGCCTTATGTCTAGGCTTTATCATTTTCATATGGCCCTTTGCCTTGCTTGGCCTATCACTGTGCAAGAAGTCTCGTGTCTCCTTGCTCTAGATGAAACCAAGGTTTCCTCTACTCCCCCCTCTGCTAGCATCCTGGATACACCAGGGTCGAGTAAGAAAAAATGCCTAAAAAATCCTACCTTGAAAGCCCCTCCCAATGGCACGTCCCCTGCCAAGGGTCCGAGAGATATGGGTAAGGAAAAAAAGCGTCTTGCCACTACGACGCGTCCCAAGGCTAAAGCCTATAAGAAAAATAAATTCTACCTCCATCAAATTGATTCTAACATCGAGATCACTGACAAAGCCAACACCCCCCATAGATCTAATAGAATGGTCCTTAAGCAGGACAAGGTGGGAAGTCTTAAGGAGGCTTCAGATTCAGATAATGATAATGGGAGTGATAGTGAAAGCCAGAAGAAAAAGGTGGCGGGTGGGGAAGACCAGTCTACCTTGGTGAATAGCGCGTCCCATGTGTCTGAAAGCTTGAAGAAGGGCCCTACTAGAGTATCAATGTGACAAAAATTAATCCTCGGGCCTCTAATACGAATGAGGGAAAATCCCCCTTGCAGGAAGATCACAATAAAAAAGAGCAGGCTTGGGAAGAAGTTGGCTAGCTGAAAGGGAGAATGGAAATGCTAGAAAAAAAGGTTCAGGAGGTGTCTCACTTTGCCCTGAAGGTCATGCACAGGTCGACTACCAGTCTATGCTTGATGCAGAAGGACAAGTCCGCGGACGAAGGCGAAGAAGATGCTGGTTTTAAGGAGTTGCTCGAGTTCCTCACGGTGGATTGGGCAACTACTATTCAGGACAAACCTTGCAGGGAGGACAAGAATTAGGCCTTTGGGTCTTTTTGTTTTTTGTTAATTTCTCTATGACTTTTTGTTTGTTAATGTTGTTTAACTGGTTTGACCCCTGGGGGTCTTTGGACTCGTCTACTCCGTATCATGCCTGCATGATGGACTGTTTATCCTATGTTTACTGTTGCTTTTTGGTTTTTGATATGACTTGCTGTGGGTGATGCCTTGGTTCTCTCTGTTATCACTGTGTTGTTAATGTGCTTACTTTGGATGGCCTTTGGTGCCTTGTATTAATGGGACAACACCCTTGTTTTTGCTACTTTTTATATCAAAAACATAGTAAAATGATGAGACAAGTAGGAATAATCATAACATACTTAAAAGATTAAACTAAAATATGTGTCATCTTATTAAAAGAACGGATTAATAAAGTAATGAAAAAATTACTATCATGCTATTTAATTAAAATTATATTATTATTCTTCTATAATTTATATGAATAATATATTATTAATATTATTATATTATAAGATATTAATAAAGAAATTATACATATTATATACGATAAATACAAATTGAATAATATTTAAAAGTTAAAAAAAGTTTTCATATAATTTATTTATTATTACATGAATTATATTGTTTGTTTTTTATAAGTGAATAATTATGTATTAATATGTTATTTGTCAATTAATGAGTTAAAAGAGTTTTGTAATGAATAGTTCATAAGACTGACACTTGTTAAAGATTTTATAAATAAGATAGTGAGTAAAGTGAGTTTGATCGGGAAGAAATTCTATGATTAAATGTCCTTGAATCAAAGTAATACAAAAATTGGTGATTTCTGAAAGAGTCTCGATGCTTTACTGTTGTGTACATCATCTTCATGTAAAAATTATTAAGTAGACTATTCCATTCTCATTAAAGATAGATTTATGAGAACCATTCTTCATAAAATATGAATTAATTAATTTGACTCAAAAATTAGAAAGTGATAGAGATATTATCATTCATCAAAACACATTAAAATTCTACACCATCTAGAACCACAATTGATATTTAAAATGTGAGGTGGAATTTTCAACTACTACTATTATTTTGTTTTTAAATGTGACTCATTCCTCATAAAATGTGAATCAATTAATTTGACAAGAACTAGAAAATGATAACACATTAAAATCCTACCGTTCCCTTTGCACCATCAAGAGCCGCAACTGGTATTTAAAGCGTGAGGTGGAATTTTCAACGAGGACTGTTATTTTGTTTTTAAATGCAGTAAAGACTTTTCTCAAGTACTTTTGAATGTACAATTTCTGCAGTATACTTTTCAACGTGACTTTTCAACATGACTTCGATAGTTTTTAAAACTTCTACCCGACCTTATAAATTTAGGAATCCCTCGCTTGCTAGACATAAATAATGAAGTCATTGAATGTTTCAGCAATCTGGTCTGTATATACACCTTTCTACGGTGCCCACAACTTCACAGCAAAAAGAATGAAGAAGTTTATTACTGTTCTTTGCATGGCATGCTGCTTCTCGTGTTTCGTAAGAGGAGATAATCGTTGCAACTATCCACAGACATGCGGGTATCTCGAGATTAATTATCCCTTCAACATCAACGGATCTAATTGCGAGGCATCCGACTTCTCTCTAGATTGTGAACAAAACTCCACATTCGGAGAGGGGAGAATCCCATTTATTTCCACGCCTACAGGCAAATACCAGGTCTTAAATCTCTCATACGACTCTCTGCTAATCAACGTGACTCATCTCAAAGCCTTCAACATCAACGGATCTAATTGCGAGGCATCCGACTTCTCTCTAGATTGTGAACAAAACTCCACATTCGGAGAGGGGAGAATCCCATTTATTTCCACGCCTACAGGCAAATACCAGGTCTTAAATCTCTCATACGACTCTCTGCTAATCAACGTGACTCATCTCTCATACCAGGTTCAGCACATGCAAAATAAAACCCTCTCCAAGGGTAAAATCCTCTTGAATAAAGAAAATAGAGAAAGATTTAACGCTGTTCTTAAACAGCATTTCCATGATTTAAAAAACAACGGAGAGGTCAAAGCGACAAAGGATGGGGACATCCACATTCACAGCAATTCGCTGATCCCAATAATTCACAAGGCTTTAAATGCATGCAAAAGGTCCCACCCCAAGATGAAGGCTACAAACACTTTCCCGGCAAATCCTTGGTATGATGAAGAATGTAAGGCAGCCAAGAGATCACTAAAAAAGAAAGGAATGGACAAAGAGTACAAGAAAAAATATGAAAAATTGGTGCAGTCAAAAAAATATGATTATGTAAATGAAAGAAGGAAGGAGCTAATCTCGCTTGGAAAACAGAACCCTAAAGGTTTTTGGAGAGAATTGCAGCAAAAGAAAAAGAGGACTGAAAACAGTATTACAGATGGCCAATGGCTAGAGTATGCTAGGCTTCTTTACGAGCGGGTTCATGAGAAAGACCATCCACCTGTTATTAACACATCAATGGAACTATTCACTGTGGATGATATCAAACAAGGAATAAAGAATTTAGCAAGTGGTAAAGCACAGGACATAGATGGGTTGCAGGCTGAATTCTTAAAATGGGGGATCGAGACTCTTGCTCCTTACATAAAAAGAATTTTCAATAATGTCAATCAAGAGGGATTTCCTATGGAGTGGACCACTAGTGTGGTCATTCCTCTATTCAAAAGTGGTGATATCAACAATCCATCTAACTACCGTACGATTATGGTCAATCCTATCTTTGGCAAGCTCTTTGGGAGCATGATTGAGCGTAGGATCAGCAGTTGGGCAGAAAATGAGGGCAAAAGAGCAAAGGGACAGGCAGGCTTTAGGTCAAGACACTCTACCATTGATCACTGCATCACCCTTAGGCATTTGGTTGAGAAAGTTTGGAACACTCAGGGCGAGGAAGCTTATTGCTGTTTTGTTGATTTCAAGAAAGCTTTTGACACGGTACCTAGAGACAAACTATGGAATAGAATGGAGGAATTAGGCATCCCAAATGTATATAGAGCAGCTGTTCACAGATTGTATGAGAATGTTAGAGCTAAAATCAGAACAAGGGATGGTATGTCAGAATGTTTTGGTAGCGACATTGGAGTTAAACAGGGCTGTCCTCTATCTCCCACGCTTTTTGGGTTATACATTGATAAGTTGGAAGCTTGGTTAAGCAAGACGGATGGGGATGGTATTCAATTGGCAGGTTATGTGGTGAAGCTACTCTTATATGCTGATGATCTTATCCTAATTTCAAAAACAGCACATGGGTTAAGAGAACATCTGAAAGGTCTAGAACTCTTTTGTCATGAGGTTGGGATGCAAGTGAATATCACCAAGACCAAAATCATGATTTTCTCATTGAATAGAAAAGATAACCAGAATACCTTTCTTTTTGAAGGCAGCCCGCTTGAAATAGTCAAAGAATACAAGTACCTTGGGATTGACTTTCATTATAAGCTCAGTTGGGAGACTTGTCGGACGAAAAGGATACAGGGAGGTTGGAAAGCTTCTTACCTTCTACAAAATAGGTGTAGAAAAGCCGAGCTTTGGGATTGGAAAACCAAGAAAACCCTTTTTGGTTTGCTTGTTGCTCCGGTTATACTTTATGGGTGTGAGGTATGGGGAAATAGTATGTCAAAATGCAGTTGGAGACAACTAGAAAGAATTCAAAAACATCTAATAACAAGCAGTCTCAAAGTCAAAACCACTGTCCCCTATGAAATTCTTTTAGCTGAAACAGGGTCTTTTCCATTGGAAGCATCGGCTTTAATCCGGTTGATAAGCTATTTAAAGAAGGTTGAAAACATGGATAACCACCGTTGGCCCAAAACAGCTATGAAGGAGACGCTAGAACGTAGGAAGAAAACTTGGATGAAACAAAACCACAAGTGGATGAACAAGTGGGACATCAATTTGCATGAGTGTCCTAGCACCAATAGTGAAATAAAAAGCTATGTGACTGAAAAATTCAGAACTGCCATGTGGACAAACCAGATTGGGCGAAAAAAAGCATACTACATCAAAGAGTTTAACCCGACAAAGGATCATGGTGAAAAAACTTATTTAGGTGCAGATATTAAAGGGAAAGCGAGGTTGTTAGTGGCACAATTGAGGACGGGATCACATCACCTTAGGTGTGAGACCGGTAGGTGGAAGATACCCAAGGAAACTTGGGAAGAAAGAACTTGTATTTTCTGCAATAAAGGGGTTGTGGAAACAGAATGGCACTTCATCATGGAATGCATTGCTTACGAGGATATCCGCACTCAACATGAAAATAGTTTGAAAGTGGACAATATGCACCAGCTATTTGAGGAAGATAAGATTAATCAGACGGCTAGCCTTCTAGTCAAACTTAACAGCAGGAGATCTGACTTGGAAAAGAGTATGAAGACAAATTAGGCCTGTTTTGTCTCGGTCCCATAGACTGTTTGGTCTCGCGGACGTCATTAAAATCTTTCATTCATTCATTCATTAGTTGTAACGTCTCGCAGACTGGAAAACAAAACTTTTCACTTCCCAGGCCGGGCCCTTTCACAATATCGGGTTCCAATGTCTTTGCATCAATTGGTTGTTATGCCAACGGATCGTTTTTCTCCGAAACCCCTGACTCATTGAATAAAAGTGTTGGAGGAACGTGTGCAGCTTCGTGTTTAAAAATCACGGACCCTGACTACTGTAATGGGTTTGGTTGCTGCCAAACTACCTTCATGGAGAATTGGAGAAAAGTAAGTCTTGAGGCGACGACCTATGCGATTGCGAAGCCGCCATTTAATAAGTGTGTGTTCTCTACCATACTTGATCCGACGACCTTCAAGATAGACAAGTCTGACAAGGGAAAATTTATGGCTGGTACTTATGGCCTTAAGATCGATTGGGGTATCAATGTTACTAAAACTAATATTTGTTCCACTGCCAAACGAATGGATGGTCTCACCTGCTCAAACCATTCTCATTGCCAAGATGTTATCGGCATGCCCCAACACAAGGTGTGCGTATGCGATGATGGGTATAAGGGTGATGGTTACAAGGGAGGCCTCGGGTGCACTGGTATGGTACTGAACTTTGTGTGTGTTTTTGGGTTAATTTTCTGGGCTAAAGTTTCCCCCAGCTGATACTTTTCGGTCATCTTTTCTTGCCTAATGCTGCTGTTTTGCAATTATCATTTTCTCTAGACTTGTAATGGTTGTAGTGATAAAAATTTCATATTCAGTGGAACAATTTCCCTGCAATTTCACTCCCATGGAGATGCTTTCTGACAGCAGACGATAATGCTGCCAGCTATCCACACAGCACACCCACAAAAACAACATGACTTTGTCTCCTGACTTTACCAGTAACAGCAAATATTTCCGTTGGTTCATACTCAGACTAGAAAAGGCACAAACTATACGACCACACATCATAATAAAGACAATAAGTTGATAAATTGTTTTTGGATTTAGATTGTGTAAGTTTTTTGCATCAATGTTTTGGATCATATTCCGTGATCCATCATTTGCATCAACGTTTAGGATCACACTCTATGATCTATCATCAGAATGACATAGATGGATCATGAAGTGTGATCGGAAACATTGATGCAAAAAAACTTACACAATCGAAATCCAGAAACAATTTATGAACATTCTCTATAGATTGTGGAAATCTGCTATCTCTTAAAGACAATATGACCTAAACCAATCCTTTTCGGTAGCATAAACTGTGTCACAAAAAAAGCAGCCCACTGTTCAGGTTGGTCACGGAGAAGTCTGCGTTTTGTTTTTTTACATCCTCCACTATATCTACTTTATGATAAAGGCTCAGGTCTATCTATTCTATCTGCAGATCAACAAAATTAATCTTATGCCAACTGAGATGCATCGTTAATATTCACTCAGTATTTGCCAGATAGAGGTTATGTTATTTATGTAGAGAAAACCCCTCTTGCCCGGTGTATAGCTGAGATTATTGATCTTTTCCCCTTCAGAGGACCGAAATTGTTCGTCACACCCGGTACGATTAGCGCTGTTCGCCGGGATCCCTGCATCCTGAGAGTTAGAGTATTCTTTGTTAAAGAATTTCTCTAGAATCCATAGCCGACCTTGATTTTAGGCATACTAGGAAACACAGGTTAGTTCAAGCTGTAATAGTTCCTTATTCTTAGTTATAATTAGGTGTACCTGTGGCCCTGGATCCCATGCATCCTAGCAGTTCGTATATTTTCTGTTGAAAATTTTCTCCACAACCAAAATTGACATGAGGGATCCTAAGAAATGTGGATGATTTGAAAGAGTTTCTCACGGTTCAGAACAATTAGGTGTACCCCTGTCACTGGAATCCCGTCTCCTGTCTCCTGAGGGTATACTATACTTTCTGCAGAGCCAAACTTGAATTTGCTTATTATAAAGAACGAGGATTATAACTTAAGCCCTGCGCCTCACCTTAAAATCAAATTCTTTGAACTGGCCAAGGGCATGTATACTATTGCTGTGTGTCAACTCTTCTTGCTGATCTAATTTCTTGTATGATAGATTGAAACTGCAAAACAATTTCACAAACAAAGGTAAAATAGTTCGTGTTGACCTAGACGATCACAAGTAGGAAAAGCAAATGGGCTTCCAAATGGATTAAAAATCCTTTCACATGCTAAATCCAGATTATCACAACCGATGAGAGCTGGTGCAAATCCCAGGAACTTTGAAGGAAGAGAAACTCTTAAATACGCAGAATGTTACCCAAAGAAGGGGGAATTTACCTAATTAAGGAAAATGAAAGAATAAACAATCTTATTAAGTGGGGGTTGAATTAGTCACCAGCTTTAGCGATTTGATTCTAGTTGAAAACAAGTAAACCAGTGAGAATTGAGTTTTTCTTTTCAGAGTTTATTTGCAGACTTATCTAAAATATTTACTTAAAATTAAATCTTGCAGATATTGATGAATGTGCTTATCCAAACTTGAATGACTGCATTCCACCACCGGTGGGGACATGTCGGAACACGGAGGGTAATTTCACCTGCTCCTGCACGAAAGGAGAAGGCGACGGTAGAAAGATTTGCACAGAGAAGACCAGCATAGTCAAACCACTGCTTATAGGTATTCTCTAAATTTGGTTAATGTTATGCAGAATTTGAATAAAATAGCTATACGCAATAGATTGTAAAACTCTTCAACAGTGGCTGATGAATATTGCTGTTTTGTCAAGCAGGAATCTTTTCATCGCTGGTAGGAGGATCTTTGATTGCAGGGGCCATAGTTTGGGCAGTGAAGAAAAGGAAACAGAAGCTTCTGAGAAGAAAGTACTTTATTCAAAACAGAGGCCTTCTGCTGCAGGAATACATCTCTTCAGACAGAGGGCGGAGGAAAGCCACTATTTTCTCAGAAGCAGAGCTCATAAATGCAACCAATAATTTCTCCGACGACCTCAAGGTGGGAGTTGGAGGTTTTGGATATGTTTACCAGGGCAAACTAGCAGAAGGCCGAATGGTGGCCATAAAGAAATGCAAAGAAGTTGATGAGGAACAGATCAATCAATTCATCAATGAAGTTATAATTCTGTCTCAGATTGATCACAGAAACGTTATAAAACTTCTGGGCTGCTGCTTGGAAACCCGAATTCCTTTACTAGTCTACGAGTATGTCTCCAATGGCACACTAGCAGATCATATCCATGGAAAGGATGGGATGGAATGCTTGGCATGGAATACTAGGTTACAGATCACAATAGACACCGCAGAAGCACTGGCTTACCTGCATTCTTCTACATCGGTTCCAATTGTGCATAGAGATATTAAGTCTGCAAACATTTTACTTGACTCCACATGTTCTCCAAAGTTATCAGACTTTGGTTTGTCCTGTCTAATGCCAACGGACAATACCCATCTGACTACCGGAGTGAAGGGGACATTTGGGTATTTGGATCCACACTACTTCACGACTGTTCAGCTCACACACAAATCAGACGTCTATAGCTTTGGAGTCGTAATGTTGGAGCTCTTAACCAGCATGAAACCTCTGTCTATAAACAGAGCAAAAGAGCAACGTAACTTGACAGCCTTGTTTCTGTTTAAAAAAGGCCAGGGTCTCCTTCATGAAATATTTGATCCTCGTTTAATGGGAGTGGATCACATTGAATCCATGACAAGTGTGGCTAATTTAGCAGAAGCTTGTCTAGATGTGGATGTGCAGAGGCGACCTTCCATGAAGGAGGTTGTTCAAGAGCTCCTGTGGAATAAAAATGGGAAGATAAGAGGAGGAGAAGGGTATACTTGGCAAAGCCAAAAGGATGTTAATGAGGAAGAGACGTCTGTCCTTATAGACTCACAGGAGAGGAGCCACAATAGAAAATCGGTGAAATTTGATGAAAGTAGCAATGTATTTTATTCATCTTCTGCATCCAATGTTTCTTCCACCTTTCATGTAGAAAGCATAGATTCTGTGGGTAGTGGAAGATAACGAACTACAGCGTACAGTGGGCTCATTCTCAAACATAACCAGATATCCCCCTAAAATAAGGCCTCAAAATACAGAACAGTAGATCCAGTTAGAATTGACTTAATATGTGGCTAATGGAATCCAATGTAGCACCAACATGGGGAGTACACGGTGGATGCTCTTTCGATTGCAGAATACTACTGCTTACTATTATATTAGATGCACAGATAATAAATTTACTTTAGTGGTATATTATCTGTAACATATCAAGAACTTGCTTTGCCTCTTCGGTTGTAATGAAACTCCTCATAAATAATGAGTATAAATAAACAAACTGTGTTTCGTCTCTTTTAAGTATTGGGAAATTAGCTGTCTCAACTTTGAGAGTTTTTCAGTTTATTTGTTTAATATTTAAATTTTTTTTGGGTCATGGACTAGTTTCTTTGTTCGAAGTAACAAGGAAAATCATTCCCAAATTTCTCTTCCAATTGGAAGAAGGGACTGTGGTCAATAGGACTAATCGCAACCTGTTCTTTGGCCCTTCCCTTCCTCGTTATCAATGAAAGAAATTTTTGGATGGCGTATTGGTGGTGGTTCCAACTGATTTTAATTCTTAGAAATTCCCTCAACAAACACTAGGCATTTTGCTCATGCTACTAAAGAAGAAGATTAAAAAAAGGGTTACTGATGGGTAGGACCCTCTCATGGACACTTTCAACCCCCAATGATGTATGGGATAAATTATATCCTCCCTTCACTATTACCACTTAATGATTATGTTTATGTTTTTATGCTTTAGGCCATTTTGTCCATTATGGAATTTACAGGTGTGGTTATATCCACCTACTTTTTTTTTTTTGTAATATAGAAACATTTCATAAATAAATAAAAATCATAATTACTTGGCATTATTTTTAATGTATATTAATAAATAATTAAGCTCCATCAAAATGAACATGAGATTTTGAGTCGAGGTTTGTGCCACATGTTGGTGCCTTAAAAAATAAGGTATTAGTTGTCAAAAGATGTACATTTAGTGGAATATTATGGAAGGCCTATTGCTATTTTTAATTGTGTCTCTACTTTATTTTTTAACAATTAAGTTAAATTTGAAAAGTTTTATATGTTCTCCTCTCAAGGTTTGGAGTAAAAATTGTTTTCACAACCTTAGTTTGTTTTTTTAATAATTAAATCATATTTGAAAAAGCTTTTTTTTTTAAAAATTAAATCATATTTAACTCTTTTTTTCATATTCTCCTCTCAAGGTTTAGTGTAGGAAGTTATTTTTCAAACCTTAGTTTTCTTGCAAGTGGTATCAAAACTTGATCACCTTTGGCTTCAGTTGTGGTTTGTTTAGTTTTTTGAGCTAATCTAATATTGAGTAAACTTCTGGCATATGCAGAATCATGATGGGCCAAATAGTGGTGATAGAAAAAAATGTGATTTCAGTTAGCAAAATCGCAAAATGTATTTTTGACTTTTTATTTGGGTTGGGTAAAAATTACATTTTGCTATGGTAAACACCAAAGCAAAACAGATATCTGATACAAACAGATATTTGTTATTTTCATATAATATAAGATATATATAATATATATTATTATAACTTAAATATTATAATAATATATAACATCATAATTTATTATATTATATGATATAATATATATATTATAATATAAATAAAATATTTGTATAGTATACATGATATGTTTAATATATATATTATTATAGTCTATATATAATAATAATGTTATGATACAGTGCGGGGTAGGGCGGGCGTCCCTCCATGTTGGCAAAGGGAGGTGGCGTTGGTCGCCACAATGGACGGTTGATGGGGGGTGGTATGCCATGTTGGCATCTTTGTTTGGCTGTGCAAATTTTGGTTGGCTTTCGCATGGATTTCATTACTTTGTGGAGGACAGTTGCAGTCCTTCCTCAATTTTTTGTGATATGTGCTAATAATGTCAAAGTGATCCCACCCACTTGCAAGGGCATTTGGCTCGTTGGAAGCGTACCATTCACAACAACTTGGTAATTCAAGTTTGTTTATTTATTGAAGGTTTGGTTTTTTTTTGGTGCATAATTTTCTTTGCAGGTGGTTGTGTTGTATGTGGGTTGTCTCCTCTCTCTCGGCTGGGGGAATCTAAGAAGGATTGTTGATGGCGAAGAGTTTGAAATTGGTTATTGAGGTCTCGGTGGCGGGCCTCACTCGTTTTGGGGTCGATACTCCCATTTCTTTGCGGTCGTTGATGAGATAAGCCTCATTTAGGGAAATCACTGATCAAAGACTTAAGCGAATTTTGCTCAAATATGAGCCTTTGGTGCTTGTGGCTGTGAAGATGGTGTTGGGTTCGAGTCATTTGGAATGCATGGAGTATGGGAGAGACAATTTGCATGTCTCCTCTCGGTTCCTTGCTTCTCTCTTGGACAATCATGTTCTGAAGGCTGAGGCTAAAAATTTGTTGGTTAAATTGCTTAGAGAAGACTTGATAGAAGGCACAAACGAGGTTTTGAGCGTGGTGATTGAAGGTAGGGGTTGTCCAAGGCCCTGCGACTTACCTCAGCTTCATTCGGAGGACACAGTGAAGATTTACCTCTTTCTTCTGGATTTACATGTGTTGGGTTTGATGAGGCACAGGTCGATTGTGGCAATGGCTATTATTTTCCTTAAGAAATATTTTGGGCTAATGGCGGTTGGGGACGAGGAGTGGAAAGTGGAATTTGAAGACTTTGCAAAATTGAACAAGTTTATGTAAGTTGGCTTATGGGTCGTAGTTTTTTGGTCTGTATGGGTCGGCCCTGGTTTTTTATCACAATGTTAGTAGTTCGGGTAGCTTTTTAGCCATTAATGGCTTTTTTGTAGTATCTTTTGGTCGAGTTATTGGTGGCTCTGGGTAGTATTTTTTTGGTGGCTGGTTTATGTAAATGATTTTGGTGGCCGTATGACATTTTAGATTTGTTATAATATTGTACCCGCATAGCAAACGTTTGTATTCCAATACTTTTGCTTATATTAATAAAATATTGATCCTTACGTATCAAAAAAAAATAATGTTATAATATCATATATAATATATCATGTATAATATTATAATATTATATAATATTTAATATAATATATTTAATCTTATTATTTTATTTATATTATAGTAATATATATTATTTATAATATTATATTATATAATATTATGATATAATATATTATAATATTATAATTAATATATTATTATTCTATTATAAATATTCTATATTATAAAAATTCTATATATTAAATATATCATGTATAATATATAAGGCAAAGTGTCGCCAAAGGGGTGACTCCCATTCATTATTTGAAAAAAGGTTGCATTGGTGTTACATAAACCCAGGGTGAAAATAATGAGAAGAATGGCCTCAATGATCTCCTGAAACCTTTCACTCTAGGCAAGTGAAAAGATGTTCCTCGTGGCTTATGAAGAAAGCATATGTCTACATATTGTCTTTTTCCAGGCCCTCCCTCATTAGTGTGATGACATATTTCATATCTTCATTCCCTCTGGCCATCTTGATGTAGATTGCATCACCCACCAATGCTTACTTGGGATCTTTGTTTAGTGTGATGGTAAATTTCTAGAGGATTATCCTCATATTAAAATTTGTCAAAGATATTTTGAAATGCTTAAACCTTTTTATGTCAAAATAAATCACACACGCACTACTTGTTGTATGATTATATATTGAATTTTCTAACCATTTTGATGTTTATCAATCTATATGTTTAGATTTGCGTACTAACAATGTTTTGCAAGAATGTGGCATGCATGCCCCACCAACATCTTCAAGAGACTTTTTATCAAAAAAATTATGTGAAAAAGAGGAAGGTTAAATATTCTACAGGAAACTATGCTTGGATGGCACATGTCAGCATTGCACTGGCTTGCAACATATGCCAATATGTGAACATATGGAAAGAACACATGCGATTGGAAAGGAACTAGTAGAGTTTGACAAGTATAAAACAATGGCCTACAATACAAAAGATGGTAATCAAGCAAAAAGGTGTGATTTGGTTATTCAAAAGATTCTAGTGTATCAGTTTATGTCAACATTTCATGACAGTATAGTGTATGAGTATGCAAGGCATACCCATAGAGCTCGATGGTTGGACTTGCAATTCAAGTTATGTAAGGACACCATTCCAGTTGGTAGCATTATTTCAATGGTCAACTTTGTAGAGAACTACACTCTACAACCACACTGTGAGGTGCAATCACAATATTACAACTCCACACATGTTTCTATATTTGTGCACATAGCATTCATTCATGCAGCTGATAGTATAGAGATAACAGGAAGGTATTCAAGGAGTACCACTTTTGCATTAGTGATGATCGCACACATTATACAAAGTTCATACAAGGTTATTTTCAGTTGTTATACAGTGATTTGGCTAGGAGGGACATAGCATATTGTGATCATATAATATGGTTGTATAAATTTGCATCAAAGTTCAAGAACTCATGGATGTTCTATTGGTTAAGCAAGGTGCATGTTATTACAGGTGTTCAACATATGTGGAACTTTTGTGAGGTAAGACATTGAAAGGGGGAGCATGATGATGTAGGAGCATGTATCAAAAGAGCATTAGCACGAGAAGAGTTAAAGTATAAAGACAATGCAAAGTTGATAGATGCAAAATAATTGTTGAGTGGTGTAATGTTTTGATGAGTCTAGGTAATGAAGGTAAGTCTTCAGTTCCTAGATTTTTTTGGTTGATAAATGATACTAACATTGCACCATATGAGGATTGTTGTACACTGACAAGATCAAGTGAGCTACACTCTTTCCTTAGCTCAAATGTAGGTTCATGGAGTATCCATACGCAAAAGATGACATGCTTTTGTTCTTCATGTATAATTCAAGCCTAGAATGAGTGCGAGTTAAAGGAGTGGGTTGACGAATGGTGGTTAAGTTATCTTAGCCCACTTCACACATATCAGCCTCTGACAGCATTGGAACTGACACAGATGGAATCATTAGTTGACTTTGATCACATATCAGGTCTAGTTCAACTAGGTAATATATCTACTTCTATAAGTTTTGAAATTCATGTTGTTATCTTACTTTGTAGTATATTTGTAATGTTGACTAATTTCATCTAAATTGCTACACATATCAATGTAGAGCATGTTTATGCAATTATTGCAGATGAAGACAATGAAGAGGGAATGAATTATCTCTTGTGTTGTTGTAGTGAGGCCAAAAAAATTTGGAGGCCCCAGTTATAGGTGGAGAAAACATCAAATACCCTACAGGCTCAATGGTTGTTACTAGAACATGGTTTAGAAGGTAACCACATAAGAGTGTTAATGTTTGGTTGTTTCAGCACTTTGACACGCATAAGAAGATTCTTCATTACTCGAACCTTCTTGTGGCATCCAATGTTCATTTGATCAAATATGGGGGTAGAATTTTGAACAAGGCCTTGTGGAAGGTGTGTGAGTCTGACCATGAGGCAATACTTGACACAATAAAGAGTAGAGCAGACCTAGATGGTTTGCTGGATTAATTTGTAAGTATGCATATTAATTTGTATTAAAATTTAGAGTATGCACATCAAGATTAGTTGATAGTAAGACCTTTCGTTTCTATATTTCAATTTTACATATGTTTTGGTTTGAAGTTACATATGAATATTGGGAAGATTATATGTTTTGGTTCAATGCATAGCATAGAAAAAGTAGTGAGAATTGACAAGCTCACTGCATTGTCAATGCGGTAGCAATGACAATGAGACCCCATTTCTTTGAGGATTTTTTTCAAACAACTCACTACCTTGTCATTGCTACCACATTGACAAGCTAGTGAGCTCACTAACTTGTTAATGTGGATGCATTGACAAGGTGGTGAGCATTGTAAGAAAAAATGCCTCAAAGAAATGGGGTCTCATGGTGATGTACATCACCAAGAGACCCCATTTCTTTGAGGAATTTTTTCAAACAACTCACTACCTTGTATTCAATATTTCAAACAATATTCCTTCTAACCCCCACTTATAGATAGGCAAATTTTCTATTAATTCATTGGTTGTGAGTTCATTATTTGACTCAATAGAAGTTGTTCCACTTGATTAAGTAGTCAATTTTCAATAATTGATTTTTTATTCGTCACTTCATTCTATCATTCATCCTATTGATTTTGGCATACCTCTGCGAGAATGGACATTTTTACTCAATGATTAACCACTAGCAATACATCCTTTAAAAAATTAGTTTGATTGACCTCTTAAAAAATATTTGTGCCCTTTCCTCTTACATTTTATACCTTTTTAATTAATGTCCTAAATTTAGTAATGTGTAAATGCATTATTTTACATTAAAAATCTAAACTCTAACTTTGACTATATTTTTCTCATATTGTCCTTTTATTAGTTTTCCTACAAGGTAGCAATGACAATATCATGAGCTCTTTGAGGCATATTTTCTTACAATGCTCACTACCTTGTCAATGCATCCACATTGACCACAAGGACATATATCATTAAGGCATTTTTTCAAATAGTTCATGTGCCTTGTCTATGCATCCACATTTTGCATGTGGCTACTAAGGAAATTGCAACCATAACACTCATGAAAATCCACCCTTTTATGTTTTGATAGATGTCATACGCCATTCCAAGGTCCATTGCTACAATGGCTAAAAGCCTAAAATAGGTGCTTTCCAGCAAATTATGGATGCATGGAAAAATCTATCAAAGCATAATGGTAAGAAAAAGAATAGACAAGGTATTGATTTTTTTTTTTAAATGCCTCAAAGAAATGTGGTCTCATGATGATTTCCATCACCATGAGATCACCATGAGACCACATTTCTTTGAGGAATTTTTTCAAACAACTCATTTCCTTGTCTATGCTACCACATTTTCCATACGTTTTCCATTTTGGGCATATCCTGCAATCATTCCAATATTTATAGGCATATTGAAAAATGAACAAATAAAGTCAAAGATTCTTTAACATAAGACTTATGTGCATAAAATACAATTGGAAATAGATCATAAGGAAGAAGAAATATGATAACAATAGCTGCATATGTAAAGGCAATAGTTGGAAGTGTTGAAATTGAAGCAAAACAACTGAAGACTAAAATTAACCACTTAGAAAAGGAGTTAAAAGACAAGAAGAAGATTTTATTGTCAATGAAAAGGAGGTTAGTCTTCTCTAAAAACACTTAAAAAAGAAGCAAACCAAATTGAACAAGATACATAATGTATTCAATGAAGAGATTCTTCCTGCTCTCAAGAAGTTGAGGAAGGTGCATGTGTAGATTCTTCTCTATTCATCATACGAACAAACCGACTATTCCAACATGTCCATATGGGTGGCTTTATTCTAGGAAGGGTCCTTTTTCACACCCAAACATGCTAAAACAATCAAAGCCACATTCTACTGGCGAAGTCTCTTAAGAGACCAAAGTGCAAAAGGGCAGCAAACTTTGACGAGTGATTACTCAGAAAACGTGGCACTTGGAAACACTTTTTCTGAGGCTATGGGATCATGTAGGCCCCCTCTACAATAAAATCTCTCATTTTTTATATCTCCAAGTAGTTTTCCTATGGTGAATAGATTTTAGTTGATGGAAAATGGGTCAGTTGCATGTAGTGTAAAGTTGGAAAGTGGTGTAACTTTCATTTTGTTCATCACACAACCAAACCAACTATTCCAACACGTCTGTATGGGTGGTTTTATGCTAGGAAAGGTCCTATTTCACACCCAAACATGGCTGAAACAGTTTGAGCCACATTCTACCGGTGAAGTCTCTTAAGAGACCAAAGTGCAAAAGGGCAAAAAAATTCAACAAGAGATTACTCGAAAACCGTGGCACTTGGAAACACTCTATTTGAGGCTATAGGATCATGTATCCACCTCTATAATAAACTCTCTCAGTTTTTTATAGCTCTAAGTCATTTTCCCATGGTGAACAGATTTCAGTTGATAGAAAACAGGTTAGTTGCATGTAGTGTAAAGTTGGAAAGTTGTGTAACTTTTGTTTTGTTCATCATACGATTGAACCAACTATTCCAACATGTCTGTATGGGTGGGTTTATGCTAGGAAAGGTCCTCTTTTGTACCCAAAAACATTGAAACGGTATGAGTCACATTTTACCAATGAAGTCTCTTAAGAGACCAAAGTGCAAAAGGGAAACAAACTTCGATGAGAGATTAGTCAAAAACTATGGCACTTGGAAACACTATTCCTGAGGCTACGGGATCACATAGGACCTGTCTACAATAACCTCTCTTGGTTTTTGATAGCTCCAAGTCATTTGCCTAGGTGAACATATTTCAATTAATGGAAAATAGGTCAGTTACATGTAGTGTAAAGTTAGAAAGTGGTGTAACTTTCATTCTTCTTATCATACAACCAAAATGATTGTTCCAACACATCCATATGGGTGGGATTATGCTAGGAAAGGTCCTCTTTCACACCCAAACATGTTGAAATGGTCTGAGCCACATTCTACCGGCAAAGTCTCTTAAGAGACCAAAGTGCAAAAGGGTAGAAACTCCGATGAGTGATTACTCTAAAACCATGGCACTTGGAAACACTTCGTCTAAGGCTACGAGATCATGTAAGGCCCCTCTACAGTAACCTCTCTCAATTTTTGATAACTCCAATTTGTTTTCCTGTGGCGGAAAAATATTAATTGATGGAAAATGGGCTAGTTGCATGTAGTGTAAAGTTGCAAGGTAGGATACTTTTTTGTTTTGTTCTTCGTGGGGCCAAAAAGTTAGTGCCAACACATCTAGGTAGGCACATCTACACTAGACATGGTCACCGCGCTTCGATATAAAAGGTTCACAGTCTTTCCAATGCACTTATGATCTTTAATAAGACTTGCATGCCTTGACTTTTTGTTTGTGAGACTTAGTTGTTACTTTCCATTTTCTTTTGTCAATAGTTTTATGATTTTTTCTTTATTTGTGTAATACATGAAGCATAAATCATACAAGTGAATGGTAGCATAAAGCATACATGTGGAATGGTAGATGTCCTCCTCAATGATATAAAGCATGAAGCATGGTAGCATGGAGCATCAAGCATACACATGAATTTCCTTCATGAAGCACATAAAGCATGAAGCATTAGTATATTCATATGATTGATTTAATGTTCAATAATCTTACAAGACAATAATGTTCAAAATTTATTATATATTTACAATTGTAGTTCAAAGAAGAGTGCATGGAAAATACTTGTATTTTAAATATTTGAAGTAAAACATCTACAAATATCTATTGAAGCATGGATTTATAATGCAAATATGGACACCATGAATAAAAATATTTGCATTAACCAAATAGTCATGTAGGCATACATCAACATATGTCAATATAAGTATAAAATATATACAAAATAACCATATAGGCTTACAAGAATGCCATATAGGCATACAATGTCAAGTATATGCAATACAAAATATGTCCAAAAATGCCATATAGGCATACAACAAAGGACCCCAATCAAAATTCATTGCCCTCCAGGTGAATGAAACAAATGGGAGGCCTTTGGTGGTTGGGTGGATGGCGATGCATATGACACTCATTTACCGTGAACTTGAGGGTTGCTCCTCCTAGGGTTTAGTTCTGCATCAAGCCTTATCTATTATAATAACAAGTAAATACATTAATATATAGAAAATACATTATAAAAAATCATATATTTAACAAAATAATCACTTATCGCCAATGGACGATCTCTCTTCTCACACAAAAGATTTGCATGATCATGTTGTGGTGTTCCCAAGTCCTATAAAAATAATCCAAATAGAAATTAAACTATGAATCAATAATCATTTGATGTTTTAGTAACTAACAGCTATAACAATGAATGTAATTTAAAATTTACTAATCTACCTCATACTCCTGTGAGAGGCACCGAGCTATCTATTCTAGAAGATAGACCTTGATCCATTACCCTATCAACATCTAGAGGTGATTCCACTTCCATCATTTGAAAATAAAAACAACAAATATTCAATCACGAAAAGCAGAATAGTGATGTAGGTCATGGCTTATAAGGTATGAGATAATCAACAAAATTTTGAGTAATTATTGAACTATATATTTCTTACTATTATGCTTACTATTTTCCCTATCCATAGCTCCTTCAAAAAAACCTATTTTAGGCTTTTATCCATAGCAGCAATGTAGTGAATTGTTTCATAAAATGCTTTGGTAGACATGTACAAAAAATATGGTAACATAGAGAAGGCAGTGAACTATTTGAAAAAATACCTCAAAGAAATGTGGTCTTAGGGTGATGGAATGCCATGAAAAATTTGTTTGTCATTGCATTCCATCACCATGAGACCACATTTCTTTGAGGCATTTATTTTCAAACATTTCATTGCTTTCTCTATCCTATTATGCTAGGATGGTGCGGATGGTATAATGTGGTCTTGGTTATGAGATGGAGGGGGATCATGAGATGAAGAGGGATGGGTGTTTTGATCATGAGGGGAAGAGGATCATTAGATGGGTTGGAAGGTGTACTTTGAGACTACATTTTGAGAGCGATCATACAATGGAGTGGAAGAGGTACATTGATCTGGACATGAAAGGATGTCATTAGATGAAGTGGGGGGGAGGGGATTGTGAGAGGGGGATGAAGGGATATCCTACTCTTGAGATGGAAAGATATCATTAGATGAGATGGGAGGGATATGTTCTTGATTGGAAATGGGATCATGAGATGGAAGGGAATCATATGATGGAGGAGAAGGGTTTACTTGATCTTTATATGGAGGAAAATCTATGTTAGCTTGCTTTGGATTAGGAGATGGACATAGTTCATTTGATATGGATGGTGTCATGAGGGAGGAAGGTTTTATAAACTCCTCAACTTGGATAGATGGATTGATAGGGGATTCATTTAATATTTAGGGTATTATGGTTTATCTTAATGTGGGGGTGATGAAGGTGGATGCATGATATGGGAAGATTACACTACCTTTTTTTTGCATAGGGAAACAACCACCTTTGCAAATAGCCCTTGGAGGAAGTTATTATGAGATACATGGGATTACTTTGCTTGGTAATAGTGGGGTGGTGTGGATTTTAAGGATGTGGGATATAAAAGTGGAATAAGAGGTGGAAGCTTCCATGGATTGGTAAATTGAGGATGAGGATGAGGACTTTGAAAAGGATTTGGAGGGGAATTTTCGCTAAAGGCTTGGTTTCTATTCTTAAGGCAATGAGTTGTTTGAAAAAATTTCTCAAAGAAATATGGTCTCATGGTGATGGAATGGAATTCCATCACCATGAGACCACATTTATTTGAGGCATATTTTCAAACAACTCATTGTCTTGTCTATGATATTGCTTACTATTATGCTTTGATAGATTTTTTTCCAAACATCCATAGTTTGTTGGAAAGCACCTATTTTAGGTTTTTAGCCATAGTAGCAAGGAAGTGAACTATTTGATAAAATGCTTTGGTAAACATGTATGGAAAATGTGGTAGCATACAGAAGGCGGTCAGTTGTTTGAAAAATGCCTCAAATAAATTGGGTCTCATGGTGATGGACATCACCATGAGACCACATTTCTTTGAGGCATTTTTCAAACAACTCATTTCCTTGTCTATGCTATTGCTTACTATTATGCTTTGATAGATTTTTTCCAAGCATCCATAGCATAGATAAGGTGGTGAACTATTTGAAAAAACACCTCAATAAAATGTGGTCTCATGGAATGCCATGACAAGCAAATACAATTGGTAGCTGCTCCTAGTTATTAGTTATGCTATGTAAAGTAATTGCATCACTGCTTATGTTGACATTCTAAAAAACTAAATTGTAATTGAAATTTTGTCATCTATCAACATCTAGTTATTAGTTAGAAATGTGAAGTAATGCTTTGAGTTTGAAATATGTGCAATGCAATGTAATCACAGATATGAATATAAACTACACAAATCTATTAAGTACAATTCATCAATTACACTATTTATTTTATTACCTGAGTGAAGGTTAGAACTCCATTGCCACTAGGAGGAATTGTTGGAGTTTTTTGTTGTGGTTGTTCATTAGGATTTTGTTTGTGTGCTTGTTCATGAGGAGGAGATGAATTTTGAGGAGGAGAATCAAGTGGATTTTCAACTCCTGATAATTAAAGAAATTAACATCAAAAGCATATTAAATCTACCTATTTAATAAAAAATTCACAAAAAAAAAAAAAATCCTACTCCTTTGAGCTTCCTTTCGATGTGGCGGCATTTTGGCGAAGAAATAGTAGATATTCGATGAAGAAAATTGACAAATTTAAGGTATCCACAATGTGAGTACACCTTGGAAGGGTTTGCATGTGGCAGATGAAGAAATATGACAATATCAAATTATTTGGATTTGCTCTTTTTTTCTTATAAAGACTCATATCGCGCTCACATTATAATGCAAGTGCATTATAGGCTCGGTCACACCAATCCATAATGCAAGAATGTTACACATTATGGATTTTCAAAAAGAAATTAAAAAGTTGGCCCCCTAAATTTTTGCACCTGCCCCATGACCACACTTCTTAACAGCTCAAGGGTTTAACTAATCCTCACAAGCAAGCATTTCTCAAACATATCATGCTAGGTAGAATTGTAACAAAACTTTCTTCCAACAACACACTAACACATGCAAAGACCCAACCAAAGCTCTCACACAACATGCAAAACACTAGAGTCTGATCATTCCTCCCTTGAGAGACTCTTAGCCAAGGGTATCTTCCCATACTTTCCAAATGTTTTAGGGCCTAGGAGGAACTCTTCCTCCTCCAAAAAACTACACAATTAGTTCACACTAAACCCTTAGATATTCCACCCAAGACACCCATGCAAGAAGCCAAACACTAACTCACCAAATCAAGCACTTGAGTGATCAAGAACCAAGCACCAAAAACCACATGGAAAAGAACATGAACCAGATATCCCAGTGTTACAATATGGGCTTTGATACCTAATGTAATGTCTCAAGCTGACATGCTCAAAACAAAACCTGATATAATATTTTTTTTCAAAATAAGGACAATAACACCAATAATGCAATAATGACAAGTTGCACTTGCACGAAAACATGCACACAATTGTCACAGTGACACAATTCCAAAGAAAATAAGGGACTTCACCATTACATTTACAATGTGGCAACATCAAAAGACTAACCACTCGTGGGATAAATCCACCACAATCAACATACGAGAGAGAGGATACCACCTACATGATGATCAATTACTAAACCATTATCATGTTCTCTCACAACACCACACCAGGATAGGTTGAAGGAATCGTCAACCTCCAATCCACATCCAGACATGATAAACAACTCTAAACATAGAGGAAAACCTTCACAAGAGGTTTCCTAACCAAGAGGCACAACTCACCATAAACATGAATGACAACAAGTCACTTACCAACAACCTCACACTTCCCAAGACATATCATCACAACATCCCATGACCTATGATGATTGTGTAGGATGCCAATAAGGCCAACCACAAAGGATTACAACCTTCTCATGACTTCACAAGACCAGGTGGACAATCTCCCTAACCCTAGGTTTGAAATTGAGCAACTTTAGAAGAAGGTATGTAAAATGAGGTAAGAGAAGCCACAAGTTCTAAACAACAACCCAAAGGGACATGCAAACAACACCACTAGACCCCTAGGACCATGAGGAAAAAATTTCTTTACATGGTTTTCCCACATGAGGCCTCAAAACAATGAAGAAAGATCAAGTCCTAAAATAGGGAAACTTGATTAGGTTGTTGAAGGGTTATGACGACTAAAACAACCAGAATGGGAAAACTACAAGGCATAAAAACCATTTTTCAGTGGCATTAGTCTTAGAAAACCAATCTCTAACCATGGTTAAGAAGGTTAATATTCTATTTTTGTATGGGGAACAAGACCAACCAACCATAAGACCAAGCCAACCCAATAGTGTTAGAAATAATTTTGAACATTTTACCCTATGAACTCGGTCCCCCCACTATGCTACCAAGCCACCCGATTGGAAACCAATCTTCCCAAGTAGAATTGGATAGATTTTTAGCACTCCAATTTATTTCTTGGTGAAATAGGGTTGCCTAGGTATAGTACTAGGTCGCCTAAATATGAAAGAAATCATCTAAATTCATTTTAAAAACCAACATAAATGTTCCTAAGTTCATTTTATCATGTATTCATAGTATAATTAGGAAGGAAATCAAGCAATGATGATCCATACCAACACCAAGACACGTAATTAAACCAATACTCTTTCATTATCAAATGATATAAATTATATCAATAGGACTCAAAAATCCTTTACATAGATATTTTACATTTGAATGAATTACTTAATAACATAAAGTGAACTTATTACAACATGGTATTAAAATCAAGCTTGGTCCTTGAACTTATGATCCCCGATGGTGGTTACCACACTACCCACCCTCGTAGAATTGAAAGTATCCACTCCTACCGTATTATGGGATGGTCACACAAGCCACAATCACAACACTCACACCAAACACATGGGGATAGGGTTTACACACATGTCATACATGAATTATACAATCAACATATACAACATATCAAAACACTTAACCAAACACTCAAGATGGATCAAATACCCATAATCACTTGGTACAATCACAAACGGTATAACATAAACCACATTGGGAAAATCACCAATATCATATCACAATCAGCATTGAGCCAACTCACCAATGTCATACAAATATCATCCTTGGGAAAACTTACCAATATCATATCACAATCTACTTTGGGCCAACTCACTAATGTCATACAAAGATCACCCTTGGGAAAAATCCCCAATATCATATCACAATCTGTATTGGGCCAACTCACCAATTCCATACAAATATCATCCTTAGAATAAATCACCAAGGGTAAAATAATACATTCACGTTGAAGGGAACACACCATCCTTTAGGTACTATTCAACTACACTAGGGTTAGATATTAGAGATAAAAAGAGGGAATGTTATTACCGGAAATCATGTGGAGCTCAACATGAAATCAAGTATACTCTCATATAGTTGAAGGTACGTGATCTTACAAGACTTATGTTCCCTGAGTGTCTTGTCTTCCTCCATCATCCTTAGCCCATACTAGCATTCAAGGCTTGAGAGGGATATCCATTATCTTGGTTAATTAATTACCCATGCTTCATTAGTTTTCACTTATTAATCCAGCCTCCCCACATCATGATTGCCTGCATTCCACTTTGGGTTGGGTTCACATTGAGATCCATTCCCATAACTCTCTCTACTACCTAAGCCCTAAGCTCATCACATTCTCTAACGAATGTCGCATGGAAAACAATGTACAAAATTTATTTTTATCAAAAAAAATTATAACAAGTTTCACAAGCATTACTTCCATAATTCACAAACGAGAATTTTTATTTAACATTAAAATTCCTCCGAAACCAATCAAAAATTCAAATTTTCTAAAAAATATACAAGGAAAAACCATAAAAAATCCAAGTCCGCCATTGAAGAAAATTTTGAAATTTTAAAATTTTAAAAATATCCTTTGGCTCTAAATATGCCCAACAACACACTTTTAAGGTAAAATTCACATTTTCATGATTTTAGAAAAAAAATCCATAACTATGCCTCTGTTTGGGCTTTTTGCTTTTTAATTTTACAAAAATAAATAAATCCTACTCTAAATTAGAAATTTAGAATGCATTGGGGAGATCTTATGTTCTCCTAATTATACTCATTGCATCAAATAGTAAAAATAATGGACAAGGAGGGAAAAATCAACATTTACCTCTTTTTAGTTTGTAAAATCAAATCACACACCATTCGAAAAACATGAGGAGAGATGAAGAATCCACTTACACAATTAATCCCCTTCCCATTCTTATCTTGTTGCTTTGAATCTCATCCAAATTCATTCACCAATGCATTCCCAATCCCATTTCAAAATTGGACAAGAAGAGGTTTTGAGAGCCCAATTTTTCCTAAAACAAAGAATGAATCCAAATGCAAAGCCCTTTTTCCTTTTAAGCTATTTCTATTTTCAAATAAAAAATAATATAATTTTATTTTCCATCTATTTAAATTACATTTCCTTCAATTTTCCCCAAAATCCAAATAGCCATTTATATCCATTCCTAATTAACAATCAGTAATTAAATTCATGATTTAAATCCATATAATCCTTTATTCAATTTATTTATGAAAATAAAAATTTAAATAGGATAACTAAATCAAGCATAACCTGCAATTCCTAACCCACTAAATTTTCACAATATAATTAAACAATAACTTATTTCATTTCTACTCATTCTATTTTCCCTTTTTCTCGAAACATGCAGAATATTTTAATGATAAATATAAAAATCATTTAAATTCTTAATATTTCATTTATAGAAAAATATAGAATTTAAACCATTAATTAAACCAGATATTTGTTGGTTATTCACAACATAGACAAAATCCACAATCACCTTTGAATCGGATTTGGGTTCACATAGGGTCAAACATGACACATACCATAATTAATTCAAGTACGATCGGGAAATGGATAGGGAGGCCTAATGTGACATCTCTAAATTAATCACCATTGGGGAATAACTTAGACTTGTATAGCCAAGTGGAGAAATAACCATGTACTTGTAACCATTCAAAGCATGTTAAGGGTACTTGCTCAATGTATATATAGCCAACGCACAACATAATCATCCCAACAAGGTCCAATAACATAAGATAAAATAACATTTATAATTTGTCATATAAATCTTTTTTTTTAACATCAATAATCATGATTCTGTTTAATCACAACATATATAATGCACATCATTGAATTGAAGCATAATGTAATAAACCAAGTATGTAAACGTACAAAATGCCAACAACTAACATGTTGAGGAACCTCATCTTGAGCATGTGGTGGTTCATATACACTATTTAGATCCAAAAAATAATCACCACAACAATCACGAGGAAACAATGAAGTTGAAACATTGATCTCAAACTACCAACATGCAAATGGGAGGGGCATTACAATGAACCACTACTCATGAAATGTGTGTTATCATGAAATCTAGCAGCGCTCAATTCATGGATAACCCCCTAAAAAACTTGTGTGTTCCATAGTTTCGTGATGTTCAAGCACACAAAATGAGGAAAATTTCAATTCACCTCGATGCACAGTCCAAAATCTCAAATAGTCTGTTTGAGTGTTCCCCCCGTCCATCTTTCGAAGGGCTTTGAAATGAGCATCTTTGTGAACTATCAACCCTTGAGAGTTAGAAAAATTGGCAAACATGCTGGAGCGATGAAAATCAGCGCTCGTACATGTTCTTTAGTTAACTTTTCACTCCAAGTGTTGTAGCGTTGAAAATCAGTGCTCCTACACTTTGTCCTCAACTTTGAATTGTTAAAGAACTAAAATTTAGCGCCTGTGCACATTTTCCAACTTATCAAATACATAAACGAGCAATGCTTTTCACTACTCATGCATATTTTTTGCCACTTTGCCCGCCATATTTAATGCAACTTAAGTTGCATTTATTGTCTCTTTTAAAGCAACTTAAAAGTGATTTTTGGCTAAACATCTTCATTTCTGATCTTCATTCACCTTCTCCTATGCGTATTAGACGTCCTCCTATCCCAAAGTAAACCCGTTCTTGAAGATATTTTTTGCCACTCAAACTAGGGCTTCACATTTTTAATAGGTGAGTCATTTCTTCTTCCTCTTCATCGAGTTTTCTTGCTTTTCGCTTTCAAGTCTTTATAAATTTTAGATCGACCATACTTCATTTGCAATTTTGTTAGGGTTTTTGGTTCCAAGATTTCATTTCTTTATTTCCATCCTCAACCTACTCTTTGCATTTTTGTTAGGGTTTGTTTTCATTTTTTCAAATGTGTCTTGGGTAATTCTCTTCGTGCTTTTACTTCGCCCTTTCTTGTGTTTCTATTTGATCTTCAAATGTCTCACTGAGAGCATATTCACCAAGCGGTGAAGTTTTAAGTGTGTACATTTGAAATTGGTTAAACTTCATTGTTCTTGAGAGGTTGCACTCTAAGTGTTCGAGCGGTGATTTTCACCGCTTGAACACCAAGTCTTCCATGCCTATCAATGTTCAAGCAGTAAAAGTAACTGCCATTTCATCTGGTAATTTTCACAACTCCACATGTAGGAGTGGTGAAAATCACCGCTCCTACGTGGATTTTTAAAAGCATTATTTTAGACCGCCCATGCACTCCACAATTTTCCAAATCATGAAGACATGCTCGAGTGCTGAAAATCAACGCCCGAGCATAAAATATAAACTTCCCCAAAATGTCAAGGTGTTGATTTTCAGTGCCTTGAAACTTCTTACACATTACATACAACCAACATGTAGGAGCATTGAAAATCAGTGCCCCTACATGTAAATCAACATCTCAAGATGTAGGAGTGTTGATTTTTATCAGTCCTACACAAAAGGCAGATTTTCCTTCTTAAGCTCTGAAAACGCTCTGCTTTCACTTTGAACCTTGTTTCTTCACCCCTGCTCCATTTTCTGTGCCAAATTGCTCATTTCCACTCGCTCTGAGTTGCTTACTCATCTCACACTTCCCAATGCTATAGTTTCTCCTAACATCTATTAATTCACTACTCTTGCAGTTCCTCTCCAAATCTCGTCAAGTGATCCCAAAGGTGATACCCTTTGATTTGGGTTCTTCTAGATGATAGAAAATATGCCTCCATCATCTTCTAAGAAAGAGGGAAAAATGAAATATAAATACCAAGGTGTCTTTCCACCTACAGTGGTGATCTCAAAGATGGACAAAATCAAGGACACCGAGGTTGGTCATCAGGACCTTGAAGACTTTGTGAAAAGAACTGAGAAAAATCCCTTGGAAGACAGCTTGAGAAAAAAGGGTCAGCTTTTGAATCTAGTGGAATGGTTGCACAAACATGGTTTCCAGATGAAAGCCTTTAGGACAGAGTCAAAAGGAGAAGTACGTGGAGCAAAATCCATCCAACAACAAGAACTCCACACAAAAGACAAGCATGCGGCTACTCCCTCTTCTTCCTGAAGAGGCCCTAGAATCAAGTTCACTATTGGTAAAAAGGATACATGGGCAATAGAAGAAGAAGAGGCCACAAAATATGAACCATCTCAGGAAAAAGGAAAAGGGTCGGCTTCTAAAGAACAAGAGTCCGATGAAGAAGGAAATGAAAGTGAGGAATCAACTTCAGAAGAAGATTATGAGGAAGAAGAATCTATTGAAGAAGAATATTCTGCAGGAGAGCAAGAGTCTGAAGAAGATGAAGAAGAAGATGAAGGTGAACAAGAAGGTGATAAGGAGGAACTCGGGAATGACGAAGAACAAACTCTATCTCCACATGAGAATGTTGTTGAATACCTTCCCCAAACGTCATCAACTGTTACTTCAAATGTTTTGATGGAACCAACCAACAAAAAAAAAATCTATCTTAAAAACTTTGTCACATCTGGGTATAGGGTTGATAGTTGAGGGTTTAGGGTTCTATTGGTCATGAGCATTTGTAAGGTTCTATTTCACCATTGACTTCCTATTGTGCATTGTCGGTCATTTTAAAACATTTTATGTATTCATTGTCATCAGGTCATTGGTCCCTTGAGCCTAGGTTTGAGTTTCTTAAATTTTATAAGGTAAAGTAGAGGGCCCCTTTCGGCCTTTATGTCCTTTGCATTTTGTGACTTAGGAGTCTTTGAGCCCTTTTTCAAATGTATCATCCTACAAGGTCCCCTCCATTAAAACAAATTATGAGCACGTGCCTAAAGGTTTCCACTTAAGTCTCATCGCCCATCTTACTTTATCGTTCATTGTTGTTTTCATCAGAAGTGTATGTTCCAAATTGGTGATAAGCGATGAGCGGAATTTCTTTGCCATCAGTCATCATGAATAGTTGTTGGAGCCTTTAAAATAAATAAGCGATGAGTGATGATCCTTGTACTGTTGAGGAATCACTTATCGCAATAGCTTTTGAGCCTTGAATATTGTAATAGAGATAAGCAATGTCCTAATGATATTATGTTCTTATTGCTCATCACAGATGGTCATGAAATGAAAATTTTCAATTAGCGATGAGAGATACGGTGAGATTCTCTTATATTGTGTATCGTAGATATGTTTTAAGTGCTAAGTTCTATATTAGCGATACGCGATATACATTGTTGCTATGAAGACCTCTCATCGTTGATTTCTTGCAAACTGTATGAGGAGAATTAGCAATGAGTGATGGCTTGATATTTTGTATTCTATCACTCATCATAGATTCTTTCCAAAACTTAATTTTCAAAATGGCAACAAGCATTGGAGTTATATATTTAAGGTTTCTATCGCTAAAATGATAATATCTTATGTTTGATGTCTTTTGTACTATTAATTTTCATGCAGGTGTACATGTCTTAATCTAATCTCCTCACAATTTCTCCCATCGCTAATAGGAGCCAAGGTGCATAGTTTTGATTGACAATGTGTGATGGACGAATGAATATGATCAAGGATAGGCCATAGATCCAAGGGCCAAGATTTCATCACAAGCATGCTTGCATCGCTAATGAAGTCGATGGAGGACAAGACACATCAACGATAAGCGACAATTGTGCATAAAGAAGCAACATGACAGAACCCTAAGGGTATTGTATAAAGCAAGAAAGAAAGTAGCAAGGAAAATTGATATTCATTGATCATGTTTTAAAATAGAGTGATCAATGGTCAGGGTTTAAACGTGAACAACTAATTGTCAATTCACTCACATGAACTTACCATCAAACATTAATGGCGGCATGCTTGTTACTTGGATGTAAAAGAAGGTAGATACCTAGTTGGTAATGCAATAGAATTCACTCACAAGTAGAAAAGATACCATAAGTAGAGGAAATTATGCAGGAACACTCCAAAAAATTGCAAATAGCAAGTGTGGCATAGTGTTCAACTGGGTAAGAAAAACCAATATCTCCTTCTAGCTGAAGTGTTGAGGTGAAAAAACCTTAGAAAATTGGGAGAATTATTTGCTTTTCTATCACTGATAATTTTGATTTGATGATAAGTGCTAGGTATTGGGGACATTTTTTTTGTTCAATAAGTAGTGCCTTGTTTTCTCATATTTGTAAAGGGCTTTTCTTTTCGACTATAATACATTAAAAAATCTAGTTCTCCCACATTGTAAACATGAGTGATCCAGAGCCCAATGAATCTAGTGTTAGGCTAGAGAGAAAACCAAAGCAAAAAAGAGTGAAACAACTTAGGACTCAGAATGCTCCAATTGAAGTTAAGTCCACACCACCGGCAGTATCCAACCCTTCACCAAGTACTCCTGCAATGTCTACTAGGTCTAGAAGTGCAAGGAAGGAAACATAAAGGTTTATGCAAGAGGCCTCTGGAAATGTGAAGGAAGGAGGGTCACGAATTGGAAAATGACCTACAAGTCAAGTTGTCGTGACCACTAGGTTAATTGATAGTGCAGGTGAGATTGGTGAAAAACCCCAACCTCAAAGCAGGTGGCAGCTTTTCAAGTATTCTTTTAACAGGTGGCACTCTAGTAAGCCTTCATGTTATTTATGGGGGATGAACCTTGGGAAGTTGGTGGTCCCGAAAGTGGTTGTGGAAGTGGACCTGATGATGGAAATAGCTAGACACCATATTCCTAATGACAAAAAAATTAGGAGTGAAAATGGTGATGCGATCTTGGAAGTAACGAAGGACAAGATGATAGATGTATTTGGGTTAAATCCTAATTACACTGTGAAGTTTAGGTGTGTTGAGTTATATGTTCAATATGAGAAAAAAAAACTTGCATATAGAGAAACATCCGGTTTGGCATAGAAAGAGTAAGGAGAAATTCACTCCTAAAGATATGAGCCTTTTGAGTGTGAAGAGTTTCTGGATTATTTCAAGAGCACTTATTACTGCTTGAACCAGGTGTTGGCTCAAGATTTTGAGGTAAGGATAGCCCCTGGTTTGTTAGTGATGATGACGGATAGACAGGGTCATAATCGAAACACTGGTTTTGATTATGCCAACTTTGTTGTTGATCAGATGCATGAGGATTTCCTCAATTTGATGAAGGTATTGCTCCCTTTACATTTCCCTCATTACTCTCAACTAATGCATATGATCTTATGGGAATGTGACTATGAGTGGAATAGGAAATTAGATTTGAGATTGAGGGATAGTGAAAGAAATGTTTTACCAGTACAAATGTGGACATATATTGGGGATTCGGACTGTTCCAATTCAAATTATATCTTGTTTGCTAATGTTGTAAGATATGGTATCCTGTAATCATTAGGTGTAGCACCTATTCATAGGTTTTCTCTAGAAATCAGAAGCCTCATGTGCCCAAAAGATGAACCAAACTCCAAAGCAAAACATAATTGGGTAGATTGGTTTCTTCTTCTGAATATACTTTGATTAGAGCTTATGGAGCTAAAGTGGCACCTCATTATCTACCTCTTTATGTCTTAGAAAGATTGGCTTTTATGGAACTCATGTGAAAAATTCATGTCATGGACTATGAGATGTTCAGGAAGCCCAGGAAAGGTACGGTAGTACATCCCCAATGTGCTTTTGCTTACTTCAAAGTTATTGTCCCTGAGGGGTATGAAAGGTTGGGAATTATGGTGAATAATCTCAAAATGCCTATTGATGAGATTAGAAATTTTGATCCGGAGGGATTTGTGGTGGGAAAGAGAAGGAAAAAATGTTTAGAAGTCATTCGTCATGAATTCTTATACAAAGATGATGTATTAAGAAATTTGACAAGTAATGAGGCTGTCATGACAAGAAAGAAGGAATGGACAACTATCATGAATATTGAAGAAAAAATCATGAAAAGGAATGCCTTTTACATAATCCCATATAATGAAATTGCAAACCCTTTGGAAAGAGCTTTCACTATGTTAAGGGATTATCAGTTTTGTAAGTTTAAGGTGAAATTGAAAGAAGCTATTGATAAAGTACAAGTTCTCCTAGAACAACAACGACAACAACAAGCTATGGATGTCCCAGAGCAGTTTGCATATATTCAAGAAGTCAAGGAGGAACAAGTGGCAAAACATGTGCTAGGAAATGAAGAGATAGAGTCAAAATTCCCTCTTCCTCATATTGAGGAGACTCGTAGTTCAGAGATTCCCCCTGACAGGATTGTAAAATGGCAACATGACAAGGAAAGTGATGGTGATTCTATAATCAAGGAATGTGATGAATTCCTTGTTTATGATAAATTTGTGCAGTCCAAAGAATTTCAATAGTTTATTATTCAATAGTGGAGTAAAGAAATAAAGGAGAGAATTGAATCAACTCAAGCTAATGTCAACCCTTCTTATCAAGAAGAAGCTAAGAGAGTAGAGGAGGAAAAGATCAAGGATAAAATTGCAGCTATTACTCCCACTGAGGCCAGAAAAATTGTCACAGCTAGTAGAATCATGTTATTACCAAGATGTACTATCACTACTACCATAGCATATGATGCAGTAAGAGGAGATCCTCAGGCTTCAATATCTGAGAAGCAATTTGAGGATAAGGTGTTTGGATCTGGATATAGTCCAAAGTTGCAAACCCTTGCAATTTGGTCTATGGCACCTAATACTGGTAAACATGAAGTTGCTAGGCCTATTGAGGAGGTTATTGGATCCTTAGTGGTCAAAAGGGCTACAGATATAACTCCTATCCAAGCAAATGAATTAACTGCTCATGTTGCAATGCTTAGTGTGGATACTGCACAAATTTCTAAGAAGAATTATGATTCTTTGGTTAAGGATTACAACAAGGCCTTGGATGAGTTGAATAAGATGAGAGCCACTATTAAAGCTACTCAGAAGACAATAACTATGCCATCTTCTTCCTCAATTTATTTGTTAACACAAGATAAGGAGACCTTGGTCTTGAAAATTAAGGATTTAAGTGATTAGTTGAATACTGAAAAAGAAAATGTTAGAAAGGAAAAACTTGATACTGTTAGGGTGGAAAATGAAATATTTGAGGATGTCTTAAAGCATAGGGTGACCAAGTTGGTCCACAAGGCCAATGATGTTTGGGCCACTTACAAGAATATTCATGAAGCAGACACTAGGTATTAGCAAGTACAAGAGGCCTTCAAAAATGAATGGAATAATTGGATTACTAGGGTGAATTCTTTGAAAGAGATGATGCCCAAAATGAATGAGGATCTTGAGGCACCAAAAAATATTCCTAAATTATTACAAATCATTGACTCAATTAATGAGATAACTACTTTCCATGGGAGGTTAGGTGTACATCTCTAGAGTAAGTTAAATATTTTTAAGGAAATGGAGGAACGATGTATGCCTAAGATATTGAGTCCAACAGGTGAGTTGCTACCATTTGACACCTGGAAGGAAGATTTGGGAGGAATTCTTGGAGTAGCTATGATGCAATTGGCTGTCACCGACTACATCTTTTTCAATTCAAATATTGATACAATAGGGGAGATTGAAACAAAGATGGACATCTTTGTTAAAGAAGCCAGGATCTTGATTGATGCTAGGTATTCTTAGTACATTACTAGAGTGCAAAATTTACTAAATGTAAAATGGCCCAGTAAGGAAGAATATTTAATAGTTGGTTGGAGAAACACACATAATGAATCCATAATCAACAAGGTGAATAATGGATAGGAGAAGAACAATGCATAGCCTGAATATAGTATAGATTAGGTTTTTGATAAAAGATGGTGAAATATTGTTCTCTCCTCAATTTGAGATGAGTAGCATGTGGTGCTAATATGGGTTAAATAATTTTGACTTTTATTTGCTTTGCTTGTCTTGCTTCACAAGTTTTGTTGTCTAGTTTTCCCATGATTGGCATTTTTTTGGGCACGTGGGGAATGTCTTGAGACTATTGTAACAAAATAAGGATATATTTTGAGGTGGGACCTTTTTTCTATAGCGAGTTGAGGTTAATTTTTCCTCATGTTTGTTCTCTCCACCTGAAGACTCGAGTGTAACTAAAAATGGAATATTGTTGCAATGGTCCAATGAAATTTTGACATGTGTTCTTCCTAGCCCGAGGCTTGTTTTGCTCTTTCGTCTCTATAAGAAAGAATTCAAGGCCAGAAGCAAGAGTGAGTTGAAAAAATTGGGTTAACACTGTGAAATTGAAGAAGTATATAGCATGTTCTTGAGTCTTGTGTTTTGAGTTTAGAGTTTATTATCATATATGTACTTTTGATAACATTATAGCAACTACAATACAGAGTATTACTTAATTCATGGTTATTGTCTCTCCTTGTATGTGTTTTATGAGTTATGAATGAGATAAATCAAGGATTCTTTAGTTTGTCTTTGTTGTCCTGCAATGGATGTTTAATTTCATACTTGCTTATTGGTTCAAAGAATTAATATAAGTGCTTGGGTGAAGTTGATAACTTGTAAGAATCAAATACTAGAATGCTTGTAAGCAGTAATAATCATGAATGTCATAGAGAGACATTGTAATGTAAGGTTTCTTAAGACTGTAGCTGCTATTGTCTAAGTTGTTGTCTAGTCGCATAGTTCGATATTGACTTCATGCTTGAGATAAAGGAACTGGTTCGTACAAATTACTTGTGGTTCAGTTTCTATGTTTATTCATCGGCTGATCATTTTAATTTACAAATCTTTAGATGGATGACATTGTAATTATTTTGTGTTAATGTCTTACCTTCTCATGCTCGAAGCATAAAACATTGATAAATAAGCTTCCAACTCATTTAATGTATTAGGACCTTGAGCAATTTCATGAGAAGTATTTGTTATCGACAATGTGTTTGATTATAATTGTGTGAAGTGGCTAAGTATACATTGTGGGATCACCCTCCCGGGTTTCACAGAGCCTAAAGAGTAGGAGTAGAAATCTTGCAACTTCTATTCGTTTGTTGGCCAATCCCTTCAAAAGTACTGATTACTGGAAAAGGAAAAATCCATAGGTACCTCTAGAGATTAGTTTGGTTCTAAAAAAATAACCAACATGTTCCTCACACATCTCCTAATCCTACCACTCCTCTTCCTAATTCACCTCTTCCCACATCTACCATACATGCAATGGACGTTTCCATTCCCCCTGCATTATCAACCATCCTAACCACTCCTCCTACACTTTCAAATGTACAAAATGTTGATGTCTTGTCAAGCTCTCCTTCATCCATTCCAAGCTTGTCATCTCCATATTTTGATATCACTTCAAAAACTAAATTTGATAGATTCATGAATGAGTCTTTGTAGAGTCAACTTGGTGCACAGTCCACTGGAGCAATCATGATAGATACTACCTCAATTGTTTCAATCCCAATCATTTCAATAGAAGTTCCTGTGACACAACAGTTGATGATGAGTCAAGAAACGTATACTTCCTCTCTTCCCCCTTGGTTGGTATCTCAAGTATCAAAGCAAAAGAAACAAATGATCTCCCTAGATGAGCTCGATCTTGAAGAGATAGCACTTCCAAAATCCAAGGGGAAGAAAATGGAAAAAGTGTATTCAAGGCATCATGTTGACAAGACTAGTCATAAGTTTGTAGAAATTGGTCTACCCCCACAAGAGGAAGGAGATGTAAACATGGAGGACTACACTATCATGAGATTCCAGCTCAGCAAAGTGATAAATGAAAGTGCCAAGGCAGATGCACATGTAGTCCTAGATGTGTTGGTAGGAAGGCTTGACAAAATGGAACAAGCCCGAGACATGTACAAGCAGAAAGCTGAGCGCTATGCAACTGTTTTGAGGAGACTTGCAGGCTCTTCAGGAAATATCCAACCCATGGCTATAGTAAACCTTGAGGAACCAACAGTATGAAAGACGAAGAAATTCGCCTCCAAGGGTAAGGCATTGTATGATTTCATTGATGAAATTATAGAACATGGTTCACATGTTATAGTTGTTGCAAATGAGCAGACCATTGAAATAGCCAAGCTAAAATCAAAGAAGAAAGTATTCTTTCCTAAGAGAAAAAAGAAATGAAAAATGCCTATCATTTTGGTCACAAATGAAAGAGGCAAAGCTCAATAAATTGGTGGAAGTTGGGGTAATTCCCAACAAAGAGAAATATGTGGAGGTAAGAGAATCACTCAAGCACCACATTCAAGTGATCAAGTCTCTTATTGAAGATCTCCACCATGTACAAGATGTTGAAGGACATTTTGCTACCCTAGAGAAGGGAATTAAGGAGTTACCAAGTAAGCTCCTTGAAGAAAATCGTATCTTCCTCCTGGCCAGTGAACTTTCCCAAATCTACAAGGAAGCAGTCATGAAGCAAGTGGAGGATGCAAACTTTTCAAAGTCCACCATGCATACCATTTGTGATATATGGCTTTCGCTTGACAATCTCAAGAAACATCTTAATAGATGCAAGAAGATTCACTCATCTGCTAGAAGGTCAATCACAAGAGTTCATACCCTTGTCAATTACACTGTCGGTCTAGATGATACATTCATACAGGAGACCAAGAAGAAATATGAAGACTTCCACGCCCAAAGCAAGGAACCATGAAGACTTCTGATCTCCAGTGTTGAATATTTTATGCTTTCCTTTACGCATTATGTAAATAGTTTTCGACATCTTATATGTCATTTCAGCAAATGTAATTACGTGTAAAATCTGAGATGTTTTCCCAAAAAGATGGACAACATTTTTGAATAATTCAAAGTTAGATGAGATTTTCCTAAATTAGCTCACCTAACTTTCCTAATTTTTCTCATCTTATTTCCTAGATTTTCTCTTCCCTCTCTTTTGTAAATAAGAGCGAATTCTTTTGTAATCTTTACCTTTAGTCTTTTCCAATAAAGTGTTGCCCATTTTGAAGCAAATATATGAAACTTTGTGTTCATTTTTGTGAATCTGGATCTAATCAATAAAGAAGAAAGTTGCATACTAGACTTTGTGTTGGAATTGATTATCTTATGGCTTGATCAAATTGGTGGTGATTAGAAACTGAATTCTAAAGGGCTTTGAATAAATCTATGTAAACTTTGTGTTGCACTCTTTATTTAAATTTGTGTTTATGTTTGAGTAACTATTGGTGAATTCTCTACAAGACTTTGTGCTTGTATTTATTCACGCAGTTCATGGAATTGTTTTGTTATATCTAGAAGACTTTGTGCTTCTAATACGATGCTTGTTACATATCTCGAGGATCCATTGGTAAAAAGCTACATAACGACTTTGTGCCTTCGTGAGATTTTCTTTCTCATTTTATTATTTATTGTTATCATGTTGGTATCTTTATGCTTTGCTTTGACAAGATAGAGATATTGGAATTACTACTTTGTTTTTAGTTTGAAGTTGCATCGAATCAGAACTACCAACCGTGAAGCATTGTAAAACATATTCTCTAAAAAAAAAAGAGAAGTATGAATGTGACACAACCCTATCTCTTAATTGTAGTGTACATTTTCTGAATACTTTGTTAGTTTTACATAGTTTCTAAAAGCATTAAGAAGGGCGCCTCCCCTTTTTGAGAGGAGAGATTACATCTCACATAGTTGTGATTGAAATCAAGGTTGTGTAATATGTTAAAAAGGGATTACATAATTTTCACCCAACAATAAGGATGAATGAGTTTGATTCAAAAACCATGCAGTTGAGTCTTAATATTAATACTAAAATCTATTTAAAATTTTAAGAAAGTAGAAAGAGAAAAAGGGTATAATTTTCTTTTGTTTATGATATGTTAAATTTATTTTAATTTATTTTAAAAGTATAGTGTAGTGGAAGAGAGTATAATTTGCTTTTTCTTATAATAAATCATTACTTGACATTAAGTTCAAAGGTTTGTTGAAATATTACATTTTAGTACAAACTAACTATAAATTTATTTAAAAATTCTACAAAAGTAATCTATATATTTTTTACCATTGTGTTTTTAGAATTTTGATAAAAGATTTATGTGGTCTTTTGCTTTCTATTCCTTCCACCTTTTTCCCCCTTCTATTTAGTAATCAATTGTCTTCAGTCTATTAATACATACTCTTTGCATCCTAATGTTGAATCATTAAATATGATCTTAAATGTTAGTGCAAAAGCTCTCACACAATTACATCCAAAAGCATTCTTAACTTCAACTTAAGAATTAAAAAAGACATCCTCAACAAACTTTTTTCAAATAAATTCCTCGATTACATTTTTTAATTGATATTTCTCATTCTCTTAAGAAAAACTCATTCAAGGAAGTAATTACTTCATTATATATTCATTTTAAAAGGTTTATTACAATCTTAAAATATGCAATACCTAAATAATTTAAGAATACATTTAGATGTAATTATGTGAATTTTTTCATCAATATTTTAGATCACACTTTTTGTTCCATCATCTATTTTTTTAAATAAATTATAATATTTATTAAATAGATGACGTCTAAAAAATTGGCTCTTAGCCAAAGAGGTTCAGCCCAAGAAGGCTCGTGCTCCCGTATCGAGTAGCAAAAAGTAATTTGTTGATGACCTCCATCAAAAAAATAAAATATTTTTAAAAAAAATTAAACAAATATAATATATATCACATGATAAAATATTGAAATAAAATGAAAGAAACAAAAATGGTGGAAAAGAAAATCACTAAATAAAGAATTTAAGAATATAATTAATATATTTTAATAATAAATTATAATAAAAAAAATATAATTAAACATATAAAAATAATAATATTTATCCTAGTCACTTTCTCAACAAGTAAAAATAATCATCGCATACTTAAAGATAAAACTAAATGTGTCATATGCTATTTAATTAAAATTAATTATAATATACTAATAATATTATTGTATTATAAAATATTAATAAGTAAGAAATTTCTAAATGTGTCATATGCTATTTAATTAAAATTAATTATAATATACTAATAATATTATTGTATTATAAAATATTAATAAGTAAGAAATTTTACAAGATAAATACAAATTGAAAGTTTAAAAAGTTCACATAATTTATTTTGATTATTAGATGAATTATATTAAAAATATTTTTGATAAATGAAAATTTATGTATTAATATATTTTATTTGTCAATTAATGAGTAAAAAGGTTCTATAATAAATAGTTCATAAGGTGTAACACTGGTTATAGATTTTATAAATGGAACACTGAACAAAGCTTGATCTGGAGGAAACTCAATAATCAAACATGTTTGAATCAAAATAATCTTAGAATGGATGGCCTCAAAAAAAAAAATGTGAATATCACCTTGATGTAGAGAGTATTAAACCATAGAAATATTATCATTCATCTTGAATGATAATATAGAAAACACATTAAAATTATTATCATGCCCTTTGCACAATCCAGAGCCAGAGCTGATGCTTAAAGGGTGAGGTAGAATTTTCAACGACTGTTGTTATTTTGTTTTTAATTTTTAATGTATAATTTATGCAGAATACTTTTCAAACATTAAAATCCTATCGTTCCCTTTGCACAATCCAGAGCCACAGCTGGTGTTTAAAGGGTGAGGTGGAATTTTCAACGACTCTCATTTTGTTTGTAAATGCAGTAGACACTTTTCTCAAGTACTTTTGAATGTATACTTTTCAACATGACTTTGACAGTTCTTAAAACTTCCACCTTACATTGTTAAATTTAGGAATCTAGTTTGCCAAAAACCCTCGCTTGCTTGACATAAATAATGAAGTCATATTTGAATGTTTCAGCAATCTGGTCTATATATACACCGTTTTACAGTGCCTACAACTTCCCAGGTAGAAGAATGATGAAGTTTATTACTGTTCTTTGCATGGTATGCTGCTTCTTGTGTTTTGTAAGAGGAGATAATGGTTGCCACTATCCACAGAAATGCGGGTATCTCAAGATAAATTATCCCTTCAACATCAACGGATCTAATTGCGGGGCCTCCGACTTCTCTCTAGAATGTGAACGTAACTCCACATTCGGAGAGGGGAGAATCCCATTTATTTCCACGCCTACAGGCAAATACCAGGTGTTAAATCTCTCATACGACTCTCTGCTAATCAACGTGACTCATCTCAAAGCCTTTAGTTGTAACGTCTCGCAGACTGGAAAACAATTTTTTTCACTTCCCAGGCCGGGCCCTTTCACAATATCGGGTTCCAATGTCTTTGCATCAATTGGTTGTTATGCCAACGGATCGTTTTTCTCTGACACCCCTGCCTCATTGAATAAAAGTGTTGGAGGAATGTGTGCAGCATCGTGTTTGAAAATCACGGACCCTGACTACTGTAATGGGTTTGGTTGCTGCCAAACTACCTTCATGGAGAATTGGAGAAAAGGAAGTCTTGAGGCGACGACCTATGCGATTGCGAAGCCGCCATTTAAGAAGTGTGTGTTCTCTACCATACTTGATCCGACGACCTTCAAGATAGACAAGTCTGACAAGGGAAAATTTATGGCTGGTACTTATGGCCTTAAGATCGATTGGGGTATCAATGTTACTAAAACTAATATTTGTTCCCCTGCCAAACGAATGGATGGTCTCACCTGCTCAAACCATTCTCATTGCCAAGATGTTATCGGGATGCCCCACCACAAGGTGTGCGTATGCGATGATGGGTATAAGGGTGATGGTTACAAGGGAGGCCTCGGGTGCACTGGTATGGTACTGAACTTTGTGTGTGTTTTTGGGTTAATTTTCTGGGCTAAACTTTCCCCCAGGTGATACTTGTTCGGTCATCTTTTCTTGCCTAATGCTGCTGTTTTGCAATTATTATTTTCTCTAGACTTGTAATGGTTGTAGTGATAAAAAAAATCATATTCAGTGGAACAATTTCCCTGCAATTTCACTCCCATGGAGATGCTTTCTGACAGCAGACGATAATGCTGCCAGCTATCCACACGGCACACCCACAAAAACAACATGACGTTGTCTACTGACTTTACCAGTAACAGCAAATATTTCCGTTGGTTCATACTCAGACTAGAAAAGCTGCAAACTATACAACTACACATCATAACAAAGACTATAATCTAAACCAATCCTTTTCGCTAGCATAAACTGTGTCAAAAAAAAAGCAGCCCACTGTTCATGTTGCTCATGGAGAAGTCTGTGTTGTTTTTTTTACATCCTCCACTATATCTACTTTATGATAAAGGCTCAGATCTGTCTATTCTGTCTGCAGATCAACAAAATTAATCAGTATTTCCCAGCTAGAGGTTATGTTATTTATGTAGAGAAAACCCCTCTTGCCCGGTGTAAAGCTGAGATTATTGATCTTTTCCCCTTCAGAGGACAGAAATTGTTCGTCACACCTGGTACGATTAGCCCTGTTCGTCGGGATCCCTGCATCCTGAGAGTTATTCTTTGTTAAAGAATTTCTCTAGAGTCCATAGACGACCTTGATTTTAGGCATACTAGGAGACAGATTAGTTCAAGCTTTAGAAGTTCCTTATTCTTGGTTACAATTAGGTGTGCCCGTGGCCCTGGATCCCATGCATCCTAGCAGTTCGTATATTCTCAGTTGAAAATTTTCTCCACAGCCAAAATTGACATAAGGCATCCTAAGAAACGGTGATGATCTCAAAGAATTTCTCACGGTTAAGAACAATTAGGTGTAACACTGTCAAAATCAAAACTAAACTTTCTGCACAGCCAAACTTGAATACTCTTATTATAAAGAACGAGGATTATAATTTAAGCCCTGCGCCTCACCTTAAAATCAAAATATTTGAACTGACCAAGGGCATGTTTAGTATTGCTGTGTGTCGACTCTTCTTGCTGATCTAATTTCTTGTATGATAGATTGAAACTGCAAGACAGTTTCATTTATTACAGTTCACAAACAGAGGTAAAGTAGTCCATGTTGACCTTGACGATCGCAAGTAGGAAAAGCAAATTGGCTTCCAAATGGATTAAAAATGCTTTCACAAGCTACATCCAGCTCATCACAACCGACGAGAGCTGGTGTAAATCCCAGGAACTTTGAAGGAAGAGAAACTCTTAAATACGCAGAATTTTACCCAAAGAAGAGGGAAATTTACCTAATTAAAAAGAAATGAAAGAATAAACAATCTTATTAAGTGGGGGGATATTTGATTCTAGTTGAAAACAAGTAAACTAGTGGGAATTGAGATTTTCTTTTCAGAGTTTATTCTTATGTTAAAAAATACTTAAAAACTAAATCTTGCAGATATTGATGAATGTGCTGATTCGACATTGAATGACTGCATTCCACGACCGGTGGGAACGTGTCGGAACTTGGAGGGTAATTTCACCTGCTCCTGCACGAAAGGAGAAGGCGACGGTAGAAAGGTTTGCACAGAGAAGGCCAGCATAGTCAAACGACTCAAACCACTGCTTATAGGTATTCTCTAAATTTGGTTAATGTTATGCACAATTCGAATAATAGCTATCGGCAATAGATTGTAAAACTCTTCAAGAGTGGCTGATGACTATTGCTATTTTGTCAAGCAGGAATCTTTTCATCGCTGGTAGGAGGATCTTTGATTGCAGGGGCCATAGCAGTGAAGAAAAGGGAACAGAAGCTTGTGAGAAGAAAGTACTTTCTCCAAAACGGAGGCCTTCTGCTGCAGGAATACATCTCTTCAGACAGAGGGCGGAGGAAAGCCACTGCATTCTCAGAAACAGAGCTCATAAAGGCAACCAATAATTTCTCCGAAGACCTCAAGGTGGGAGTTGGAGGTTTTGGATATGTTTACAGGGGCAAACTAGCAGAAGGCCGAATGGTGGCCATAAAGAAATGCAAAGAAGTTGATGAGGAACAGATCAATCAATTCATCAATGAAGTTATAATTCTGTCTCAGATTGATCACAAAAACGTTATAAAACTTTTGGGCTGCTGCTTGGAAACTCGAACCCCTTTACTGGTCTATGAGTATGTCTCCAATGGCACGCTATCTGATCGTATCCATGGAAAGAATGGGATGGAATGCTTGACATGGAATGCGAGGTTACAGATCACAATAGACACTGCAGAAGCACTGGCTTACCTGCATTCTTCTACATCGGTTCCAATTGTGCATAGAGATATTAAGTCTGCAAACATTTTACTTGACTCCACATGCTCTTCAAAGTTATCAGACTTTGGTTTGTCCCGTCTAATGCCAACGGACAATACCCATCTGACTACCGGAGTGAAGGGGACATTTGGGTATTTGGATCCACACTACTTCATGACTGTTCAGCTCACAAACAAATCAGACGTCTACAGCTTTGGAGTCATAATGGTGGAGCTCTTAACCAGCATGAAACCTGTGTCTGTAGACAGAGCAAAAGGGCAACGTAACTTGACAGCCTTGTTCCTGTCTAAAAAAGGCCAGGGTCTCCTCCATGAAATATTCGATCCTCGTTTAATGGGAGTGGATCATATTGAATCCATGACAAGTGTGGCTAATTTAGCAGAAGCTTGTCTAGATGTGGATGTGCAGAGGCGACCTTCCATGAAGGAGGTTGTTCAAGAGCTCTTGTGGATTAAAAATGGGAACATAAGAGGAGGAGAAGGGTATACTTGGCAAAGCCAAAAGGATGTTAATGAGGAAGAGACGTCTGTCCTTATAGACCCACAGGAGAGGAGCCACCATAGAAAATCAGTGAAATTCGATGAAAGTAGCAATGTATTTTATTCATCTTCTGGATCCAATGTTTCTTCCACCTTTCATGTAGAAAGCACAAATTCTGTGGGTAGTGGAAGATAACGAACTACAGCGTACAGTAGGCTCATTCTCAAACATAACCAGATATCCCCCTAAAATAAGGCCTCAAAATACAGAACAGTAGATCCAGTTAGAATTGACTTAATATGCGGCTAATGGAATCCAATGTAGCACCAACATGGGGAGTACAAGGTGGATACTCTTTCGATTGCAGAATACTACTGCTTACTATTATATTAGATGCACAGATAATCAATTTACTTTAGTGGTATATTATCTGTAACATATCAAGAACTTGCTTTGCCTCTTCGGTTGTAATGAAACTCCTCATAAATAATGAGTATAAATAAACAAACTGTGTTTCGTCTCTTTTAAGTACTGGGAAATTAGCTGTGTCAACTTTGAAATTTTTTCAGTTTATTTGTTTAATATTTAAATTTTTTTGGATCATGGACTAGTTTCTTTGTTCGAAGTAACAAGGAAAATCATTCCCAAATTTCTCTTCCAATTGGAAGAAGGGACTGTGGTCAATAGGGCTAGCTAATCGCAACCTGTTCTTTGGCCCTTCCCTTTCTTGTTATCAATGAAAGAAATTTTTGGATGGCAATCTATGAAAGAAATTTTTGGATGGGATATTGTTGGTGCTTCCAACTGATTTTGATTCTTACAAATTCCTTCAACAAACACTAAGCATTTTGCTCATGCTACTAAAGAAGAAGATAAAAAAAGGGTTACCAATGGGTAGGACCCTCTCATGGACACTTTGAACCCCAATGACGTACGGGATAAATTAAATCCTCCCTCCACTATTACCACTTAATGATTATGTTTATGTTTTTATGCTCTAGGCCATTTTCTCCATTATGGAATTTAGGGGTGTGGTTATATCCACCCACTTTTTTATTGTAATATAGACACATTTCATAAATAAATAAAAATCATAATTACTTGGCATTATTTTTAATGTATATTAATAAATAATTAAGCTCCATCAAAATGAACATGAGATTTTGAGTCGAGGTTTGTGCCACATATTGGTGCCTTAAAAAAAAAGGTATTAGTTGTCAAAAGATGTACATTTAATGGTATATTATGGAAGGCCTATTGCTATTTTTAAATGTGTCTCTACATTATTTTTTAACAATTAAGTTAAATTTGAAAAGATTTATATGTTCTCCTCTCAAGGTTTGGAGTAAAATTTGTTTTCACAACCTTACTTTATTTTTTTAACAATTAAATCATATTTGAAAAAGCTCTTTTTTTAACAATTAAATCATATTTAACTTTTTTTTTCATATTCTCCTCTCGAGGTTTAGTGTAGGAAGCTATTTTTCAAACCTTAGCTTTCTTACAAGTGGTATCAAAACTTGATCAACTTTGGCTTCAGTTGTGGTTTGTTTAGTTTTTTGAGCTAATCTAATATTGAGTAAACTTTTGGCATATGCAGAATCATGATGGGCCAAATAGTGGTGATAGAAAAAAATGTGATTTCAGTTAGCAAAATCATGAAATGTATCTTTGACTTTTTATTTGGGTTGGGTAAAACTTACATTTTGCTATAGTAAACACCAAAGCAAAACAGATATCTGATACAAACAGATATTTGTTATTTTCATATAATATAAGATATATATAATATATATTATTATAACTTAAATATTATAATAATATATAACATCATAATTTATATATTATATGATATAATATATTTATGATAATATAAATAAAATATTTTTATAGTATACATGATATGTTTAATATATATATATATATATATATATATATTATTATAGTCTATATATAATAATAATGTTATGATACAGTGGGGGGTAGGGCGGGCGTCCCTCCATGTTGGCAGAGGGAGGTGGTGTTGGTCGCCACGATGGACGGTTGATGGGGGGTGGTATGCCATGTTGGCATCTTTGTTTGGCTATGCAAATTTTGGTTGGCTTTCGCATGGATTTCATTACTTTGTGGAGGACAATTGCGGTCCTTCCTCAATTTTTTGTGATCTATGCTAATAATGTCAAAGTGATCCCACCCACTTGCAAGGGCATTTGGCTCGTTGGAAGCGTACCATTCACTGTGATTGACAACAACTTGGTAATTCAAGTTTGTTTATTTATTGAAGGTTTGGATTTTTTTTGGTGCATAATTTTCTTTGCAGGTGATTGTGGTGTACGTGGGTTGTCTCCTCTCTCTCGGCCGGGGGAATCTAAGAAGGATTGTTGATGGCGAAGAGTTTGAAATTGGTTATTGAGGTCTCGGTGGCGAGCCTCACACGTTTTGGGGTCGATACTCCCATTTCTTTGTGGTCGTCGGTGAGATAAGCCTCATTTAGGGAGATCACTATCAAATACTTAAGCAAATTTTGCTCAAACATGAGCCTTTGGTGCTTGTGGCTATGAAGATGGTGTTGGGTTCGAGTCATTTGGAATGCATGGACTATGGGAGAGACAATTTGCATGTCTCCTCTCAGTTCCTTGCTTCTCTCTTGGACAATCATGTTCCAAAGGCTGAGGCTAAAACTTTGTTGGTTAAATTGCTTAGAGAAGACTTGATAGAAGGCGCAAACGAGGTTTTGAGCGTGGTGATTGAAGGTAGGGGTTGTCCAAGGCCCTGCGACTTACCTCAGCTTCGTTCGGAGGACACAGTGAAGATTTACATCTTTCTTCTGGATTTACATGTGCTGGGTTTGATGAGGCACAGGTCGATTGTGGCAATGGCTATTATTTTCCTTAAGAAATATTTTGGTTTGATGGCGGTTGGGGACAAGGAGTGGAAAGTGGAATTTGAAGACTTTGCAAAATTGAACAAGTTTATGTAAGTTGGCTTCTGGGTCGTAGTTTTTTGGTCTATATGGGCCGGCCCTGGTTTTTTTATCATGATGTTAGTAGTTCGGGTAGCTTTTTAGCCATTAATGGCTTTTTTGTAGTATCTTTTGATCAAGATATTGGTGGCTCTGGGTAGTATTTTATTGGTGGCTAGTTTATGTAAATGATTTTGGTGGCCGGATGACATTTTAGCTTTGTTATAATATTTTACCCGCATAGCAAATGTTTGTATTCCAGTACTTTTGCTTATATTAATAAAATATTGATCCTTACGTATCAAAAAAATAATAATGTTATAATATCATATATAATATATCATGTATAATATTATAATATTATATAATATTTAATATAGTATATTTAATCTTATTATTTTATTTATATTATAGTAATATATATTATTTATAATATTATATTATATAATATTATGATATAATATATTATAATATTATAAGTAATATATTATTATTATATTATAAATATTCTATATATTAAATATATCATCTATAATATATAAGGCAAAGTGTCGCCAAAGGGGTGACTCCCATTCATTATTTGAAAAAAGGTTGCATTGGTGTTATGTAAACCTAGGGTGAAAATAATGAGAAGAATGGCCTCAATGATCTCCTGAAACCTTTCACTCTAGGCAAGTGAAAAAAGATGTTCCTCATGGCTTATGAAGAAAGCATATGTCTACATATTGTCTTTTTCCAGGCCCTCCCTCATTAGTGTGATGGCATATTTCATATCTTCATTCCCTCTGGCCATCTTGATGTAGATTGCATCACCCACCAATGCTTACTTGGGATCTTTGTTTAGTGTGATGGTAAATTTCTAGAGGATTATCCTCAAATTAAAATTTGTCAAAGATATTTTTAAATGCTTAAACCTTTCTATGTCAAAATAAATCACACACGCACTACTTGTTGTATGATTATATATTGAATTTTCTAACAATTTTGATGTTTATCATTCTATATGTTTAGATTTGCATACTAACAATGTTTTGTAGGATTGTGGCATACATGCCCCACCAACATCTTCAAGAGACTTTTTATCAAAAAAATTATGTGAAAAAGAGGAAGGTCAAATATTCTACAAGAAACTATGCTTGGATGGCACATGTCAGTATTGCACTGGCTTGCAACATATGCCAATATGTGAACATATGGAAAGAACACATGCGATTGGAAAGGAACTAGTAGAGTTCAACAAGTATAAAACAATGGCCTACAATACAAAAGATGGTAATCAAGCAAAAAGGTGTGATTTGGTTATTCAAAAGATTCTAGTGTATCAGTTTATGTCAACATTTCATGACAGTATAGTGTACGAGTATGCAAGGCATGCCCATAGAGCTCGATGGTTGGACTTGTAATTCAAGTTATGTAAGCACACCATTCCAGTTGGTAGCATTATTTCAATGGTAAAATTTGTAGAGAACTACACTCTACAACCACAGTGTGAGGTGCAATCACAATATTACAACTCTACACATGTTTCTATATTTGTGCACATAGCATTCATTCATGCAGCTGATAGTATAGAGGATAACAGGAAGGTATTCAGGGAGTACCACTTTTACATTAGTGATGATCACACACATTATACACAGTTCATACAAGGTTGTTTTTCAGTTGTTATACAATGATTTGGCTAGGAGGGTCATAGCATATAGTGATCATATAATATGGTTGTATAAATTTGCATCAACATTCAAGAACTCACGGATGTTCTATTGGTTAAGCAGGGTGCATGTTATTACAGGTGTTCAACATATGTGGAACTTTTGTGAGGTAAGACATCGAAAGGGGGGCATGATGATGCAGGAGCATGTATCAAAAGAGCATTAGCATGAGAAGAGTTAAAGTATAAAGACAATGCAAAGTTGATAGATGCAAAATAATTGTTGAGTGGTGTAATGTTTTGATGAGTCTAGGTAATGAAGGTAAGTCTTCAGTTCCTAGATTTTTTTGGTTGATAGATGATACTAACATTGCACCATATGAGGATTGTTGTACACTGACAAGATCAAGTGAGCTACAATCTTTCCTTAGCTCAAATGTAGGTTCATGGAGTATCCATACGCAAAAGATGACATGCTTTTGTTCTTCATGTATAATTAAAGCCTAGAATGAGTGCGAGTTAAAGGAGTGGGTTGACGAATGGTGGTTAAGTTATCTTAGCCCACTTCACACGTATCAGCCTCTGACAGCATTGGAATTGACATAGATGGAATCATTGGTTGACTTTGACCACATACCAAGGCTAGTTCAACTAGGTAATATATCTACTTGTATAAGTTTTGAAATTCCTTTTGTTATCTTACTTTGTAGTATATTTGTAATGTTGACTAATTTCATCTAATTTGCCACACATATCAATGTAAAGCACGTTTATGCAATTATTGCAGACGACGACAATGAAGAGGGAATGAATTATCTCTTCTGTTGTTGTAGTGAGGCCAAAAAAATTTGGAGGCCCCAATTATAGGTGGAGAAAACATCGAATACCCTACAGGCTCAATGGTTGATACTAGAACATGGTTTAGAAGCTAACCGCATAAAAGTGTTAATGTTTGGTTGTTTCAGCACTTTGACACGCATCAGAAGATTCTTCATTGCTCGAACCTTCTTGTGGCATCCAATGTTCATTTGATCAAATATGGGGGTATACTTTTGAACAAGGCCTTGTGGAAGGTGTGTGAGTCTGACCATGAGGCAATACTTGACACAATAAAGAGTAGAGCAGACCTAGATGGTTTGTTGGATTAATTGGTAAGTATGCATATTAATTTGTATTAAAATTTAGAGTATGCACATCAAGATTAGTTGATAGTAAGACCTTTCGTTTCTATATTTCAATTTTACATATGTTTTGGTTCGAAGTTACATATGAATATTGGGAAGATTATATGTTTTGGTTCAATGCGTACCATATACAAAGTAGTGAGAATTGACAAGCTCACTGCATTGTCAATGCGGTAGCAATGACAATGAGACCCCATTTCTTTGAGGAATTTTTTCAAACAGCTCACTACCTTGTCATTGCTACCACATTGACAAGCTAGTGAGCTCACTAACTTGTTAATGTGGATGCATTGACAAGGTGGTGAGCATTGTAAGAAAAAATGCCTCAAAGAAATGGGGTCTCATGGTGATGTACATCACCAAGAGACCTCATTTCTTTGAGGAATTTTTTCAAACAGCTCACTACCTTATATTCAATATTTCAAACAAAAATGGGGTCTCATGGTGATGTACATCACCAAGAGACAGCATTTCTTTGAGGAATTTTTTCAAACAGCTCTCACTACCTTGTATTCAATATTTCAAACAATATTCCTTCTAACCCCACTTATAGATAGGCAACTTTTCTATTAATTCATTGGTTGTGAGTTCATTATTTGACTCAATAGAAGTTGTTCCGCTTGATTAAGTAGTCAACTTTCAATAATTGATTTTTTATTCATCACTTCATTCTATCATTCATCCTATTGATTTTGGCATACCTTTGTGAGAATGGACATTTTTACTCAATGATTAACCACTAGCACTACATCCTTTAAAAAATTAGTTTGATTGACCTCTTAAAAAATGTTTGTGCCCTTTCCTCTTACATTTTATACCTTTTTAATTTTAATGTCCTAAATTTAGTAATGTGTAAATGCATTATTTTACATTAAAAATCTAAACTCTAACTTTGACTATATTTTTCTCATATTGTCCTTTTATTAGTTTTCCTACAAGGTAGCAATGACAATATGATGAGCTCTTCGAGGCATATTTTCTTACAATGCTCGCTACCTTGTCAATGCATCCACATTGACCACAAGGACATATATCATTAAGGCATTTTTTCAAATAGTTCATGTGCCTTGTCTATGCATCCACATTTTGCATGTGGCTACTAAGGAAATTGCAACCATAACACTCATGAAAATCCACCCTTTTATGTTTTGATAGATGTCATATGCCATTCCAAGGTCCCATTGCCACAATGGCTAAAAGCCTAAAATAGGTGCTTTCCAACAAATTATGGATGCATGGAAAAATCTATCAAAGCATAATGGTAGGAAACAGCATAGACAAGGTATTGATTTATTTTTTTAAAATGCCTCAAAGAAATGTGGTCTCATGGTGATTTCCATCACCATGAGACCGCATTTCTTTGAGGAATTTTTTCAAACAACTCATTTCCTTGTCTATGCTACCACGTTTTCCATTTTGGGCATATCCTGCAATCATTCCAATCTTTATAGGCATATTGAAAAATGAACAAATAAAGTCAAAGATACTTGCACATAAGACTTATTTGGATAAAATACAATTGGAAATAGATGATAAGGAAGAAGAAATATGATAACAATAGTTGCAGATGCAAAGGCAATAGTTGGAAGTGTTGAAATTGAAGCAAAACAACCGAAAACTAAAATTAACCACTTAGAAAAGGAGTTAAAAGACAAGAAGAAGATTTTATTGTCAATGAAAAGGAGGTTAGTCTTCTCTAAAAACACTTAAAAAAGAAGTAGACCAAATTGAACAAGATACATAATGTATTCAATGAAGAGATTCTTCCTACTCTCAAGAAGTTGAGGAAGGTACATGTGTAGATTCTTCTCTAGATTCATCATTCGAACAAACTGACTATTCCAAAATGTCCATATGGGTGGCTTTATTCTAGGAAGGGTCCTTTTTCACACCCAAACATGCTGAAACAGTCAAAGCCACATTCTACTGGCGAAGTCTCTTAAGAGACCAAAGTGAAAAAGGGCATCAAACTTTGACGAGTGATTACTCAAAAAACGTGGCACTTGGAAACACTTTTTCTGAGGCTATGGGATTGCATAGGGCCCCTCTACAATAAAATATCTCATTTTTTATATCTCCAAGTAGTTTTCCTGTGGTGAACAGATTTTAGTTGATGGAAAATCGGTCAGTTGCATGTAGTGTAAAGTTGGAAAGTCGTGTAACTTTCATTTTGTTCATCACACGACCAAACCAACTATTCCAACACGTTTGTATGGGTGGGTTTATGCTAGAAAATTTCCTATTTCAGACCCAAACACAGCTGAAACAGTCTGAGCCACATTCTACCGGTGAAGTCTCTTAAGAGACCAAAGTGCAAAAGGGAAAAAAACTTCAACAAGAGATTACTTGGAAACCTTGGCACTTGGAAACACTCTATTTGAGGCTATAGGATCATTTATCCCCCTCTATAATAAAATCTCTCAGTTTTTTATAGCTCTAAGTCATTTTCCCATGGTGAACAAATTTCAGTTGATAGAAAACAGGTCAGTTGCATGTAGTGTAAAGTTGGAAAGTCATGTAACTTTTGTTTTGTTCATCATACAACTAAACCAACTATTCCAACACATCTGTATGGGTGGTTTTATTCTAGGAAAGGTCCTCTTTTGTACCCAAAAACATTGAAACGATGAGTCACATTTTACTAGTGAAGTCTCTTAAGAGACCAAAGTGCAAAAGGGAAATAAACTTCGATGAAAGATTACTCAAAAACTGTGGCACTTGGAAACACTATTCTTGAGGCTACGGGATCACATAGGACCTATCTACAATAACCTCTCTCAGTTTTTTATAGCTCCAAGTCATTTGCCTAGTTGAACAGATTTCAATTGATGGAAAATAGGTCAGTTACATGTAGTGTAAAGTTAGAAAGTGGTGTAACTTTCATTCTTTTTATCATACAACCAAAATGATTGTTCCAACACATCCATATGGGTGGGATTATTCTAGGACAGGTCCTCTTTTGCACCCAAACATGTTGAAATGGTCTGAGCCACATTCTACCGGCAAAGTCTCTTAAGAGACCAAAGTGCAAAAGGGTAGAAAAATCCGATGAGTGATTACTCTAAAACCGTGGCACTTGGAAACACTTCGGCTGAGGCTACGAGATCATGTAGGGCCCCTCTACAGTAACCTCTCTCAATTTTTTATAACTCCAAGTTGTTTGCCTGTGGCGGACAAATTTTAATTGATGGAAAATGGGCTAGTTGCATGTAGTGTAAAGTTGCAAGGTAGGATACTTTTTTTTTTGTTCTTCGTGGGGCCAAAAATTTATTGCCAACACATCTAGGTAGGCACATCTACGCTAGGCATTGGCACTGCGCTTCAATATAAAAGGTTCACAGTCTTTCCAATGCAGTTATGATCTTTAATAAGACTTGCATGCCTTGACTTTTTGTTTGTGAGACTTAGTTGTTACTTTCCATTTTCTTTTGTCAATAGTTTTATGATTTTTTCTTTATTTGTGTAATAAATGAAGCATAATTCATACAAGTGAATGGTAGCATAAAGCATACATGTGGAATCGTAGATGTCCTCCTCAATGATATAAAGCATGAAGCATGGTAGCATGGAGCATCAAGCATACGCATGAATTTCCTTCATGAAGCACATAAAGCATGAAGCATTAGTATATTCATATGATTGATTTAATGTTCAATAATTTTACAAGACAATAATGTTCAAACTTTATTATATATTTACAATTGTAGTTCAAAGAAGAGTGCATGAAAAATACTTGTATTTTAAATATTTGAAGTAAAACATCTACAAATATCTATTGAAGCATGGATTTATAATGCAAATATGGACACCATGAATAAAAATATTTGCATTAACCAAATAGTCATGTAGGCATACATCAACATATGTCGATATAAGTATAAAATATATACAAAACAACCATTTAGGCTTACAATAATGCCATATAGGCATACAATGTCAAGTATATGCAATACAAAATATGTCCAAAAATTCCATATAGGCATACAACAAAGGACCCCAATCAAAATTCATTTCCCTCCAGGTGAATGAAACAAATGGGTGGTCTTTGGTGGTTGGGTGGATGGCGATGCATATGATACTCATTTACCCTGAACTTGAGGGTTGCTCCTCCTAGGTTTTAGTTCTGCATCAAGCCTTATCTATTATAATAACAAGTAAATACATTAATATATAGAAATTACATTATAAAAAATGATATATTTAACAAAATAATCACTTATCGCCAATGGACGATCTCTCTTCTCACACAAAATATTTGCATGATCATGTTGTGGTGTTCCCAAGTCCTATAAAAACCATCCAAATAGAAATTAAACTATGAATCAATAATCATTTGATGTTTCACTAACTAATAGCTATAACAATGAATGTAATTTGTAATTTACTAATCTACCTCATAATCTTGTGAGAGGCATCGAGCTATCTATTCTAGAAGATAGACCTTGCTCCATTACCCTATCAACATCTAGAGATGATTCCACTTCCATCATTTGAAAAAAAACAACAACAAATATTCAATCACAAAAAGCAGAATAGTGATGCAGGTCATGGCTTATAAGGTATGAGATAATCAACAAAATTTTGAGTACTTATTGAACTATATATTTCTTACTATTATGCTTACTGTTTTCCCTATCCATAGCTCCTTCAAAAACACCTATTTTAGGCTTTTATCCATAGTAGCGATGTAGTGAATTGTTTCATAAAATGCTTTGGTAGACATGTACAAAAAATATGGTAACATAGAGAAGGCAATGAACTATTTGAAAAATACCTCAAAGAAATGTGGTCTCAAGGTGATGGAATGCCATGAAAATTTTGTTTTTCATGGCATTCCATCACCATGAGACCACATTTCTTTGAGGCATTTTTTTTTCAAGCATTTCATTGCTTTCTCTATCCTATTATGCTAGGATGGTGTGTATAGTATAATGTGGTCTTGGTTATGAGATGGAGGGGGGTCATGAGATGAAGAGGGATGGGTGTTTTGATCATGAGGGGAAGAGGATCATTAGATGGGTTGGAAGGTGTACTTTGAGACCACATTTTGAGAGTGATCATACAATGTAGTGGAAGAGGTACATTGATCTGGACACGAAAGGATGTCATTAGATGAAGTGGGGGGAGGGGATTGTGAGAGGGGGGATGAAGGGATATCCTGCTCTTGAGATGGAAAGATATCATTAGATGAGATGGGAGGGATATGTTCTTGATTGGAAATGGGAGCATGAGATGGAAGGGAATCATATGATGGAGGAGAAGGGTTTACTTGATCTTTATATGGAGGAAAATCTATGTTAGCTTGCTTTGGATTAGGAGATGGACATAGTTCATTTGATATGGATGGCGTCATGAGGGAGGAAGGTTTTATAAACTCCTCAACTTGGATAGATGGATTGATAGGGGATTCATTTAATATTTAGGGTATTATGGTTTATCTTGATGTGGGGGTGATGAAGGTGGATGCATGATATGGGAATATTACACTACCTTTTTCTTGCATAGAGAAACAACCACCTTTGCAAATAGCCCTTGGAGGAAGTTATTATGAGATACATGGGATTACTTTGCTTGGTAATAGTGGAGTGGTGTGGATTTTAAGGATGCGGGATATAAAAGTGGAATAAGAGGTGGAAGCTTCCATGGATTGGTAAATTGAGGATGAGGATGAGGACTTTGAAAAGGATTTGGAGGGGAATTTTGGCTAAAGGCTTGGTTTCTATTTTTAAGGCAGTGAGTTATTTGAAAAAATTTCTCAAAGAAATATGGTCTCATGGTGATGGAATGGCATTCCATCACCATGAGACCACATTTATTTGAGGCATATTTTCAAACAACTCATTGTCTTGTCTATGCTATTTCTTACTATTATGCTTTGATAGATTTTTTCCAAACATCCATAGTTTTTTGGAAAGCACATGTTTTAGGTTTTTAGCCATAGTAGCAAGGAAGTGAACTATTTGATAAAATGCTTTGGTAAACATGTATGGAAAATGTGGTAGTATACACAAGGCGGTCAATTGTTTGAAAAATGCCTCAAATAAATTGGGTCTCATGGTGATGGACATCACCATGAGACCACATTTCTTTGAGGCATTTTCCAAACAACTCATTTCCTTGTCTATGCTATTGCTTACTATTATGCTTTGATAGATTTTTTCCAAGCATCCATAGCATAGATAAGGTGGTGACCTATTTGAAAAAATGCTTGAATAAAATGTGGTCTCATGGAATGCCATGACAAGCAAATGCAATTGGCAGCTACTCCTAGTTATTAGTTATGCTATGTAAAGTAATTGCATCACTGCTTATGTTGACATTCTAAAAAACTATATTGTAATTGAAATTTTGTCATCTATCAACATCTAGTTATTAGTTAGAAATGTGAAGTAATGCTTTGAGTTTGAAATATGTGCAATGCAATGTAATCAACAATATGAATATAAACTACAAAAATCTATTAAGTACAATTCATTAGTTACACTATTTATTCTATTACCTAAGTGAAGGTTTGAACTCCATTTCCACTAGGAGGTGTTGTTGTGAAACCTACAATATTAACCTATTCAACAACTAAAATCAGATATTAGAATACCATTCATATAACAATGTTATTCACATGTAATATTTATAATTGTTTACTAGTTTTATATGTCATGTCCCCCGAAATTGCAAATATGAAACATTAAATACGAATAACAAAAGCCAATAAATATCAAAACATAAATATAATTAATCACAATCTAAATATTATTATAATTATAGTTATCTGAAATAATACTATAATTATAATGTAATTATCATAACAATTAATATCATAATATTATAATTATGAATATTAAATATAATATTGTGATTACCAAATATTATAATCATTATAATATACTAAACATGAAATACATAACATATCAATGTAAAGATTATAACACATTGAAATAACATAATAATATATATATATATATCGACTTTAATGATTAAAATATGAAATATTAAAATAAAAATAAATAAACATAAAAAAATAAAATAATAAATATAATCTCAAAATACCATTATAAAATAATAATAATAATAATAATAATAATAATAGATATATTTTAAGAAACATATAACATAAAATATAATGTACAAAATAAAGGGGAGACGTGAGTATTTCAAGTGCACCATACTAGAACCTTTATATGTGCATCGTGTACAATACAAGGAAACCATACTCACGAAATGGTTTATGGCATTGAGGATTACCCAATAACAAATAGCATTTACTTTATGAAGCATCTAACTAATAGTTAAGAGGAGATGATTATAAACAAGTGACGCAAGCGTCAAGTTCCTGCCGACAAGTAAAAGTCATGTAGCTTAGAGATAGGAAAATTTTCTAGATAGCAAATAGGAATATAAATGTATTGAAAGTAGCTAGAAAAGTTAGAAGTTATTTTTAGAAGCGCACAAGTGCATGGAATTTTTTAGGGTTCATGGGAAACGTGGTCCATAAGGACATGTGAAGAAAGAGCACGTGTGGATGGATACAAGGGGATTTTTTTTTATGGGTATCATGTATACGTGGAGTTTTTTTTAGCAATGAAATCTTGTTTTTTTTGTGTGTATATGTATACATTTGTGAGAAGGTAGATTCTTTCAGATCTTATTTAGGAAGCAAGAATGCATTATTAATTTCTATTGATTATTGAATGCAAACAATCAAAAAGATTTGTAAGAAAGCACGATACATTGATGCATACATGCATCCACGTGCAGAATATGCATATAGGAGTGAGAAGCATAGTTGGCATGTTAACGATCCATAAAGCAAGAGACTCAGTTTGCATTTACAGTATTAAATGAAAGGAAACTAGAGAAATAAAGTGTTTATGACTAGGTCAATGTTTTATATTTTTATTTCTTGTTATGAAACCTTTTTGATTGAAAAATTCATTAGTCATTTAAATGGAACTGAGTTCTAATGTAGAGATATTTCTAAGGAATATGGAGAAACAAAGTTTACCATATTCCTTTTTTTTTTTTTTCTTGTATGTCCATCTGTAAACAAAATTATGTTTAGTGAACTGTTGTAGAGCACATGCTATGTTAATTAATACAATTGAGTTATTTTAGTTTATCATATGACAATATGCAGGTGCTAATAGAAACAATAGTGTTAGGTGGAAGATTGATAGGGATAGCTCATTTGAGTATAAACTTTTTGTAAGATTAATAAATGTTTTTTGTAATGTAGTAAAAAGATTAGTATTATACAAAGCTATTGATTTTATTATAAATAAGATTTAAATCCTGTCTATGAAATATCTTATTTTTAATATACCAAAACTACACCATGCTTTAGATAAATTCCATATTAAAGTACTTTAAAATAGTGTTGGTGCAATCCTACACAACAGAACTTTAATATTTTGCAACAACAAGCCACTTCATTTGGTAATGGTAATTTGGATCATAGGTATCAACACTATAGACTATTCTAAACTTTACTATTATGTATAGAAACCAAATTCCATTGATAAATATTTAGGAGTTCAATAGGACCCTTGTGTTTAAGTGTCAAAGTACAAGTAGAATCTCTTCACATTGTAACATAGGTCTCAAAATGCAATAAAAAACTATCTTTAATTTTAACATTAATTATCAAAGACAAGATAATAAACCGTCCTAACAATCTATTCAATGAATACATCATACAACAACATATGTCTCAAATCATACACAATAATAAAAAAACAATCTATATAAAATTTTGGGTTTGTGTATCAAATTTGCACTTAACAACATAGTGGACATGGTTGTTTGGTTCTAAAACTTTGTTATCTAGTCTCCCCACTAAAATTTTCATGTTTGTGCTTTCATTTAATATATTGGTGTTGATAAAAATCACTAATAAAATATAGATAAATAATCATTAATTTGATCACATCTTAAAATACATAATCTATACATGTTTTGTAATAGAAAATTACAAAACCTAGTTTATAAAATAAGTTATTTCAATAGTAAAATATTATTATTTTTTACACTTGTTTTATTTTGCTTTTAGTTTCCCCATTTTCACAACTAAACTCAATTTGAATTAAAATAAAGAGCACATTAGCAAAAAATATAAAGTGAAAATCATATGTGTTCTTCAAATCACCATATAAGCATACATTAATTTTCAATTGAATCATAACCTTATCCCATTTTTGACATATAAAGCAACAAAACTAGGGCGTTGGCCCAATTCCAAAGAGTCCAGAGGCTGAAAACCAAGTCCAAAGATCATAAGCAACACAATAACAATGCTTATGTTGTTATTAAGCTTCAATAGAATCGTATACATGAAAACCATATTTATTGCGCCAATGTATTTTTTATTTTTATTTTTGAAAATTTACAATTTTAGATATCACATTTTTGTTATGAGTGGATTACAACATGATGAGTTAAATCAAAATTCGTATATTTCATCTAAACATTAAATTATTATAACAATGTAAAGTAAAATAATGTTACAATGTTTGTAACAATGCTTGAAGCATTTAAGTAGACATGGATACATGTAGACATTTATCAATGTGCACAGAATGCATAGAAGGGTGAAAAGCATCCCTGGCACCTAAGCAAGCCTGAAAGCGTGATGAGACTGAAATTGCATATGTAGTATTAAATAAAAGAAAAGAAGAGAAATAAACTAGTTAGTATGAATGCATATATGAAAGGAAAACATTAAAATATGGACCCATGTAAAGACATATGCATGCACAGATGTGTACATGTGTCCATTTAACTTGGTATGCTAAGAGGTATCTATATATTCCTACATCCATAAAGTTAGAAATGTCAGAAACAATTTGCAGTTTAAACAAGAACTAGAAAAACATTATTGACTAAAACAAAACAGCAATACATTAGTGTTTGCGGAACAAGTGTATAAAGTATATCTAATAGTGCATTTGGTTGGATGGATACATGTAGAGATTTGTGAAATCTGAATATACATTATAGCCTTGGAGGAATGGTCATATGTGCTTTAAGGAATTTATAACAAATAGGATTTAGAAAAGACATTTTGAAAATAACTCTTGAATACAATTGTATTTTAACAGCGAGACTCAATTTGCATTTATAGTAGTAAATGAAAGAAAGCAGGGAAGATTAACTATTTATTAGCAATACATATATGGAAGAAATGCATAAACGTGTGGATGAAGACAAACATGAATGCATCCATCTATGTGCACAAAGGTAGAGAATGTCAGAAACAAATAGCATTTGAAAGATATAAAAAGAACATTTATGATTGAAACAAAAGAACAATATATTATTGTTTTTTGACGAAGTGTATTAAGGCCCTCAGTGTTTAATTGCATAATCTTGATATTTTGTTCATCTTTTTCATTGTTTGGTATGGTGTGAATTTTATTGTGATGGATGAGGGTATATTTGAGGTGTAGAGGGATAAAGAAATGTGAGTGTGAAAAAGAAGAATGAGTTATGGAAGTGGAAGAAAGGGAGCAAGTCGAGAGAAGGGTGATATGGAAATAGGGTGTATGAATAAGTTATGAAAAGTATTTGACATGGGAGGCAAGGTTATGGGATGGTGGATATGAGAATCAATGGGAATGTAGATGGTATGAATTTATTGTTTGCAAGTTATATGCTTACAATTAAATTCAAGAAATGAAAATTTGAATGAGAGAGCTGGATTTAGTGAAAAAAGGAACGCAACATAGTGGTATGGTGCAACGGAAGCAAATAACTGGATTTTGAAATGTATTTGATTTGAGAGAAAAGGACGTGGAAGGGTGGAAATGGAAATGAATGAAATTAATAGGGTATGAAGTGATTATTTCTTGCAACAAGGGGTGGAAGAATGACTAGATTGGTATTGGTTATGCTTTTAAAAATCATCATAGGGCTGAGCTCGTCAATATAAACAAAAAAAGAATACCCATGTTGCATTTCTGACCCTCCCTCGTACTAAACAAGGTATTGAGGTCCTTGAGCTTCCTCGAAATGCGACAAATAGAAGACAAAGTGGAAGTTCCTATGCATATACTATGGAAAAAATAAGTATGGAAGATCATAAAAAAGATAACATGTAAATGTTGGTGCAGTGGAGAACATTAAATACATGGAGGGAAAAATACGTAGAGCTATTGAGATATATATGCATGGATGCATCAGTAGACACATGTATACATAGAAAACAGAATTACATGGAGAGATGGTGATATGAACACATGTATACATGGATGTATGCATATTTGGATATAGGTGAAAATGCATATGTTACATGGAACGATGTATTCATATGCATATGCAAATATGGATGAAGGCATATATGCATATATGCATGTATAGACAATATGCATGAATATATGATGGCCATGGGTTACCAAGATACATTACATGGGTGCATGTTTACATTTGCAATAACAAATTTCCTTTAAGGTATTATCCAAGAAGCAAAAAGTGTATTATTATTTTGTTTGAAGTATTGAATGCCAAAAATCTTAAACATTTGTTGCAATGCTTGAGGCATCTTTCTATACATGGATGCATGTATACATGTATCCATGTGCAAACAATACAAAGAAGAGTGAAAGGCACACATGACATGTGAACGAGAAATTTGAATGGAAAACACTAAAATCAAGTAAAAATTCAAATTTGTGAAAGCACAGTGATGTTCAAGTAGCATTTATGCATGGATGGATGTATAGTTGTGTCCATGTAATTCAGTACAGAAAGAAAAAATTTTAGATGCATGTGTGCTTAAAGCGATAAATTCTAGGAACAATTTGCATTTGAAACATATACAATATTGTTTTTAGAACAATTGTATAAAGAATGCCTAATGATGCATATGAACACATGGAAACATGTAAATATTTGTTAAATCTGATTATACATAATAGGGTTGAAGAAACTGTTATACGTGCTTTTAGGGACCTGTAATAAACAAGGTTTAGAAAAGACATTATGAAAATAACTCTTGAATACAGCTATATGTTATGAGTGTTATTTTTAAAGCCCTCAGTGTTTATTTGCATAACCTTGATATTTTCTTCATCTTTTTCATTGTTTGGTATGGTGTGAATTTTGTTGTGATGGATGAGGGTATATTTGAGGTGTAGATAGATAAAGAAATGTGAGTGTAAAAAAGAAGAATGAGTTATGGAAGTGGAAGAAAGGGAGTGAATTGAGAGAAGGGTGAGATGCAAATAGGGTGTATGAATAAGTTATGAAAAGTATTTGAGATGGGAGGCAAGGATATGGGATGGTGGATACGATGATGAATGGGAATGTAAATGGTATGAATTTATCCTTTGGAAGTTATATGCTTACAATTAAATTCAAGAAATGAAAATTTCAATGAGAGAGGTGGATTTTGTGAAAAAGGGAACGCAACACATTGGTATGATTGAAGACAAGCAAATAACTAGATTTGAAAATGTATTTGATTTAAGAAAAAAGGACGTGCAAGGGTGGAAATGGAAATGAATGGAATCAATAGGGTATGAAGTGATTATTTCTTGCAACAAGGGGTGGAAGAATGTCTAGTTTGGTATTGGTTATGCTTTTAAAAATCATCATAGGGCTGAGTCTGTCAATATAAACATAGAAAAAAGACCCATGTTGCATTTCTCACTCTCCCTCATACTGAACAAGGTACTGAGATCCTTGAGCTTCCTCGAAATGCGACAATAGAAGACAAAGTGGAAGTTCTTATGCATATTGATCTAGGGGACAATTTTTTAGTGAAAATTGAAGTGTTCCCAATGCTCCATATTTTAGCACCGTCAGAAAGAGAACGACGTCCTAATTCCAACGCCACTTGAATGGGGCAAAAAGGACTCCGTTTGTGCAAGTTACGGTCGGTCAAACTGGCTTTAGGGGCGTCCAGAAGGCAAAAAAATAATCATCTTAGAAATTGATGGAACTAGTGTCATCGCGAAGAGCTCGTCGACACAATTCCGATGGCGTTCGTTTTGTCAAAATCCGACATAATATGCTCAAGTTACAAGCAGTCAAAGTTCGGTTGACTTGAGGGTACAGATGATGACATCATCATGCTGACGTGTTCGTCTGTACCGTACGGAATCCACATGGACGAATCCAGGTGAGACATGTGGCAGGTGACTCACTTGTACAGACCAATCATATACTGACACGTGGCATCCGTACTCGGACGTGGCATCACAATGGCAGTACATGTGGCGGACAAATCGGCAACACAGTCAGCGTACGGATTATCTGCATCAGCGGACACATCGGCAGGTTCTGCCGAATAAGAGCTTGACACATGGCACCGTGCACTTGCGCTCCTTGGGCTGGTGAATGAGTTTGTTTCAACTAAAAAAATCTTTGTTGTTGTGGCTCGAACCGACTACCTACTGTCAGCCTGAAACCATCGGCCACCGTTGTGCCCGCGGCCACTCGTTTAATTATATATAGGTCAGGGTTTTTTTTGTTGTTTTAAAATGCGGGTTAAGTGATAAAAGCGAGGCCGGCGGGGTTGGAACCACCAACCCCGTGGCCACCAAAATGTTTAATAACCGTTGAACCACCGAACCGTCCACAAATGTATAGAGAGGTCGGTTGCTTTTGATAGGTGTTTAAGCCCGAATACATAACAAAATGGCTTAATAAGCCATAAACAAGCACAACAACCTAACCATAAATCAAAACCAGAAGCTAATAGAAGACTTGAGAAGTTGTATGAGCTGATAGAGGGGGTTATGCATTTAATTTGTTGGTTAAGCCTAATTAGGCAAATTTTATGTATAAAAAGAGGGGTAAAGATGAGATTTCCCAAGTCCAAGTGGTGAGAACAAGAGAATGCTCAGGAGATTTTGTAGACATTTCCGCACATCAGAGGAACGTTATGCTGCTGTGCTTGAAGGAGATAGTCAATGTAGCAATTGTAACTAATTTTGGAGTATAATCAGATCGGTCACTCCGTTGGAGAGGGGCCCGAAGACGTAGTCCTTAGGGACGAACTCCGTTATCAATTGCATTTTTCTCCTATTTATCTTCTCTCTTTCTTTTCAATTCATTATCTTGGCAATTATATTATGTTCATTTGTTTATTGAGCATTGTAATTAAGTGATCATTTACGTTAAGCATTCTATAAGCAATTGTCCTAAATCCTATATAGATCAAGTTGGTATCAGAGCTTTGTCTGTGGCTTGTATTGTAAATTGAATGCTAACGAGATCCAGGTTGCAACGAGGCGAAGGAGAACTTGAAGAATACAATCCAGAGATCGGAAGACGAAGAGCTAATTGATCATCACAGATGGAAGCGAAAGAAGGTGGACAAAGTTCAGAGCTCAGTGACAAGGATTTCCAGAAGCTATTCCTTGACATGAAGGCAATGGTGGACGAACTTTATGCTGAAAAGAAGAAGCATGAAAAGGGAGGTTCTTCAAAGCATGAGAAGCAGGAAGATTAGAAAGACACAGAGGAGAAAGCTCCAAAAACTCCTCCTCCATCTTCTCCCTCTTCTTCTCCTCCCCCTTCTCCTCCTCCTTCTCTTTCTTCTAATGTAAATCCATTTAAGAGCAAATCTAAGCCTGTTATTAAGCTAGATGTAAAATTTGAGTTACCTAAATACTGTGGGGAGTTAAATGCTGAGAAGTTAGACGATTGGGTCCAACAAGTAGAAGTATACTGTAGGATTCAAGGCCTAGTAGAAGATGCTTCTAGGATTCAATTAGCAACTCTCTGGTTGGGAGGTATAGCTCTCACCTGGTGGGAGAGTAAAACTCGAGAAGAAATTGCTCACCATGGTCAAGTTAATATGTCTTGGATGGAGTTTGTTGCTGCTCTTAGGAAACAATTCTATCCTTTAGGTTACATGCAACAGTTAACCATGAATTGGAAAACCTTTAGGCAAGGTAAGGGGCAGTCTGTCTAGGATTATACTCATGAGTTTAGAAAATGGGCTATTGCTCTAAATGTTCCCTTGTATACCCAAGACACATTACTTAAGTATATTGGTGGTTTACATTCTTACCTTAGGCACACTATTTTGATGTTGAGTCCCAACAATCTAGACGAGGTGTCTGTTCAAGCTACTCATATAGAGTCAAGGGGTAAGAATACTTTTAGTGATAACTTTTCCAAGAAGCCATCTAAGTTCGAGGGTAAGTCTAAAGGGAAAGAAAAAGACAAAGATAAAGGCAAAGGGAAGAAGATAGCTACAGCTAAGAAAGAGGGTGAGAAACCCACATGCTCCCATTGCAAGAAAGAGGGGCATGATGATTCAAGATGTTGGAAGCTTCATCCTGAGTTGAGGCCGAAAAGATATGGAGGTAATAAAGGCAAGCAAAAGACTACTGCAGTGATTCAACATGATCTTGGTTCTGACTCCGGAGATGAGATGAAGATTGTTGCTACCGGAATTCAAGGTAAAGGGAAAGGTATATCTCTCTCTTCTGATGCAAGTTTTTCTAATGCCAGTGCAAGTACAAGTAAAGAATCTTCTCCTAAGGTTGATAAGCAAAGAAATGAATTGTTTCACATTCGTGTTATAAAAAAACACACTAAGGTTGATACATTGTTTGATACGGGTTCACAAGTCAACTTAATATCTGAAGAAGTTGTAAAGAAACTTAATTTGGCTACAACACCTCATCCGAAACCATATCCACTTGGATGGGTTTGCAATGATGCTCAATTAAAAGTAACTAAACAGTGTAAATTGAGATTTGCTATCACTGCAAACTTTGTAGATGAGGTAGAAGTCGATGTGGTCCCTTTGGATATTTGTGGGCTTGTGTTAGGGAGTCCTTATCTTTATGACAGAAAAGCAATCTTTTATAGGGGGGAGAATAAGTATCATCTTTTTAAAGATGGGGTAGAATACATTGTACAAGCACATAAGGTGAAGACTAATCTTACACTAGTTAATGCTGGTCAAATGAAGAGGTTGGTCAACTCAAGTAAGAACTTTGTATTAATTCTTGTAAAAGCCAAAGAAGATGATAAATCTGAGGCATTCAAGGGGTGTGACCCAAAACATAAAACTGAAATGGTCAAGATTATTTCCGCTTATGATGACATGTTTCAGGAACCGAAGGGGATGCCACCCAAGAGAGAGATACAACATGAAACCTAGTTACAGCAGGATGTGCCACTTCCTAATATCGGCATGTACCGTTTATCAGTTATGCAGAATGAGGAAATTAAAAAGTAGGTTCAAGAGTTGGTGGAAAAAGGAATTATTCGTCCTAGTACTTCTCCTTGTGGTTCTCCAATTGTCTTGGTTCCAAAGAAAGATGGAACTTGGAGGATGTGCATCGACTACCGCACCTTGAACAAGATAACGGTAAAAACAGGTATCCTCTTCCCAGAATTGATGATTTACTTGATCAGTTAAAACATGCAGTTTATTTCACTAAGTTAGATTTGTGAAGTGGTTATCATCAGATAAGAATTGCAGAAGATGATATTTGGAAGACTGCATTTAAGACAAAATAGGGACTATTTGAGTGGTTGGTTATGCCTTTTGGGCTTTGTAATGCACCAGCTACCTTTATGAGAGTCATGAATGATGTCTTTCATCCTTTTATTGATGATTTTGTCATAGTCTATCTAGATGATATTCTTGTATTCAGTCAAACTTGGGAAGATCATGTAAGTCATGTAAAGAAAGTCTTTGATGTATTGAGAAAAGAAAAATTGTATGTAAATATGTCTAAATGTGAATTTTCTAAGACATCCTTAGTGTACTTAGGCTATGTCGTAGGGAGTGGTCAATTGAAAGTAGACCCTGCGAAGGTCGAAGCTATTGTAAAATGGCCTAAGCCAAGTACAGTCACAGAGGTCAGAAGTTTCCTAGGTGCAGTTCAGTACTGGAGAAAGTTTATTGCAAATTTCTCTTATATAGCATCACCATTGCATGCATTAACCAGTACAAGAGCAACTTTTCAGTGGGGAGGTCCACAACAGAAGGCTTTCGACACTTTGAAGGGAAAGTTGAGCACCGCACCAGTTTTGGCCTTACCAGATCTACATCAACCATTTGAGATCGAGACAGATGCGAGTGGATTTGCCATGGGAGCAGTACTCATGCAAGGAGGCAAACCAGTTTGCTACCACTCTGAAACTTTTTCAGGAGCAGTAATTAATTATCCCACTTATGATAAAGAACTCTATGCTTTAGTTCAGAGTGTTAAGAAATGGAAACATTACATAATGGGGAAAGAAATTGTAATCCACACTGATCACCAGCCACTTCAATATTTGCACTCACAAACTAAATTGCAACAAAGTAGGAACTTTCGGTGGATGGGTTTTCTACAATAGTTTCATTTAGTTATTAAGTATAAGAAAGGTACCCATAACAAAGTAGCAGACATGCTCTCTAGACCTCCTATGATGAATGCTTTGATAATCCTTTAGAATAGTTCTATGGTTCATGAGAGTTTTCAGGAACAATATGATAATGATGAGAACTTTAAGGATATCTATGTTGCTTTAATAAATGGTAAACATGTAGAAGAGAAAGATTATTATGTGCAGGATAAACTGTTATATCACTTGGGTAAATTATGTGTTCCAAAAGATGAACAAGCACAGGTTATTAGAGAAGCACATACCTCATTGATTGCAGGACACTTTGGGGTAAAAAAAACATTGATTCAGCTGCAGAAATATTGTTATTGGCCTTGTATGCAAGAAATTGTAACTAAGTATATTAGAGGTTGTGTTATGTGTGCAACTAGTAAGCCTAGTAACAGGAAGTTGGGTTTGTATACACCTCTACCTATACCTTCTCGTCCATGGGAAAGTGTGTCAATGGACTTTGTTGGGGGGTTACCTATGTCTAGGAAGGGACATGATTATTTGTATGTAGTAGTTGATCGGTTCAGCAAAATGTGTATCTTAATGCCATGTAAAAAGCAAGTCACTACTGAACTGACAGCTCATATGTACTTTCAATTTGTATGGGTTCATTTTGGGTTACCTACTTCTATTGTATCGGATCGAGATTCTCGATTCTTGGGGGAATTTTGGTCAACTTTGTGGGGACTCATGGACACCAAACTGAAGAAAGTACAGCTTCCATCCATGAGACCGACGGACGAGAGAGGTTATCCCGGGACAATTGTGCATCTCGGGGGGTATTGCGGCAAGCATCCTAAGTTGTGGGATGAGAGTCTTCATTATGTGCAGCATGCCTAAAACCATGCAACACACTCTTCTACTAAGAGGTCTCCTTTTGAGACATGCTTTGGTTATGTGCCCAAGACACCGATGGATTTTGCTTTTGGGAAAGATGATGTTAAAGATGGACACCATGATCAGGCTTTGAAGTTCATCCAGAAAGTCCAAGCAATTCATCAGGCAGTGGAAATCACAGTTGGAATAGAGCCAAGCAAAATACAAGGTTCGCCATGACAAGCATCACACTGATCATCATTTTCAGGTTGGAGACAGAGTTTGGTTACATATCAGCAAGGAAAGGATGCAAGGTGAAGGTAAAAAGCTTAAGCCAATTAGGTATGGTCCTTTTGAGATCCTTGAGAAGATTGGTACCAATGCCTTCCGCCTCAATCTTCCTCCATACATGCATATTTACTCAATTGTCAATGTTGAGAATTTGAAACTGTATGAACCTCCAATGATCCTAGAAGAAGTCACAGACATTCAAGTTCCATCAGTTGATGACCTTTCACCAGAGTACATGTCAGAGTTGCCAGAAGATGTTATTCTCGACAGGAATGTCAGAACTTCACGAAGAGGAGATGTTGAATACCTCAGAGTGGGCCTGAAGGGGACGCATCCAAGCAAAGCAAGATGGATGGAGATTGGTAAAGTGAGGGAACTTTACCCTCACTTTCCAAGTAATCAAGCTTTCGGAGGTCCTAAAGCTCTCCAGTGGGGAGGCCTGATCTAGGGGACAATTTTTTAGTGAAAATTGAAGTGTTCCCAATGCTCCATATTTTAGCACCATCAAAAAGAGAATGACATCCTGATTCCAATGCCACTTGAACAGGGCGAAAAGGACTCCGTTTGTGCAAGTTACGGTCGGTCAAACTTCCAGTCAAACTGGCTTCAGGGGCGTCCAGAAGGCAAAAAAATAATCATCTCAAAAATTGATGGAACCAATGTCATCGCGAAGAGCTCATCGAGACGATTCTGACGGCATTCGTTTCGTCGAAATCCGACATCATATGCTCGAGTTACAAGCAGTCAAAGTTTGGTTGACTTGAGGGTACAGATGATGACGTCACCATGTTGACGTGTCCGTCAGTACCGTACGGAATCCATATGGATGAATCTAGGTGAGACACGTGGCAGGTGACTCACTTGTACGAACCAATCATATACTGACACGTGGCATCCGTACTCGGACATGGCATCATAGTGGCAGTACACGTGGCGGACAAATCGGCAACACAGTCAGCGTACGGATTATCTGCGTCAGCGGACACATTGGCAGGTTCTGGCGAATAAGAGCTTGACACATGGCATCATGCGCTTGCACTCCTTGGGCTGGCGAATGAGTTTGTTTCAACTAAAAAAATCTTTGTTGTTGTGGCTCGAACCGACTACCTACTGTCAGCCCGAAACCATCGGCCACCGTTGTGCCCGTGGCCACTCGTTTAATTATATATAGGTCGGGGTTTGTTTTGTTGTTTTAAAATGTGGGTTAAGTGATAAAAGCGAGGTCGGCGGGGTTGGAACCGCCGACCCCGTGGCCACCAAAATGTTTAATAACCGTTGAACCACCGAACCGTCCACAAATGTATAGAGAGGTCGGTTGCTTTTGATAGGTGTTTAAGCCCGAATACATAACAAAATGGCTTAATAAGCCATAAACAAGCACAACAACCTAACCATAAATCAAAACTAGAAGCTAATAGAAGACTTGAGAAGTTGTATTAGCTGATAGAGGGGGTTATGCATTTAATTTGTTGGTTAAGCCTAATTAGGCAAATTTTATGTATAAAAAAAGGGGTAAAGATGAGATTTCCCAAGTCCAGGTGGTGAGAACAAGAGAATGCTCGGGAGATTTTGTAGACATTTCCGCACATCAGAGGAACGTTATGCTGTTGTGCTTGAAGGAGATAGTCATTGTAGCAATTGTAACTGATTTTGGAGTATAATCGGATCAGTCACTCCGTTGGAGAGGGGCCCGGAGACGTAGTCCTTAGGGACGAACTCCGTTATCAATTGTGTTTGTCTCCTATTTATCTTCTCTCTTTCTTTTCAGTTCATTATCTTGGCAATTATATTATGTTCATTTGTTTATTTGAGCATTGTAATTAAGTGATCATTTACGTTAAGCATTCTATAAGCAATTGTCCTAGATCCTATATAGATCACATATACTATGGAAAAAATAAATATGGAAGATCATAAAAAAAAAGAACATGTAAATATTGATGCAATGGAGCACATTGAATACATGGAGACAGAAATAAGAAGAGAAATTCACAGATATATGCATGGATGCATCAACAAATACATGTATACATAGAAAACAGAACTACATGGAGAGATGGATATATGAACACATGAATACATGAATGTATGCATATTTGGATATAGGTGCAAATTCATATTTTACATGGAAGGATGTATTCATATGCATATGCAAATATGGATGAAGGCATATATGCATATATGCACGTATGGACAATATGCATGAATGTATGTCAACATATAACTTTTTTATTTTGTTATATTGGAAAACTAGTACTATTTTGATAAATCAACATTGGGAAATTAGCATTTAGCTGTTTCTATTTAGCATAATAGCTTTATAAACTATTGTTGTTATTGAAAACCAGTGAAATGCGATCGCATAGTTTGATTAAATAAATTTAAGCAAAGGCAGAGTCTAGAAGACTAGCGAGTAGAGATACATAATCCATGACTGCAAATTAAATGCATTGAAATGTCAGGAAAATGCGAACACATGGAGGGGTCAAAATAATTGAAGCAAGTGCATTAAATGCCATGTAACTAGTGGGGAAGGCACTGGAATTGCTTGATGGCCATGGGTTACTAGGATACTTTGGCCATTAGGGACCATTTGGCTAAAGACAAAGACAGATACATGGATGCATGAGTCCATACATGCATATATACATGTATCCATGCAAAATATTGATAGATACATATATAAATGTATGTGTGTATGCAATTCATAGGTTCATATATGCATAAATCAATGTATACATGCACCCATAGATACAGTCATACATATATAGACAAATGCATGTAGAGATATGGCAAGATATGCATGAATCGATATATGCATGGCTGCATCTATGGATACATAGATACATAAAGAAATGGAGAAAAAGGACACATTTATATATGCATAGTTTGATTAAAACTAGTGGCTGAAGGTACATAGTTCATTCAAACAAAATTAATGCATTGAATGGCATCTGACCAAAGGGGAGACTGTTTGAATTGCTAAGCAGTCTTTGAATATATAACAATTAAAAGACATAAGTATAAGTATCATTGGGGACATTCCACATTTTGACCTTTCAATCAAAGTCAATTAACAAAGCAGCAGTCAAACCTAAAGAAACTTGAATGACTATGAGGATAGAAACTGTACATTTTAAAAGAAAGTCAGGTTTTGCATTGTTACAATGTATTTGTATACTTTGATTATAAAATCATAGTCTAGATTATTTTAAGTGTTATGCATTTGAATATTTTCTTGAAATACGAAGGATTCATCTGAGTCTTGGAGGCAATGCACAGCTGTCCTATAAAGAGAGCTTTGGAACCAATGAGCTGTCATATATACATGTGTGCATGAGTCCATAGATGCATATATACATGTATCCATGCAAACTATTGATAAATGCATATATACATGCATGTGTGTATGCAATTCATAGGTGCATATATACATAAATCGAGGTATACATGTACCCATAGATACAATCATACATATATAGACAGATGCATAAAAAGATAACAAGATATATGCATAAACCGATATATGCATGAATGCACTTATGGATACATAGATACATTATGAAATGAAGAAGAAGACACATTTATATGTGCATTTATTTTGAGAGTTTGAATCTGAATCCATATGCATACTTTGATTCAAACTAGTGGCTGAAAGTACACAATTTATTGATACAAAATCAGTGCATTGAATTGCATGTGACTAAAGTAGACACTGTTTGGATTGCTAATTAGTCTTTGAATATATAACAATTAAAAGAGCTAAATAAGTATAATTATTCTTGGGAACATTTCACAATTTGACTTTTCAATGAGAATGAATTAACAAACAAGCAGTCAGACCTAAAGAAGGTTCAAGGACTATGCTGTTAGAAAACCATATTTTGGACAATGGCTAGACAATTTGTCGAAATAGCTTTTAAAACTTTGAAGCAAATGCATTTTTCGTTCTATTTATTTTCATTGTACATGTTAAATGGAAGTTGGGTTTCGGATTGCTATAATGCATTTGGATACTTTGATTATAAAATCATAGTTTAGATCATTTTTAGTGTTATCCAATTGAATCTTTTCTTGAAATACCAAAGATTCATCTGACTCTTGGAGGCAATGCACAACTGTGCTATAAAGAGAGCTTTGAAACGAATGAGCAAGTGAGGCACAATTTTTTTTTGGTCACATTGCCAATCTCACTATGTGCTTTAAACCTCCAAAGCAAGAGAAAACAGAGGGAAGAAAGTATTTATTGCCTCAGGTAACTAGTTGCTGGTTCTGGATACTATAATTATTGTTCTCATAGGCACACATGCAAAGTATGGAATGATATTGAAAGCAAGTGAACTCTCTAATAATCCCATGAAACATAGTCTCTGTATGCATCCATGTATAGAGGATTACATGTGTATATGTGTACATGTAATTATGTATATATTTTTGTATAGTTTGAATTTGGAGAGCTATTTTATATATTGGAAAATTAGCATTTATCTATTTTTCTATTCATTCGAGTAGCTTTGTAAATCATTTTTGTTTTTACAAATTCGAGAAAATGCGAATGCATAAATTGATTAAATAAATTTAAGCAAAGGCATAGTTTAAAAGTTTGCGGCTAGAGGTACGTAATGCATGAATGCAGATTAAATGCATTAAAATATCAGGAAACTGCGAGCGCAAAAATTGATTAATTAAAATTAAGCAAAGGCATAGTTTATCAAGGTGGCAGGTAGACGTACGCAATGCATGATTACTGCAAAGCGGTCTCATAAAGAGAAGTTTGGAACGAAAATTATGTTAACATGTGTGGTAATGATAGTTTTTCCCTTGAACCTTGTTATATATTCAAGGAGTAACTAGCAATGCAAACAGTGTTCCTTTTAGTCAAATGCCATTCAATGCATTGAGCTTGCATCAGTGGACTATGTACCTTCAGCCACTAGTTTGAATCAAAGTATGCATATGGATTCGGAATGAAAAGCTCTTTTCTGTGAACATATTTTTAATTTTCCTATGCATTTGCCCAGAATGCTTTTAACCGGTATCATTGGCCAATCACATTTTGTTGTTGAACATATTGCTTTTTTTTTGTACAATTTGCATGTGAAGAGCTATTTTATATATTGCAAAAATAGCATATATCTATTTTTCTATTTGACTGAGTAGCTTTATAAATCATTTTTGTTTTAACAAATCGGGAAAATGCGAATGAATAAATTGATTAAATAAATTTAAGCAAAGGCATAGTTTGAAAGTTGTTGGCTAGAGGTACATAATCCATGAATACAAATTAAATGCATTAAAATATCATGAAAATGTAAGCGTAATGCATGAATACAAATTAAATGCATTAAATGACATCTGGCTGGAGGTGAGCGCGCTGGAGTGGCTTGGTGAACATGTATGGACAGGGTACTTTGGTCATTTAATATAGAGTTAAGTTACTTGCTATGCATTTCTATTACTTTGTGTGTGTTGTTTTATTGTTATGTAAGCCTGTGCTATAAAAACCTGGATTTTGCAATTGCTTTGAGCTTTTTTGCTATCATGAAAGCATACAGGAAAGAGGAATTTTGTGACCTGTTATAGTTAATGTCCTCCTAGGCACATATGCAAAATATGGAAACATATAGAATTTGGCATGAACAATGTTAGAGGAATCACATGAACAATATAACTATTCAACACTGAACTCTATGCTTGTAATAATTATTGGAAAAGCTGTAAATGCCATAGATGAAACAATATGAATAAAATTCTAGTTTCTGGCTTTCTTGAAATGCAATGAAAATACTGCTATAAAGCCATAAGACAAGGTTATGTAACATATTGCCATTCCTGTATCTAATTTCTTTGGACACAAATGCTTAACACAGTTGCTTGCAATAGTAACGTGTCTACAGAAGTGGGACAATAGAGATCATAACTCAATAGTTTTTAGTGTGAGTATATATGTATCCTGACACATATAAGCTTGATCTGGCATTCATGAATACAACTGCTATGTACAGTGAAACAGTTAATTAGTATTACTATATGCAATATCCAGATAACATAATAAATTGGTACAAGGATAGAGTGGCAGATCCATAAGTATATGGACGCATGTATATGCAGTTGCATACAGGAATACGTAGAAGCTTAAATGAATACATGGACGCATGAATATGTGCATATGTGCACATGGACATAGAGGCATATATACATGTAAATATGCATATATGCAGCGTAAGCAACATATGGATTTGTGTATACAGGAGTGCACACCATACATTAGAATGCATGATGGAAAAGCGACTATAAAGTACAATGCATTAAAGTAGGCGCAAGACTTGGTTACAGTAATAGCATAAAAATGATAAAAGCTAAATGAAAATAACCATTTATTGTCTCAAGCAACTTGTTAATGGGTCTACAGTTTGTAATCATAACTACTTCTACCTGGTAACCATAAATTCTTGGAAACGTAAGAATCAAAAAGCAAATATTGGAGAAGCTAGGAAGGACAGAATGCAAAATGGAACATTTAAACTATATAGTTTGAATGGAATTATGCATCGAGGGATAATAATTATTGAACATATATGTCAGATGTACATAGAGAACCATTGTCTTGGTAGGTGCAAAAACAAGATTAGAGTTTCAGATGTCCATATTCTAAAAGACTTTAACATAGTAACCTATAGAAGTGTCTAAATATATAATAGCAATAGAGTATTTTAAAACCAAAATTGTCTTTAACATGTGAGACCCAGTGAAATGTCTTGGAGCGTGGAAAGGCGAAAAAGTAAAAGTGTGAACAATGTAAATCTGTGCTCCTCTATTCCTAGTTTCTTGGAGTGTGGATAGGCAAAAAAGTAAAAGTCTGAACAATGTAAATCTCTACTCCTCTATTCCTAGTTTCCTGTAAAGGCAACAAAATGCTATGTATTAGAAACATAGTTTGTATGGATAGTGATTTGAGGTACTTGTTCAAAACAAAGAAAGTGTACATATGAATGACTTTATTACCTTCTGGTGATATTTTCTGTCTATTTGTCAATGCAAATGGCTTCAACAATGGCATTATTTTGGTCAAGGCTAAAATGTCCTTCAGCACTAAAGTCCCGTAGGATGAATATCACTGCTAACTTGTCCTTGATATAGTCTTCATAGCTGAGCCTTTGCAGTGTGGGCAATAGACGGTGCATGGTGGCCTGGTCAATTGAAGACTGAATTGTTTGATTGTCATAAGTTGTTATGGTAGTTTTAAGTTGTAAACAACATGTATAATTGACTTGTTGGTTGCACTATTTACAGTGAGCAGTTTTCTCTTGGAGTGTGCCATAAGCAGTAAATTTGAATTTGCATTTTGGACAATATGCATAAAATGGATTGGAAAATGCATTTGTTGCTTTTAGAGTACCAGAAACCTATAGAATATGGTTCAAAACTGTTAGAGGAGACAAAAAAAAGTTTGGATGCACTAGATTTATTTAAAAAGAATGTTGTTACCTTGAAAGTTGAGTGTAGTAGGCTGTTGAGCTTTTCCAAGCTTCTTTTGTCATTCAAGGTACAAATGAATGTTGATCGACATGTATGAAATGTGTTCTTTTGGTCTATTTTTCTCACAACATTCTTGAAAAGCATTGCAGGTGTTTTATTTGTATGCAACTAGTCTTCGAGTGCCAAGTATTGTTGCTCATATGTTGACCATAATAGCAACTGCAATTGAATGAGAGGATTAGATTTTGTCACGGAAATTGTTATAGAGGCCACTATAGAACAATAAAAGCTTGAAACTGAGAGAAGAGGTAAAAGTTCTGTAGACTGAAATACCTATGCCCTGTCTATGTCAGTGTGGCCATCTTTGATGTCAATCACAAATTGGGTACCCATTTTCCTGGCACCGACTACCAGCGCAGCTATTGTGCCAGCTAGGTACCCATTAACAGTTGTAAGCAATTGGCTAATAGTCGTACTTGGGATGAATTTGTACTCTTGACAGAGGTGGGGGATGTTTTCAGTGGTGCTAATGTCTGTTAAAATCAGAATGCAATCACAGTCACCTCTGTCATAATCTGTTCTAGGTGGAACTTGGAAATCTGAGATTGAAATAGCTGATCCCGGGACTATTTTAGACTCATGTTGGTAAACAAGATTTCCACTAACATTTAACGTAATTTTCATTTCTGCTTTGTGATCTGTCAGATCAGCACGTAGCATTTGCCGTGTTTTTTTAGCCTTGTCCAATGTTGCTTTGTAGACAACGAGGACATCACCTTGGAAGGTGTCTCCAGCTCTTCTTGCATTTAGCTGTTCGATTGAAACAATCCTAGGTTTCTTGACTCTTGTCCTACAAGGAACAAGGATAATGTCAATTGAATGCTAATTTTATATTAGCAAGTTGGACAAATGGAGGTACATTGTAGAACAAAGTACTTTACCGTTGTGTTGACTCTTCTTGTGCAATTTGCACCTGTTTGGCTTGTCTTTTTGATACATCTTTTGGTGTCTTGCAAATAATTGGAACAATGTTATTTGAATATTTGTGATTTGGGCGAATGAATTTGAAGGAATAATACTATGAGCACTTTACTGTTGTGTTGATTCTTCTTGCGTGGGTTGCATTTGCTTTGACTGTCTTTTAGTTTCATCCATAGATCTCCTGCAAATAATGGATATAGCATTGGAAAAGACATTGCAATGCATAAAACTGATAAAAGGCTATAAGTTCTATAGAGTTGAATTTGTCTATTGTGCAATGTGCAATTTTAGGAAAATTGGATTGTGATCAGTCCAATATGCTTCTGATATCAATGAAGATACATTTTGAGTATAAATGTGCGATCATTGTCCGATCGTGTATCAATGAAGATACATTTTCTTGAACTGTAATTTAATGGCAATGACAGAATAATATGTGCAGCTTGTTGTGATGACATTTGTTGCAAGTTAAGCATGGCATTTCCAAGTTTACTCACCATTCAGATTGCATCAATATTGCCTTGCTTGTGGTCTCTACGTATTCTTTTGAATGCATATGTCATTGACTTGTCTACTTTTGCAATATATGAGCTAGAGTACATAGCAGCAGCATATGCATTCAGGACAAATTGTGCATCTGTATTAGCCCTCCAAAGATCTAGAATTTTCCTTGAAAAACTATTGTTCCATATTTGTGATGGTTTTCTCTGTAAGAAAAGCGTAGGCCTGTTTAATGTTGAGCTTAAAGCTTCAATGTATTCATTGTCACTTAAGTTTAATTCTTTTAAGAACATTTGAAAAGTGAATGTTTTGTCACAGTTTGCTTTTTGGAGTTTTGAAAAGATTTTAGTAGCATTTCCAGTTATCGCTTCAATCTTTTGGAGTATTGGTAAAAGTATAGTTGACTTTTGCATTGGTGGGAAAGGAAAATTGCACCTACAAAATTGTTTTCTTGATCTTCTGCATTTCTTTGTATGATGGTGCTTGTGTAGCATTTGCAGAGGAGGTTCCAAATTTTCAGTGTCGCAAGTAATATACTTATCAACAAAAGCTATGACGTCCGTGTTGTTTTTTTATGTGTAGATTGGTGCATTTTTAACCCATATGAGGAAATGATCATGTTCATTTCATCGATTTTGGAACTCAGTGACTGAGAATTAATCAATGAAATTTCCAAAGGAGTCATCTGTAAGTATCAATTTTTTTATTGCATTGATTCTATGTTTATAGTAACGTGCACAAGTGATAGGATCTTTCTTGATTAGTTCAAATTTGTCAATGTGTGTTGGGTGATTAGATTCTTGATGGTTTTGTGCTGATTGGTGTAGATTGTGCAGCTCTTGTAATGTTTGAATTAGTGGATCCCAATTTTGCTCAGCACTAGAGAAAGTGATGAAAAATGTCGGTGGTCCTAGTTGTCGAATCATAGCAAATACATTTTTCTTAAGTTGTTGTGAATAGTCTGGAGAGATTCTTATTCTTTTGAAATCAACGTATCCAATATCTGATTTTAGAATTTTTTCTAGGTTTGGTTTGTGTTTAACGTCTTTCGCAAATAGCTTTCACCCTTTTAACTGGCCCTTGCGGATTTTTACTGTCATTGTAGACAGTACTTGTTGTATTAGTACCTTTATAGCTTTGAAAAAAATGTTTTTTGTATGATATGCAAATTGTCTTTGTGATTGTAAGAGCTCCCAGCATATTATTTTTTGATACGTAAAGTTTTTTAGAATGTCATTATCATGTGGTTTGCCAAAGAACAAAGTTGGGAAATTCATTTCTTCAACATAGATGTCCTTAAATATTCCAATTGGATACTTTTTCTCTGCAGGTGCAATTTCAATTATAATCTTGTCCTCCATGTTATGGATACATCTAGACTCAGTGAATCCATGTATCAATGTGTCTGATGGGTTTTCATTTTCCATTTCACTGTCTAATTCTGTTTCACTTGTATTTTGTGGACTATTTTCTTCATTTCCTTCAGTGCATTGGAGAACTTCTTGCCAATCTTGGTTTATGAAGACTTCGTGCATTTTGTATAAAGGTGTACTCGTTAATTGAGTCAAAGCTTGCATGATGACATTTGGGCGCACCATGCCTTTTTGAAATGCATTTTTGTATTTCAAGCGTCTTTTCAATGAAACAACAATTGTTTGTGTGTTATTAATTGATTGTGGTAATGCTTTTTGTACAATGTTCATGTCAACAGGGACATTTATAATAGAACCTGTTAGGCCTATTTGAGACCTTTTGAACCCTAGTTCCCAAATTTGTGTGAATGCAATTCTAAGTGACACAAGTCATTCTTCTAGATGAGTTAAATTTTGTACATAGCACAATGGTCTATTAGTTCTTATTTTTTGTGGTGTAGCATACTTTGGAATAGTGGATTGTTTCAATGCAAAGTAGCATACGTTGCATATGAAATCTGTGAACTGTAAGGAATCTGATTGTAGCAGCTTGCAATATAGCTATTTTTGTTTTTCTTTGAAAATCCTAATGTCCTTGTATAGACAAAGCACTTGGCAAATTGCACATGGGTATTTTGGCATATCTTGTATTGCTGTTTTATAAATTTCTATTGGTGTCAATGTTTTTTTTTCTTTGGCCTGCTAGGTACACTTTCTTTTTGTTTTTCTTTTCTAATCAAGTTCTTCAGGTGATTAAGTCTTATTGTTGATTTATGTTTTAAATTGTCTGCTTTGACAAATGGTATCAAATTTTCCTTGTTTTTAGGCAAAGCATGTGCCTTAGTCAAGTAAGTATTTTTGTATTGTGGACAATTTCTGATCAACTTTTTGAGTCGGAGTAAGCTTGTAGAGCATGGGCGAGTTATATTTTGGGCGTTCATTCTTAGAAGCGGCTCAAAATGTCCAACCAAAGGGTTTGTATCATGGAACAGTATAGAGACTAATTTTGTATATCTAGAATCATTGAAATCTAAGTACTTCCTTGATGTTGTCAATGACCAAAGGCTTATTTGTATTTTTAACCATTTGGATATCCAGTGAATGCAAAACAAGTCACCCCACAATCCACGTTCGCTATGGTCTATGACGTCTGCGAACAATAAGCATCTTCTTGGAAGTATGTTTTCTTGGTGTACTTTTATTGCAATATAACTATAGAGTAGTAAGTTGGATTCTTTGTTGGCCATGTGGATTTAATTGCTTCTTTGTCCTTTTTTTGAAAAGCAAATGAGAAATATATAGCTCCATTTATAATTGAGTTGGAGATTATACTTCTAGTTGTTAAACAGTAGCATGGAAGCGAATCAAACGATCACACCAACATTGTATACAGAATATTAGCAATCAAGGCCTTTCACTCAGGACATTTAATAATGTTTGATATTTGGGGATGCACAGTACAAAGTTTTTTATTTCTTTCTTGAACTTATGACTTTGGGAGGATTCACGTTTTAGTGTTTCAATTGCTAGCAATGGTTCAAAATGTCCATTTAAAGAATCCATGTCATGAAATAGTATAAAGACTGATTCCATGTAATCAGAACTATTGAACTGTAAGTACCTTCTTGCTGTTGTTATTGACCAAAGGGATATTTGTATATTCAACTATTTGGATATCCAGTTAATGCAAAATAGGTCACCCCACAATCCACTTTCTGCACAACCTGCTTGTGGCTTTTCTGGTAGCGCGCTTGTCACAGCAAATATAATACATGGATGTCGTGTACTTTGTGCAATGTATCTAGAGTATCAGGGTCTAGTTCATAGTTGTATGATTTTATAGCTTCTTTGTCCTTGCTTTGAAGGAAATTCAAGAAATAATCTATAACTCCATTTCGTAGTTGAATTGATGTGTAACGATTGTTAAGCAATAGCTGTAACGAGTCAAACAAACAATCACCAACATTGTATGCAAAGGCACTCAATCTGCAAAGTCCCTCGCCCTTAAGCACGTAATCAATGTTTGATATTTGGAGGCGCTTTGTTAATTCATAGGTGTCAACGTCTATCATTTTCTTTGTTACTCGTGTAACCTAATGTGTTTGGGAATAGCAAATGTTGGGTATGAATAGCATCTAACGCTAGTATCTAGATTACAAAATCTATGACTGTTTACATCATCGCCTATGTGCTTTTAGTCAATAGCATTTGAAAGCATTAATCATGTTGTCGAGGATCTTGGAAGTTAATAATCTCTACATATGTTGGAAAATGGATCTTGAATAGTAGCAAAAGCTTATGTAACATACCACACAGCAAACAATTTAATAGAAGCAGAAAGGGAAAATAGTATTAATTCTTCAACCTGACCTTGATATCCATTGTCCCCCAACAGGATTGTATATACTTATTCCTGTTACATTGCCAAAGTGGATAAATGAGTACAATGCATGATGTATACTTTTAGTGCCACAAACACAAAACAATATTTTGAGGTAGCCTTGTTTACATACACCAATGAGTTGACAAGAATCTTTTTTGCTCACATTGCCAATCCTAGTCTATGGTATTTAAATGTTTTGTGTAATTGGATTCCTTTGTTTCTATGTACTTGTAAGCGACTGATTTTTTTCAAAGGACAAATGATTTTAAAAGCTATTCAGATAAACATGAATTAAGTGACATGTAGAGAATAGTTTTACAAATCTTTTCTGTTTAAAGAAAATCAGGGAAATGCAAAATCATTATTTCATCAAAGAAGATCTATGGCTTTTCCTATTTGTCGGGATATCTTTTAAAATCATTTGTGTTAAGCATGACAATTACTTTGTGCATATTGTTTTTTGTATTCTAGAAGTCTTTGTTCTGGGAGAGTTTATAGCGATTGAGCAGACTTTGTTATAGTTACAGTATCCAGAACCAGAAACGAGTTACTTGAGGCAAAAAATAGTTTCTTTTCTCAGTTTTCTTTTACTTCAGAAGTTTTAAGCACGCAGTGTAATTGGCAATGTGAGCAAAAAAAAAAATTGTGGTTAATGTCATTTTGCATGTAGCAAGACCATGGAAAAATATTGCATCATGTCTATGAGTGAAGTAGTACATCATTCATTGTACTCGTGCCATGTTAGCTTTTGAAATTAATTTTGTAGGCATTTATTTGTAAAACAGGAAGATTAAACATATGTTGACTTGCACATTGTATAGCAACTTGCCACAGATATAAGCAGTTCTATGAAAAAAACTGCCTTAAATGCATATAGGCAAAAAATAGTTGACATAAAACGAAGACCTATGACTCAAAAGTCTATTCGAAACTGCAAACAGGGTTTAAAAATTGGATGCTAGCAGTTCATTCTATTATATGGATATTGTATAGAGGAAGTATAACTTATTAACACATAAGAAAAACCTGCTCTATTGCTCAAAGACAAATTACTATTGTAATTGTGTAAAATGCATTTTCCTGTTTGTATATGTGGAAATAGTCCTCTAAATCATTTATGTTCAAAGAAATGAGGAATACAAGATGGAAAAATGAATACATGGAAAAGAACTTTATGCAGTTATTATATTGAAGAATTTCAATTGCATTTCAAGAAAAGCAAAAAGACAATTTGGAAAACTGACCTTGTAATCTGTTATCAAACGATCAAGTATACTTGTAAAAATGTCCAAATTGTGATAGGGACAAGAAATTTTTCCTAGTTTAGTTTGTGCATGACTGTTTAAATACAGTTGAAAGCATTAATCCCTGTCACAAGGACAATTTAGACAAATGAGTACAGTGAGTGACATATACTATGCTATTCAGAAAAACAAAACAGAATTCTTATGCAGTTTCATTTGACGAAGAAACAATCCAAGTAAGAACTTTTGTTTCTTAGAATGCAGATTGCATCTTTATAATTTCTAAATAATTATTGCTATTTGTGCACTCTATAATATAGAACATTTTTTTGCATATGCATGCACCAGGGTAATTCTGTTGTTGCAATGTTGGTATAAGCTCTTTAAGAGCAATCAATGGAATAGATCCCATATTTGCTTAAGTGCCTAAAAAAGTGTAAGTAGGCTGTGGCAACAAATCAATACTAAGCCAAAAAACAACACAGACTTGTGGTAGCACTGTTAAGTTTTGGTAAAAACAATTTCTAGCTACTATTTAATGCCAAAGTAGTTATCACTTAACAGTGAAAGCGATGTAAATATTGATTTTCTAACTAAATGGGGTCATTTCATTACCATATGCATAAGTTTATTTTGTACTGTTAGGTAGCACTTACTATTACTTATGCAATGAAGCCACATGCAAGTAGAATTCATATCTCACGGCATTTAGATACACCCAAGGAGAAATACAAACCAAGGTTGTTAGCATCCTGATAAGAAAGATGATGCGATACATCCAATTAATGTATGCCACAAAATCCTATTTAATGAAGATGATTTGGATAGGAATGTTACAAATCAGAATCCTTATTGGTGTTTGAGTAATCCTCTTTTTCAAGGTTTTTCAAGGAAATTGTATGCGAATACTATCAATGAATAAGTGGAATCAGATTTTTTTAATTGACTTTGTTTGATTGGCCAGATGTGCACAAGGATAGTTATAATTGTTTCTTTGTTTTAATTATTATGAATATAAATACTATTCATTACTTTTCTAATTAATTAGATATGAAATGACAAAAGGAAAAAGAAAATCAATTAATTAAGATAATTTGATTCATTAATGAATAAAGTGAATTATCGTGTAAAAGTACAAAAATTAGAAGCTGCGAAAAAAAACCTCTTTGCTTTATGCTTTAATGACAATGGGAGAGATGAAAGCAATTGTGGAGCTTAGTCCTATATCTAGAAATTGCATTTGGTTGACAGTTTGTAAAGTGCTCTTAACACATTGTGCTCATATTGTTTGGTAAGGTCCTATTATGGAACATGTTAACAGGACAACGGCTTAAAAGCTTGGACTATGGAACAGCTCTGCAGTAATTGAAGATATGTAATCTTTAGAGAGAATATAAGCGCTAAGTTATTGTTAAGCCCTCACATTCTACAATGGATGAAAGACAATTGCATGTCAAAGGAACTAGTCTTTGAAGAACAGCATACGCTGAGCACTATGAAACCCAATGTGCTTATGGACATTAAAATAAAAGAAAAATGATAAAAGAAACTATTTATTGCCTGGAATAGCTTCTCTGCAAGTGTCCTTTTTTGGAACCATGACAACCTTTTCCCTGTCACTGTAAACTATTTTTGTAGAAAAGGCATATTGATACACACATATATTTATACATATGTATATATATGGACAGATACATCCATGTAAAGACAGATTAATGCATCGATGGACATAAACATATATGCATCCACGTGATTACATGCATACACACATAGATGCATCTATACACATATACATATATGCATAGATATATTCAGGCTCACATGCATCTATGCATATATGCATCTACAAATGTCTACATAGATATGCACATAGATAAATGCTTATGCGCATAGAAACATGAATACATACATACATGCACTAACACATTAGGCAAAAAGTGATAGTGATAGTGAACTAAAGCACTATGAAACACAGCCTCCCAATGCACTTCAATGGAAAGGAACTATGTACAGTAACAAATTATCATCTCAAGTATATCTTGCTCAGTCACTACAAACTCTTCCTCAGAACAAGGGCTTAGAGGAGACAAAAACAACACACGCAAAGTAATAGAAATGCATACCAAGTAACTTAATTCTATATTAAATGACCAAAGTACCCTGGCCACGCGTAGCCTCCAAACCATCCCAGCGCCTTCACCTCGAGCCACATGCCATCCAATGCATTTAATTTTTATTCATACATAACGTACGGCTACCCGACACCTTGATAAACTATGCCTTTGCTTAATTTTAATTAATCAATTTTTGCGCTCGCAGTTTCCTAATATTTTAATGCACTTAATTTGCATTCATGGATTACGTACCTCTAGCCGCCAACTTTTAAACTATGCCTTTTCTTAAATTTATTTAATCAATTTATGCGTTCGCATTTTCCCAATTTTTTTTAAACAAAAATGATTTTTAAAGCTACTCGGACGAATAGAAAAATAGATAAATGCTAATTTTCCAATATATAAAATAGCTCTCCAAATTCAAACTATACAAAAAATAAGTAATATGTTAAATGGAAAAATCTGATTGGTCAATGCTGGCGATTAAATGCATTCCGGGCGAATGCATAAGTATACCTGCCTACCAACAGAAACTAATAAGAGCATTTCAACCAAATGCATAAGTATTCTTGCCTTGACGCTACAAGCCAATAAAATTGTCACAATAGAAAACAGTTTATCCAAGTGAGTGCTATTAGATTTGTTATCTTGAATTTCAAACTCCTTTGACATTAATGCATTTTCTTTGGTGGTAGAACATGGAGACCCCTTTTTTTAATGAGAGTCTGGAACAAGATGACATATACAAAAAATAAATTTAAGCAAAGACATAGGCTAGAAAACTGATAGCTTTTATCAGTAGAAAGGGGACGTTTATAGTGATAGAGCAAAAGCACTTGTGCTCGTTGAATGAATACCAAGGGACAAGTTACTCAAGGCAACAAATTGCTACTTTTATCTATTTTGCTTCATTTTATCCTAGAAGTACAAGTTGGCTTTCACAATGCATGAAAACACATTTGTGCAAACAACTGCCAAAATTATAATTGCAATGGATGATAGTGATAGTGTAACATCAAAATACACTAGCTAGTTTATTTTTAGATTGAATGGAACAAGTATTAGTTGGAAACAGATTAACCTAGTAGTCTATTTATCATAGGTTCTTGAATTCAAAATGCACAAGCGCAAACATGGTCCTCTACAGGATTTTGCTATGCATTTTAACTATATTGTTGTTTTGCATCGAGCCTAAAGAACTATTGCAAGTATGGTTTCCAAACAGATTTAAATCAATGAATATAAGTCAAGAAAGGTTTTCAATTACACTTAATACTTGAACCATGAAGCATCACTGCTTCAAGCTATAGCCAAAGTGCAGATAGGGAGACAAAAGAAAATTCAACAATGACATCATCAAAGCCATGAAGCATTATTGCTTCAAGCTATAGCAAAAGTGCAGCCAGGGACACAAAAGCAAATTCAACAATGACATCATCAAACAAGGATTTGTTTGCCATCACTATGACTAACTATTGAACTCAATTGACTCATCAGTCAAATAGCTTTATTGATCACTGACCTAACTTGTTTGAAAGCTATCTTGTTAAACTGATTAGTTAATTTCATTAATGAGTAAAAGATAGAATTGACTTAATTTGCACGAGCTAAGTGCAAGATTGTCTTGTTTGTCAATTGACTTTGATTAATGGTTCAGAGATAGATGAGACAAATTAAATCGTCATGAGCAAAATGTGAGATGGACTTATTGGCTACTAATTGACATATACTATGACATTTGAGCTTTCATGAAATAATAGCAAAAGCAACAGAATAAACAAGCAGGTTCAACATAGACAAAGAGATACAATTAATATGGACAGCTATAGGCTGTTGAATATTTGTAGCATAAGAAACAGAAAGGAAAGATCTTGCTGAAGATTTTGCAATTTCAGTTTACAATTGTGTTTGCTTCCTTGTCTATAAAGCTTTTTCAAGAAGCTACTTTTTTTTTTTGCATATGAATGGACATGACTGGTTTAATTGATTTAGTGCACAAAGATGTTCTTTTATTAACTATAATTAAGTATTCATCTAAGCTTGTACGTATCCCTATACGCAACTGTGTATACATGCATCTATGTATTTATGGATGTGTCACTCTAGTCTTGTACCAATTTACCATGTTATATGGATATCGCATACAGTAACATTAATAAGCTCTTTCACTGCACATAGCGACTGTTTTCATAAATACCAGATCGAGCTTATATGTATCAGGATACATATACACTCACACTAAAACTATTGGACTATGATCTCTATTGTCCCATTTTCGTAGACATGTTACTGTTGCAATCAAATGTGTAAAGCATTCGTGTCCAAAGAAATTGGATAAAGGAATGGCAAACCTTGTCTTATGCCTTCATAGCAGTTTTTTATTGCATTTCAAGGAAAACCAGAAACTAGAATTTTATCCATATCATTTCATCTATGGCATTTACAGCTTTCACAATAATTAGCTATGACCAACTGTGGAACACAATTAATTCATCAGCCAATTAGCTTAATTGATCACTGAATTAACTTGCGTGAAAGCTATCATGTTAAGCCAACTAGCTAGTATGCCACACACAATATGACATTTGAGTTTGAAATAAGTCTCATGCACACAAGTCTGTTATCATGTTAAAGCCATGTAAACATAGATGTTCTAATTCCATGAGGTCATTTTATTTCCATTTTTCCAAGTTCATTTCATTCCATTATGAAGAGCCAATAATTAAATGTTTAAACCAAGCACATGCAAACAGAAAATGCAAATAGGATTTCAACAATGACATCATCTAATAAGCATTTGTTTACTATTACTATGACTAATGATAGAATTGACTTAATTTGCATGAGCCCAGTGCAAAATTGACTTGTTTGTTAATTGACTTTGATCAATGGTTCAGAGATAGATGGGACAAATTAAATTGTCATCAGCAAAATGTGAGATGGACTTATTAGCTGTTATGCTACATATACTATGTAGACTGTAAAACACACAGTGTTGTAAAAACAATAACTCACTGACGGTTGTAACACACTGGGTGTTTAAAAGTATTTTGTATTACTCTTGATTAGTTTTTATTGGAATTATTTTGTGTTACTATAATTTCTTGATTACTTTCTATTACTGTATTTCAGTATCGAGATTTCAAAGGTGAAGAAAATGAGACATATGCAATGCAATATCACAGGTATAAATAACAAGGTATAAATGAGCACGAACTTTTTAGTAGATGAAGGTAATGAACGTTAAAGTAACAGTATGACAGTCACCACAACATTTAAGTAAACCTATGCTCAACACTCTCTTTTGCATTATCAATTGTATTCCCAATTTCATCCATGAAGAATATCCTCAAAGATATAGAATTCATGGATACACAGGTTGAAGAAGTTCTTCATGGATCAAAGATATGGAATTCATTGATAAAAGAAATGCAAATCATGGATCAAAGTGATGGCTAATAGCAAGATCTACAGGTTGACAAAGTTCTTCATGGATGAAATTGGGAATAAAATTGATAATGGAAAAGAGAATATGCACCATAGGTTAACTTAAATGTTGTAGTGACTGTCCCACTATTGGTTCAATGTTCATGACCTTCATGTACCCAAAAGTTCTTACTTGTTTGTCACATAATATAGATTTTAGTGACTAGAGATGAATTGTAATTACTTTGAGCGCTTCATTTTTTGTTATTCTGCACATGTGTGTAGTCACAAGCGATGTTGTTGCTACAGAGTCAAGACCTGGGACCAAGGTACTTGATACATGCATTCATAGATACATGGATGTGGACATCTATCATGGTATCCATAGATGCATAGTTACATGTACCTATGGGTAAATGTATTCATAGATACATTGGAACATACATGGAAAGATGCCTATATACATTTGTATATAGAAACACAGACACATATATGCATGGATGCATATATAGATAGAAGAATACATAGAAACATACTTACATGGATAGATAGATAGATGCATAGTTGGATACACAAATGCTTAAATATACAAGTATAAAAGTTGCATAGATACATATATCAATGATTGCATGCATAGATACATATTAATGTGGACAGTTATAGCCTATTGAATATTTGTAGGACGAGAAACAGAAAGGAAGATGTTTGCAAGGATTTTGTAATTTGGGTTTCCACTTAGCAATTGCATTTGCTTCCTTGTCTACAAAGATTTTTCAAGAAATTCCTTTTTTTTGCATATGAATGGCCATGATTGGTTTAATTGGTTTCGTGTACAAAGATGTTTATTAATTAACTATAATTAACTATTCAAGAAAACTGATCTATCATTGAACTAGTTCCATTGACTAGTCAAGTAACTTCATTCACAATTAGCTAGATCAGCTATTTGGCTGATTTGCTTGAATGCTTGTAAAAATCCTTCTCTGACAAATATTTCTGTGCATAATTTGCACTCACTACACACCAAGAGCTAACATTTCTTCGAGGAATTATGTCAAACAGTTTAAATGTTTTTGCTTGTGCTTCTATATTTGGTATGCATATTCATGATAGCATTACAAACCATTATATCTATCAGAAAATATATGCCTTATGATCCTTAGATGAATGTACATATCGTGTTCTAAAGCTCTTTTTTCGTATTAAAAGCACACAAAAAAGTTTAGCAAGATTGTGTATCTGTGAATGTGAATAAGCAACATCTATTTAACTGATTTGGAGTATAAAGATGACCAATAATTAGCTATGACTAACCATGGAACACAATTAATTCATCAGCCAATTAGCTTGATTGATCACTGAATTAACTTGTTCGAAAGCTATCATGTTAAGCCAACTAGCTAATGTGCCACATATACTATGACATTTGAGATTCAAATAAGTCTCATGCACGCAAATCTGCTACCATGTTAAAGGCATGCAAACACTAATGTTCCAATTCCATGGGATCATTCTATTTCCATCTGTCCAAGTTCATTTCATTCCATTATCAAGAACCAATAATTAAATGTTTAAACCAGGTACATGCAAATAGGAATGCAAGTAGGGTTTCATAGTACTTTAAGACATTGTTATACTTTGATTATAAATTCATTTTTTAAGCTACTTTTAGTATTATTTATCCAAGCTTCTTGTTGAAATGGAAAGGTTTCATCTGCGTTTGATAGGTATTATGTAGAAATCCTCTTGTCCATTTTACTTCATGCATGTGAGCCCTATAAAGTCTGTATATTATTGACTACTGCAAAGTGGTCCCATAAAGAGGGCTTTGGAACAAAAATTATGTAAACACGTGTGATAATGAGAGCTTTTGAACTACAAGTGAACAGTGTGTTGCTTTGAGATTTTTCGTTTGCCATCAAAGCATAAAGGGTAGAGGGATTCTGTTAAAAGTTGTGGTGGTTGTCCTCATAGCCATAAACTCATATTTTAAACTGCTTTTTACTTAATGCATGTGAGTCAATAGTGTGTTGCTTTGAGCCTTTCCATTGTCATCAAAGCATAAAGGATAGAGGGGTACTGTTAAAAGTCGTGGTTCTTGTCCTCATAGGCATAAATCCATATATGAAACTACTTTTAGTGTGATCTATTCAAATTTCTTGTTGAAATGCAAAGGTTTCATCTGCATTTCATACGTATTATGTAGAAACCCTCTTGTTCATTTTACTTCATGCATGTGAGCCCTATAGAGTTTGTATTTTTTTAATTACTGCAAAGTGGTCCCATAAAGAGGGCTTTGGAACCAAAATTATGTCAACATGTGCAGTAATGAGAGCTTTCCAACAATGAGTGAACAGTGTGTTGCTTTGAGCTTTTCCGTTCTCATGAAAGCACAAAGGATAGTGGGATTCTGTTAAAAGTCATGGTTGTTGTCCTCGTAGGCATAGATGCAAACAATGGAAGCGTAAAGAATACAGTAGAAACCTTTTTCCTGCTCACAAGCATTAAAATTCTGTCAGATGTCGTTGTTACTGTTCTTGTATCATGGAGCTATAAAAAACTATGCCAAGAAATGTTGTAGAATCCAAATTACATTGTTGCCATAGAGCAGCTAAGTAATATTGCTTTTCGGTTTTTAGTCTATTTGAAACAAGAAATGCAAGGAAGGTTTCATAGTGCTTTAAGGCAGTTGTACACTTTGATTATAAATTCGTATTTTAAACTACATTTAGTATTGTTTATTTGAATTTTTCGTTGAAATGCGAAGGTTTCATCTGCGTTTGATAGGAATTATTGTTTATAAGATGTTGTGACATACATTAATTGGATGTATCCATCATCTTTCTTATCAGGATGCTAACAACCTTGCTTTGTATTTGTCCTTGAATGTATCTGCATTCTATGAACTATGAACTGTACTTGCATATCACTTGGCTGTACAAGTAATAGTAAACGCAACCCAATGGTACAAATCACAACTCATAGTATCCATATACACCCATGCATTAAAACATGGTATTGAACACATTAACACAAACATGGTGTTCTAGGGCTAATTTGTTAATTGTCTTTGATTAATAGTTCTAATGCACACAAGGCTTATTGCAATCATTTTTTTCTTTGAATTGCTATGTACTTAAAGGCTAACCAGCAATTGCCTAATTATTAAGATATGGGACAATACAAGGATGAATGATCTGCTAACTGAATGGGGTCATTTTACTCCAACTACCTAGCACTTATTCTTAATTGTTTAATGCAATGACATGCAACCAAAATTCAGAACAATTAGCATCTACACACACCCATGCATAGATACATGCTCTCTAATATATTGATATGCATATGGTTTTCTATCAGCACAATCCTTGAACACTGTCTAGGTACGGGTGCTACTCTATTAATTGACACTGATAACTAGATAAAATGTATTCATAGACACATAGCTACACACATGCTCCAATGCACACATGGATCGATATATGCATGGATGTATACATATATACACAGACACATACATAGATGATCACACGCTTACAACTATATATGCGTTCATGTATCTATGGATGGACATTTCCATGTATCAATAGATCACTCAATATATGCACATATTGAAATGACTACATGGGCCTGGGGAATGAATATTTATGTGTCCTTTACATGATAGCAATGAATCCTATAAATTTGCATATATGCATCAAAGCACGTAGCTATCAATGAAGCTATGCATTTGCATTTTCACAACCACTTTAAAACAATCACGATCCACAAAGCCACTCCCATGGGTTCCAAAAACAGATAAATGCCAATTTACCAATATGAAATATAACTCACGAAATTGAGTTCTTATATCTTTAAAAGCAATATGCACAACAACCACAATATGACTGGATGGCTAGCAGATGCCATCCACAAAAAAGCATTTAAAGCAAATGCAACAGTAATCTGTTATATACACACATACATACATGGCTACATAGATACATGCATTCATATATACATAATTACATGTACACATATATACATGCAAACCTGTATGCATGGATGCATACAAAGACTATGTTTCATGGCATTATTGAACAGTTAACTTGCTTTCTGTATGCTTCCATATTTTGCACATGTGCCTATGAGGACAATAACCATAATATTTGACAATATTCCTCTATCCTTGATGACAGTTCATTGGTTCCAAAGCTCTCTTTATAGGACAGCTGTACATTGCCTACAAGACTCAGATGAATCCTTCGTATTTCAAGGAAAGATTTGGATCAATCACACTTAAAATGATCTAAACTATGATTTTACAATCAAAGTATCCAAATGCATTGCAAGAGTGCAAAACCCAAGTTCCATTTAAGATGTACAATGAGAATAAATAGAAGGGAAAATGCATTTGCTTTAAAGTCTATACACAATTTCAACAGGTTGTCTAGCCATTGTCCAAAATATGGTTTTCTATCAGCATAGTCCTTCAACCTTCTTTAGGTCTAACTGCTACTTTGTTAATTGACTTTGATTGAAAGGTCAACATGTGAAATGTGGCCAAGGATAATTATAGTTAACTGTACGTTGCTTCCAAGATTTACATGAATCCTTGGTATTTCAAGGGAAGGTTTGAATCGATAAAACTTAAAATGATCTAAACTATGATTTTACAATCAAAGTATCCAAATGATTTGTAACAATGCAAAACCCAACTACCATTTAAGATGTACAATGAAAGCAAAAAGAAGGGAAAATGCATTTGCTTAAAAGTTTTTAAACCAATTTCAACAAATTGTCTAGCCATTGTCCAAAATTTGTTTTTCTAGTAGCATAGTCCTTGAACCTTCTGTAGGTCTAACTGCTACTTTGTTAATTGACTTTGATTGGAAGGTCAAAATGTGAAATGTGCCCAAGGATAATTATACTTATTTATCTCTTTTGATTGTTATATATTCAAAGACTAATTAGCAATCCAAACAGCCTCATGTCTAGTCAGATGCCATTAAATCCATTGAATTTGCATTAATGAATTATGTACCTTTAGCCACTAGTTTTAATCAAAATATGCATATGGTTTCAGAATCAAACTCTCAAAATTTTTAAAGCTTCATTTTTTGAAACGAAGATCTACTTTTGAACCCCAGCTGCTTAATTTTTATGAAACATATAGCATATGCCACTCACAATACCCATTTGCAAAGATTGTCCTTGTAACAAAAAGCAACAATATGATTACAAGTACAATCAATATAGTGAGAATCTTGAATCAACCCTTTTCTCTGTCTACTATATGCAATTGTAAACAAAGGAGAAGGTTCATTCTAGAAACTCACCTTCTACTACTTGCTTCAAGAATTTTCCTTAGCTGGGCCGCTACACGACCTCTTTCCTTCCAACCAAAAGCATTGCACCATGTAAAAAGCTTTCATTAGAAAACAAAAAACATGTCTTTGTTTTTTCCTAAAAGAATAACAATATATAGTACTCTTACTGCGATGGATACTAATAGCAAAAACCATTTAAACACTACCAAGCATTTTTCTAGATTCAAGAGACACAAGTATAAATGCAAACAAGATTAACTACACAAACTACTTGCGAAAGGTTCTTGGACCACAAATCTCCTAGCAATGAATTTAATCGCTCTTTTGCATGAAGACTAAAACTGTTCTATGAAGCAATATTACTTATCTGCTCTATGGAAACATTGTAATTTGGATTCTACAACATTTTTTGACATAGTTTTTTATAACCCCAAGATACAAAAATAGTAACAACGACATCTGACAGAATTTCTATGCTTGCCGGGAGGAAAAAGGTATCTACTGCATTCTTTATGCTCCCATAGTTTGCATTTATGCCTACAAGGACAACAACGATGAACTTTTTAACAGAATCCCTCTATCCTTTATGCTTTCATGACAACGGAAAAGCTCAAAGCAACACACTGTCGACTAATTCCTGAAAAGCTCTCTTTATCGCACATGTTTTGATGACAACGGTAAAGCTCAAAACAAGACACTGTCGACTCACATGCATGAAGTAAAATGAAAGATACAAAAACAGTAACGACGACATCTGACAGAATTTTTATGCTTGCCGGCAGGAAAAAGGTTTCTACTGCATTCTTTATGCTCCCATTATTTGCATTTATGCCTACGAGGACAACAGTCACGACTTTGAACAGAATCCCTCTATCCTTTATGCTTTCATGACAACGAAAAAGCTCAAAGCAACACACTATCGACCCATTGTTGAAAAGCTCTCATTATCGCACACGTTGACATAATTTTGGTTCCAAAGCCCTCTCTATGGGACCACTTTGCAGCAATTAAAAAAATACAAACTCTACAGGGCTCACATGCATGAAGTAAAATGAACAAGAGGATTTCTACATCATACCTATCAAACGCAGATGAAACCTTCACATTTCAACAAGAGACTCGAATAGATAACACCAAAAGTAGTTCAATATACAGATTTATGCCCAGGAGGACAACAACGACGACTTTTAACAGAACCCCTCTATCCTTTATGCTTTGATGACAACGGAAAAGCTCAAAGCAACACACTGTCGACTCACATGCATGAAGTAAAATGAACAAGAGGATTTCTACATAATACCTATCAAACGCAGATGAAACCTTCACATTTCAACAAGAAATTTGAATAAACAATACTAAAAGTACTTTAAAATACGAATTTATAATCAAAGTATACGAATGCCTCAAAGCACCATGGAACCCTACTTGCATTTCTTGTATGAAATACACTTAAAAATGAAAAGTTACCTCTTCTGACCTCACTGTCCAGCGTTTTACTATAACGACACTCTGGAAATTACCAAATTATGACCTCAAATAACTCGTTTCTGGGTCTGGACTCTGCAACTATAACATATCCTGCTCAGTCGCTAGAACTCTCCCTCAGAACACCGCTTACAAGAAGACAAAAACAACACACGCAAAGTAATAGAAATGCATACCAAGTAACTTAACTCTATATTAAATGACCAAAGTACCCTGGCCACGCGTGGCCTCCAAACCATCCCAGCGCCTTCACCTCGAGCCACATGCCATTCAATGCATTTATTTTTTATTCATACATAACGTACGGCTACCCGCCACCTTGATAAACTATGCCTTTGCTTAATTTTAATTAATCAATTTTTGCGCTCGCAGTTTCCTCATATTTTAATGCATTTAATCTGCATTCATGGATTACGTACCTCTAGCCGCCAACTTTTAAACTATGCCTTTGCTTAAATTTATTTAATCAATTTATGCGTTCGCATTTTCCCGAATTTTTTAAAACGAAAATGATTTTTAAAGCTACTTGGACGAATAGAAAAATAGATAAATGCTAATTTTCCAATATATAAAATAGCTCTCCAAATTCAAACTATACAAAAATAAGTAATATGTTAAATGGCGAAATCGATTGGTCAATGCTTGGTTAAATGCATTACGGATGAATGCATAAGTATACCTCTAAGGAGGAACTAAATAACATTCCAACGCGAAATTATTAAATTAAAAACAAATGATCAAATTGAATTGAAAATGTATGTTCTTACCAACGTTACAATACTCCATAAAGTATGTAGGTAGAAGCGCAAAAATTAAAACAGTCCTTTTGGCTATTAAAGAATCTCTTCAAGTTGTGGACCCACGCATGAAAAGAGAACTTGTGCAAAGACAAAATACAGACTGGTCTAATAACGTAACAACACATTCACGTCGATGTCAAGATGTGGAAACATTAACAATAATCTTGTACAAAGACTAACTTATGGTTCTAAATGGTTTGTTGACATTTCTACATAGATAATATCTAGATATTTTGTTTTTGGAAAGACTAACTTATGGTTCTAAAGGGTTTGAGGACATTTCTACATAGATAATATGTAGATATTTTATTTTTGAAAAGACTAATTTATGGTCGTAGAGGGTTTAGGGTTTGATGAGAAAACATAGTTCTAAAGAGTTTGATGACATTTCTACATAAAATATTAATTTACTCTACCACATCACAATAGAAAAAGACTATTATGACATATATAATAGTGCCCATATCATTCTATTAATGAATTAAATGTGTTAGATATATACTTTAAATAAAACATAAATAAAAACTATCTTTTTGTGTTGACTGTTTCTAACATAAATCAATAGAAAAGAAGATAAATTATATTTTCATAATTATTTTAAATAGTAAATTAATTGTAGATTGTATATGTAATTCTATATGTTTATTGGCTAATCTAATAAAATAAATTGAATGCAATATTCTTGCGTTAGTAGGAACTAATAAACTATATGTATATATTTCTCATTTTTTGGAAGACTTTCTTTGCAACATTGATTGGTAGGGAATTAAATTGTGCTATATGACTTTTCATTTCACTTTATAATGATTTTATTTTGTCAACAAATTTTTGTGTAATTTATTTTTAATTTTTTAAAATTTTAGAATATTATACTATTGCAAAATTTTAATTTATGAGATATTTCATTTTAGTTTCAGAATATTTATTATTAAAAATATTATCTTACAATATAATAGAATAGGTAAATTGAAGTAAATACACATAGTTCAAAACATTAACCATTAACTTGTCAACTTCATCTATACATGTTGTAGGTAAAGGAAAAAGATCCCTGTCATCGTGAATGTTTCCTGTAAATACTGTTATTCTATCGTTAATAAGAATTGTGGTAAACATCTTTTCTAAAAAAAATTGATCAATAATTTGAGAATGTTGGAGACTAATCAAGTGAAGTTATTCTACCTTAATAAGAATTGTTGGTAAAGATATTTGTCAAATCACTTTCAATCAATATTTATTGAAAGTGAAGTTATTCTACCTTAATAAGAATTGTTGGTAAAGATCTTTGTCAAATCACTTTCAATCACTTTCAATCAATTGTTTGGCGAGCTCATTTTCTCCATGAACGGTCGAAAAACATTAAAAACCGTGGCAAGGGGATTGAAGCATTTTCAATCGTTATCCTTTTTGCCAGCCAAAAGTTTATATTGGTTCTTTTCGCCGTGGATGTCCATTTTTATGCCGAACAGAGGCCTAAGGATTTGATCATCGCCAGACATACAGGGTGTTTTAGGGAAATCATACAGACAAGCCTACTAAATACACATTCATTTCAATGTCAAATCACCTCAAAGAACTTTCATACGAACCAAAAAATTCAATGCCATTGCCAATTAGATCCACGTACTAGGGGAGAGGGCCCAGTAGTCATGCACCCTAACTTCGCGCTTCTAATTATCCTACGTCGAAATTTCAAATCACTCCCAATTTTTTACAGCAACTTACTTGGCAAGTTCTCTGCTTATAACTAAGGTTGCAGGGCCACATCATCAAATATGATGCCACATCAGCATGCATTTTTGTCAAGGTGTCCAAAAAGGCCCCAAAAAATAGTGAGACCAATTCTCGTGCATTACATCATGAGTAGTTGAGCGCTAATGTGGTATCACATGATTGGTTGCTTTTTAGATCAAAAGCATACATTTTTTTTAATTATGGGTAGTCAAATCACAACTATTGAACATTATATAAACAAGTATTCGGTATTATATTTACGATTGGGTGCATGACTATTGGACCCCGCACGACTATTGGGCCTCTCCCCTACCTAAGCACACGACAAAGTTTCCATTATGGCGATTTACCTTGCACATTGTTTCTTGTTTCCCAGGTGAAATGCCTACACATGGAATTGTAATTGATGCTTGAATGCAATGGTTCATCTCACCATTAGTGTAGTTGCTGGCAGATAGATCGATATCGTAGATAAAATATGCTCCAATTGCACTTCGATTTCACCTAACCTAAATGGTATTAACTGCTTGTTGTTGCCTGCATGCTTATCTATCTCACCTAACCTCCGTACGTAGTTAAGAGATATTATCTTCATAGTTATCTATGCTTTTCGCATGGTATTTTATTTGCAAAACTCACTGCCATTGAAATCAACCACGAGCTAAAGGGTTGTTTATGTCGAGAACATTTTATAGCTTTCAGGGAGTTCCTGATAGGTGCAATCCTTCCTGCTTAGCACTTCGAGTCAACAAGATATTGCAAATACTAACCAATTATAATTTCATTCAAAAAATATATATTTTTTTCTACAACACCTGAAGCTTCTTCCTTTAAGCTGAAAAGATTGATTTCCTAGTGCAAATTTAAATAAATCTTGTTGTAGAGTGTTACACTTACAAGTAACTACAAGCACATGTTGTGGGTTACTGGATGCCATTCAATCTGTTGTTGTTAGGCAGTTTAGATTGTTATGGCATTTACATCTCCGTATCGGTACCAAGATGTCTTTGAAATCTAGTTTTCAAAATGTCAATAGATTAGTCCGAAAGATGAGAGACAGTTGGGAGCTAGTGGTAGGGTGAGTGATGACAACATCAGGACATGTAACCATTTTCTTTCAAGAAGACAATAAGATACAATACCTCCCTTGATTTCTCACAAATTGGAACTTGCATGTAATGAATTTGTTTTCATGACCTACAAGTAGTTTGATTCAGCTGAGAATAGAGGGGTATGATGGATGAGGTTACATGGGCTTTACTGCCAGAGGATTTAATTGTCCTTATTTTGTCTAGATTGCCCATTCCAAGCCAAGCTGAAGGCTGTCTGCAAGCAATGGAATACTGTAATCTCCTGTATTGGGACTACATTCCAATGACATACAATAATCGTACCAGGTTCTTCTACTCCTCCATTTATTGTAGAGCTCAGATATGTGACCTTTTGGAACCAACCCATCACTATCTTCACGACTACACTATGGATGGTAGAAGGCCAAAAGTGTAACATTTACAGAGTTCCTTTGGATTTCTTCCCAACTACTATGAACGTCATAACTGCATGCAAAAGCATAGTTTTGTGCTGTAAACACAATGGACTAAAAGAATCCCTGACCATGTATGTGTGCAATCCTATTACAAGAACATGGAGGCAACTCCCTTCTCCAAGTCGTCTCAACTAGTGGGACTTCGTTTCTTTATCGTTTGATTCTACTGCTAGACAATGTAAAGTATTACTGGGAAGAGCTGCAATCTGATATGGAGATAGAAATGTATGATTCCTCTACATCTTCATGGACTAAGCTTCACATAAGTACAACCACTACTCTTGTTTGTCCAGGAGGTGAAGGAGTTTAAGGGTCTTGACTTACAAATTCCTATCCTCGTTCAAGTATTTGATCATGGAAGTGGAAAGGCATCTGCCTGCTTGAGCATCTCCATGGACTTCGTTTCATTAAAGGACAGCTGCAATCTGATATGGAAATAGAAATGTATGATTCCTCTACATCTTCATGGACTAAGCTTCACATAAGTACAACCACTGCTCTTGTTTGTCCAAGAGGTGAAGGAGTTTAAGGGTCTTGACTTACAAATTCCTATCCTTGTTCAAGTATTTGATCATGGAAGTGGAAAGGCATCTGCCTGCTTGAGCAACCATATCAAGTGAAGAGTAGTGGCACAATCGTGCAACTCAAACAACTAACAGTTAGGATGTATTAATATGGCTTTCAATTTTATCAGTCAAATGGAGCAGATCAATTAAGTAACTTGAAACTCCCTTTTTCATTGCATTCACTGCCAACCTTTCTCTGAAGGTTTGCTGCCTCTAGAGCATCCAAGTTACATTTGGATCGTTGTTTCAAAGTAAAAGTTGTTGGAATTTAAACCCTAACTGCAGCCGTCTCCACCAGTCGTTGCCCGCAATATCACAATCAATAAAATAATCATCATGATACCGCGGGAGTCTACCGTAGCCTTTTGTTTTATCTCAACCGCCTACCGCTGTCACCTCCAGCCAATGCCCACAATATCGCAATCAATAAAATATTCATCACGACACCGTGGGAGACTTCCGTAAAAGTTTGTTTTATCTTTAACTGCTGCTGTTTACCGGGCCGTCAACTAACCGCTGCCTGCGATATCGCAATATGGGTTTAACCCATTGCGATACCGTGGGGAACTATGGAAAAAGCCGCCACCATCAGGAAATATCTGGATACGAAAGGATTAATATTTAAGTTTTTATATTATGTAAAGACATTGTATTAAATGCGTTTTGACGGGGGAAAAGTTAGTTAGGTGATTTTGAATTTAAATGTTATTTTCGTTCCCTCTCATCTGTGAAAATCTTTCACGTGACTTTTTACCTACAGCATATATTTTGTAATTGTAATTTTTTTTAAGAGAAGTGAATGAGAATGTGAAAAAATAGAAAATTACAAGCAGCAGCTCTGTGTTGAAGAAAAAATATATATTTTTTTATGTTTTAATTTTACAGTGTGAATTCCTCTGCCTCTGGCCTTCACGTGGTATCAGAGCTAGTTCGATTATCAGAGTCAATTTTATCAAAGTAGATTATTTGGGTAAATTTCAAAAATGGCAGCAAGCACAAGCTTGACAAACCCACAAATTCCACAGTTTAATGGGAAGAATTATGAGTACTGGTCAATTACCATGAAAGCACTATTTAGCTCACAAGATATATGGGATTTAGTAGAGAATGGATTTGCAGAACCAACAGATGCAGTAGCATGCAATGCTTTAACACAAGCAGAGAAAGACTTATTGAAGGACACAAGGAAGAAAGATTCAAAGACTTTATTTTATCTGTTTCAAGCTGTACATGAGAGCATTTTTCCAAGGATTTCAGCAGCAACAAAGTCCAAACAAGCATGGGACATACTTCAAACAGCCTATCAAGGCATGGCAAAAGTTAAAACAACAAAGCTACAAATGATGAGAAGAGATTTTGAAATAATATGTATGAAAGACAATGAATCTGTAGATTCATTATACACCCAAGTCATTGGGGTGGTTAATCAAATTAGGTCTCATGGAGAGAATCTGGAAGATACCAGAGTTGTTGAAAAGATTTTAAGGAGTTTTCCCACAAAATTTCTACCAGTTGTAGTTGCTATAGAGGAGATAAAGAATCTGTCACAGTTCTTAGTTGATGAGCTATATGCATCTCTAATTTCTCATGAACACAGGCTGAAAAGGTTAGCAAATACATCACTGGAGCATGCTTTCAAAACTCAAGCTTCAGTCAGTCAAGGAAGAGGCAGAGGTAGGTCAAGAGGAAGAGGAAGAAACTCTTACAGAGGTGAAAGGTACAACCTATCAAGTTCAAGTGGAAGAGGTAGCAATCAAGCCTCAAGCCAAAACCCAACACAGAATCAGTCATAAAATCAAAGGTATGATAAATCTCAAGTCCAATGTCACTACTGTAAAAAATATGGGCATTATATGAATGAGTGTAGAAAGAAGCAATATGATAATAATAGACAAAATACAAATTTTTCAAGAGAAGGTCAAAATCAGAATTCAGATAAGAGCACAATATTTTTAGCTTGTAATGTTGCTCAAGCAAATGAAAAAGATGTATTGTTTTTAGATTCAGGCTGTAGCAATCATATGACAGGGAATCTAGAAATGTTTTCAAGTTTAAATGAGAATGTAAAGTCTGATGTTACATTGGGTAATGACAACAAAGTGTCAGTCAAGGGAAAATAAGATGTCAATATTCTAACTAAACAGGGGGAGAAAAAATATATTTCAGATGTGTATTTTGTGCCTGGTCTGAAACATAACTTAATGAGTGTAGGGCAACTGGTTCAAAAAGGGTATAGAGTAACCTTCAAAAATGGTCTGTGCACAATTTTAGATAAATACCCAAGCAACCAACTTATTGTAAAAGTCAAAATGACAAACAACAGAATGTTTCCCTTAAAGATAAGGCCAGATTTGAATATAAATTATGCTCAAGCACAACACTTAATGAATTCACAAGTGGGTAGAGAAGAAACTACAACAGTAGTGCAGACAATCTTTCAAGCTGAGATAAAAGATGAAAATTGGTTATGGCACTTGAGATTTGGGCATCTCAACTTTGGAGGTTTAAATTTACTTCATAGGAAAGGTATGGTCAAGGGACTACCTTTAATAGAAAAACCATAAAGGGTATGTGAATGGTGCATTTTAGGAAAACAACATAGAGAATCATTTCCAGCAGGAAAGTCAACTAGAGCAAAAGCCCCTTTGGAAATTATACATTCAGATTTGTGTGGACCTATGCAAACACCTTCAATAGGTGGTAGTTTTTATTTTTACATTCATTGATGATTATTCAAGAAAAACATGGGTCTATTTTCTAAAGCAGAAAAATGAAGTGTTTGATCTATTTCGTCAGTTCAAGAATTTGGTTGAAAAACAAAGTGGTTATTATATCAAAGTGTTGAGAACAGATAGAGGTGGTGAATATATTTCAAGAGAATTTTTTAATTTTTGCAAGGATCATGGAATTCACAAGCAATTCACAACTAGATACACACCTCAACAAAATGGAGTAGCTGAAAGGAAAAACAGAACAATCATGGAAATGGCTAGAAGCATGTTGAAAGCCAAACATTTGTCAAATGAATATTGGGCAGAAGCAATATCTTGTGCAGCCTATATAATGAATAGGTGTCAAAAAAGTGTTATGAATATGGTACCTGAAGAAGCATGGACAGGAAGAAAACATAGTGTTACTCACATGAGAGTATTTGGATGTGTAGCATATGCACATGTGCCTGATGAATTGAGAAGGAAGCTAGATAACAAAGGAGAAAAATGTATATTTGTTGGATACAATGAAGAATCCAAAGCTTATAAGCTCTATAATCCAACAACAAAGAAAGTTATAATCAGCAGAGATGTACAATTTGTAGAAGATGAAGCATGGGATGGAAGCATAGAGAAGACAGTCAATATTTCAGCTAGTATACCTCAAGAGGAGAATGAGGTTTCAACATCAAGAAATGTTCCATCTATTGTGACTCCTACCACTCCCATTCAAGCTCAGCACAGTAGTCCACAAGTGACACCAGCATCGATTGTAAGAACAACCTCAATCATTTAAGGAAGCAGTCCAACAAGAGGACAACAAACACCATCTACAGCAGGACCATCGGGTCCATATTCCACAAGTTCAAGTGATATGTCAAATCCTACATTGGCAAGTCTGAGAAGACAGAAAATCAGAAGCATAAGAGATATATATGAGCAAAATGAAGGTGAGAATAATTTTGATCAGATTTCTCTTTTTGCATTTTATTCTCAAATAGAAGATCCAGTTCATTTTGAAGATGCAGTCAAAAATGATAAATGGGTAAGTGCTATGGATGAAGAGATTGAAGTATTGAAAAAGACAAAGTTTACAAATTGAAAAAGGCACTGTATGGATTGAAGCAAGCCCCAAGAGCTTGGTACAGCAGAATAGACAGTTATCTTTTGCAGAATGGATTTAATAGATGTAGCATTGAGCCCACACTATTTACAAAAATGAATGAGGAAGGTGAAATACTGATAGTATGCTTATATGTTGATGATTTAATTTTCACTGGCAATTTATTAGTTGATCTGTTCAAGGCAGACATGAAGAAAGAATTTGAAATGACAGACTTAGGTCTGATGAAGTATTTTTTGGGCATTGAAGTAAATCAAAATAAAAATGGTATTTTTATTTCATAGTCAAAATATGCAAATGACATTTTGAAAAGGTTTAATATGATGAAGTGCAAACCTGCACCAACACCTACAGTGACAGGTCTGAAACTAAGCAAGGATGATAGAGGGTCTAATGTTGATCCAACTTTGTTTAAGAGGCTTGTTGGAAGTCTCATGTATTTCATAGCCACAAGGCCAGACATTATGTATGGAGTAAGTTTGATTTCTAGGTTTATGGAAACACCAAAAGACACCCATTGGAAAGTTGGGAAAAGAATTTTAAGGTATGTAAGTGGAGCAAAAAATTTTGGCATCAAGTATTCAAGTTTAGATGAGTTCAAACTCATAGGATACACAGACAGTGACTGTGCTGACAGCATTGATGACAGAAAAAGCACGTCTGGTTATGTATTTAATTTTGGGACTGGAGTTGTCTCATGGTCTTCAAAGAAGCAGCCAATAGTCTGTCTTTCATCAGCTGAAGCAGAATATGTGGCAGCCACAAGTGGAGTATGTCAGGCAGTCTGGATGAGAAGAATTTTGAAAGAATTGCAAAATGAACAAATGGAGGCAACAACAATTTACTGTGATAACAATTTAGCCATAGTTCTCTCAAAAAATCTAGTTTTTCATAAGAGAAGCAAGCACATTGATACCAGGTATCATTTCATCAGAGAATTAATTAACAATGGTGACATATTTTTAGAATTTTGCAGATCAGAAGAGCAAAGTGTAGATATTTTTACAAAGCCGCTAGGGAGAGATAATTTTATTTTTCAAAGAAACAGGTTGGGCATGGTGGACAGTGCAGTTATGTTTAAGGGGGAGTGTTGGAATTTAAATCCTAACTGCAGCCGTCTCCACCAGTCGTTGCCCACAATATCACAATCAATAAAATAATCATCATGATACCGCGGGAGTCTACCGTAGCCATTTGTTTTATCTCAACCGCCTGCCACCGTCACCTCCAGCCAATGCCCGCAATATCGCAATCAATAAAATATTCATCGCGACACTGTGGGAGACTTCCGTAAAAGTTTGTTTTATCTTTAACTGCCGCTGTTTACCGGGCCGTCAACTAACCGCTGCCTGCGATATTGCAATATGGGTTTTACCCATTGCGATACCGCGGGGAACTATGGAAAAAGCCACCACCGTCAGGAAATATCTGGATACGAAAGGATTAATATTTAAGTTTTTATATTATGTAAAGGACATTGTATTAAATGCGTTTTGACGGGGGAAAAGTTAGTTAGGTGATTTTGAATTTAAATGTTATTTTTGTTCCCTCTCATCCGTGAAAATCTTTCACGTGACTTTTTACCTACAACATATATTTTGTAATTGTAATTTTTTTTAAGAGAAGTGAATGAGAATGTGAAAAAATAGAAAATTATGAGCAGCAGCTCTGTGTTGAAGAAAAAAAATATATTTTTTTATGTTTTAATTTTACAGTGTGAATTCCTTTGCCTCTGGCCTTCAAAAGTTTCTCCCATTCTAAATTTTATGAAATGTCGTGTTTGACTGCGAACTTAGTTTTTAGTTACTATTATCCTCTGTGGAAGTTATATCTTCTCATTTTAATATTTTAAGAGGATAATTTAGTGTTGCACACTTCTGGGGATCTATTATAGAGCATTATGGTTAAGAGTTTGGAGGTGCAAAAAGAGAGTATATATGTGATTATAAGTTTGATTTTTTGAAAATAGATAGGTCAAAAGATGATTAAGAAGTGAAATGTTGCCTGATTGCATTCCAAATGAATTTGGGCCTATTATGAAAACTGATGAATGCCATATGTGAATGTCAAATCTTGTCAGTCATAAAAAAAAAATGTCTTGTGTGAATGACAATTTATTATTCCATGTAAAAACGGGGAAAGATTAATTTCAATTTTTATACCCATGTTAGTATATTGCTTTGGTCTTTTAAAGTCAATTAGTTTGTGTACCACAATCTATCATCTGATATTACTGTTTTAGTGTTTTATCTTTATGTTTCAGGTTGCACCATTCACATCCCTCTTGTGGAATACAATTGTATTGATTGTATATCAATGGAACATGTTTGTGATTGGAGACATTAGATAATTTAATGTATGCATATTTCCTTGCAAAGTAATTTCGAAATCTTTTTAAGTAGCATATCACAAAAAGGATCACATATTTTATTCCATGTATTGAACTAAAGATGCAATTTACCACTTCATCCCTTAATACCATTTATTGTGTCTCTCCCTAGTATCCACAAGGCATTTCGTCTTCCCATGGTTAACATCTACACTTTAAAAAAACAATGCTTCTCTATTTATTTTTTTTGCGACTGTCAATGAATTATGTAGAATTATATTTTATATTTCTATTACAAAAATTAAATACATTTAAAAAAATATATTATTTTTCACAAAATATTTCAGAACAACTCAAAAAAAAAAAAAAACCAAAGTTTTCTATAATTTACCATGCAAACCTCTTCGGCGTACCCATTGCACACAAAGGTGCGATTGCTAGTTTATGAATAATTTAATGGTCAAAAGTAAAATATAACTAATAAAAATAGGAAAAATTATATACTTGAGTGAATAAAATATATAAAATTCCTGTTTGACAATTAAAACCATTCATATGTATAGATTTTAGAAATTCTATAATTTATGTAAAAATGAATGCAAAATTTAAGTGTAGATTTTAGAAATTCTATGATTTATGTAAAATGAATGCAAAATTTGAGTGGTATATATTTTATCGAGTTGTATGAATGGCACAGTATTGTAAGCTCTGGCTTGGAAAATAATCAAACGATGGAAGTTATTGATTGCCGTAAGTACGTTGGCGTCGTGAGTGTCTTCCTCTTCCTCTTGTGGTACACACTTTTTGCTGATGCTCAACCAGGTACTGTATTCCTCCTCCAATATTTCTTTCAAATGTTGTTACTTTGGTTTCTTTGTTCTGGGGTTTAACGTTTTACATGCGTATGCTTATCTTTTCTATGACAGGATTTTTGAGTATTGATTGTGGTGGAAAAAGAAATCGTACTGATCCTAACACCACTATTACATGGGTTACTGATGACGGCTTCATACACAACCTCGGTGAGAAAGCAGAATCATACTACTCGGAAGGATACGATTTAGATTTTTATTTGGGAAGCCTCCGAGTGTTTCCGAAGCCTCTAAATAAGTCTTGCTATGAATTACCCATCACCCCGAATGTGCCCCACCTTTTGAGACTATCGTTTCTGGATGCTAATTACACTAATTCCACTGCTTCTCGAGGCTTCAGTTACTCTGTCGAGGCCCTCGATATGGGCTGGGCTTAAACGTCACACACTAAGCTTTGACTGCTTAGTGTGTGGATGTGGGCCCCATTAACCTGTTCCGTTCCCCTTCCAAAATCCGTTTGTCTAAACAGCTGCCGTGATAGTTAGCAGTTCTCCCGCGCATAACAAAAAAAACTATGTTCAAATTCAAACATACTATTCCCGCGCGGAAGTTTGGTAGATACCCTAAAATATTTGCTAACATAAAAGAATAAAACAGTCTAATGGAAAATGGTTATTACAGCGTGGAGAAGACATGGGTGCCCTCAGAAGGCAGTCGCACTATTTCATCATATCCAACAAAAAGGCCTCAAACCCGATCAATTTGCTTCTGTGCCAAAATGGGAGCTTTGAACCACGATTACGTATCCATAAAAGCAGAAAAGATATGGGACTTTTCCCAGATGATGTTGGAAATGGTCTCGTGGACATGCTTCCAAAATGTAGAAGCATGGACAAGGCATGTGAACTGTTTTACCGAATGCCTCAAAGAAATGCGGTTTATTGGAATGCCATGATTGTAGGATATGCACAAAATGGATTTATTGAAAAGGCTTTAGAAATTTTCAAGCAAATGCAAATTGGTAGGTGTGAAGCCAATCGTTGCAATCTTCGCCAGCATCCTCCCTGCCTGGGAAAAAATGAGAGCTTTGGAACAGGGTATGGGCGCACATCAGAGGATAATGGATAGAGAAACTCTGTTTGTACTTGCATCTGCCCTGGTAGACATGTATCCAAAAATGTGGAAGCATAAACAAGCACATAAACTGTTTGACAAAATGCCTTAAAAGATGTCACCTCATAGAATGCTATGATTGCAGGATTTTCACAAAATCTATTGAAGATGGAGGGCCTTTCATTTGTATTATTTAACTTAATAATAAGTTCTGCACACAGATTGTTTTTGTGAGTTTAGTTTGAGATGCTAGAAAATTGTTTGTGAGAGTTTGAGAAAAAAAAAAAGCTCTAATTATTTGGTTGTCATTCATAACTTAATTGTTAATAATTGTTGTTCAAAGACATTTTGATTATTTGTTCCAGCGTTTTTGCTTTACAACATATCATGCATTGCAACCAATACCTTTGAAAGCCTATCAAATAGTTGTATTAGCTTAAAATTAAGTTTCATATAGAGAGTAATTCTTAAATTTGGTCAATAAAAGTAGGAAAATGATTTATTTTATTAGTAGGGATGAGGTGTAAGATTGTTATTGATCATATGTAAATTGTCGCAATATAAGTGATCTTTAGATTATCTAGAGTCAAAATATTATGCTCCTGTCTATATTCAACTATAATTATTGACTGATCTTGCCATTATAGAGATATTGGTAGTAGGTCAATTTCCTCAATGATTAATGCCTCACATAAGTTTTCATTAATTTAAAATAATTTCTTGTGATGTTATATAAGGATATTATTATATGTCCCCATAAATTTAATGATATTCTCATCATTCTAAAATGTACCTAGAGAAACAAGAGTGTGTTGTTCCCAAATGATGAGTTTCAGATAGGTAACTAGGAGTCAATAGTACAAATGGAGGTTTCATGGAAGAGTTTGGTAATTTCAAGATTATCAAAGAATTTAGTGATGGGTTGGACCTTAATATTTTCAATATTAGGAGACGTGTCTTTTATAACAATATTCATGAGTTTTCATTTAGTTTATTAAATTTATCATTAGGTGGTATGTATCTTAAGCATCAAGTTTTGATACTTTCTTATATAAAGAGTATATCAAGAACACTTTAGTTGTGGAGCCAAGGCCTTTGCCACCGCATTTCATGTTCATACAAATGTGGAGCATTGTGGGTATTTTTATTTTAGGAATCATAGTGTGAACTCTTTATCTCAATCAATCTAGGAGCTAGTTGCACCTTCAATTTCTTCATATTTTAGTAACCCATGTTGGACAAATGTGTTGGTACTAAAATGCATGATGGTTTGTGTCATTTTTGATAAAGGATGAGGTCAATTATGAGATCATGGAGATAAAATGATCATGATGATACAAAATGTGTTGTTTAAATCATACTCTCCATAGTCAATGTTAATGATCTTGATTTGAGCTTTGAGAGCTGGAGTGGTAGGTGTATGGGATCAATGTAGTAATAAGATGGCATAATTGTTGGACATGAGTGGAAATTTTGGTTTTAGGATTTTGATAGTCCTCTTGGTGAGACCCATATCTATTGAATGAGGCTCATATCTAATGACTTAGTGTGAGAGTCTAACTCACTCCCCACCACCACTTTGCAGGATATTAAATTTATTGTAAGCTTAGCCTAATAAAAAATGTACCTCAAAGGGAGATTAATTCCATTATCTAATTTATATACCTCATTGTAACATAAGGGTTCTAGGTTGCTACTAGGTGATGAAACCCAAGTCAACCACCAAAAAGAAACTAAAATAAAAGGACTTATCACTTGCAACACGAGGGAAGAGTATACATGGATTTATCCTTTTGAGGCCCGGATTTTTATTAATTAAAGGGATGAATTTTATTCCTAATTTACTTAGGGTACACATATGATACTTGTTCTTTATGTCTCAAGTCATAATATTAAGACACATATCATAATTTTATCTAATCCTATGTCTCACCTTGGCCTATGTAACCAAGTAGTTCTCTTTACATTTTTAATTCATATTCATTGTATATTTACATACTTTGAGAGAATAACATTATTCTCATATTTCATCACTCTTGTGCTTTCATTGAAGCTCCTAGATATTGGGTGGCTATAAATTCAACTGAATATTTTATGGTATAGAGTAGTCTATACCAACTCTTACATTAAATAGTCATGAAATGAATAATACAAATAATATTGTTAAATAGTCATGAAATGAATAATACAAATAATATTGTACATAGTCAAAAATTTAGAAAGTGAGATAAATGAAAGATTATCCTTGAATATAATTTAGGATATTAGCCAATATTATAATTGATTCATCCAATTTATTAAATTTATGTATATAAAAATGGAAGAATAAGAACCATACCAGTATATATTCACGGTATTTTGACTAAGATAGACACACATAAATATAGGAAGGACCCTAGATTCCTCTCTACGATATCTAAATATGCTTCAAGATCCAAGATGGTTGAAATAGCTACTCTATTGGCATATAAGGATGATAAAGAATTAAGAGTAGATGATTATACAATTACTACTATAAACATGGGACAAGAAACCAAAGATCAAGAAAAATAAGTTCATTTAATATTAGTTTCCATTATGGTCTCAAGGATGAATATAGATAAGAAGATAAAGAAAGAACTGAAGAAGTAGATAGAAGAATTGCAAGCATATATCAAGCAATTGGCTACTCCATTATGATTGATAGATGTGCATCTCTTTCTCCTCTAGTAATAATATACCAACAATAAATATCCTTTCCAGAAAAAATGAAGGAATATCTTTCTTGGGGTTCTCTATTTGTTAGGAAATTCATCCTCTCCCAATTTCATCTTCATTGACAAATATGCATGGTCCAACAAGCTTATGAGGCCATAATTGCTAGCTAGAGGTAAAAGGAATAGTTCCCCAACTTGCACTCAGTTAGGTTGACATTTCATCACACATAATAATCATGAATGGTTTCTCATATGACACCTAACAAGGATATGTTGTCAGGCTTTATGCAACTAGATGACTACTTTAGGTGTAGTGAAAATGGATTTATCAAAAGCTCTTGGCTAGAGGATAGAGTAGATTTGGTGCAAAAAAATAGAAGTTGGTCACAATTAACTTTATTAAAATGAGTTAAATTGGAGAAGGAAATGGAGTTGACTAAAACATAGAATACTATCAGATGTCCAACTTAAGGCCTAGATAAAAGCTGAGAAAAACTCCTAGGGAAAGATGGATGCTAAATAAAAGTTGTAACATAGTACATACTAAGAGAAAGAAGGCCAAGTTGATAATAGGAGATTGACAACAAGTGAAGAAGCTTGAGGAGTCATAGAGGAGGAGGATAGATGAAGATACCAAGCTGTAAAAATAACTAATGGAGCTAAGGGATACTAATTCTTAATAATTATAGGTAATTAAATAATTATAGTTGGAGCTTCAACTCACCAAGAAATTGTTTGGGCTAACATCCCTTGTTAAAATGTACTCATCTTATTAGGCCAAGCTTGTGGAGATGATTGTGGATATAAGTTTTGTTTTGAAGTTCATTGCCTCCACTCAATCCCTAAACATAAAAGTGAAGGATGGGGTGGATGAAGTGATCCTATATTTAACACCCAAGGTTCCGCAAGTTAAAGTTCTAGTTGAAAAACTCTATGATCTTCTAAATGAGAAGCTAATGGCAATCAATGTGGAAATAAGAGAACAACAATAGTGAAGATGAATGAGGTGGTAAGCAAGAATAAGGCCACACTAAATTTTTCACTAAGTTAGCCACTTAGATAAGGTCATGAAAGGAATGCGGGAGCATATAATCTCTTTGGTTCAACAAGTGCTTCTCTCTTGATTGCTAGCTAATGATATAGTGCTCCAAGAGAAAGAATTGAAAGAAATGCTCATAAACAAAGAACAAAACTAAAAATCCTTTTAAGGATGGGCACATATGTTAAGAATCAAATAAATAGAAGAAATCATCTATCTAATTGCATGGTTATAATTCTAAGAAAATATTGTTGTGGAAAGACCCAAAGACATCTCCCATTAAGATATCATTGGATTAGATAAGGTCTTTTAGGCCTTAAAAAGAAAGGAGAGTCCAACTAATATAGAATAGGCATTTTTACAATCAATCTCGGAGAAAATCTAAGTACTTCAAAGTTGAGTATTGTTTAAAAAAAAACATTTTATTAGTTTTAAGAATCCTCATGCAAGCTTCTAGGTTCTTCCTCATATGTGATAATCCCTTATGAGTTACTCAAACTGTAGAGGTTTAATATCTATCTACCCCTCTAAGACAATTTTTGGGATAAATATTTTATATTTCCTCTCATTCCTCTTTAGTGCCTTTAATCACCAAGTGGAAATATCATAATTTTCTTTTCAATTTACTTGGTTCTATTTAAGTTACAAACTTTTTAAATGTTAACTCAGGTTTTATTTTCAATGATATCATCAACAAGTAGGGTCACACCATTGATCATTTGAAGAAATAATAGGAACTAATTTTTTTAGAAGTTGGTAGTTTTGACACTCTTGTTTGGTGCACTATTTGTCAATAATGAATATCAACACAAGGGGCCCAATTTGTCAAGATAGAAAAAGAAGAGTTTTAAAGGACCTCGGTGCATAACTTTAAATCTTTCTCTAACTGATCTAATAACACAAATGAAATTCCAATCAGTTGTCTTACATTGTAATTAAATTTATTGCACAATTGTATATAATATAATGAGCTAACAAGGGCATGTTTCCCAAGTCTTCTATCTTTGAGAGAAAAGTAAGAGAAAAAGAGCCAATACCAAGTGCTACATTTATTTTTGGTGCTCTTCCAAACTATGTTAGCATGATAGGAAATTACCATTGTCACGTATTAGTTAATGGATGACATGACAAATAATGAGGTGGGTCCATTTTTTTATCAAATAAAATAATTCTTTAATTTTTTATTCATAACATCGATGTTCATTTTGTAAGATCAATAGTATACACATCTTCCAAAAACTTGTGAATCTAATAATCCTAAGGATTTTTCCTTTTGCCTTTAATTTTTTATACTTGAGCATTTGTATGACCACTAATAAAAGGGACCATTTAAAGCATATAAATGTACATAAAAAAATAGTTGGCACCATAGTTCTCATCAATTTTATTGTTTTTGGATTTGATACAAACTTGTTCACAATCAAATCTAGAAACTACAAAATTGATGTTAATATGGATTGTGGAAATCTAGTAGCATTGAACCATAATGCTCTTCATAGAAATGATAAAATTGACACATATTTTTCATTTCACCATTGACTATAAATAAATTAGATATGATAAAGAAAAGTCTTCATTCTAAACTACATTTTGAAAACTATTTTGTTCAACTATTCTAATTTTTAGCATGTATTTATTTTTATTGACCAAATTCAAGAATTACTCTTTATATGAAACTTAATTTTAAGTTAATACAACTATTTGACAGCCTTTCAAAGGTATTGGTTGCAATGCTTGATATGTTGTAAAGCAAAAAAATTGAACAAATAATCAAAATGTCTTTGAACAACAATTATTAACAATTAAGTTATGAATGACAACCAAATAATTAGAGTTTTTTTTTTCTCAAACTCTCACAAACAATTTTTTAGGAGAAATTGCTCTCAAACTAAACTCACAAAAACAATCTATGTGCAAAACTTATTATTAAGTTAAATAACACAAATGAAAGGCCCTCCATCTTCAATAGCTTTTGTGAAAATCCTGCAATCATAGCATTATATGAGGTGACATCTTTTAAGGAATTTTGTCAAACAGTTTACGTGCTTGTCTATGCTTCCACATTTTTGGATACATGTCTACCAGGGCAGATGCAAGTACAAACAAAGTTCCTCTATCCATTACCCTCTGATGTGCGCCTATACCCTGTTCCAAAGCTCTCGTTTTTTCCCAAGCAGAGAGGATGCTGGCGAAGGTTGTGAAGACTGGCTTCACACCTACCAATTTGCATTTGCTTGAAAATTTCTAAAGCCTTTTCAATAAATCCATTTTGTGCATATCCTGCAATCATGGCATTCCAATAAACCACATTTCTTTGAGGCATTCGGTAAAACAATTCACGTTCCTTGTCCATGCTTCCACATTTTGGAAGCATGTCTACCAGACCATTTCCAACATCATCTGGGAAAAGTCCCCTATCCTTTCTACTTTTATGGAGACATAAATCATGGTTCAAAGCTCCCGTTTTGGCACAAAAGCAAATTGATCGGGTTTGAGGCCTTTTTGTTGGATATGAAACAGTGCGGCTGCCTTCTGAGGGCACCCATGTCTTCTCTACGCTGTAATAACCATTTTCCATTAGACTGTTTTATTCTTTTATGTTAGCAAATATTTTAGGGTATCCACCAAACTTCTGCGCGGGAATAGTATGTTTGAATTTGAACATACTTTATTTTTTTTATGCGTTAGAGAATTGCTAACCGCTGATTGTCACGGCAGCTGTTTAGACAAACGGATTTTGGAAGGGGAACGGAACAGGTTAATGGGGCCCACATCCACACACTAAGCAGTCAAAGCTTAGTGTGTGACGTTTAAGCCCAGCCCTCGATATGCTATACATGGAAAACGTGATGATTTCCGGTTGCTTGGTATGTGGCAGTGAGAAAATTTTGGTGAGTGCAGATAAAGTGGTGCATATTTGCTTGATCCGAACTTCAGAATCTGTTGATCCAGTTGTCTCAGCCATCGAGTTGAGACGTCTAAAGCGAGGCATGTATGATACGGCTAAACCGGGAATTATGTTGCATAATGAAGCAAGATGTGATCTGGGGTCCAAAGGCATCACCAGGTAAACTTTGTCACGTTTGCCCGTAGTTAATTTTCACCTTGAAGTTCCATAGGGCTCCGTAATTTCTCTTTGTTTGACGGTTTTATAATCAATTGTTCAGGTATCCTCAAGACCAATTCGACCGCCTGTGGGATCCTTGTGACGATTCAGGTTCTAATATTGACATGTTAGTTACAGAAAGAAAGAGCGTGAATGTTTCCAAACTAATTTCAGTAAACAACACTAAGAACTTTCCTCCGTCTAATGTAATGCAAACGGCCGTCAACAACGACACAAGCGGCTCTATCAACATAACTCTTGTAAGAGATTCCCTGTCCGGAAAAGCCTTGGCGGTATTGTATTTCGCAGAGCTTAACTCGACGGGAAAAAGATCTTTCTCCGTTGGGATAAACTATGTCATTCTAATTAATGCAATTGATCCGGTCGCTAATGCCTCTGCCATTGAGCTACCCTTCCAGTATGATGATGATTCTATGTACCCAGAAGTGGAATTAGTGTCGAAGATCTCTGGTGTGGGTCCTATAATCAATGCCTTGGAGATCTTCAGTCTCATTTCCACCCAGCCTCTAATCTCTTCGAATGATGGTCAGAGTCCAATTTCTTTCTTTCTTTTATTTATTTTAATTTACATGTAGAACTTAAAATATTGGACTATACCTCTTATTAAAATTTCTTAACCGGCGAAGCTGCAGTTAAAGCTCTTAGAGAGTTGAAAAAAGCATATTCCCTCAACAACTGGATTTCGGATCCTTGCTTCGGGTTTCCGTGGGAAGGAATCATCTGTAGTAATATCTCCAACACTGTAAGAATTTCCCAAATGTGAGTTTAGTTTCCAATGTTTTTTCTTTTCTATTTATATCTTACATTCGAAGGAATTATGAATTTGGTTTTACTTCTGTAATGGGGTGTATTCATACAGAAATTTGTCAGGAAGGCAGCTGCGAGGACCCATACCTCCATGTTTTGGACAGTTAACGGAACTCGTTTCAATGTAAGCCTCATGTTTTTAAGTAGGAAATCTAGTATTTACTTCTCACACATTTGATCAATTACCACTTCGTTTTGTTTTCCGTATTTGGAGAAATTAAAAAGTGTTTTTTATTCAATTATCTATTTAAAAATTTTAATATTTTTTATTTTAATTTTTTTTTTATAAATTATATATATTGTAGTTTTACTAGACATGAGAAAGGGTCCTAATAGATTCCTTCATTCATAGATTAAAAAAAATCATTTTCTTATAATATGTTTGTGTGAAATTCTAATGAAAATAGACTAACATAAGAAAAAATTACATATTAATATATTTTCTTTTTCAAATTCTACAAAATGAAATGTTCATTTGATTTTTGTTGAAAAAGTTCTAACTAGTTAAAAACAATTAGATTTATGTAGGAAATAAAAATTACTTGATTTAAGAACAATGGATTGATATGGCTCAACTAGAATTAAACTTGTTAGAACATATTTATTGACTTCTCTATACTATTATATTTGTTACAAATATTCACCTTTAATTGTGAGGTTACCCATAAATTTGACCTTATGATCATGCTTATCATATGTTTCTTAAAAAAATATTCTTGTGACATTAATATATTTATATTTACATATACATTTTTTTCAGGTCACTAAATGACAACTATTTTGATGGAACATTCCCCAATTTGACCAGTCTCTTAAGTTAGAGAAATTGTGAGTACATCAAACCATCAATTAATAAGTCATTCAATTATGCCACTTTTATCTTCGTAAAATATTCAATCTATAAGATTTATAAGGCGTACATTCTAATACATCATGTGCTCAAAGGTTCTACTCAAAATGCAACCACTTCATGGATGAAAATGTAATATCAAATATTTAGAAGTTGAAACAAATTTACAATTACTAAATTTGATGAATTTGCAGGTATCTTCAAAACAATAATTTATCTGGTAAAATTCCAGACTGGCTATCTAAACTCCCTCGCCTCAAAGAATTGTACGTCTGTGCCATCTTTTATTACACTTTGTTAGAGTCTCATCGGAAAATCACTTCTAACTATTTGAGATTGTGACAGAAGTATAGCCAACAATAATTTCGAAGGAGTCATTCCACAACAACTTCTCATGAAATTGAGTTTAACATTCGAGTAATTTTATATTTATTGTATTTTATTTTTATATGCATTACAAATTTTCATTTTCTTGTTTCGATCTGAAAACTTTTGATAGCAAAACTAGATTTTTTTGGCACAGTTTCAGGGACAATAAACGACTTTTCCGTATAGAGCGTGAGTGTCGTGATCACTCATCGTCAAGGGTAGTGGTTGCTCTTGGAGTAACAGGAGGTGTTATTGTAATTGCCATTTTATTGGGTATTGTCATGTATCGAAGGAAATTGAAAAGTCCATATGCTAAACCAAGCCTAGATTATTCAATGGTTAATGTAACAAATACATCAAAATCTCGCTCCTTTACTCTTGATGAAATGACAACGGCGACAAAAAATTTTACCTGTAAAATTGTACAGGGGTCATTTGGAAGTGTTTTCTTGGGAAAATTGCAGGAAGGGAAGCAAATAGCTGTAAAAGTACTCTCCATTTTCTCCAAACATGGAGTTGCACAATTCTTAAATGAGGTAATGGTTAGATTCTTAAAGCGCTTCATTTCTTTTTACATTTATTTGAGAAATGTTAGTGATTTAAACTTTATGAATAGGTTGATCTTCTGACAAGAATCAATCATAAGAAGTTGGTGTCCTTTCTTGGTTATTGTAATGAATCTAGAGAGCTCATGCTTGTCTACGAGTATATGCCTGGAGGGTCCCTCAGTGATAACCTTTACGGTAACTATCAATTCCAATTATTTTTTTCATTTGAACAAAAGACGATAGAAGTGACAGATGACCGAAACATGTAGTACTTTCTGTTTGCAGATCCACAGGCACCAAAATATCCCCAACTAGATTGGAAAACCAGGGTTAAAATAGCTTTGGATGCAGCACAAGGTTTTTTTTTAAAAGCAATTTTTGACTTAATTATCAACTTAATAAATCCTTGACATTCTATTCAAAATGCTATATGCGAAGTTTCTACCTTCACTTGATGTTTTATCTTTTTTTTAAATAAAAAAAATTGCAGGGTTGGAATATCTGCACGTAGGTTGCACTCCAAAAATAATTCACAGGGATGTCAAGACCAACAACATTCTTCTAGATAGTAATTTGAATGGCAAACTAGCTGACTTCGGTCTTTCAAGAGTGACTGGCAATGACGAAACTTCTCAAATCAATACAACTATAAAAGGAACTTCTGGATATTTAGATCCAATGTAATTCTTACAAGTTTGATGTTCTTCTAATTCTCATTCCTTATATTTCCAATATTTAATCTTCATCCCTTTTTCAATGGCAGGTATTACAAAACTCACATCTTGACAGATAAGAGTGATGTGTATAGTTTTGGAGTCGTTTTATTGGAGCTTATTTGTGGCAGGAAACCCATAGACACAACAGTTTCTGCGGACAAAGTATTCTTGACTGAATGGGTAAGAAATCCCACTAATTTTGCAAACAAGAAAAACATGTGCTAATGGCATATTTTATGGCAAAAACTTAAAATAGTGGTTGTATGCTTGATTGCATAGGTTGCATCATATGTGGGAGTAGACAAAGATGAGACCAAGATTGAAGAAATAGTAGACAAAAGGTTGGGTAAGTGTTACAATATGAAATCAATTGTTCAATTGACCAATCTAGGTTGGAGGTGCATTGGAAGTGAGCCATCTAGTAGACCTAACATTAGTGAGGTTATGGTGGAGATCAAAGAAGCTCTCACATTTGAGGAAGAGTATTGTCAAGTTCCAGATGAACTCTCTTTCCCGTCCACTAGTAGTGTCCCCACTTCCCCCATAATTGCATTTGAAAGGGATAGTATGTGATAGTATGAGTTTCCTGAGTTAAGTGTCTTGTTGAAAATTGTTATGTAATATATTTCATAGGTGTTTCGAATGTTAAAGAGCATGAAGTAAGGAGCCTCCATATACATAAGGTGAACATATTGGCTTTGTAATTTATGAGATGCCTTTTTATTTGAAATATAAAGACCAAAATTTTATAGAATCAAAATTTTTATCAATAAATGTTATATACTGCAAGGAAAACAATATTATATAAATATTTTAATTAAATTGATTAAATTATGATAAATAATTTAATTTAAGAAAAGGAGTTGGGATTGATCATGATAGTAAAATAAATATATGGATTTTTATTTTTTTGATGATTAGTGTATATATTATCATTTATATAATAGTGTTACATATATTCACAATAAAATAAGGGTGAAAATAGTCACTACTAGAGTTTTTAGGAGTAAATAAGTCATTATTTGATAATTAATTTATTAGATTTTTTTTACTTTAATTAGTTAAGCTAAATTTAGGAGTTTTTTTAATATTAGATTGAACTAAATATAGGACAAGTTGTCTCATTGAATGAGATTAAGACACTTCTCACAATCTAACCACATCCTCATCTAGGGTTTATATTTTTATGCTTTTATAAGCATGCACCTTCATTGTAATCGATTATTCAGGTTATTGAACACAATATTGTTTTTAATCTTCTCTATTGTGATAGGTAATTTCTTGTAGTTTATTTTTGGGTGTTGTGGGTTGAAACAACAACTTCTATAGGTTTCATATGGAGCTATAGTCTAGAATATTAAAACAATAAACATCAACTACCAAGCAATGAAAGGAAGAGTAAGAGGAGTATGAGGATTGCAATCATTTAGTTTTCCCCATATATTAGTGGGTTTAAAATGTCTATAAGAGGGTCCCATCCCTCATTATCATATTTAGCATTATCTTCAATAGTCACACAAATAGGATAAATACTGAGAGCTAGCTAGAGAAAGTTGTTTGAGTCATGTCAACATGTATTAACCAAAGTAGCGAGTAGTATGCCATGACAAGATCTAGTGAGCACAATATCTTCTTATAGGAGGAGGATAAGCTTGAGAGTGAGCATTTCAATTTCCATGGGTTGAATAGCTACATCTTAGATGATGCCCTCGAGATAGAGACTAACCTCAAGAGGGTGTGGGAGTTAGAGGACCCTAGTAACAACACAAGGGGCACTATCCTAGTGATCCAAAAAACATTTAAATGAGAAAAATCAAGGAAAAATTTATTCACTCACATTTGAATTTTCATTAAAACATTAGAAAAAATATAGCTTTAGTGTAACGTGAGAAATCACAATCAATAAAATAGCAAAAAAAAAAAACTATAATTTTTATCTTTTGAGATGTTAAAAATAATCTTCACCCTAAAATCATGCCAAATGTAGATATATCTCTAGGAGATGTAATCTCAAACAATTAATAACATCATATTCCAAGAAAAGGGCTCATGCTTGAAAAGCTTGAAGAAATCATGAATCTATGTCCAAACATCTTGAGCTTTGGGATAAAATTAAAAGAGATGTTTGATAGGTTTTTGATGACTAAAGAAAGAATATCAAGGATCTATAATTCTCAAATGGGTTAGCTTGGAACTAATGGGGAGTTCATATAAATAATACACTAGGTGTTATCCCCTTAAATTCCATTATTGAAGTACAATGAATTAAATATAAGATTTAAATTAAAGAAATTCAATAGTTTAATAATTTGCATTTAAAACATATAATGATTAAATATTAAATTATTTCCATTGCATAATAAGTACAAAAAATAAGGTTTAAGCAAAAATTATTCTAGATAATTTCATATGCAATAGTAAACACTTATTTTTTATTGGAATGTGTAGATAATCACAACGATTGTGGGTAGTGGTTTCTGAATTCAACTTCTTCCATATGTGACCAATCTAGGAGGAATGGGTTCTTATCCAGACCAAACCAAATGCCTTTCAAGCATGTACACAACATGATCCAAAGTAAGATTTACTCAACATGCACAATAGCCCTAGCTAGGACAATCCTGGGTGCACTTTGTACCTTGAGTTGGACACACTTTGTATCCCCCCTTCTCTAATTCTCACAACCTACTAATCAAAAATCTCACTCACAATATTTCTAGCAATTTATTCTCTTTCTCCTCCCTTTTTCCAATAATCAATTTGTTCATGGTTTTTAAATAATTCAAAGGGTGGTTCAAACTAACACTTCCCTTTTAATAATAACTATATTGCTTTTTACTAGTCATCCTATAAAATAATCACTTTATTATTTTTTTGAACTTGTTTGGAAATATATTTTTACTCTACATTCGATTTATGGGGAAAAAACCCCATAACACCAAGAAAGTGGGCCAAATTTGGCCTTCAAGCATTATATGACCAAATTGTGTGAAATATGTGCTACCAAATTGATAATAAAGACTATATATGTCATCTTTGATTCAAAGTAGGCACCATGGATAAATGAGGAGAAAACCAATAATATATTTTATAAAGCTTATTATTCTAAAATGTAGTACCAAGATAATTTTATTCCTTCCACTAGGGTTTGTAAGATTGAACACCAATTCTGTGAACCATATTAATTGGGATGGTTTCAATTACTACATCAAATATTTCACAATCTTGATTACAAAGATGTTTTTTTTCCTTCACTTCATTCTTGGATAAAATATTCCTAGTAAACTTAGAAAATAGATCAAGGATGGCTTTAACCCTTTTTCTAAAATACCTCAAAGAGTGGATCTAAGGAGTCTTTATAAGAGGATGATTTTGAAACTATATAATATGGGACCACCAAATGTTTTTCACATTGATAGAAATACCATTATAAAAAATAGTGTGATTCCAAAGAAGCAAAAGTTCAAAGGCTTCCAAATCCCACCAATTACTTCTCATCACAAAGGTCCCTTGGAGTTGAAAAGCCTCTTTCCTTATTTAACCCAAGAGTCAATCAAGATGAATCCCCTTCCAAGATAGTCTTCTAGTAGGGTGACAAGAATAAATATAACATCGTAATTTTTTTCTAAGCCTCATTACCCTCAAGAGTACAAATTTTCCACTTGGTATATAAGACCAAACCTTGATGTTGAGTATAAATTAAGCCCAACCCTCCTAAACCATGTGGGATACAACAATCCCAATCTATTTGATGAAAACCTTAGTGATTCTATGAGGAAACCCAAAACAAATCTCTGGGAAGCTTCTCTAACTACAAGTATGAGGCTTTCAAATGCACCCAATAGGAAGAATAATAGACATGAGTGGTTATAATAATTTGGAATAAATATGAAACATCCTATCTAAATATAAAGGTTTAACAACCCAAGAAGCCAACTTCTTCTCAACTCTAGCAAGAATAAATTTCCATAAATTTGTTGGTGAAGCTTGAAAAGGAAAAGGGGTGCTCTAAAAACTAATTTTTTTTACTATGTCCAATCCACTTCCACCCATAAGAATTAATCCAAAGAGGCTTCGATAATAAATATTATTTATAGCATTGAATCTTTTTCTATTGAATACGTAAACCCGAGTCTTTGAAAAAAATCCTAGGATCATAAAGCCTATTTAACATTATTTATCTCTTCCAAAAGAGTGATAAAAGAATGACTAGAAAAATAACCATTATGGAGTTGAGTTCAGGAATCAAGTAAATAAATACCTTTAACTATCCATTGAGAAATCAATTGAGCTAAGAGGTATAAAAATCCTTAAGTAGAAACATATACAATGCTAAACCTAAAGGGCACCCTTAGCAATTGAACTTGAAGAGGCTAAAAACACTAAATTGATTTCCATTAATAGTGAGACAAGTTGAAGAATGTATGCAAATAACATACAATTTGATTAAACAAATGAAGGACCAAATCATAATTCCTGAAGCATTGTGTGGATAAAAGGCTACTCAAATCAATCATAAAATTTAGTAAAATAAATTCTGATGAAAATGACCTATTAATGAGATCACCAAACCTATTTTATACCTTCCCTCAAAAGAATGATATTATTCTAGAATAAATTTAGATTTGATGAAACTAGTCTACTTAAGACACATAATCTAACAAAGAAGATGGTGTAACTTCAACACAGAGTCTCTAGAAATAATTTTACATGAAACATTAAGCAAAGTGATTGATCCTACAATTGTAGATATTCTCTAGGTCACCAAACGTAGGTTTGATTTTTTATTCCCTTTATTATAACCTTTCCTAAGAAATTAAAATAGAAATATTCAAGATAGATGTTATGAAGATCCTCCCCAAAATAATCTTATAGGTTCTTGTAGAATTAACGAGGAAAAGCATCATAGCTAGGGGCTTTATAATATAAGGTTCACTAAGAAGAAGAAAGATGACAAGGAACAACCGTGAGGCACTCTTGCAAAGTATAGTTAGGTTCAAGGGAATTTTTTTTAGCCTTGCAAACTTCCCCATAGTGCTTCAAAAAATATTGACAGATACAGATAGAATTTCCTTAGGAAAATTATATTCATATTTAATTCATTTAATACCTTGAATATTATGATGAGCTCAAAGAGCTTGATTTTCTTTTTTTGAATTTTGATTTACCACTTTCATCTAGTGCAACTTGACTCTGATCTAATAACCTCTATAAGAGTGATTATCAACAAATTTCTTCTAATGATGTAGCTCACCACATGTAACTAAAAAGTAGGATAAAATTTGTTAGCTTTGAGCATATAAATGACATGGTGGAGACTCGAAGTGGTAGCAGGTCTCATATATGTAATGGTGGAATTTATCCAAATGGTGCTTATATATATGAAGAAAATAAGAAGCACACTTAATGGCCCTATTCCATTAGGTAATCCACCTAGTTGGCTAAGAAGGCCTAGCCTTAAAATTCCACACTCATTATATGTGGCTTAGCATAGGTTGAGGAGTTAGTGAAAAGGTATTAAAATAACAACTATGAATTGATAGCCTTAGGAACAAGAATTTTCCACTTAATAGTGAACTTCATGGGGCAATGGTTAGAAAGAGTAAAATCTGAAAAAGTATCAATAAAAAGAGAAAAATTTGGCTAAAAATGGACTTTAACCAAAATCATAGCACAATCAAGGAATTTAAACACTCTATGAAGACTAGCCCATAAATTGTTCCATGTAAACCATTTTGTATAATTGTGGTGGCATCCCATACTGGGATAAAAAAGGCCCCATTTATTGTGCATATAATACCATTTCTCCCTTTCAATAGTTGTCTAATGATTCGATAGAGACTTATATTTATCATACACTGTCTCAACCATATTAAAGTCCCTACACATAACCCAATTTGTGGAAGTCATAGAATCAATGATACACCATGGAAAAAATGATCTCTCAATAACATCATGAAAGCATAAATATTGATAATGTTAAAATAGTAGTTTCCAACATTTAAGGGAGTCCAAATCACCTTCTTTGTGGGGTAATAATCATGGTTAATCACATACTAGAGCCACATATAAAAGAGAAAAGTGACAACCCCTCATGACCTACATTGTGGTTACTACAAAGAATGAACTAGTTGGCCAAATAATAGTGCAAGCAACAAAAATCAATAAAATAGTAATTTTAACCTCTTAATTAGAGGATATCAAGAGCTTATTTTTTTAGCATCCCATAAAAGAATTTGGCTTATTAGATGAATACCTTGGGAGCAATAAATTTATTTTCTTAGATAATTCTATTCTCTTTTGAAACTATGGAACTAAAATTGATAATTACAAATTTAAACCTTATGTGTAAATCTAAATTTTTTCTAATTTTGATATATCTAGAATCAAGATCCCCCTTAATGTTTGCAATCAATGTTTAATAAATAACATTGAGAATAGACATAATTTATGAGATTAATAAGCTAAAAGTATTCTCCATTGATTGAACACCTACCATTAATTTAATGATATAAAATAATAATTTCAAAGGTAACTAGAAGTTGCATAATATTATTGTGATGATAGTGTAATACTAGTTTCACATGATAGTACATTTAATAACACATATTATTTTCATGGTACTATCTAAGACAATCTAACATTTGAATAAAATAGTAAATCATGTTTATCTTAGAGTTGGAAACCAACAATATTGTAATCGGTGACTAATACCTAGTTTGTAAACCTAGATTTGAGATGAATTAATTGAGACAAATAAGATTTGAAATTTCTAAAAGTGCATGAACATACAAATATACTAATGATATTAGCATATTTGAATTAGAATCTAGCACATATAAAAATATTTGCATAAAAAATGAAATTAGACCTACAACCTGACAAGTATTTAGGTCTAATTTAATAGTTGTTAATAAAAGTAAACAACATTCCATGAAATGAATGAATAATGCATTGTTCTAAATGATGGTGACTAGGATTTGGAACTTGGAACTTGAAACAAAAATGAAAAAGGGCATAAGGTAAAGGAATGCTAAAAAAGGAAAAAGTGATTTTGAAGAGGAACAATGATAGTCTTGAGTAATAACTAATGGATGACTAGTGGATGCTAGATGATCAAATGAAATAGGAGTGATGAATGTTATTATTAATACACAAATTTGAGATTTTTGGTTTAGTACCCTATTTTAGAGGTAGTAAAGTTATTATTACTATTATTATTATTATTATAGATTATAGTAATTCTAAATTGTCATGGATAAATATTTATATTTTATGTACTATGATATTGAGTGTTATTTAAAATTGATTACGAATTAATGATATTGCACCTATCTCAAGTTTTGTGATAGCTAGATATTATAAATGCATAATTGACATCAACAAGATGATATTAATATTTGAATTCCAGTATTTGAATTTTTTTATATATTTCATGTAATGCATATTTTTATTTGCATCATGTTTACAATGTATGTTTGAATCTCTCTATTTTGTGCAAGGTTCATGTGTAGATAGTTCAATGTTGTTCTAAGTCTCCATCATAGTTGTAAGTCTTTGATTTTATTGATCAAAACTCATTAATTAACATATCTCTCCAAGATGATTATTCTTTGCATGGTGGTTGAATGTCAATTGTGTTAATTATATTTTGGTTGTTTCTCATTGATGTTGTTTGAAATCACCTAGTGATTTCTCATCAGTGCAAATTGTTTCATTTGGTTGTCATTCACATTGGGCTTATTTTTAATTTTATGGATTTTACATCAATTTTATTGATATTACTTAGGTTATATTCATCGTAATCATTTTACGATATTATAATTATGAATTTTAATTGTTGGTTTAAACTTTTACCTTCTTATGTTTAGAAAAATGTGTTTAGATTATGATATTTTATATTAATCCTAAATAATTATGTCATGATTAATGAAAGTTACCTAATACATATATATAATCTCTTTGATCTATATTTAAATATTCAAAAGAAGGATTGATGTAGTATAAAGGGTCATGGAATTTTGGCATAATCACCTTGTAACACCTAGTTGGGATTTCAAAAATTGTACCAATTTTTATATTTAATTTTACTTGTTTTAATGTTAGTGAATAACATAAATCATTATATTATTATAATCTAATTTTTTAAGGAATGAATTAATCAAACCCAAAGAATTCCTTATACTTGGTTTGTTCAATCCTCTCAGTTATTAAAGTTACTTAAAGAATGCCTCTAAAGAGTCCTGTGAACCTAAGAAGTTCTTATTAAGCCAAAATTAATTAAAATTTAGTTTTGACAATTTTGAGATAGTTTCCTACCTTATTATCTTAGTTTCTTAACTCCCTTCAAGATAAATGATTTTTGATATAAAAATTTATATATAATTAATTCCAAAATCTATATTTCTAATCAATTAATTGTATTAGTTATTAATTGAATACTTTATAGGGATTAAATGCATGCCTTCACCTTCTTAAATTTCATAAGAATTGTGACATGTAGTGAGAATCCTTAAATATTATGAATGTCACAAGCCCATCAACAACTAATGGAAACTCAAAACATTAAGCACATACATAACTAATATAACCACCTTTTCTTCTCTATATCCACCATAGCCACTAGGTACGCTACAAACCAATAGATCAAGATAAAAGGATATAGTAAAAGGTCTTGGGCCTATCTTTTTCTATTTTATATGAAATTATGAAGAATGTACGCATCTACTTGTGGCTGGTATATCAAATAGAAGTCACAATAGTTGTTAAGAGTTCACTTAGGTTATGAGGACTATCTATGTAGATAACCACATGATTATAATTAAATTATATAGGTTCATGATTGAAGATAATATTTAGAGTAGGTGATCCAAGGGTTTGGGAAAATCAAGCCAAGATTACAATTCTAGTGTAAACATTGTAAAGAAGTTGTAAATGATAAAATATAACTATTTCTCCTTATGAGAAACATGTGGTCTCTCCATCTTAGTAAAGTGTATGATTTTAATGAAAAGGTATGTTATTTATTTATTTTTTAAAGAGGATTAAATTATTTTGACGTAGATCTATGAACCGGTGAGGTCACAAATGGGGGACCTCATCCCCAATATGAATTCTCAAGAATTACACCCCAATGGGGTTTGAACCTTGATGGAAAGAATAACAACACAACAACTCAACCATCACACCATGTAACTATTGGAAATAATGACAAGGTATTTAATACACATGGATGAGTGTGATATTTATTCCAAGTCATGGGTATGTGCAGGATCATGATGGGCCAAAAAGTGGCAATATTATTGGTATTTGTAGGGTATGTGGCTGACGACTTTTTTTAACCCAAAATTTATGAAACGAAAAGGGTTTTTAGAGGAGATTCTTAACATTCCACCAATATAAATTATGCTTTAATTTGAATTTAATAAATAATTAATATTTATTTTCTATTAGAATTATGAGTAAAGTCCTGATCGATAGGCTGATTGAAAAACATCTATAACTTTCAAACAGTATCACATTTTTTGAATATGAAACATCGTCACATAATATGCTTCACATAATATAGGATTAAAAAAAGAAAAATTAAATTTCATGAAGTTTTGACCAAGTTAAGGTGGCCAGACATACGAGTTTTTATATTTTTTAAAAGTTGTAATAAAAAAATCATAATTAATTATTTACTTGGAAAAAATTCAAAAAGATATGCATCACATCGGACCGAGTCCTCTACTTATAGATAAAATATTATAAAAACTATTATCATTTTATTATGGTTAGGGTGGTTAGATAGACACCTACTTCTTATTTTTCCTTGAAATTTAAGTACTATTGCATTGAAAATTCAAATTTTCACCAAATAGATTTTATTTATTTTTAAATAAACCTAGCAGTTTAGAAACTACATTCAATTTTCTACAGATTCTATTCTTACATATTTTTGAAATAATATAGATAAGTTATTCAAATTTTTACGTCAAGTTGCCTAACACTAATTTTTTTGAATTTTTTGCCACTTAAGGGCTTGTTTTTTCCATGATGATCCTGCACATACCCTCATGAATTAGCCTTTTCTTGGATCTCTATAGTGTTTTTGTGGAATATACATTAACAACCAATTTGTGAATCCTATATAAGTCTCCATTATCATTCCCTTACACCTTAATTTTTTCTTACCATGTGTTAGTTTCCATCACCATGCCTCTAATGTTGTTGTTTTACATGAAAAATTAGGCAACTAAGTAGGTATTAAAAGGGATTGAATATTTAATAAAATCCCTTGATTTAGTGTTTAAAGCTATATTAATATTACATGTTGGGAACCTATTATTTCCACTAGCTACCATTTAGGGTATAGAAAGGGTTACATACTATTACCTTAGTGTACAATGCAACCAAATTTTAACAAATGGTGTACATACACCAACACCAACATTGTTAGAACATAATGTTATTATAGGTCATACCATTATAAAATTTCTATAATGTTCCAACATAAGCTTATAAAACTCTATATACTATATGCTTTATTAAGAATATTCCATTTGAAATAATTATAGTATAATAGCTATTAGATTATTAATTATTTGTGAATGGTAGCTTTAAATAGGTGTGACTAATACCCCTTAAGGTATTTCCACCCTTTCTCCTATATTTAAGGAAGTTCTTTCTCATTTGAGAGTAGTAGAATTTGGAGATTGATAGTGAGTCATATCATGATGCACATGAGGTATTATTGGTCATTTGGAAGTATGGATAAGTGTTCCCTATGTTCATTCTATGTTAGAATAGACCATTTTTGTAAGCGTTTTAATAAAATTATGCTTTATTGCGTTTTTATTTGAGAAGGTTTTCCCCTGAAAAAAATGGAAATAGCTGTCCACCTTTTAGGAGATGTAACTTTGGAACCTATTTCACACTTTAGTTCATTAGGAAACCAATATTCATCAACCAAGTAACTCAATTGAGGGGTGTACTAGTGGGTTCCTATTGTGATTGGACAAGGATTCACCATTAAATGAATCTTCAAAAGGAGAAATGAAAACACCTATGCATAAAACCCTAGAAACTTGAAAGCATGAAATAAAATTAACAAAAAAGAATGAAACAGAAAGGTACCTAGAAGAATGATGGAGTCAAGGAAAGGTTTGTAACTTCAAAATTCTACTTTTAGGAGTGCATTGGGACTGATATGCTAGGCTAGGCAATTTAGTCCTACTATAGGGTTTTGGGAAGAATCTGGAATCTTTTGGTGATTTATCAAGATCCACAAAAAGATGTCAAAAGGGCTATACAGGGACTCATATGCTAGGAAGGGAGATTTAGTCCTGTTACTAGGGTTGAATTGATATTTTTATAGCTTCCATCTTTTCTGATCTTTGAGTCTAAAATTTGAATTCTCATTTGTAGGTGATTTTTTGTGAAGATGACAACTTCTTGACAACTTTGAAAACTTTTGCAACTTTTCCTTAAAGGATCTTCAAACTCTAATTCACCAAGATCTGCAAACATACATCAAGAGGGAAAAATTGTTGTTTTGTTAGGGAAAAGGGGTTTGCCTTGGTCAAACCCTATTTTGGTAATTAAACCTTGAAATAAAATGAAATAGCATGAAGGAATGATGAATGAACAAACTCTATGTTGCAACTCACCAAACCCTTGAAATGAAGGTTGCAAACTTGTTTGAAATGGCTTCAATGGATGTGGATCTTGACTCTTGATTGAATGCTTGAATGCTTGCTTGAATCATAAAAACTACATCACAAATGTTAGCTCATAAACACACATGATGCATGAAGACTTTGACATGATGTTTGAACCTTGAATGTAGTTCCAAATGCTTGATGATTCTCTCTTGAATGCTCTTGTAATTCTCATAAGATCACTTGACTATTTTCTAGCTTGTTCTCCTTAAAATTTCTTAGATTGTGAGGGAGAAAGTGTGTGAAATAACCTTGTATTTATACTTTTGTATTCCTAATTTCCCAAAATTAAAACACTACATGTTGACATCAGATCTAGGATAATAAAATCCCACCAAGAATTTGAATTAAAATAGGTCTAGGTTAAAGTGGGACTCATATGCAATAGAATTCATACGCTCAGTTGGGTGTATGAGTCCTAGTGGATTAAACATGGGACATAAATTTCAAGATTTTTTTTGTTCAATGTAACATTTAAAATCAGGTCCTGAGATCTAGGTGGGACCCATATGCCCAAAGGAGCATATGAGTTCCAGATCCCTAGATCTCGAACTAGGATTTGATGGGATTTGAAAAATAAATATTCACGAGGTTTAATAGGTTCAATAGGCTCATGCCAAAAGAAATCCAATGATAAATTCCCATAGGAAGAAATAGGATTAAAACCACTATGATGTATAGTAAATATATCATTGTCAAAGGGAAACTTTAAACATTTATGTACAACTGATAGGACAGATTCCATCGAGTGTATCCATAGATAACTAAGCTTCACATGGAGTTGATCTGACATTGGGATGATGGAGAATCAGACATCTAATTATTTCAGTCCAAATTTTAAAGGAAGGATGATTGAACCTATCGTAGGGCAAGCAAAATCATTATGTGTTTTTATCCATGCTTTCAGTTTGTCATATGTATCTTGATAGAGTTCATGTATAAGTAAGAATTCTTCAGTGATCACATTATCTCCACAGACAAGATCAATTAATATCCCATTAGTGGGCTTGTCATTGATTTGACTAGCTATTGAAAGAGGACCATCAGGTTCTTTTCTGATTATATCTTTTAATAAGAAAGCAATGTCAAGAGGTATTTTAGTTTGACCATTACGAGATTTAATTTTGATCAATTCAACCATATTATCCATAGGAATTTATTCATTAGTATCCATGTTGTCATCATCTATGTCAACATTCATCACATCATTTAGATTAGTTTCACTAGCTTTGACAAATGAAATATTATTATTTGGCATGGGGCTGGTAAAGATTTTTAAGTTTTGGTTAGGAGGGGTAATAAACTTATTACCTTGATCACTGACACCACCAATTTGAATATGATTGGAATTAATGAGGTCTTGCACCATGTGTTTAACATTCTTACAATGTTTTGTATCATGTCCATTTTGATGGTGAGAATGACAATAGGAATTTTATCTAAAGTTTCAAGGTAATGACTTAGTAGGATCAAGAGCTTTAATGGGAGGTATGGAAATCAAGTTCTTTTCTAGAAGTTGCAACATGGTGTTATGTAGGGTATCGGGTAAGGGAGTAAATTGCATACTCGAATCCCTAAATGTAAAATGGTTTGTCTTTTGTATAGTAGCCACTTGGGCATCAACATGTTGGGTTGGTTGAGGGGGATTTAGTTGAAGAAAGGATTTATTTTGTTTCCTAAAAGGTTTGTAATTTTTTTGAGTTATGGATTTAAGATTTTCAGGATGGCTAGAGGTGGGTTTTGTTTAATGACTACTAACCAAGTTTTGATAATCATGAAGGGAAGTACACAAGTGTATCAAGGAGGGAAATTTCATCATGCCAAGCTTATATTGCATCTTAGTTTGTAAGTTCTCAATGAAAATTCGTTGAAGGTTGTAGGAATTGGCTATGAAGGTAGCCACCCAAGATCTAGAGGCCTAATAGAAAGCACAAAAGAGAGAGAATAGAATATGACAAGAATAAACTATATTCAGTGTCAATAATATGAGATGATTATTTACAATGAGAGAGACCCCTTGGTTATATAGCCAAGGTGAGAACATAGAAGGGCATAAGATTATGACAAGTGTTGTAATCTTATGACATGAGACAACTATGAAAGGTTATCACTCCACCTAAAGTGGGAAAGAGATAATGTGATAATCACCACAAAAGGTGGATCACCCACAAAAGGTGGAGAGATAATCACATGATGTGTCCACAAAAGGTGGAAGTGATGAGGTAATGACATGTCAAGTCCACCAAAAGTGAAAAATCTCCAACAACCTCCTATGTGGTCCCTAAGTAAACTTAACTAAGGTGTAATCATGACCTAGGAAAAGGTACAAGATATTTAATTACACCAACACCCCCCTTAAGTGCAACATAGGGAGAATGTACACAAATGCAAACAATGCAAGATGGGTCTTGGCTACTAGGCCATGTTAGGTACCCATGTACACATGCAATGCGATCTCTGATTAAAGCGGAGAAAAGGAGAAAACCCAGTGGGACAAAACTCCCCAAAAGAGAGAAAAAAACAAGAATCATGCTCTAGGAAGGATAAAACCTCAAGTGAGGAAAAAGTACCCCCCATAAGAAGAATGAAGAAGTCCATGCAAGCCCCCCTCAATGGAGAGTCACTACTCAAATGTCACAATGTCAAGAGTCCCCAATCTGAACTAAAGAAGGAGAGAATGTCGAACAATGTGAAAGCTGATGTAGAGTGGACCAAGGATGATGATGAGTCCTCCAAATGCTGTTACAAAAGAAATTCCAAACTGTGCAAAGCACTAATAGAGAGAATCAGGTACAACTGCAAAGGATGCCACATAATTGGTGAATGAGTTGAATCTATCAACTCAAGAATAACTACATAATCTATCGATGAAGAACTGTAGAAGAATCCACACTACAATAGGAATAAGGTTGGAACCAAGAAGACAACTGCATGAACAACAACATGAATGCTCATCAATAGCAGATTGGTACAATCTAAGTCTCACTGGAGCCATGGAAAAATTGTACAATCCAAGTCTCACTAGAGCCATGCACCAAGTCTCTCGATGTAGAACCAAACTTTTGAAGGCAAGTAGAGTGCTTCCAAAATAGGAGTCTATATGGTGATTAGTCAATCTCACTGAAATGCATGGGTAACCAGCTACTACATATGCTGAGTATATAGGAACTAACACTAGATACATAGATCAATCCAACGAAGCATACAAAACATGACATAGTACATTGAAATAGAAGATTGTGGCACTTTATTTTAGTGCAATAACAACATTACATAGAGGAGAACTACAATGATCATGATGCAAAACTAGAAATGTTGATGAAGAAGCCAACCAAAATAAACCCAAAGCCGAAGACCGTGAGAAAAGCCCTCCACGTGGATGTCGGTAGGAGCAACTAACCCCTGTTGATTGCCGATTAGAGGAACAAATGGTCCAAGACAAGGCTCGATCGGGAGGCAAAATAATTTTTCCAGGTTTGCTCATTAATGCATGATTTTAAAAAAAAAAAAACTTAATTAAAAAGTTTAATTTAAAAACATTATTGATTTGAAAACTTTATTATTAAAATAATAAAGAAAATTAATTTTTATGATGGAAAAAACTTTATTATTAAAATAATAAAGCAAAATTTTTTTTAATGATGAAAATAACTTTATTAAAATAAAGAAAAAAAAAATTATTTTATTTTTTATTAAAAACTTTATTAAAAGCTTAATAAAGAAAATTATGTATATATTTTTAATAATTAAAAAACTTTAATAAAAAATTATTAAAGAAAAACCTTTTTAAAGTTTTTATTTATTAAAAACCTTTAATTAAAAATTAAAGAAGAAAACCTTTTAAAAATTCCATTGAAAAACTTTTATTAAAAGTTTATTTTTTGAAAAACAATTAAAAAGTTTAAATTAAAAACTTTTAATAAAGTTTCTTGAGGAGTGGGGTTCCCATCTATCTACCAAAGGCACGGGGTGCACGACTTTAGAATTGGGGAGAGCCCAAAAAGAAAAAGATTTTTTTTTAAAAAAAAAACTTTGATTTTAAATCAAAGAAAACAAACAATTTTTTTTTTCTTTTTTTTTAATTTAAAATTTGTAGGAAATAAAAATATTTTTTTTTAATTGAAAAATCGTACCTATGTAGGTAGGGCTGTATGACCCGCCTGTTAATTTTTTTTTGCCTTGAGAGAAATTTTTCCCAAATTCAATGATTTGATAGTCAATTTATGGGTTTTTGGCCCTTCTAAATGCAATGGCAATGTCCTTTTTGGTTGGAAGTGCTCCAAAATGGTAGTTAGCTCCTGGATCTGGCAACCACCTCCAATCTTCAACCCTTTGCAGATTTGGCCTCCAATGTCCAACTAAGACGAAACAAAAGGAAAATATGACTATTTCGAACACTCTAGATGCAATGACGATTTCAGATCTGATTCAACAAGCTCCCAAAATGCACCTGCAACACAAGGCCAAAAATGGAACCCTCCAAGAATCTCTCCAAAAGACTAACTAAAGGCACTCCAAAAGCTCTGATACCATGTAAGAATTGGCTATGAAGGTAGCCACCCAAGATCTAGAGGCCTAATAGAAAGCACAAAAGAGAGAATAAAATATGACAAGAATAAATTGTATTCAATTTCAATAATATGATATGATTGTTTACAATGAGAGAAACCCCTTGGTTATATAGCCAAGGTGAGAACATAGAAGGGCATAAGATTATGACAAGTTTCTAATCTTATGACATGAGACAACTATAAAAGGTTATCACTCCACCTAAAGTGGGAAAGAGATAATGTGATAATCACCACAAAAGGTGGATCACCCACAAAAGGTGGAGAGATAATCACATGATGTGTCCACAAAAGGTGGAAGTGATGAGGTAATGACATGTCAAGTCCACCAAAAGTGGAAAATCTCCAACAACCTTCTATGTGGTCCCTAAGTAAACTTAACTAAGGTGTAAGCATGACCTAGGACAAGGTACAAGACATTTAATTACACCAACAAAGGTGAGGATCGAGAATCTTTAATCTCTATTTGGGAATAAAGTAATTGGTAGCATGAAATTAAGTCAATGACCTTTTTATCATCCTTTTGCTGACATCTCATCAAATCAACTAATGTCATCTTAGGGGTCATGTGCACATTGAAATGGTTGATAAAAGCCTCAACAAGTTCATTGAATGGACGATTTGAGATATTTGGTAATGAGGAAAACCATTCTAAAGTAGTATCTTTCAAAGACCTAGGGAAAATCTTATCCAAGAGCTTATCTTCAAGGATGAAATCATTGCATAAGGTGGTGTAAATAGAAACATGTGGTTAGAAGGATCTCCTTTCCCTCCATATTTCTCAAACCTAGGAATCTCTATACCTTGTGGTATTGGTGTTCTTAGTATCTCCAAGGATAAGGGATTGCTTTTGACATAGTATGAAGGTTGGAAATTTTTATTTTGGTTTATGGTAGAATTTTGTCATTCAAGGGGTGAATTTTTTTGCAAAATTTGGTTAAGGATGGCACAATTGGTTGTGTTTTGGGATGGAGGTGAATATGGTGGAGGTGTGTTTTTTTTTGAGGGGCAAGTGAATCAAATGCTTATGGGAGGTAAAGTGGTAGGAAATATGACTTGAGATGCCACAAATATACAAGTATTTCTAGTGGAAATACCTAAGGTAGGAATGAAATTACTAGTAGGTTGCATCATTGTTGTAACTTGAGGGCTGGTGTAAATAGGAATAGAGGCAATGGTTGTAGGAGGATGAATTTATGTTCCTCCTTAACTTGGAGCATTGTTCAAAGTTTGAGCACAACTAATCGTTGAGGTAAGATGTTTTCCAAAATTCTAAGCTATGTTATGTGTAATTTCTATTCATTTTTCACTTTCAATCCTTTTGATGTATGTTATGTATGGTAGGGATAGCGGTATTGGAAATTATTTTAGTACTCACAAGGTCTTGTAGATGTGCCAATTCTTCATGGATTTGGATTATGTTTTCTTGAGGGACACTTGTAACCATTGTTTCAACACTTGTCACATTGCTTGTAGGTAAGGTGGACATAGGAACAAAGTTATCAAAGGTATGGTCCATACCTAGTGAACTAGTGTCAACACTATGAGTGAAAGATCTAGATAACCCAATATCCATGATGAGTGTGTTATCATGGGATGACATGAGTCTCAAACTACATCTCACTATAGTATTAGCAATAGGACACCAAGTTGTAAAGCTCATGCAAATTAAAATTAATGAATGTGAGATAAATACAATGAACACAAGATAAATGATATGCTTTAATTCTAATTCCTGAAATAAATCCAATTTTGAAAAGATTGCCAATGACAATAATTCTTCAAACTGAAACAGTAATCTAAAGGCAATAACCAGAAGCACAAAAGACAAGATTTTAATGCTATAAAATGTAGATTTAGACTTAACCAGGGACTAATATGCCTAAATGGGAATATGGGTCCCACATAGGGTTTTTGGCAGGTTCAAATAGTGAAAAATAGATAGCACATAATACCCAAAAATTTGGGAAAAAGGCATGTATAGGAACTAAATCACCCAAGTGGGAAAATGAGTCATAGATTAGGGTTTTTAAACCAGATTCAATAAATTCTAAGTTGATTTTAAGGTTCCTAGGTTGTATACTCAAATGACTATTTACAAATACAATTTTCCAATTAAATTTAAGGATGTAAAATGCAAAAATGCAACCTATATATGCAATTTTCACTAATGCAATGCTTAGAATTCCTAAATGGAATTCAACTAATACAAATCAAATGTAGTGTTAATACAACCTAGATCTAGGACTACAATGTTCTCCAAATTATAAATTAAGGGTCCAAAGGTTGGGTTCACCAAAATGAACACAATGGAAATAGGTTTCCATCTTTTAGGAAATGGAACTTTGGGACATATTTCACACTTTAGTTCATTAGGAAACTAAGATCCCTCAACCAAGTGACTCAATTGAGGGATGGAATAGTGGATTCATATGGTGATTGGATGGGGGTTCACCATTAAATGAAGCTTTAAAAGGAGAAATGCAAACACCTATGCACAAAACCATAGAAACTTGAAAGCATGGAATCAAATTGGAAAAAGAGAATGAAACAAAAAGGTACTCAGAAGAATGATGGAGTGAAGGAAAGGCTTGTAACTCTGAAATTTTTCTTTTGGAGTGCACTAGGATTGATACACAAGGTTGGGAAATTTATCCTACTATAGGGTTTTGGGTAGAATTTGGAATCTTTTGGTGATTGATTAGGATCTACAAAAAGATGTCAAAAGGGCTATATAGGGACACACAATCCATGGAGGAATATTTAGTCACATTACTAGGGTTGGATTGATATTTTTGTAGCCTCTAGTGATCTTTTGTAGCTTCTATCTTGTTTGATCTTCAAGTTCGAAAGTTTGAATTATGGTTTGTAGGTGAGTTTCCATGAAGATGACAACGTCATGACAACTTTGACAACTTTTGAAACTTTTTCTTCAATGGATATTCAAACTCCAATTAACCTAGATTTGTAAACAAACATCAAGAGGGAAAAATGTTGTTTTGTTAGGGAATAGGGGTTTGTCTTGGTCAAGCCTCGTTTTGGTAATTAAACCTTGAAATGAAATGAAATAGCATTAAGGAATGATGAATGAAAAATGCTATGTTGCAACTCACCAAAACCTTGAACTTAAGTTTTAAAAGTTATTTGAAATGTGTTCAATGGATGTGGATCTTGACTCTTGATTGAATGCTTGAATGCTTGCTTGAATCATAAAACCTACATCACAAATGTTAGCTCACAAACATAGATAATGCATGAAGACTTTGATATGATGCTTAAATATTGAATGTAGCTCCAAATGCTTGATGATATTCTCTTGAATGCTCTTGTAATTCTCATAAGATCACTTGAATTTTTGCTATCTTGTTCTCCTTAAAATTGCTTAGATTGTTAGGGAGAAATTATGTTAAATAACCTTGTATTTATACTTGTTTATGCCTAATTTCCCAAAATTACAACACTACAAGCTAACATCAGATCTAGGGTAATAAAATCCCACCAAGAATTTGAATTAAAATAATTCTAGGTTAAAGCAGGACTCATATGCTAGGTTGGGTGTATGAGTCCTAGTGGCTTAAACCTGATATAGATTTCAAGAATTGTCTTGTTCAATGTAACATTTAAAATTAGGTTCCGAGACCTAGGTGGAACCCATACGCCCAAAGGGGTATATGAGTATGAAATCCCTATATCTAGAACATGTAACCAAAAATGTTAAATTATGATTTTTATTTTGTAAATGTTAGGATTATCCTTAGAAAAATGCATTTAATTAGGCTTGTGAATGTAAAATATGACCAATTAAGGCATAAATGAGCCAAATTTCAAGAGGGAGGATCCAAACAAGTGTCAAAATGTTAAGAGATACATTTTTCTACACTACATCCTCATGTACATATTTTTTTAATGTGTAAAATCTATTCTTGTATGATTCTTATTTTACTTATTTCATGTTTTGTTTATTGTGATGTAGGAAAAATGATCCTAGATCCAATTAGATTAACTAGGATTATTTCCTTTGTCCACATTCAAGCATAGACCAACTAGGGTTTTATGATTGGATTTTTTCCATGAGGGAGAGCCAACCTCCTAGGGTTTATGTTGTCTTGTGTCTATTTTTGAGTTGTGTATGGTAAATTTGATGTGTGTTTTAAAAATAATATTTGACATATAACACTATATCTAAAAATGTAATTTATTGTGCACAAATGAAATTGAAATTTAAGAAATAGAAAGAAGATCTAAGGAGGGAAGAGTACTATGAACTTGTGACATAAATCTAAGGCTAAAATAGTAAATCTAAGGTGTGGTGCACCCCATACTGTCATCCTCTTTTTTGGATATATAAATTTTGAACTATAGGTTATGGTCTACAATTTGTATTTTCTAGAATTATCTTTTGCTAAAACTTTTAGATCTAAACTGCACACATGAAAAGAGGGGAAATGTTTGTTTTGTATAGGGGCTTTCCTAAATCAACCTCCATTTTGGTATTTCTACCTACATGTACAACAATTGATGATGATCAAAAGGGCATACCCTAGGTTAGGTAGATGTACAAATAGAAATAATTGATTGAAATTATAAATGATAAATCAAAAAATTAATTGATGGTTGCCTTGATTTTTTGATAGACCTGTAAACAGTTAGTTTCCAAAACATAATAAGTTTTAGTAGCTAGCATGAAGAGGATAACTCAATACATCTTCATAAATTGACATGATTGTTCATAATATCTACTTGCACATAATTTTCTTCATTTTTGTCGATGTCTTACAAGCTTTATCTTGATTGATGAAAGAGTTATAATAATGTTAAATCTAGACATGAATTTCTTTGAATAATTTTAGGATCTTCAATTTTTCTTTCCAAAATTGCTAGTTCTTGTTAGGATTTCAAATGATGAAAATGACTAGTATTTATATGCAATTCTTCTAATTTCCTAAAAATTAAATGTCAATAGTGTGAAGCATTTTTACCTTAATTGTTTTGATTTTTGACTTGTATATGTTTTCAGTTTTGGGTGCACCCATGCTCAAGTAAAGTTATTAGAAAGGTGCACAAAGCGCCACATGCTGGCTACGTAGATTTCATCTTTCATCTTCCTTTTGAGAGAGAGTTTGGGACATGTGTCAGCTCATCATAGAATTTCGAAGGAGATATATTCATGAGATCAAAAGCTTTTGCATTTTTGACACATCACCTCTTTGTTGCAGGTAGATCGTGCTTCTTATGAAGCAATATCTTTTGGGAGTTTGTTGGAGCTTGCTATCCTTTTTCCTTTCTTATTTTTTGGGATGAATGATTTGAGTTGGTGCTTTTGGGTGATATGATTGGTCAACTAAACCTTCTTGCTAGAATATTTTTCTAGGATTTGATCATTTACGGGTCTCTATCTTTTCTAAATATCTATAAAACATGAATATGGAAGTTGAGAATTGATGAGAAAATATTGTTGTGACCTAATCAAGGATCTACGATTGGATCATGTGCTATCAATTGTCAACACCTAGTAGTATTGAATTTTGTGTTGAGGCAACATTTTCTTCTTTCTACAACTATATAAAAGAGGCAATGGCAGAATGAGGGGTTGGATTCCAAGATTTAGTTTCCTTGGCTAATGAAAATTTTCTTTAGTTTTCTTAGGATATAGAACTATTTTTAGGAGCATAATTGTAGAACTACTTATCTCTAGCATGTTATATGATCTTTTAGGGCTTGAACTATTATTAGATTAGCATATGAAATTTGTTTTAAAGTTCATTTAATATTTGAAGCACAAACTATTAAGGATAAATTGTTGAGACTATGCATGTATGGCCTTTTTAAAGCTTTCTTTATTTATAATGTCATTTTGAATGAAACACAGTGTCTTCCAAGATGAATTTGAATAGTTTCAGTAGCCAATTTCCATTTTGTATGCTCATATGGTAGAATAATAACTTGCGCAAATTGGATTATGTCATTGGACTTCTCTATTTTTCTGAAAGGTTATTATTTTATTATAGTATGTTGTATTAGGAGGGAGAGTTCATGTAATTTCTAAATTTTTTTCTATTGCCATTAGAAATATTTATGTTTGATCAGACCTTAATGCACATTGCCTGAGAAAAGATTTGAAAGTCTACATTGTGCTTGTTATTAGCCTTTTTTGTTTGTTTTCTTTCCAACAATGAAGGGTTGTGGCATTCTATGTCTAATTATATCAATCATAGGAATGGTTGGGTTTGAAATGTTGTAAAAGAATTAATGCATTGCCATTTTTATGTTTTATATTTACATTTCCTTTTACCCTTTTCTCCAAACCCCCAAAGAAAAGATGAATTTCTATAAAAATCTTGGAGGTGTTCAGTGAGGTGCAATTTGGTCCCCCACTCACTGAATTTCCCATAAGTCTGTTGGAGAGGTACAAGCTTTGATGATCAATAGTTCTTTTTCGGGCACACCTGGTGGGACAAGAAGTTTTCTGAATGCTTGATTAGAAGTTAGAAATATTTCTTTAATTAGGCTAAGGAAACTGGAATTTTCATGGCTAAAGTCCAAACAAGAGCATCTTCGAGAGGTCACTTCTAATACTCTCAGTTACCTACCTCAGTACCTAGAAGGAGAAGACTTATAGGTTTTGTATCACTTGCAAGGAGCAATAGAGAAAGAAGGAAGAGCCCAATCTCTAGAGCCTTATCTACTCCACCTAGAGGCTAAAACTTCCAAATAAGAATACCTATATACCTGATTCATAGGAATATTTTTCTATGGCTCATGTACCTCCCCCTGCTCCTAGAAATTTCATAACATAAGATAGCGACAATCCGCTTCAACCACCCACACCCCCAAATGTATGGCCTACCATACCTACTAACACCCTCAAGGATATTCCAAGATTCTCTGGAGAAGACTTCAAAACCCCTTTCGAACACCTTCAAGATATAGAGGAAGTATGTAGGGTACATAATATATTGGAGGAGAAAATTGCCTGGAGGCTGTTAGCTGCCTCTTTCAAAGGAAAGACCAAGATTGGTATCGATCTTTGACCTTGGGATCTATCATCTCTTGGGATCAACTTGGAGAATGACTATGTGAACACTTCTCAAAGAAGGGAGACCAATCTTTGTTGCTACAACAACTAATTACCATCAAGAGAGCTCCATAAGAAGCCATGAGTGACTTTAACACCAAATTTCACAAGACTTGGCAAAGGATCCTTGTAATTTCTCAACCCCAAGTTGTGATGGCATTCATGTTCTATCTGAAGGCTCTCAATCCAAACATCATAGTTATGATATCTTCCATGGGAGGGGATATCTTGCTTGACGCATATAATGTGGTAGTGCACATAGAGAATAGTCTAATTGATGCTAGGAAGCTTCTGCCTTGACCTTTGATGCTAGTATTTGAAAAAATATCTGATACCCCTTAGGAAGAAGCTACTCCAAGCACTTCCACTGCACAACTAACATCGGTCACTTCACAATATATGTACGTGTACCTTGCCGCTCAAACAAGCACCTCGGGCTCTTCCTTGAGCAATCGCAATAGACATTATCGACATGAAGAATCTCATGTGAAATTTCATTAATGAGTTGGTCATCATCAAGTGACAACAAGTAACAACTTCAAAGTAGACTATGCAGGACTATGGCAGAGGAAGGTCATCTTATCAACAAAATCCATACCAAGGACCCTTGAGAGGAGGTCAACAAACATCATCCACAAACCAGATAGTTCTAATCACCATGCTGCTATAGACGGTCAAAGAAAACTTGAGTAAGGAGATAATTCTAGGCCAGAACAATTTGGAAAAAGATGAGAATGAATGGTGCTCCCTGTGCAACGACAACCATATGCCCCAAAATTTCCCAAGAGGGAATATGCAATAGAGGATAGTAAAACAAAGAAGCAAGGGAGTGCTTCTGAATACAAATGAAGATGAGTCTCCCAAAATGAAAAATTCTCACTTCAGAGCACAAATACAAGGAATGTCTTTGGAACAAGAACTAGATATTGTGCCCAACCAAGCTCTGTTTCCCTGGATGAAAGAAGAAGATGTAGTGTTCGCAAATCAATCTCTGATGACTAGTGTCCTGATAGAACCCTCAAAAGACTTTTTTTCCATCTTAAACCCTTGTTACATTTGGATGTAGGGTTGTTATATGAGGGTTTAGGGTTTTATGCATTATAAATTCTTATCAAGTTTTATTTGGTCATTGACTCCTTACTGCTTGTTGCCAGTCATTTTAAAACATCTTATATCATTCACTGTCATCTGGTAATTTGTCTGTCAAGCCTAAGTCTAGGTCTTCTATTTTATAAGGTTGAGTAAAGGATCTTTTGGCCTTTACATCCTTTGCATTTCATGAATTAGAAGTTTTCACACCTATTATTCTCATGTCATCCTATGGATCCCCTTCATTAGAAAAACTTAAGTGCATGTGTTTGAAGGTTTCCACTTAAGTCCCGACGGTCATTTTACTTTGTCGCTCATCATTGATTTCTTCAAAAGTGCATATTTTGAATTGGTGATGAGCGATGAAGCTATATCCTTATGCTATAAATCATCACAAATAGCTACCAGAGCCCTTAAATCAAATGCACAATGAGTGATGTTCTTTGTATTATTAAAGGATCATTCATCGCTAATGGCTTTCAAGCTATCAAATTTGTAATAGTGATGAGCGATGCCCTGAACCTATGTTCTTGTGTTCTTATGACTCATCATGGATGGTCATAAAGTGGAAAATTTGGATCAGTGATGAGTGATATGATATGATTTCCTTTACATCACATGATCGTGGATATGTTCTAAATGCTAAGTCTCACATTAGTGATACACGATGTACGATGCAGATTTTAAATCCTCTCATTGCTAATTGCTCATAGACTATATGAGGAGAATTAGCAATGTGAAATGTCCTTATGTTTTATCACCCATCATGAATTCATTTCAAAGCTTAAGTTTGAATTAGCGATGAGAGAGGGTGTTCTCTAAAATGTTTTCTTTCGATAATTATATGATGAGATCTTATGAGCGATGTATTTTGTGCCATTTATTTTTATGTAGGTGTGCAATTATTAATCTAATGCCTTCACTACATCTCCCATTACTGATAGGAACCTAGGTGCAAAGTTTTAATTAGTGATGTGTGATGGAGGGATGGATATGATCAAAGGACAAGCTGCAGAACCAAGGGCTGAATTTTCATTGTGGGAATGTTTACATCGTTGATGAGGCTGATAAAGGATAAGATGCATCTGCCATAGGAGATGACTATTGATGGAATATGCAACATGGTAGGATCCTGAGGATTCAGCATAAAGCAAAAAATGAAAGCAACGAGAAGACTAAAGAACTGTTGATGCAGTTTTAAAATAGGATGATCCAATGGACTAATAATCATTGCATGAATAATTTCATCGCTAATTGCACCCTAACACTTGGGGAAGATCAGTGATGAGCAATGAAGTGTATAAGGAAATTTTCTCTCTAAGAAGAACTAGTCTTGTGTAGTTCACCGATATTAATGAAAAGCATGGATTAGGTTGGTGATACATGCTGATTGAAAAATTGCAACACCTTAGCGAGCATCACTTTTTTCTATGAGAAAGTTGCTAAAGGTATAAAAAACAAGGCTTAGATCACCAAGGATGAAGTTCTAATTGCTTTAAGATCAACGGCCTAGATTTAGAGCTGAGTTTTTAAGTTATCAAGTCACTTGTGTGAGGAAATCTCGAACAATTAATTCTACATTCTTCAAACTACCTATTTAATATAGATTTCTTCTTTTATCACCTTTGTCATAATTTAGTATGTAGTGAATGAGAGGTGTGGGCTAGTAAGGAATTGTGTGAGTATTAATTTTTTCTTAGGAAGTAGAAATTCTTGTCCTAGGTAAGTAGGTTTGTCATGGTGGTTCGAGAGTTTGAGAAGCTGAGTATGCTTGACTCTAAGGAAGATGCTCTTGAGGATGAAATTGAAACACAAGGAGCTCTTATACGCCAAAAGGTAGAATGGGACTTAGTAAATTCAAGAAGTATGGTGATAAGGAGAATTACCGTCTATAGGGCCACATAGTTTCAAAATAATTAGTCAAACACAAGGAGAAGAGGATGGTGGAATATAAAAAAAGGAAAAAAAAAGGAGAGTAAACATTGTAAGGCTTATCCAGAAGAACGTAATTCTCCATGTGAGGTTTCTAACAACCCTTTAGATTGTGAGGGTGACATTAATCCAGAGGGTGATTATTATGCCCTCTCCATGGTACCATTAGGGGGTTCTAACAAGGAGGTGGTGATAGTTTCTCCAGTTCCACCATGACCAAAATGTGGGCAAATATCCTCTGAGGTTGATGACCCAGAGTGATGACTACGCCCTACTTTTTTTTTGGTGAAACCATGTCCCTTCTATTAGGATTCTCTCATTTAGCACTCATGTTATTTCTTGTTTATAGTGCTAATGTGGAATGTTTTCCTGCTAGTGTGTAGGAGAAGTTGTAGACTAAATTACCTTGGTGGCATGTATGTTGTTTCCGTACGATATATAGGTTTGTATTGAAACTGCTATTTGAGAATCTTCTTTGGTCAAGAAGGATGAGGATTCAACACGGTTGCAACATACTCTACCTTTTAAAGAATTGGCATGTATTCATTCAAGGAATATGGAATGTGGTCTTTTACCCTTCCATTTTCCTTAAATGATTGCATGTAACTAACTAGGAATGTCTTGAATTCTAGTGCAAATGAAACGAAATGAAAATGTAATTAAGCTTGACGCTTGTTGCTCCCTTATTCTATAAAAGGGATATTAGGGCTTATTACATGGGTTGGATTCTCAAATCAAAATAGGGTTTTAGGGTGAAGGCTAAGTTCAGGAAAGGCACTTTAAATAGAATATTGGTAATAGGCTAGTAGTCTATCTTGGATATGCAATCTTGTATGTATTGATCTTAAATAAGTTTTATAGAAATTATTGATATTGAAACAAATATTAGTCTAGAAGCCAATACTCTCCTATGTACATTCTTTACAACTTATAAATGAGAAATAATAAGGATGTTATAATTTATCTTCAGATATTCCATTTGAATGTATTACTTTGTTTTCATCTTTAATTCAAGGAGTTAATTAAAATGCTTGAATAGGATTAGAAACTTTGTAAGGAATTTCTTAGGATTCATAAGAAGTAAATGTTTTAGGCACAGTGAGTTTTCATAAATGCAAAGCAGTATGCAAATAGTTCACCTATCTCTAAATTGAGTAATTTGTAAATTACTAATTCTTACATATTTGACTCCATTGGTCCAATTGATGAGACACTAGTCATTTTGTCAGAAAATCTTGCATAAAATGAGAAAATAGTGTTCCAGACCCTGGACTTAAGATGAGATAATATTCAATTAAAAATATTTTCAAGGATAGTGTAGCTAGGGATCATCTCCAATTCCTAGAAAATACCTGGTCACTCACTTGAAAATCTGCCAAATCTTTAGTGAGAAGGATTTTATTTGCAATAAATAGGAATCAATCTGTGTATGAATGTGTTACTAGTCAAATATACTTCACAAAAACAAAATTGGGATCACCCTCGTAGGTTTCACAGAGCTTAAAGTGAAGGAGTAAGGATCATAAAATCCTATGGTCATTGTGTTGGCCACTAACACAATAGTTCTTCATCATAGGAGTTGGCTAATTTATAGAGAATTGCTTGGTTCTATTGGAAAAATCACCAATAGAAATGGCGAATCTACTAGGGGTTAACTTGAGAAATTTTTGATGGAAGATCATCTAGCCTTAAGAGTCAAGATTTTGGTGAATTTGAACATTTGTTACAAATATTGAAGTAATTCATGCTTGGAGAAAGAAGCTTTTTCTATGATCTTGAAGGCTGCATGATCTGTTGTGCTCCGCTGGTGAAAAGAACTTAGAAGGATATTCATAATTAAAGAAGCTTCATATTTCTTGAAGTTCAATCCTCTGTGAAAAGAGGTGGCGACTCTGTCAAACTAATCTGATGAAGATGTGAAGAACATTTCATATCTACAAACATTTCTAGTCAGGAAGAACCCTTTACTGTACATATCTAGGTATTATTTAGTTTTTGGTTTTCAAGAAAGATAAATCTATGTATGAAAACCATAACTATTAAGTCCTATAAACATTTGATTCCCTATTAAGTGATTCAGCACTAACGAAGGGAAATAGTAGTGATAGTCTTGCATACTTTTGAGTTATAAATTGTAGTATCTACTATGAAGTGATGCAGGCAATACTCTTGAAGAAACCCATTTAGTAGGTCTTAAGCAAGTAGAGAAAAAAAAATTCATTGTAATAGCTTAAGATTATATTATAAGAAAATTTGAGTTTCCCTGTAACTATAGAGTAAGTTGAAAATGCTTGCAAGGGTTTAGGACAAAATGCATCAATATATGCATCCTTGTATGGTTCCTAGTGCAATCATGGTTTGTAATCAGCCCCTATCATGTAATAAAATAAGTTTCAGCATCAAGAGGTACATGGCCATAAATTTTGATGGCATTTGTAGTTCCCCAAATGTTATTCCATATGAAATAAAAAATGAGCTACTAAAGTTCAATGGTACAAAGTGTGAATCGGCCAGTAAGCATTTGCAACAATTCAACAATTTAATGGATGAATTTGAGGTAGATCATGATGATGTAATCATCAGGTTGTTTGTTTAGTTTTTGAAAGGAGATTCAAGAGATTGGTTCTTTAATTTACCAACATGCTCTAACTATTCTTGGAGTGAGTTCAAAGTAGTGTTCATGGAGTAGTTTGGTGAAAGAATCAATGCTAGTTCTTTGCTCAATAAATTTATGAACATTGAGAAAGAGGAAGGCAAGTTGGTCCCAACATTTAACTAGAGATTTTCTAAGACATTGAAGGATATTCCTAATGTTTTGGGACTAAGTGATGCAATATGTTTGGTTGTTTATTTGGGAGATTTTGATAATGAGATGAGCTATCTACTGAGGGATAACAATCCCAAAACCTTACATCAAGCATATGGGATAGCCATGAACATTAGAAACAACCTAAATTATGGAATGCACAAGGGTCATTTGAATACAAGTGTTGGTTAAAATAAGACACCAAATGTTGATAAAAGGTGTAAGTTAGAAGTTAAGAATAAATATCAGAGCTCTTACATCCCTATTGTTTCAGTTTTTACATCATTTCATAATGCTGAGATCACACTAGCCCTGATATGAGCTATGATTCAAATCATGAGATGTATGCACCTATGGATTGCATTCATGAAGTTTCAAATGCACTATATAGCACAACTGGTAAAGAGATGCAAATAATTTCAAATATTTGGCATATCACACCTTGTAATAGAATTATTAGCTATTCAAGTGATGAGGTCATAGAGAAGGTCCATTTGAAGTCTCATGGTTCAAATGAATCTAATAACTTGTTTGATGATAAGAGTGATAATGATATGAGTACATTCTCACATGATCAGGTTGTGCATTGTGATGAGAATTTGAGTAATAGGATGCCACCATTTTTAGGTGATAGTGCTATATAGCTTGAATATTTTCTTGACTTTGATATCTCAAATTGTGTGAACATGACAAAAATTTCAAATATATGCACTAAACAATTAGAGGATGAAATAAAGGATAGCATTGGTTTCTATGAGTTTAGGGCTGATTGTGATTATACTTATGAAGAGGACACTGATTGTGGTGTTTCAAAATATATTGATGATATGAAGGATTGTGACCTTCATGCTGAGGATGTTGGGGTTCTTATGGCAACAATGAATGTAATAGAAAACCCCTTATTTGGTGAGCCTCCACCTTCATCAGTTGATAAAAATGATCCTTATTAGTGCAAGGATAATCCACTTTTCATTGATAACTTTGATGATGCATCTAGAACAAAGTTAAAGTGTTGCCTTATGCAAACAAAGCAACACATTGATGTTCTCCTTGAGGTAATTTCTTATGAATGTTTTACATTTGATACAAATGTTGTAGACAAGGTTGAGTATCATGATGCCAACTACTTGAAGGAGTATGAGTACTTTCAGTTTCTAGTTCAGTTGGAAGGTATTTTGATGAAGCATGACAATGAGATAAATGAGAAGGAATGTTATTTTCAGTACGCGTATGCTTCATATAATAGAAATAACACATATTTGTCATGTAACAATGAAATAATTTAGTTTATCCCTGATTGTACAATAAAAAATAACAGAGATTACATTGGCAATGTTATTATCAGAAAGGTTGTGAGAGATGTTAATGGCAATGATTGTAATCAAGTAGACTAAAGAGTGCATACTACAATTTGCACCTTTGAAGAAATTTTCTAGTTGGTTGGGTGGAGATTGGATCTCCATCTCCAAGTCTTTTTGGTCTATGTAAATCTTGTACATGGGTATGTGTAGGATCATGATGGACCAAAAAGTGGCAATATTATGAGTATTTCTAGGGTATGTGGCAATATTATGAGGATTTGTAGGGTATGTGGCAATATTGGAATTATGACTAAAGTATTGATCGATACACTGATTGAAAAACATCTATAACTTTCAAACGGTATCACATTTTTTGAATCTGAAACATGCATCACATTCTATGCTTCACATACTATAGGATTAAAAAATAAAAAAATAAATTTCATGAAGTTTGGACCAAGTTAAGGTGGTCAGACATACGAGTTTTTATATTTTTTAAAATTTGTAATAAAAAAATCATAATTAATTATTTACTTGGAAAAAAATACAAAAAAATATGCATCACATCTGGGCATGAGTCCTCTACTTATATATAAAATATTATAAAAAAATATTATCATTTTATTATGGTTAGGGTGGCCAGACAGACACCTACTTCTTATTCTTTCGCTAAAATTTAAGTACTACTGCATTGAAATTTTAAATTTTCAACAAATGGATTTTATTTATTTTTAAATAAACCTAGTAGTTTAGAAACTAAATTTAGTTTTCTACAGATTCTATTCTTACATATTTTTGAAATAATATAGATAACTTATTCAATTTTTTATGTCAAGTTGCCTAAAACTTATTTTTCTGATTTTTTTGCCACTTAAGGGCTTGATTTTTCCACGATGATCCTGCACAAACCCACATATGTTGTTTCTTTTGTTTTGTTCTTGTGCCTAGTCTGCTTCACCCAAAATTTTGGGATCTCACCATGCTTGCAGGAGGGATGCATCCCCAGTCAGAGCCACTAATGGAACCCTCAAAATATTTTTCTTTTCCATCTTAAACTCTTGTTACAATTGGATGTAGGGTTGTTATCTAAGGGTTTAGGGTTTTATTCATTATAAATTCTTATAAGGTTCTAATTGGTCATTGAATCCTTATTTCCTATTTCCAGTCATTTTAAAACATCCTATATCATTCACTGTCATCTAGTAAACAGTCCCTCAGGCCTAAGTCTGGGTATTCTATTTTATAAGGTTAAGTAAAGGATCTGTTGGCCTTTACATCCTTTGCATTTTTTGACTTAGAAGTTTTCAAGCCTATTATTCTCATGTCAACCTATGGATCCCCTTCATTAGAACAACTTAAGTGCACATGTTTTAAGGTTTCCACTTAAGTCCTGAGGGTCATTTTACTTTGTCGCTCATCACTAATTTCTTCAAAAGTGCATATTTTAAATTGGCGATGAGTGATGAAGCGATATTCTTATGCTATTGCTCATTGCAAATAGCTGCTAGAGCCCTTAAATCAAATGTGTGATGAGTGATGTTCTTTGTATTATTGAAGGATCACTCATTGCTAATGGCTTTTGAGGTTTCAAATTTGTAATAGTGATGAGCAATGCCTCGACCCTATGTTCTTGTGTTCTTATTGCTCATCATGGATGGTCATAAAGTGGTAAATTTGGATTAGAGATGAGTAATATGATATGATTTCCTTTACATCGTGTGATTTTGAATATTCTCTAAATGCTAAGTCTCACATTAGCGATACACGATGCATGATGCACATTGTAAATCCTCTCATGTCTAATTGCTCACAAACTATATTAGGAGAATTAGCGATGAGCAATGCCCTTATGTTTTATCACCCATCAAAAATTCATTTCAAAGCTTAAGTTTGAATTAGCGATGAGCGAGGGTGTTCTCTATAAGTTTTTCTTTCACCAATATGATGAGATCTTATGAGTGATGTCTTTTGTGCCATTTATTTTTATGCATGTGTATGAGTCTTAATATGATGCCTTCACTTCATCTATTGTCATTGATAGGAATCTAGGTGCAAAGTTTGAATTAATGATGCATGATGGAGGGATAGATATGATCAAAGCTGGACAGGCCACAAAACTAAGGGATGAATTTTCATCATGGGGATGTTTACATCGCTGATGAGGCTGATAAAGGAAAAGATGCATTTGTGATAGGAGATGACTGTTGATGAAATAGGCAATGTGGAAGGATCCTGAGGATTTAGTGTAAAGGAAAAAAGGAAAGCAGTGAGAGTACTAAAGAACCATTGATAAAGTTTTAAAATAGGTTGATTTAATGGACTAATAGTCATTGCATGAATAATTTCATTTCTAATTGCACCCTAAAACTTGGGGAAGATCAACAATGAGTGATGAAGCATATAAGGAAATTTTCTCTCTAAGAAGAACTAGTCTTGTGTACTTCATTGATATTAATGAAAAGCATAGATTAGGTTGGTGATATATGTTGATGGATAGGTCACAACACTTGAACTGGCATTGTTGTTTTCTATGAGCAATTGCTAAAGGCATAAAAAATAAGGCTTAGATCACCATAGATGAAGTTTTAATTGCTTTAAGATGAATGGCCTAGATTTAGAGTCTAGTTGTTAAGTTATCAACTCGCTTGCGTGAGGAGCTCTTGAATCATTAATTTTTGATCCTTCAAACTACCTATTTAATGCAGATTTCTTGTTGGTCACCTTTGTCATAATTCAATATGAAGTGAATGAGAGGTGTGGGTTAGTAAGGAATTGTGTGAGTATTAATTATTCTTGAGTTAGGAAGTAGACATTCTTGTCCTAGGTAAGTAGGTTTTCCATGGAGATTTGAAAGTGTGAGAAGTTGAGTTTGCTTGAGTTTGAGGAAGATGCTCTTGAGGATGAAATTGAAACACAAGGAGCTCTTGATATGTGAAAAGGTAGAATGGGATTCAGGAAATTCAAGAAGTATGGTGACAAGGAAAATTACCGTGTACAGGGCCACATAGTTTCAAAAGAATTAGTTAAACACAAGGAGAAGAGTATGGTGGAATATAAAGAGAAGGAAAAAAAGGAGAGTAAGCATTGTAAGGCTTATTTGAAAGAACATAATTCTCCATGTGAGGTTTCTAACAACCCTTCAGATAGCGAGGGTGACAGTGATCTAGAGGGTGATTATTATCCCCTCTCCATGGTACCATTAGGGGGTTCTGACAAGGAGCTAGTGACAGTTTCTCCAGTCCCACCATGAGCAAAACGTGGGCAAGTATCCTCTAAGGTTGATGACTTAGAGTGATGATTGTGCCCTATTTTTGGTTTTGATGAAACCATGTCCCTTCTTTTAGGATTTTCCCTTTCAACACTCATGCAATTTCTAGTTTATAGTGCTGATGTGTAATGTTTTTGGGCTAGTGTGTAGGAGAAGTGCTAGAATACATTACCTTGGTGGTGTGTATGTTGTTTCCAAATGATATACAAGTTTGCACTGAAACTGATATTGGAGAATCTTCTTTGGTCAACAGGGATGAGGATTCAACATGGTTGCAACAAACTCTACCTTTTGAGGAGTTGGCATGTCTTCATTTAGGGAATATGGAATGTGGTCTTTTACTCTTCCATTTTCCTTAAATGATTGCATGTAACTAACTAGGAATGTCTCAAATTCTGGTGCAAATGAAATGAAATGTAAATTTAATTAAGCCTAATGATTGTTGCTCCCTTATTCTATTAAAGAGATATCAGGGCTTATTACCTAGGTTAGATTCTCAAGTAAAAATAGGGTTTTAGGGTGAATGCTAAGTTTAGGAAAGGCAATTTGAATAGAATACTTGTAATACGCCAGCAGTTTGTCTTGGATATGAAATCCTGTATGTATTGATCTTAAATAAGTTTTATAGAAATCACTAATATCAAAACAAATATTAGTCTAGAAGTAAATACTCTGCAATGTGTATGTTCTTTACAAGTTATAAATGAGAAATACTAAGGATGTTAGCAATTATCTTCAAATGTTCCATTTTATTGTATAACCTTTTTTTCAGATTTAACTTAAGGAGTTAATTAAAATGCTTGAATATGGTTATAAAATTTCTAAGGAATTGCTTAGGATTCATTAGATGTAAATGTTTCAAGCACAATGAGTTTTCATAAATGCAAAGCAGTATGAAAATAGTCCATCTATCTCTAAATTGAGTAATTTGTAAATTACTGATCCTTACATATTTGACTTCGTTGCTCCAATTGATGAGACACTGGTCATTTTGTCAGAAGATCTTGCATAAAATGAACAAATAGTGTTTCAGGCCGTGGACTTAAGATAAGACAATATTCAATTAAAAATATTTTCAAGGATAGTGTAGGTGGGGATCATCCCCAATTCCTAGAAAATAGTTGGTCACTCATTTGAAAATCTGCCAAATCTTTAGTGAGAAGGATTTTATTTGCAATAAATAGGAATCAATCTATGCATGAATGTGTTACTAATCAAATATGCTTCATGAAAAAAAATTGGGATCTCCCTCCCAAGTTTCACAAAGCCTAAAGTGAAGGATTAAGGATGATAAAATTCTATGCACTCATTGTGTTAACCCAAGAGTTCTTCATCATAGGAGTTGGCTACTTTTTAGAGAATTGCTTGGTTCTGCTAGAAAAATTACCAAAATGTTCCACAAATGTAGTTGGTTTATAACACAAGGTCCAAAAGAAGGCTCATGGGAGAATACGTGCAACAACCTTTGCCATGTCCTCTACCATGCCAACCACACCCACAAGAAAAATAGGCTTCATCACTTGACATCTAACCTTTTTTGTGGCCACATGATCTTCCATTGGTAGAGAAGGAGGCGAGTCAGACACCAAGCCCAGTCACAAAAAAATTCTTCCTTCTAAAGCCAAGAGAAATACCACCTTACAAGCCTAAGACTCAATTGGTCAAGATGCTCAATGTAGTGGAACAACTAAAGAAGGCAACTACCAATGTATCATTGTGGGACATCATATCTATTCCCAAACAAAAGATATTGCTTCTAGAAGCATTAAAGAAAGAAGAAAAAACCCAACAGGTGGATGTGACTCAATTGTGCATCCAAAGTAAAGATAAAGGATCTATGTCACCCCCTCAAGCTCCAAAAGCAACAGCTTATGCAAATGATGTGGGCAATAGAAATGAGAAAGAGGTAAGCAAGTGAAATACCACACCCTTATTTTTAACACTTATTGTGGGAGATAATATTTTGCATAATAATATGATTGATTTGAGGGCTAGCATGACTGTCATGCCAAAAAAAGTGGCAGATGTCTTGAAACTTAAATATGAGCCACTGGAAAAAGGAATCATGCAACTAGATAGGAAGAAGGTTCTAACTGTCAATCGGATAAAGGATCTATCTCTGACCCTCTTCTCATGTCAAAGAAAAATAGTCATGCAAGAAGTGGTAGTGATAGAAATTCCCCTGGTCTTCAGATTGTGTCTTTCAAGAGATTTCATAGCAAAGCATAGCGGATACTTGGCGCTCGACCAAGCCCACCTAATATTGAGAACCAAACACAGTGTGAAGATGAAGATTCTATCTGAATCTTTGCATCTTGGACACATTGCGAACAACGTAGTCCCATGCTTTGAGTTGACACATACTTCCATCTCTTATCAAGAGAGATATTACGTGGAAATGCTAGAAGATGAAGAAGATACAAGTGATCAGACTCTCGAAGAAGAGGTTTTACTCAACTAATTCATTGACTCCAATCCATTCGGAAACTTCCATGCAAAAGGGTTAGTTACCTATGTGATTTTTGATGATGACTAGGTCTTTTTGAAATTAATGAAGAATTAGGAGGAATTCGATGATCTGGGTGATAATCATCTATGGACCCTATATTTTGATGGTGCCAAGTGAAAAGTTGGCTCTAGAGTGGGTGTCCGACTAGTGTCTCCGACAAGATTGGAAATCCTCAAAGCTTACCATTTTCAATTCTCATGCTCCAAAAATGATGTCAAATATGAAGCCTTAGTTCATAGGTTGATTCTTGTAGAGAAACAAGCACAAGAATAATACAAGCTTTCAGAGATTTAGACTAATGGTGAGCCAAGTTTGTGGATAAGCAACTCAAAAAAACACAAGGATGAGATCTTATAGACATCGAGTTTGGGATCTTATTGAGAGTTTTGAAGCTTTCAATATACAAGTTATTCCTTGATCAAAAAATAATTTTGCTAACTAGATGGCTTTTGTCAGCTCACAATTTGAACAGATCTCTGACCCAACATAGTAGAGTGTGGTGCGAGTCATTGTTTGACCCTCAATTCCTAACAATGATCAGAATTGGTAAGTCTTTGATGACAACATCCAAATTTCTTCCTTCATACATAAATCAAGGACAAATTCTGACTATTCACCACTAGGAGAAAAATTTCTTGAGGAACAACTCATCCAGTTGAAAGGGAACAAGCTCCCTCAAGGATTAATTTATATTGAAAATATCTTTGATTGTGAGGATGCAAGAAATAGCAAGCAAATTTTTATTGTAGATGCAAGGGATTATGAAGAGCTCAATGTTTGAAGTGGCAGGAAGTTGAAAGTCGGAAGAGAAGTGCCTCACAAGTACAAGAAAAGACTGAAGGACCTATGCTTCAATTATTATAGGGTTATTGTTTGGACCTATGATGATCTTAGTGGATATGACCCAAGCATAATTCAACATACCATTGACTTGGCGGAAGGATCCAAACCCATCTAACAGAAGCAAAGTCTAGTTAACTCAAAGGTCAAAGCATTGATGGCACAAGAGCTCACCAAGCTGGTTGAATCAAAGATCATATACCCTATCAAACATTCTACCTGGGTGTCAAATCTAGTTCGAATCCAAAAAAAGAATGGAGATATCTAACTTTGTGTTGATATTTGGGACTTGAATAAGGCCTCGTTAAAATACCATTACCCCTTGCCTTTAATGGAGTAGAATTTATAGACTGTGGCTGGATCCCAGATGTTCTCTTTGCTAGATGGTTTCTTAGGATATAACCAAGTCTATTTCAAGGAATCCAACCAACATAAGACAATGTTTACCACTAAGTGGGGAACATTTGCATACTCAAAGATGTCATTCAGACTTTCCAATGCTGGTGCAACTTTTCAATGAGCTATGGATATCTCTTTCAAGGGATTAATCAACATGATTATCCTTATTTATCTGGATGACCTAACGGTCTTTTCAAATCAAAGGATGATCATTTTGATCATCTAGAGAAGGTCTTCTAGAGATTCCAACAATCCAGTATTTCTTTGAATCCCAAAAAATGTTTCTTCAAAGTACCTCAAGGTAATCTCCTCAGATTTGTAGTGTTGAAGGAGGGAATAACAATAGACCTTGAAAGGGTTAGATCTATAATGGAATCACCTCTACCGGTAAACCAAAACAGACTGCAATCTTTTCTAGGGAAGATCAATTTTGTTAGTAGATTCATATCAGATTTTGTAGGCATTGCAAGACCAATCAAATTGATGCTTAAGAAGAACCTACTTTTTAAGTGGACCCCTGAAGGTAAGGAAACTTTTGAGTAGCTAAAGATATCCCTCTCTGAATCCCCGATGTTGGTTAAACCTAATTTTTCCAAATACTTTCTACTCTATGTGTATAGTGGCCAATATAACATAGCTTCAGTACTCACCCAAAAGTGTAAGGAAGATAATGAAGAGAATCCTATTGCATTCCATTCAAGGACCTTGAAAGGTTACTAAGCCAGGTATAATTTTGTAGAAAAGTAGGCTTTTTCCACTATCAAAAGTTTAAATAAATTTTGACATCTGGTGTCGGCCAACACGATCACTATTCTTGTAGCACATCCTAGTGTGCAAGAATACATTACAAGAAGGAGAGATAATAGAAAAAAGGGAAAATTGGATCACTAAGATCCTAGAATATGATGTGGAAATTATACCAACCAAGGTGGTTCAGGGAAGAGGCTTGTGTGATTACATTGCACAAGAATCAAATTCTGAAGTTGGTCTAGGGAGACCAATGAAGTCTACTCAAACCAATTCGAGTTTGAAGAGTCTTGGGTGGCTGATCAGACACAGTATATGCAAAAGTGATACTACCCGACTAGCCTTTCACTTCATAAATGGAGATACTACCAAATGCAAGGCACTAGGTATGTATTAATTGAGGGTGTATTATTTAAGAGGAATTATGATGGTGTACTACTTTGATGTATTGACAAACTATAGGTGGAAAGAGTTCTTAATGAATTCCATCATAGTCTGAAGGGTAGACATTTCTTTGCCAAGACTACTGCCTTAAAAATCATATGAGCAAGATATTATTGGTAGTCCATGTTTGCTAAAGCACACCATCTAGTGCAAAAGTGTACCCAGTGCCAGTATTTCAATGGAAAAAGAAAGAATGTCGCTTTTCCCTTGATCCTGATCGTAATTGAGGAATCCTTTGCTCAACGGGGTCTAGATTTTATCAAAATGAAAAATCCTATTTGTTGTCCTAGACATAAGTGGATCATCATGGTGACTGACTACTTCATGAGGTGGACAGAGGTCATAGCCCTAAAAAGTGCCACAGAAGGGGAAATTGTCAATTTCCTTGAAGAGCTAGTAGCTGGATTTGGCCTACCTAAGACCATCATATCGGACAATGCCCAAGATTTTGTAGGATCAAGACTATTAGATTTTTCTATCAGACACAAGATTTTCCTTAAGCTTTCATCAAATTACTACCCACAAGGTAATGGGTTAGCAGTATCAACCAAAGAAAATGCAATTAGGTAAATCAAGCGCATTGGGTCAGAATGACAAAGGGATTAGCACAAGCATCTATGAGTTGCTCTATGGTAGACCGAATTACTCCCAAGAAAATTTTGAGGACTTCCCCTTATGAAATGGTATATGGAAAAGAGGTAGTTTTACCTATCTCCATAGAGATTCCTGCCTTACAACTATTGAAAGCTTTGGAAATTGAAGAAAGCAGCGGAATGGAAGTATGACTAGTAGAGCTCCTTAAGCTAGAAGAAGATAGATAAAAATCATACGAAACCATGATAAACCATCAACAAACAATAAACTGGTGGTTTGACAAAGGGTATGTGCAGGATCATCATAAAAAAAATAGGCCCTTAAGTGGTAAAAAATTCAAAAAAAATACAGTTAGGAAAGTTGATGTAAAAATTTGAATAAGTTATCTATACTATTTCAAAAATATGTAAGAATAGAATATGTAGAAAATGGAATGTATTTTCTTAACTACTAGGTTTGTTTAAAAATATATATAGATATTTGGTGAAAATTTAAAATTTCAATGTAGTGGTACATTAATTTTAGGGAAAAAATAAGTAGGTGTCTGTTTGACCACCCTAACCAGAATAAAATAATAATATTTTTTTATAAAATTTTTCATATAAGTAGAGGACTCATGTCCTGATGTGATGCATATTTTTTTATAACTTTTTTCAAATTAAATAATTAATTATGAATTTTTTATTACAACTTTTAAAAAATATAAAAACTCGTATGTCTAACCACCTTAACTTGGTCAAAACTTCATGAAATTCAATTTTCTTTTTTTAATAGTCTATTATACGAAGCATAGAATGTGAGACATGTTTTGGATTCAAAAAATGTGATACAATTTGAAAGCTATAGATGTTTTTCAATTAGCCTATCAATCAAGACTTTAGTCGTAATTTGAATAGAAAATGAATAATAATTAGTTATTAAATTCAAAGTAAAGCATAATTTATATCGTTGGAAAGCTGAGAATCTCCTTTAAAAACCCTTTTCGTTTCATCAATTTTGGGTAAAAAAAATAGTCGTTAGACACATACCCATCATATTGCCACTTTTTGGCCCATCATGATCCTGCACATACCCCAAGAGAACTTCTAATCCAGAATTCAAAAAAGGGAGCTTAGTTCTAAAGTACGATGAGCATACTGCAAAACCAAGGAAACACACAAAATTTGAAGTGCTATGGAAAGAACCCTTCCGAATTAGAGCATGTAAGGAAAGGAATGTGTATAAACTTGAGGACATGGAAGGAAACACTTTAAAGATATACCAGTGAATGGTATTTATCTAAATTCTTTCCATTGAAACACATAGTTATTTAAAAAAATTAATAGTTATGTACCATATGTAATTTTTTTTGTAAATACATTCTAATTTTGAGAATAAGCCATCTGAGAATAACAATGAAGAAACAAAAAGTTGTATTATGTTATATTCATCAAAAATTTACAATATAATGCAAGGAGCGAGGCTCAAATTTAAGCATGAGGCTTTCTTGAGAAACAACCAAAAGGAGTATCAAGAAAAGAGAAGCAAAAGGGTAGGCAATGTTCAAAAAATAGTAAAGCCTCCAGCCATTGTTGATAAAGGAAAGGGCTCGTTACCAGGTTCTTCTTCTTCTTCTTCTTCTCCTTTTTCTTCTCATTTGATGGATTGCAAAAAGGGGATAAAAACACAACACACACAAGCTACCCACAGCTTAGACCTAAGGTCTACTCACCATAACTCTACACCAGAAAGTCAAAGTGCTTCCTCTAGGAGAGTCACGAAATGTGCTCCACGTTGTACACTCGCAACAAAAAAGTGGCCACTGGTTGAGAACAATAGTGGTGTGTCTAAAGGTCCATGGTGCGGATGTAAAAAGGGAAGGGAAACCAGGGTACATCTATCCCAAAGTCCATGTGTCTACAATGATCCATGGCATTTGGGATACCAACGCCAAGGATAGCCACTTGCACTACCTTGCCAAGCCCTTCCATCAATGAAGTGTTGAACATCAGGTGGCACAACTCAATTATCATGGGCTTGGAAAAATTTAGGTCTAGCAGTGAGGCCACAAAGTAGGAAAGGACGATACAGTTGCTCTAGAGCTAGTTTTCATCGTTAATGAAGTCCTGACCAACTACCCACCTAAACACAACCATGATGAGGTGGTCACATTTCTTCACCAGGCACTTAATTCGGTCACTAGTGACCTCTCTCACAAAACAGTATTTTGGCCTCAGTGGGAGGAGCTGAATGGGAGTGCCTAAGCCAATAAAAATTCTTATATGTATTGAATTATGGTGGAAAGGGAATACGTGGAAAAATTTCTAAATTTAAGAGAGCATAATTTTGAATGAATGTTGCAAAAGGTGGCATAGTTATATATAGAAAGGTGAGCTGGCTAACTCAACCAACAAAAGGTCTATTTTTGGCTGGACGAAAATGGAAAATATCAAGGAAAAATGGAGAAGGGTAGATGAATCATATGGAGAATCTGACATAATTCCTTGAGAAATAAATTTGGGCATTGGGTGTAAATTCTTTTGTATGTCGATTGTTGACATGTGACCTTTTCCATCATCAGCGCCAGCCAGCCTCTAGTAATGAGAAAATACATGGATTAACGCACTAAACTATGAAAAACTAATGGGTACATATTTTCAAGAGTACCTTATATCACCTTAGCACATTTAACATAGCAAAAATATGCTTTTTGATGTAATGAGTTTATTTGTTAAAAAGGCGGCGAAGAGAATGTACTAATTCCATTCATGTGGTGTGTTTGAAATTTTTGAGGGATACAGATCTCAAATCCACATGTATCACCTCAGTGGAAACATTTAATAGACCAACAGTAATAGTGTAGCTTTAACTACATGTATGAGTTAGAGAGTTAACTGCACTCAAAATTAGATTTCTCCAAAGAAGTGAAAGGCAAGTTTCCATTATCGCTAAAGAATCTCTTTGCAATTTCCTCGTACAACCATGGCAGAAGCATCAAACTCTAGTAGGAAAGTCGTAGTTTCATGCATAAGGCCTGGTTACATTGATATTTTTGGGCATGACTCTTTCGCCATCATCCCAACATTACAGGAGTGGCCATTTGAGCACTGTAAGAGGGTGCTAGGTTTGATAAAAACATCCCAAAAGAGGCGGTGCAAGACCTCACCGAAAATGTTTTTGACTCTAAATTGTTAGCTAACCCTAAAATCCTTAAGGAAGGTGCATTTCAGAGAATGTTGGAGCATGAACCATCAGAATTTTTTGCATTTCGACTTTAGAATAGTGGCCTACCATAGTTTATGCTACCTACTATACATCCATGCCTAGATTTGGTTGATACATGTGCAAAAAATTATAACAAAAAGATAGAGGCCATTAAGGGTCATGGGCTTAAAGTAACCATTTCTGCCATGGACATACAAGATATGTTGTGCATCCCTACCACTTGGGGTGTTGAAATTTTGGATGAAGAGAAAATGGATGCCTTAGGGGATGACATGATCAAGAATTTTTTTTTATGAGGACGAGACAAAGGAAAGGTCAGAGAGAGGTCATCTTCTCTTTCCTCTTTCATGCAAGAAATTCAAGGACACACAATCTGTGTTCTCAATGCTCGCTTAGGTTTTTTTCCTTGACAATGATGAAGAGGTCAACCCCTCCTAGTTTGGCCTGAATTTCATGTTAAAAAGTTAAAGAATCCAGAGGTACTATGATTTTTGTTGAGGTAGTAGCTGGGAACATGAAGGAACAACTGAAGAACTATGGTAATGAATCTAAATTCAGGTATTTTTCTATCTTGACTCAATTTCTTTTGCATCATAATTTTGAATGGTTAGGGAGAAATGTAGCAGTTTCTAGACTAGATGAAAGGGGTTTTCTTCAACCAGTTTCTGCATGGACCAATGTGCTTTCAAATATAGTGGATCATTATCAATTTATAGATAACCTTCTAAGGCTAGCACTCCAATATTTGTTGCCTCACCCCATTGGCCATTTCTCTCAAGAGGTCATTGAATGGATATAAGATCCACTGACCCCATTGGATTATTTCTTGGGAAAGGATTTCACATTTATTAGATTTCATGGTTTTCCCAAGGAGCCTTTCCAACTTCCCAAATTTATAATAGACAGGGTCTTTGCATTGGATCCATGTTGCAAGCTAACTATTTTGGATAGGATTTATGGTGCTAGAAGGAACAAAACAAAGATTTACTCACTTCCCCTCATAATTGCTAAGAGTTAGGTAATACTGACTAAGTGGAATGCCAAGGACAAGATCACAAATTTACTGGTGGCCTTAGGGTTGGTCCTCATTTGCAACAAGTGGAATTATAACCCAAATGAGGTTTATAGTTTGAAACATGAGATTCAGGAGTACTTCGAGAGGAGGAGAAATATAGATCGAGAAAGCGCAGAGATATATATTGATCTGGCTCACATTCCATTCAACGGCCATAATGGTTAAGTTTCTATGAGCCGCAAGTAGAATATCAGGGGAACTTCTTGATGGGAAAATCCCTTAACACGCAGCTAAAGCATAGAGGATGGTCAGAGAGGAAAATGACAAACTTTTGTAGATTTCGACAGGAGATGAGGTGCCAAGGTGCCCCATTTGGTAACTTTCAGCCACTTGATGATGAATTCAAGGACATGTATGATAAAGAGATTGATTATGACAATAAAAATCTAGAGACGAGCCATGAAATCATCGAGGAACAAGTCCTACCTCAAGCTTCTAGGCCTCAAGAATCTGATAGTCTGAGAGATTCAAGGCAGAGGGATTCACAAGCTCCATCCTCTTTGAGTGCCAGAAGTAAAGGGGAAAGAACCTGATGGTCTCTTAGAGGGTCCGCTGCTGTAATTGAAGGCCAAGTTTCAAAGGGATCTATTGTTAGATGATTATGACATACCAATTCTAGTCATGCAAAGAGAAGGAGGGTCTAGGACCTAGGCACCCCTGACATACTAGCCTGAGAAGAAGTAAAGTCTGCCCTACATAATATTTAGACTACTATGGTTCATATAAGTTTAACTCCCCCTCTTCTTCCTATTTTTACATCTTTGTTCAATCCCCTACCTCCTCCTATGGAAAGGAATCCTCCATCCTCAGACCCTAAGTTGGTTATCTTGAATGCACCCCCTGCCATTTTCAATGAACCCACCGAAGATATCTCACATGCCAAAGGAACGTCATCCATTGCGGCCATTGTTGTCTCTTTAATTACCCTATCAAGAGCCCCATTGAAATGGTTGAAACCACCACTTTACGTGTCACTCCCAGCCCATCTACTTCTAGGAAATCACCTCTCCATCATCCTATTTTTTTGTTCACCCTTGTTGGTTTTTCCCTTGTTCAATTTGGTGTTCCATCCTTTTCCATGATAACACTACCTTTTGCATCCCCTCATGCTCACAGATCTAAAGTTTCCCCATCTATTACCCTTTTCGGACTACCTCTTGGTGCTTCCATTACAACACAGAGCATTGATGTCCCTCAGACTCTTCAGGGTCATTTTGATGCTACCAAGCAAGCTTGATAGGCTAGAAAGAAAAAAATATTGTTGAAGAATTCCAAGATGCCGACTACCAAGAAGATTGAATCTTGCTTCAATGAAGAGAAGAACTCTCTAGTTTTTACTACCATGAAGCCACTCATTTCTAAGCCTAAATGGAAAATTAAGATGGAGGATTATGACATTCATGTTGTGGGCCTGGATTTGAATGAAACTCTCTCGTGTAACAAAGTGGTCCTATCCAAAGCCACTCAGAAGGTGGTGTATGTTGCCTACAAGAGACTAGATAGAAAATTGAAGAAGCGTGAGGCACAATTGGGAAAAATAAAAGGAAACAGTAAGAAGATTGCAGAATGAGATCCAAGCTAAAGAAGCTAAAGTGACCTATATAAAAAAAATTTAAGGAAAACAAGGAGACATGTCTAGGTTGCTCATAGAAGCTCAGAGTGAATAGGTTTAGCTTCACATACTGAAATTGAAAATTTGAAAAGAGAGTTGAATGATGCTTGATTCTAAACTTATAATGATCTTCGAAAGGCCCAGGTAGAAGTAGAAAAGTCAAAGTAAGAAGTCAGGAGGTCAAGCTCAAAATTGACAAATGTCCTTCAAGAAAGCAGTCAAATGGAGGAAATCATAAGAGCAAGAGAAGCTCAATTCAACCAAGACTTAGCTTCTACATGAGGATCTAGATCCCTCTTAATAATGAAGAAGCTGATATCCAAACATTAGGAGTTGATTGTAGCTAGTGTTGTCATTCTTGAGCCTGGTTTACAATTCTTAAGAGATGTTCAAGAATTGAATGCCAAGGTTAACCTGATGGCTAATCACTTCATGCAAAAATGCTCACCCAGAGTGGTAGAATCCCACAACTTTATTTCTAAGTTGTGCATCAACACTGACAAGGCACTAGTAATAGCAGGGATTCCCGACCGACGGGTCACTTCCATCAAAGCTAATTGGATCATCAATTGTCACAAGGTTGTGGAAAAATATAAACAGTACCAGATGATGTTGAATAAGTGGGTTGTCAAGATCAAGAATGACTTCAAAACCTTGGTTACTTATGGGATACCTCCTCTTCATTCACCAGATGAAGATGTGTTGATAGTTGAGAAGTTCACAAATGGAATCTAACATAAGATCCACACCTTTGCAGAACTCCTGGGTTTGAGTACAACACCCTTGGTTGATGATGTTGAGCATGATATTTATCCTCTTACTCGACTCTATTATCACTTGGGAGAAGTTTCTTCTTGATGGGGATTTGTCTCTTTTAAAGAGGTTTTTGATCTAGAGCAAGCATATAGATAGATCCAAACTGTCATTCTACCAACTGATGCAGATTGGGAGGTGCAACACTCCACTTTTTTCAAACTCCAAGAACAACCAGAGGGCTAGGTTCATGCCTCTGCAAATGAAGGCTCCCTGTGAGTTACCAAAACTATGAAGCATTTTTACCTCAATCATTTTGATTTTTGGCTTGTACATTTTTTCAATTTCGGGTGCACCCATGCTCAAGTAAAGTTATTGGAAAGGTGTGCAATGCACCACATGGTGGTTGTGTAGCTTTCATCATTCATCTTCCTTTTGGGAGAGAGTTCAAGACATGTGTTGATTCATTAGAGACTTTCTAAGGAGCTATATTCATAAGCTTAAAAGTTTATGCCTTTTTGACACATCACCTCTTCACTATAGGAAGATTGTGCTTCTTATGAAGTGATATCTTTTGGGAGTTTGTCAGAGCTTGTTGGCCTTTTTCCTTTCTTGTTTTTCAGGACAAATGCTTTGAGTCGGTGCTTTTGGGTGATGTGATCGGTCAACTAAACCTTCTTGCTAGGCTATTTTCTAGGATTTGATCATCTATGGGCCTCTATCTTCACTAAATATCTTAAAAGCATTAATGCTTCAACTAAGAATTGATGAGAAAATATTGTTGTGACCTAAACAAGGATCTATGATCAGATCATGTGCTATCAACTATCAACACCTGATAGTATTGAATTTTGTGTTGAGGCATTGTTTTCTTCTTTTTGTAGCTATATAAGAGAGGTGACAACACAATGAGGGGTTGGATTCCAAGTTTTAGCTTCCTTGGCTAAGGAAAAGTTTCTTTATTTTTCTTAAGATATAGAACTATTTTCAAGAGCATAATTGTAGAACTACTTATCCCAAAATGTTATATCTATTAAGGCTTGAACTATTATCATATTGGCATCCAAGCTTTGTTTTAAAGTTCATTTAATATTTGAAGCATGAAATATTGAGGAGAAATTGTTGAGACTATGCATGTATGGCCTTTTTCAAGCTTTCTTTATATTTTCATTCTAAATGAAACACTGTGTCTTGCAAGTTGAATTTGAATAGTTTAAGTAGATGATTTCTATGTTGTATGCTCGTATGGTAGAATAATAACTTGTGAAAATTAGATTATGTCACTGGAATTCTTTGTTTTTCTAAAATATTTTTGTTTTATTATATTATGCTGTATTGGGAGGGAATGTAATTTTTGGATTTTTTTTTGTTTCCCTTAGAAATATTTATGTGTGATCGGACCTTAATGAACACTACCTGCAGAAAGATTTGAAAGTTTGCATTGTGCTTGTTGTTAGCCTTTGTTGTTCATTCTCTTTCCAATAATGAAGGGTTGTGGCATTCTGTGTCTAATTATATCATTCATAGGAATGGTTGGGTTTCAAATGTTGTAAAAGCATTGGTGCATTTCCATTTTTATGTTTTATATTTGCATTTCCTTCTACCCTTTTCTCCAAACCCCCAAAGAAGAGTCAACTTTCTATGAAAAACTTAGAGGTATTTAGTGAGGTGCAATTTGGTCCCCCACTCACTGAATTTACCATAAGACTATCAGGGAGGTGCATGAGCTTTGATGATCAACAGATAGTTGATAAATAAAATTGTAAATTCAAATACTAAAATACTAACATTGACATATTCAAATTGGAGCCAAAAAGAGGTGGTTTAGGGCATAGGGAACCCTAGACAAAATCCATCCTTTTTGAGGTCCAAAGTGTCAAGGGAAAATATTAAATGATTATTTCCATTTCCATTGTTTTATTTTCTAAATATGTTTATAAAATAGGTAATTAAATGCACAGTTAGGTCCAAGCACATAGGGGGGAGCTAAACCTAATGTGAAATTGTCAAGGGTGAGAATTTTCGATGTTACATTTAGTCCAAACTTTAGTGAGAGTATGAAGTCACACTCAAAATCACACTAAATTAAGAATAAGCTAAGAAGAGTTCAATTATTTGAACATTGAAGAGATAGGATGACATCAAATCTAGGAGATGCACTAGCCCCTAAATTAAAGATGACATGGAAAATATATAATGATAAAGGAAGCTCAGTTTTAAATTTGTCTCAAATACAAAACATCATTTCTTGAATAATTTGTTAGACAAGAAAGTACTCTTATAAGGGCTACCAAGTTGTATTATGCCAACCAATCATGAGCTAGATAGATCTACTAGATAACAAGCTATGTTATGCTATGTTTCCATGGAATATAATGGGTTTCATAAGGCTAGAAAGTTGTGTTATGTTACATATCTCAAGAAAAACATGGATCCACTAGCAAGTAAGTTGTGTTAGCTAGGTGGCCATTTTAAAATGACCAATTTTGTAGAATAGTAATATTCATTATGGAAAATACATGGATTATTTTGCTAATCATTCTGTAGTGAGTGCACAAAAGTTTAATGTCATGGGGAATGAATCAATACTCAATTTCATAGGGGAAAAATTGATAACCATTCCTCATGGGGCATTACAAACAACACCACCACTAAATAGGTGTGTCAATAAGTCAAATCTCACAAGATAATGAAATGGATAAGGTAATATGCCTCCCCTTAAAATGTCAACATACTTGCTATGTTTTTATTTTAAGGAAAATAAGCGGAAGAGGAAATCCATACAAAGAATACACACCTCCCAAAACTAGTTATCCTTTCCCCTTAAGTATAAAGGAAAAGAGAACCATGAGATAAAGTATGATCTTGCTACCATGGAAAATATGGTTTTACTTAACATTGTGCCACCATGAATGGAAATGGGAAAACACATGAAGCTACAAATTCTACATAGTGAGGAGCAACATGATAGAAGAAAACTTTATTATTTAGAATGACTAGGTGCATCAACACATGAAAGAGAAACAAACACATTAAGGTGTTGCATTTTATTACTCAAGGCCTAGGATTCATTTGTGGAATGGCCATGCACTCAATGATATGCAAAAATGAGTTATTTCTTGAAACAAAGAAAAATAGGGGGATGCTTTAAAATGGATTGATAACAATGCACCTATTTCTCTATTTTCATTCAAACATTTGTAGGCTACATATGATAGATCTAAAATCTAAGAGAACTAACTATCAAAATGCAGATCCGAAGAGGTGAGAATGATTTGTACTGGTCACCAAAGATGATTTTTTAGACCTCACTGAGGACTCATTCACCCTATGGAAAATGGGTCATGGCTAGGGCTCCTAGAAATGCTTTCTAGGTTCTATTCTTCCATGTTTGCACTCCCAAATTCTAGTTGTTCACTGTGAGAAAGCTAGAAATCAATCTTGTATATTAGTTTCTGTGATTTCAAAAAAATTATTGCAACTTTGACAACTTTGAAAATTTTCTTCATTTTTTTCTCTCTAAATGATCTTCAACCTAAAATCTACAATCATACATCAAAGAGATAAAAATGTTGTTTTGTTAGGGAATAGGGGTTTTCCATGGTCAAAACCATTTTGGTAAATTAAACCTTATGACAAAATAGTGAAATATGAATGGATGAAATAATGAAACATGAACAATGATACCTTATTTGAAACCTTTTGATATTTTCAAAGATTATCTTGCTACTCCACCCGTTTTACAACCCACTATGCAAAAAAAAATGTTCATCCTTTATATAGCAACATTGACCCATGCTCTTGTAGCCTTGTTAGCTCAACAAGATGAAAGTGGTAAAAAAAATCCTATTTATTACATTAGTTGAACTTTGATGGATTATAAGAAATGATACACAATGATAGAAAAATAATGTTTGACTCTTGTATTTGCTACTAGTAAACTGAGATATTACTTACTGAATGCTAAAATACATGTAATGACAAAATTTGATCCTTTAAAACAACTTTTCACTAAAACAAATTTATCAGGATGCTTAACAAAGTGGGTTATGTTGTTAACTAAGTTTGACTTAAGTTTATTTCACAAAAAATAATTGAAGGAAAAGTCTTGACTGACCAACTAGCTGATGCTCCTTCTCCTTTAGCGTTACCCAATAATGATTCATTCCTCAATGATAATGTGTTGACAATTGAAAATAATACATGGGAATTATACTTTGACAACTCTAAGTGTAGAATAGGAACTGGTGTCGGGGTTATAATAGTCTCGCCTACAAGTAAGCCTATTCCCTTATCCTATCGCTTCAACTTCCTATGCACAAAAAAAGTAGCATAATATGAAACATTGTTTGCTAGGCTACATACCACTTTAATTATGGGAGCTCAAGACATTAAAATATTCAGTGATTCACAATTAGTTATAAAATAAATAAATGGAACATATCAAGCAAAGCATGAAAAATTATCAAAATACAAGGATCTCACAATGACTTTGTTAGAGAAGTTTGATTTTTTTACCATTGATAACATCCCATGAAAGGATAATCAACATGTGAATGCAAGGGAAAGTGCAACTTCTCTTATATCCCCTCAATATCCTTCAATTTTTTTCACATTTATTGTCCATACAATTATGAACCCATCAATATATTCTAAAGCCGAAGATGTTTTATCAACAACTACATAAAGCTCTAGTGAATGGTATAAACTAGTATTTAATTATTTAAAACAAGGTACCTTTCCTGAGCTGACAACAAAGAACACTCAAACTTGCATCTAAATACATAATCCTCACCAACGTATTATACCAAAGATCCTTTAATGGTCTTTAACTTAGTGAAATTCTGAAAAATGGGTATGAGGTGCTATTGTATGGTTTTAGGGCATAGAGCACACCCACATTCCAATTTCATTCAAGGATGAACCTAGAGATCTCAATGCAAAGGAGAAAGAGATCTTGCAATAGGGATACCCTATAGGCTAATTGTAAACTAATAAGTGGCTCACCACCAAGTTAAGACTTGGAAAGACAAATGAAATGCAATATGTAATACTAAACCCTAATTAAATGCAATGACTTACAAAATGACCTAGAAAAGTATGCAAAATAGAACAAAGTTGCGAGATAAAATGTGTGCACCTGGGAATTTGGAGATGACTGTAAGGAGGTATGAAATTTGGGAAATTTTGACTTTAATGTTGAGTGGGACTCATTTGCCAAGCTAGGTGAACCATTAAAAAATATGGTTTTTGTGTGGGAACAAGAATTTAGCAAATCCATGGGTATCTGAATCTACAAAAATCTAAAATTTGACCAAAACTAGGACTCATTCACCAGAAGTGGTGAATTAGTCCAATTAGGGTTTTTTAAAACTTCAAGTTCTGAATCGACTCTCCTTAGTCTGCTTAATTTGCTTCTTCAGGTTTCTAGATTATAATCTCTATAAATCAACCTGTAGGTTTTCTCCAATGCTTGATGATACCTTTGACGGATTTTAGGTAGTTTGACAACTTTATCTTCAATGTTTATTCAACCTAAACCTACAAATCACACACTAAAGAGAGGGGAAAATGTTGTTTTTTTAGTGGATAGGGGTTTTCCTTGGTCAAACCCCATTTTGGTAATCAAACGTTGAAATGAAACTAAATAGGAATGGAGAATGATGAATGAAAAAATATGATGTTGCAACTCACCAAACCCTAGTAATTAAAAGGCTATAAACTTGTATGAGATGGCTCCAATGGATGTAGACCTTGAATGAAATGATAGCTTGAATCATAAAATCCTACATCACAATTGTTAGGTCAAAAACAATCATGATGCATGAATGCTTTGACATGATACTTAATGCTTGAATAATCTTCTCTTGAAGACTCTTGAATGGTCTTGTGAATGCTTGAGTTCTCTTGTGAACTCAAACTTGCTATTATGAATTCTCTTACAAAAGTCTTAGGTGAAAATGAGTGAAAGAAACTTGAATTTATACTTAATTTTGCAATAATTCCTTAAATTACAACACTACAAGCTAAAATTAGATCTAGGAGGATAAAACCCTGCCAAATTTTGAATTAATTTTAATTTTGGGTCACACGGGACTCATTCGACCAAGGTGGTGAATGAGTCCCATTAGGCATAATTTTTTGGACCATTTTAAAAAATGTTTTGAAAGGTGTGAAACTAGGTTTGCGGCCCAAAAACCTAAGTGAGATTGATTCATCCAATGTGGTGAATGAGTCCCAAATCACTAAATTTGGGACACACAAGCTAAAAACACCTGAATTATGATTGGATGTTGATTTATGTTGGGATTATCCTTGAAAAGATACATTAAATAAGGCTTGTGGATGAAAAATAAGGCCAATTAAAGTATAATGAATCCCTATTATTAATGAAAACCCTAGAAAAGAGTCAAAGTGTGTTACAACACTTTACAACACTCCAAATAAGGAGCCAACAAGCTCATTTAGTTCATAAGGGCCCAAGACCTAATGTGACTATGTTAGACATATATTACAACACTAAAGCAAGGCCAAGTTAGGGGTCCACCTTTTTCCGTCATTAATTCTAGCCCCCACTTTAGTGAGAGGAGGAACTTGCTTCCAAATCAAACTAAAGTAGACCAAATGCACCAATGCTAGTAAGATAGGATGGCAACAATAGAGAGGGTTTAAAGTGCACCAATGTTGGTAAGATAGGATGACCAAGAGGGTTGTGTAAGCCCCTATGACCAAGGTCCTATGGAAAACTAACATTGTTACAAATGAACACACATGAAAATGATATAAAGAGCAACAAAAAAGCACAAGCATACAATTCCAAAGATATAAAGGAAATGAAACAATATACAAAATAAAAGGATGGATCAAGCTTCAACCATTTGTCCAATGTGATGTGGATAAGATCTAGACTGTTTGTCTAAAATAAAAAGAATACTCACTCTAAGGAAATGGGAATTTAGGTTGTTCACTAGGTGAGAAGTCCAGGAAAGTGATACACACACACTCATGGATGTATACACTCTCACACACATGTGAGTGGCTAAGGGAAAGTCATGCCCTCATTCAGTTTCTTGTCAAAACCATACCAAAGATATACCTCTTGATAACTTAATTAAGATGCCACACAACAAATGGTTTTTGAGCTTCATGAGACAAGAAAAGCTTTGTATGCTTGGATCTCATGAACCAAAAGATGGATCCACAAGCATGCAAGTTGTATTATGCAAGGTGGCCATATAATTGAAAATGAAAAATGAAAAATGTAAAGAACATTCAAAATAGTCTTGCTTAGTTCATATGAGGTCTTAACTTAGGGAACGTTATGCCTAATGTGTCCAAGAGAGGACCAATAAAAGAATAAAAGATTCAAAACTTATGGGATTTATTGTGTTACATCAAGCCACTAAGAGGAATGTAATATTCTAAAGAGATCATGCTCTTGAAGGACATCACACCCAATGTCATGGAGGTGATCCACAAAGCAAAAGACATCGTATAAAGTAAAAAGAATGCACCATGAAACATGTAAAAAAAATGAAAAAGAATAATGCCAATGTATGCCCCCACTTTAAAGAAATTTCTAAACACCATACTATGAGCAATTGCTTTAAAGTAGCAAATGATAAATGCAAAAAATAAAGCATACATGAGAACTAACTTGAAAAGCCCTATGCCAAGTCAAATGTTTCCAAATAAAGCTCTGTCATGCAAAAGAAAAAGAGAAAAGGGGTCACTCCAAAAAATGAAAATCCAAACACACATAAGGGATCTATGGATTTGGGGTCAGTATATTCTTACTACAATATTTTTATAGAGCTCAAAACTATCATCATTCCTTAAATACTCATAGAACTAGAATAATGACACAAAGGGATTGAAAAAAAAGACAAAACCCTTTAGGTCAACATGGAAGAGACATGAGTGTCTCAACACCTTGCGTCATCCCCAAAAGGAAAACACAAGAAAAATGAAAAAGATAAAGGAAAATCTTTTCGATCAAAATGGAAGAGGCAAGAATGTCTCGATGCCTTGCATCATCCCCAAAATAAAAAAAAAACAAGATAAAAATAAATTAAAAAGATAAAGAATATAATGCAAAAATATAAAATATTTACGACATAGAGAAGAATGAAGATGCAAATAGAAGAATGTCACAAAGACAGACACATACATCAAATAAAACATCATAGAGGATCACAATAAGTACATGCAATCACTGAAAAGAAAAGGAAAAAGAACTAATGTAAAGAAACTAGTTGTAGACACTAAAAAATTTCCTAATCAATGTCATACACTTGAATCAAATTTATTAACATCATTTCCTCTTTATCCATCCTCTTTTCGCTTAATTGATTTAATTAACCTAGCTAATTAATTAATTTCATCATTTTCATCTATTTGGCCTAATTAATTAAATTGGGTTAATTCACCTCTTTTCGCACTAACACTTCATCTAATTAAATTAAATACATAAAAATATTTAATTTAATATCCTAAATTAAAATATTTAATTTAATCTCCTAAGTCATCTTATTTAATTAAATAACCCTAATTCATTTAATTAAATATCATTTCATCCCTCCCCTATTTATTAAATCATCTAATTTAATAAATATCTCTTCATTCTTCTAATCCCCTAATTACATAAGTTAAATCTTATTTAATTAGCAATTAAACTAATTATTCCTCTAATCAAAGGGAATATTCCCATGGAATATTCTTTATCATTTTTGCACAATTAACACTTTATTTTAATTTGTAAAATCATATTTTTCCTCACCCTGATAGAATATTCTAAGGAATATTCGCTCTCCTCCAATCAAATCACTTAGCTTCAAAAGTAAGTTAACCCTCTTACCTTTCTAGCAAGTTAACTTTGACCTATGTGAGCAGGTCAAAAGTGTGTTTGTTTGAGGTAATTGTGAGCCTTTGATTAATCTTCACCTTGTATTCTCATCCATTGATGAGAATCCATGATTCATGCCTCTCATCTATTTCATCCTAAGCCTTTGATTAAGATTTTTGATCTCAACCATTCATTCCTCATTTTCTCTCCTATAAATAGATCACTATTTGGAGACAAATGGATCCATCTTTTATTGCAAAATCATGCTATTCAATTTACTCACATCCATACTCAATTTGCACACATTTAGCTTATTTTTAGTTCATTTTAGTTGCATAATAGCTTCAAGATTTCACTAATGGCTTCCATGCATCCATCTTAGTTTGTAAATGAATTAGGGTTTTCATCTTTTAGAATCATTTTAGCTTAAATTAGCTTAGATTAGCTTAGAAATTGCATAATTAAATCATTTATAGCATAAAACCATGGTAACTTAGCTTTCATCATGTTCATTTTGTGCATAATTTAGGTTTTTCATACATCAAACATCACAGTTTCACCAATTCTCTTCCATAGAATCGACTAAAACAAGCTCACTATCATGGATTGGGAAAGGGTCATCGGTCCACATCAATGCAACACCAATTCTACAATAGGATAAATTTCAATGGATTAAAGTAGATGTTTTCTTTAAAGCTTTCATAAGATTAGCATGTTAGATTTTTTAATAAAATGTTTACTTTCAATTTTGATTGATTGATCTTGTTGAGATTTGAGTATTGGTTGCTTCATTATGCTTCAATTCTTCATGGATCAAGTGTAATTCAGCCCATAACTAGTATCCTTGCATTGACATTCTGGTGCTAGAAGGAGGGAAAACCAACCATTTACTTTTTTTGGCTCAAAATCCATGTTTTTGCTATTTTTTAAGTTGAAGTGATGCTCAAACCACAAAAAGTGACACTATTTCAATAGCAATTCCCAAGAAATTTAAAACAATGACACATATTTAATTGGTTTATGTTGATTTAAATATAGCAATGCTTACTTAAATTTGAACTATCATGAAAAGAAAATGGTGAAACTCACCCCTAGCAGACCAACTCTTTCAAACTTCAAATTGTGATGCACTTGTTTACAGTAACATCCATCAAAACAACGACACAATTGTGCTCATTGTCCTTTCTATAGAGTGACAGTCAAATTTAGCAGAGTGACGCCCAAATTTCAAATTCTGATGCCATCATGTACAACAATGCTCAGCCATGGGAAGAAACCTTACGCTTTTTTTTTGACATATGACTTAATTTCTTTTGATTATCTAATCAGTGATCAATGTCTGACTGTGTTTTCATTGTTAGACTAATAGGGTTTTGTAGGCTTTAAGGCATAGAGTGAAATTGAAGAACTTCTCTTCTATCTAAAAATTCTATAATTAAAACTAGTGTTTAATGCTTTGGGGCAATTATAACCCAATTTTGGGCTTTATTACTTTTAGTTTTTAGGCAATGCACTAGTTTTCCATTGGGTTTAAAATGAACATTCAAAGTTGGCTAAAAATGAACCCTCACCTCACATCTTTCAAGTGGGATTTAAATTGAACAAGGAAAACTCATCTTTCAATTGGTGCTTAAAATTAACTCATTATTGCAACTTTGAGGATAAAATTGAAAATTGTTTGTTTTGTTTTGTGGTTTTAAACTTTGCTAGTGAATGTGTATGCAATTCTCTTGCACCATTTAGCAATCTTAAGAAATAGAAACATTCTCTATCACATTGCAAAATCACCTCCACACTTCAAATTTGGGTTTAAAATTGAAAAACCATGCTAGTGTGAGAAAAGGAATAGCGTGTGTTCTCTCCTTGTGCATGCAAGTAAAGATTATAGAACTACAAATGTACTTACTCGCTATTGTTCACCTTTAGAGGCCTTTCCTTGGTGGGAAAAAAATTTCACCCCAAGGGAATGAACCAAGTAGTAACAAGCATAAGCCAGGCTCTTTCTAACCACTATATAAATTTTGGTTGCAAGGAAAATTTTCAATCAGCAGATTCATGCATGATAGCTCTCCCCCAATATCTTTATGATGCATAAATATCTTGTTCTAATGGTTGGGAGATTTATTGAGGGAGTTTATCATAGTATCCTATGAACTAGATGCCCTTATTATGAACCTTTGTATAGTACCCAAAAATCCCTAATATTTGTTGATGTTAGGAGGTTGGACCTCCGAAGCTATCCCACATATTTGTAGTTCTTAGTCGAGATGAAAAGTTTGTCATGGGAGAATCATGAGAGATTGAAGCTTGGGTGACCCATAGAAGTGAGTGTCATGGAGGGGAGCTAGTGTGGTCAAGCTTCTAATCATCTACTCTAAATAAGCACAACTGGAGAAACCCAAGTGGGAATACAACAAATATAGCCATTTTTATCCTAGGGTTGTAATTATTGTGAGTGTGTTTAACACTTTTCTTGATTTTAAAACAATCCAAAAACAAACATTCACTATCCAAAATTTCAAAAACTTTGGCTTAAATATGGACTTCTTGACCTAGCTTTGATATTACTACTTGTCCTAAAGATTTATCCTTAGCTATTTCTAAATATCTTCACATTAATCTCAAACCCATATTTACCAAACACAACATAGGCAATTATGACTTTAACCTCATGATTCTCATACAAATGGACATTATGAAAGTTATGATGTTTTTGATATAAATATTTAGTTTGAATACATAACCAAGACAATTGTTTGTGGTAAAAATAAATTCATTAATCCAAGATTAAATCAAATGAACACCCCACATTTTTGTATGTTCAAATCATTGACTCATCCAAAAGAAGCAAATTGAGACAAGGAAAACATTGCAAACATTGAGTCCAAAATCATTGAGTTCCATTATCCAAAGTCATTGAGCTTTATTGTCAAAATCATTGGTCCTTTTTCCAAAATCATTTGAGTCCTATTTTACCAAGATCATTGAGCTTTTAGGGTTTCATCACTTTAGATGTATAGAATTTTTCTCACTACCTTGGTATTGGAAAACAACGGTTTACTCTAGGTCAAAATTGGGTCAAACACTTCATCCACCCCTCCATCAAATTTCATCCTTCTCCTATCTTTGCAAAAAATTCCAATAAACCAACACTTGATGACTTAAACATCTATCAAACAAAACTTAGCTAATTTGTATGTGAAATGAACCCTTTTCCATGCATTTAGTTAAGTTAGTTATCATGTTTGTATTAGTTCATCTTGAAGGTCATGAGTCTACCCAAAATATTTACAAGTTCAATATCCTTTATCCAAACATTGAACATTTTTGCAAACATCTGGAAATGTTTGCAAAGATCACTTCCCATATCATCCACATTTCATCTCCCATTATCATCATTTCTCTCAAAAGATGTAGAGTGCCTTTTCTACCTATATTTGATCAACTAGAGAGTTCAAACATTACAAATCTCAACACACCTCTCACATTGTTGAGCCACAATCTATTGTAAATAAAAGATCACAACACAACAGAATCATGGAGAAAACCAAAGTCACGTTCAACTCAAGTGATCCCAATCCACAAGAATTCGACCCAAGGAGTTATTTTACCCCCACACAACAACCATCATCTCCATCAAGAACTTATGAGATAAAAGACATCACGAACAACCCATTTGGACTTACTAGAGAAGAAATCATGGAACATCAAGCCTTAGAAAACATGGCTCCAATTTCCCCATATTTTGTTGCACAATCATTGGCACAATGCTTGAAATCATCTATGATTCAACCAACTCCATCCCTTATTCCAATTTAACCCTTAACATCTAGTCTTACAACTAGGCTAGGAACCAACCTTGGTATCACTTCATGTCTAAGAACAAACACAACTTTGGGTATTCAATAAAAAAAAATTCCATTAACCACCAACCTTTCCCAAGACACAAGTTGAATACCAACCTTTGGAAAACCACTTACATTCCATGATTCCAGAACAATCTGAACATCTCGAGTGCAACCATCTTCATCAATCATCGCAAATACCCCAATTATGCCTAATGATACACAAGGTAATGTGAACTAAGTGCCTCAAATGGGAAAACAAGGGAAAGTTAACACTCTCATGTAAAGTTAACCCTTGACAAGTGGTTCCAACAACCCCATCTATACATTGAAACAAGTAGCTATCCAAGCTACTCAAGTCAATCCACCATCCAAAACAAACCCATCCATCATTGATCTAAATCAAAACAACACCTTAGATACAAATCCCATCAACCAAGGTAATACCTTGGTCACACCTCAAATACAACAAGGGAACCCTTTCAATCAGTTAAAAAGCCTAAATGTGCCATTACCATCAGAATATCCAATGGCATCATCATCTTTCTCCACAGTTCCTCTTGCCATGCAAAATCAATTGGGACCTCAAACTTACATTCCTCCATCTTAATGCACTATCTTGCAAGGAATGCTAAACCAAGGGAACCCTCAACCTCTCATCAACAATCTATTACCCGCTCATAACAACAACACCCAAAACCCATCACAAATGTCTCAAAAATCAATTGAGCCTACATTGTAAGCACAAGCCATGGCTTTGCAGCAACCACAACATGCTTATCAACAAGTTGTACAACAAAAGCAACAACAACAAGCAACCTGAGTAGTGCAACAACAATATCAAGCTCAATGACAAGCCTTAGTAGCACAACAAAAAGAAGAAGCTCATCAAGTAGCCCTAGGAGGACAACAATAACAAGCTTATCAACAAGCCATCCAACAATAGCAACAACAACAAGCTGCCTTAGTAGCACAACAACAACAACAAGCTCAACAAGCAACCTTAGTAGCACAACAACAACAACAATAGCAACAAGAAGACCTAGCAGCCCAATAGTATGCCCAACAACAAGAATTTATTGTGCAACAACATGCTTCCTATTATAACCCTCAATCGAACATCATCAACCCAAACATGTTGGTAACATATACATCAATACCCCCATCAACTTCATAGAATATCACACCACCATACACCCCATGCAACACCTTATCATATTAGAATACCACATACAACCCATCTATCATCCCAACATATGTTTCTCCACCAAACCCACAAGACGATCTAGCATCACAACTTAAGGCATTGTCACAAGAAATGCAAGATCTTCTCATGGGCAAGATAAAGAAACCTCATACACAAAAATTGTGTCCTTATCCATTTGATCAAAACATCACAATGATACCATTCCCTCTCGGCTCTAAAATCCCAAAATTTGATAAATAAAAAATGGAAGGGAAATCCTGTAGACCACATCAAAGAATTCAATGTCATGTGTATGGAGGTTGCCTACAATGATTCCTACTTAATGCACCTCTTTCCAGGATGTTTGATAGGTCTAGCCATGAACCGGTTTTTTTTCAATTTCCTCTAAGTATAAAAAATTTCCAAGAAATCACTAATAAACTCATTGATCACTTCTCCTTTAAAATTGATGTGGATGTAAGTAGGAATGTGCAAGGTCATCATGGAAAAATAGGCCCTTAAGTGGCAAAAAAACAGAAAAATCAGAGTTAGGCAACTTCACATAAAACATTGAATAAGTTATCTATATTATTTCAAAAATATGTAACAATAGAATTTGTAGCAAATTGAATGTATTTTCTAAACTACTAGGTTTTTAAAAAAAAAAACATCTATGTGGTAAAAATTTAAAATTTCAATGCAGTAGTACTTAAATTTTAGGGAAAAAATAAGAAGTAGGTGTCTGTCTAACCATCCTGACCATGATAAAATGATAATTATCTTTTATAATATTTTATATATAAGTAGAGGACTCATGTCCTGCTGTGATGCATATTTTTTTGCAATTTTTTTCCAAGTAAATAATTACTTATTAATTTTTTATTACAACTTTTAAAAAATATTAAAACTCGTATGTCTGACCACCTTAACTTGCTCAAAACTTTATGAAATTCATTTTTTTTTAATCCTATAGTATGCAAAGCATAGATGTGACACATGTTTCAGATTCAAAAGATGTGATACTGTTTGAAAGCTATAGATGTTTTTCATTCAGTCTATCAATCAAGACTTTAGTCATAATTCAAATAGAAAATGAATAATAATTATTTATTAAATTCAAAGTAAAACATAATTTATATTGGTGGAAATATGAGAATCTCCTCTAAAAACCCTTTTCATTTCATCAATTTTGGCTTTAAAAAAAGTCATTAGCCACATACCCTACACATACCCATCATATTGTCACTTTTTGGCCCATCATGATCTTGCAAATACCCAAGCCTAGAAGTGTTGTACACTCTTCGACATAACAAGGGAGAATATTTTTCCATTTTTTTGCAATGGAGACAAAGGGATAGTAAAAGAAAGTGGCCACTTCCCGAAGAACAACAAGTGGGTATTATCATAGCAAATCTAGATCTAGATCTATCATTCCATTTGAAAATGCAACACATGATATTTTATGACAAGGTTGTCCCTAGAGCCCTTAACATTAGGGGAGCTCTAATCTTGCAAGGAAACACACGAGTGTATAAAGAAAACCACCCATCTATTAGTTTTAATGACAAGCCCTGCTATTGGGCCAAGAGCAAGAATGTTACTAGTTATGGTGTTGTTGATGCAAAGGTGGTATTAATTTCTCCTAGACAAGAAAAATCCCAACCCATGAGCACACAACAACTATATACGCAACCACCAAATGATCAACACTTCAAACACTCAATGAAGACAACAAAGAACAAACAATGCTCCTAAGTGACAATTTGCTCCCTTATAGAAACCTATGGAAGAAATTTTAAAGAGGTTGATCTAGTATAATTTTATCACACTCTCAGAGTTCTCAAACTATCAAGAGCCACAAATAAAACCTCATAGCTATAAACAAGATCACTTTTGTGAATTTCAATAGTACAAAGGTCATAGCACACAAAATTGTTTTAGGTTCAAACATTTAATAAAGGATCTTATTTAACAAAGAGACATTGAGGTTGATAAAAATTATAGGAATGAAATTATGAAAATTTACATGAACCCTATGTCTGATCATGGGAAAATGAAAGATTTAATAAAGGCATCAACTTCAAAGAATAAATACGATACCACATTAGGCAATGTTTACATTTTTATGAGGAATTAGACATACATCAAGATATTATTTAAAAAAAAAAAATCCAAAGCCATCAACAGTGTTTGACACTAGTTTATATTGTAATGACATGAAGTGGATATCATATTGTGATATCTCTCCCACATATGACTTAATCATTAGGCATGTTGAAGAAGATCCAAATAATCCAAAAATATCCTTTGCTACACTGATACCCACAAACTATTGTGAAGAGTTTTTTATCGATGATATATCATCCACCCAAGGATCATGTCAAGAGGAGGCTCTTGAGGATAAGGAAAGTTATTCTGAATCGAGTCAAGATCAAAGGCCTCTATCCCTCGATTTTCAAAAGAACTATGAAACATCTTCTAAACCATTTTAAACTCCAAATATGTCCCCAATATCACTCCTAATATTTTTCTTTTGGATGGACATATAGACATTCTTCATCAAAAACATGAGTCTCCCACTCTTGATATTCCCTCACAAGAGAAAGGAACAATTTAAATTATTAATTCTCATGGTGATTGTTCATCATCAACATATTTTGAGTCAGCACCAACATCTTTTGAAGTAGTTTCAATAGATAACGATGTTATAGAATCAAAGAAAATAGTTCATGAGCAAGAAACAATGGAAATTCTTGATTCTTACAATGATTGTGCATCATTGACATCTTTTGAATCAAAACCAACATCTCTTGAAGTAGTATCAACAAAGAACGATGTCATGGAACCAAAGAAAATAGTTCATATTCTTGAACAATAGGAACCCATAGTAATAGCATGTGTTCATGACAAGTCCCATTCAGTGGTTGAGGATCAAAGGATAAATTATCAAGGAAAATGATAAGGTATTGATAATACCTTCACAACAATGGGGGTAATATTTTCTACAACAAACATCAATATATGGGGCATGAAGAATCCTTATGATGAAAATGTTTTCAATGCTTCAACTAGTCGTATGATGAGTTGGAATTCACCCATCATCTCATACATGAATTGGGACCAATATAAAAAGAATAATTCCTATCAAAGCAAGGCGAAGATCATGAAAGAAAATGAAGTAGTAAAGAAAAAAGGAAAAATAAAATACAAATGGATACCAAAGAAAAATAAAGAAAATCATCCCTCCAAAACTCCATTAGTCAAAGAAACTATGGGGAAAATAAGAAAGGGAAATGTATCCATCAAAAGAGTCCTCAAATACAAAATCAAACTTCTCAAGCAAGGAACAAAGTATATCCAATAGTTGGTCCTAATTCCATGAAAACCTCCATCCTCATCCATCATTGCTCATCTTCCCAAGTTTTGAGAGTCAAAGGTTTCAAACTATCAACCAATCCATCTCATATTCCTTCATGCATGACAACATACACTCCAGTCACAATATCTAATTCTCACATTGACCGTGTGTCGGAAACTACTCTTCATCATAAGGATTTTGAAGGCACTTTATCACGATGTGCACACATAGACAACGTTAATTTTGGTACCAACAAGGAAAATTAGAGTTCTTCAAGGTTACATTCAAGTGCTTGTATCTTAGCAAAGAAAATTCTTCAAGCAAGGTATCATTAGCATGTTATGATAGTGGCATCCAAAACAATACCACTAGGTAGTTCAACATGAGGCTAAAATTTCTAGAAAATCTCAAAAAATAAAATAAATAAATAATAAAAATCCAAAAAAATTAGGATTGAAAATAGTAAAGATAAAAATCATCCTCGAGTGAAAACCATTATGGTAACGCTTTGGGCGAGTACTATGATGAAAACTTGGAAAACAGGCATCATGAGTAGAATTGAGCATCTATATGATCCTTCTCAAATAGAAGCATCTAATCCTTGTCATGATAAATCCAATGTTCCCTCCATCCATCTAATCCATCTTTATCCAAATATTCCACTTTATCTTGATCTTGACAAAGATTTGGTGTATACTTGAACTCTACTCATGGCAAACTTTTGACAGGTTCTTTACCATTTTACCTAGTGAAGTAAAATATCCCATATCTAGCATGATAAAGCTTTTTCAAACTCTTCCCATATACATTACCTATCTTGGTTTTCCATTGCATTATGAGGAATTGCTAAAGATTGAGGGTAGGTTATTGCACTCTTATTTTTAAATAACTCTTGATCCATGTCTTATATATCATAACATGACATCAACATCATGATCTAGGTATCATTTACCTCCAACATTTTATCAGAAAACACCAAAAAAAATCATAAAATGTTATCCAAAAAATCCAAAAAAATCTGCAAAATCCTGTATAGCTAAAATCCAAAAACATTCTGAAAATTGTAATGGAAAAAACCAAGACATCCAGAAAACATCAAAATCCCTAAAAAGGTTGAACATCAAAAAATCCAAAATACAATATCTCCTAGTTGAACTATGTTGTCTCTAAGATTTAACATAGGAAAGGCCATCACTGATGTGCCCCTGAGACACCCTAGGTCATTCCTTTAGCAATCTATTGTAATTAGTTGTTGTCTCTTGTTTGTTCATATCTTTGTCCTATAAATTAGTCAAGTGAATTGAACTATGTGGTCTTTCCTTGTATAACATAGGAAAGGCTAATCTTCGATCAGCCCCCAAGGCCCCTAGGATAGGTCTTTAGGTTCGGTTCTTGGTCGAAACTCGAAAACTTAGAAAACCCATAAACATTTGTAAAACTTATAAAATACCAAAACATCCAAATATTTCAGAAAACATTTGAAAATGGAAAATAGAAAAATAATGGAAAATTTTCAAAAGACTTAAAAAGCCTCAAAGCATTCCAAAACCCAAAAACCTCAAAAAAAAAAGAAAAAACATCCATATAAACTTTATAAAAAGACCAAAAATAGCCTCAATTTTTTTTCAAAAAATGCCAAAAACATTGAAATATTTTGGAAAATAAAAAATTCCATCCATCCCAACTTGCTTTCACCCACAATATACTTTCACCCATAATATATGATCATCACCATCACCCTTTGGAAAAATAAGTAGACAAAAAACATAGCAAGTCGTAAAGTGTGAACCCAAAAGTCAAGTGATATTTTCTTATGATTTATCTTAATGACCCATGCCAAGGACCTCTCAATGATGTCTATTTGAAATGATTTAGAGAGAAAGGAATGGGCCATCAATCCTTATCTTTCATTTGTTATGCTTGTGGATACTCTTGTAAAATAATCTTGGTGCATACTTGCTTAGTTGTGTGTAGGAAGGTCATTTGGAGTATGTCGTTGACTATTGTTTGTGCTTTGGTCCAATATGTTCTAAACTTCTAACTTTCATTCCAATGATGTTTCCATATGTCAAGGTGTGAACAAGAACTATCTTATCTGCTTATTGAGTGAAATTCCATTACACTAGATACAACCCCATCTTGGTTATCAATACCTTGATGCATCATGTTTATGTGTTATATCAAACAATAACGAATGATGGAAAATACCAATCCCATAGTGTAAGAACCCCTTCTACATTTCATCCTGAATTCTTTTGCATTGTCTCATCACCATCTCTCATAATGCCTCAATGGATCAAGGACTTGTTGGATCTTTTGAAGCAATCATCATTAGCAACGGTTATTCATTCTTTATTCTTCTATCTTCTCTCCACACTAACTTGGTATCATTACACACACAAAAATCATTAATGCATCCACCCTCCATCCACAAACCATCAACATACATGCATCTCATAATCATATCGTAATCATAGCATCCATCTCATAATCATTTTCATATCACATCATACATTTTGCATTATCATTTGAGTTGTGATGAATAATATAGATTTGTTATTCTATGCATCTTAAATCATTGCATATCATAAGCATTTACATTCATACATCCATATGCATCATCGTCATCATAACATGCATAGAAAATATACAAAAATAAATGCATCCACATCATTTGCATATCATAATCAACTATCCATATAATATCATGAAAAAATAATGAAAAAGAACATAACATTGCATCCATCCATAGCATCACATATCACATAGGCATAAAGGTAAGTCCATCCATACATGATTATATATAAGCATTCACAAATCATCCATAATGAAATAAAATGAACACATCATAAGCATGAATTATTTGTAACTATATCATATATATATAAAAAAATGTGTCATGTTACAAAATATGGATTAGTGTATGTACATCAATAATAAGTACAATATCCATGAGGCTATCAAAAGGGATCCCATGAATGTATATCATAATAAGGAATGGGAAAAAAATAAAAAAGTGTCTATACATATATAAAAATACCTAGTCCTAATGGTTGTTACCCTCTCTAGCCTATTGCTTAGGTTGATCCTCTACTTGGGTGTGTGCATCGCTCTATCATGAAAAATTAGGTTGTATTAATGCCAGTAGAACATCCCTGTGATAATGTTTCCTGTAATATGCATCCTCCATAACAACCTCTCTATATAGTTGTGTTGAAATTGTCCAACTGTGGGTGGATGTCATAAGGCTCTCAAGCTGCTGACGTCAAGCCACCTTTTGGTCTCTCTCACTTGTAATAGTCTAAACTCTCTATAACATAGTATCCCTCTCAACTGTAACTGCAAGCACCTATTGTCGAACCTAGTCTCACTCAGCAATCAAAAGAAAAATCTATTAGCGATCCTAATCTAGCTCACCCATCAAAACCTATTCCTGTTGTTGCAACTATTGTATCTGCACATCTCTGGCATCTGATGGTGGTGGTGATGGTGGCACCAACTATTGTTGTACTATTGGATGCTACTAAGGAGGTTGTTTTCCCACTGGAGGAGCCCTAGGAACATGTCCATCCTATCCATCTTTGCCTTCCTGTCCTCTACCCTTGACTACTCTACTTCATGGTCTCCCTCTGGGAGGAGCCCCTGCAGGATCTATAAGTCACCTCAAACGGACAAACCATGCATCATATGAGGTAGTAGTTTGTGCAATGGTATCACCTTGATCATATGCCCAAGGCTGGGAAACCAACTAGAGAAAACTCTCAATGACCTTTGGTGCCAGAATCTTTGGTCCCTAGGTGCGAACCTCTCTAGTTGATCATGCAAAAATGGCTGTGTATCCATCATTGGGACTATCCTATACATTACCAAACTTTCTAGCTACTCTTTTTGGAAGGTACCACTCAATCATCATGTGGTCATGACCCTACATGTATTGAGTCTCCCTAGTGAAATATAGCTATTGTATATCATCAAACCATGGTGGCATCTGAATCCATGGTCACCACCAGAACGCAGTCATATTGTCTATCACCTGTCGGTAGTATGGGAGCCCAATCTATCTTGTGTGCCTAAGTGTAATGGAACCTTCATATCTCCATATGATGGGATGATCTGGCTCCATGCCTGCCATCTACACAATCGGTTGAAGCACAACAATGTGCTCCCATACCTAGATATGAAGAAGTGTCACACCTACACTAAGGGCTCTCCTATCATAGTACACAAAATAATGTAAATCATGGTTCAAGGAGGCCAAAATCACAAGCCCCCATGCAAAGAGAGTCTTCCAATATAGCATCATTTTCCAACCCAAACCCCAACTTGGACTGAAAAATTGGCCTCATCTGTCTAGAGCCACCAAACTTGAAATGATGGCTGCAACAATCAATTTGAAGGTTGGCACCTGACCTTTGTATGTCTCTAAATCTATCTAAGTGGTGATGAATGCAATCTATTCCATCTCCATCACCTCTAAGTAGGCATGGAATCTAGCATCGGGGTCATAAATCACATGATTAGAATGCATAGGCAACCACAATATCTACCACACATCCTGCAAGGTCACCATCGCCTCTCTCGTTGGAAGGTGGAAAGAAGTCTCATTGTGCCATCTCTCATACAACACTGTCATCATAACCAAATGTGTCCTGATCACTGGTGTGTATGCAATGTACCATAATTCAATCTCTCCTAGGTGCTCCTACACAACTCTGAAAGATCACCTAATCTCGCTAGTATGATGGGCCTATACTTTTTGGACATCAATGGTGGGAAACTCTCCTGCATCCATGAAGTGCACAGTGTCAGGAAATCATCAAAATTTGAAGTTATTTGGAATTTCTGGCTTGAAAATCACAAATTCGTTACTGTTTACAAATGTGTCACTATATTCAAAACTCAAACATTGACGCTCAATGCATTTCAAATCTCAAATTGACAAATGCATCACCAAAAAAGATGGCATCACAATTTAGAATTTGGGCTAACCTAACCCTAACTTTCTAATTGGCAAGTGTATCACTAGATACATATGTGTTGCCATATAAAATTTCAAACCCTAAATTTAAATTACGAAAAGTGTTTCCCCAAACATATGCATTGCTATATATCATTTGGGAATTGGCGATTGAATTTTGGGTGTCACTATATAACAACACCCCTAAATTCTAAATTTTAACACCTAATAAATGCATCAAATTTTAAAATTTCAAATCAAGTTTTGAAATCACATACCAATGGTCCTATGGCTTGAAGTCATTAGAACTCACGAACTCAATCAGACATGTGTCAGGGAAGCTCAGGGCGTGTTTTTTCTTTGAAGGGTCATAGCTCAATTTGCAAGAATTTATAAAGGATGAATTCAAAAATGAATTTAAAATGACTCTTCTTAGCCTATTTGAGCTATAAAATTAGGGTTTTTTGCCCTAATTTAAGCTTTTTAATGGGATTTATTATCATTTTCACCAAATTTTCCAATCTGGACCTAATTTTGCATCATTTTTGCATTTTTGACATTATTCTTGCATCTCGAAACCTTTCTAGACCCTTGGGGCAACTTTTAAACCTTAATCAAGAAATCAACCCAAAATTGAAAATTTTCGCTCGATTTCTCAAGGGGGCAGGGAGTCAATTTTATCCTTCCATTTGGGCATCTAAAAAAGGAGCATTTTTTTTAATTTTTTGACTGAAGCAACATTTTTAATTTTAAAAGTGTTATTCTTTGAATTGAAGCAACAAGTACCTTGCTTCAAAGAGGGGAAAAATGTAGACACTAAACAATGTCCTAATTAATGTCATACACTCGAAGAAGATTTATTAACATCATTTCCTCTCTATCCATCCTCTTTTTGCTTAATTGATTTAATTAGCCTAGCTAATTAATTAATTTCATAATTTTTGTTTATTTGGCCTAATTAATTAAATATGGTTAATTCACCCATTTTTGTACAAACACTTCATTTAATTAAATTAAATACATCAAAATGTTTAGTTTAATATCTTAAGTCATCTTATTTACTTAAATAACCCTATCATTTAATTAAATATCATTTCACCCCTCCTCTATTTATTAAATCATCTAATTTAATAAATATCTCTTAATTCTTCTAATCCCCTAATTGCATAAGTTAAACCTTGTTTAATTAGCGATTAAATTAATCATTCCTCTAATCAAAGGGAATATTCCCATGAAATATTCTTTATCCTTTTTTCACAATTAAAACTTTGTTTTAATTTGTAAAATCATATTTTTTCTCACCTTAATGGAATATTCTAATGAATATTCCCTCTCCTCCAATCAACTCACTTAGCTTCAAAATCAAGTTAACCCTCTTACCTTTCTAGCAAGTTACCTTTGACCTGTGTGAGTAGGTCAAGAGTGTGTTTGTTTGAGGTAATTGCGAGCCTTTGATTAATCTTCTTCTTGTATTCTCATTCGTTGATGAGAATCCATGATCCAAGCCTCTCATCTCTTTCATCCTAAACTGTTGATTAAGATTTTTTATCTCAACCATTCACTCCTCATTTTCTCTGCTATAATAGCCTCAAGCTTTCATTAATGGCTTCCATGCATCCATTTTAGTTTGTAAATAAATTAGGGTTTTCATCTTTTAGCATCATTTTAGCTTAAATTAGCTTATATTAGCTTAGCAATTCCATAATTAGATCGTTTATAGTATAAAATCATGGTAACTTAGCTTGCATCATGTTCATTTTGTGCATAATTTAGGTTTTTATACATCAAACATCATGGTTTCACAAATTCTCTTCCATAGAATCAACTGAAACAAGCTCACTATCATGGGATTGGGAAAGGTTCATCGATCCACATCAACAGAAAAACCATTCCACAACAGGATAAATTCCAATGGATTAGAGTAGATGTTTTTTTTTAGATTTCATAAGATTAGCATGTTATGTTTTTTGATAAAATTTTTACTTTCAATTTTGATAGACTGATTTTGTTGAGATTCGAGTATTGGTTGCTTGTTTCAATTCTTCATGGATCAAGCATTATTCAACCCATAACTAGTATCCTCACATTGAAATTCTAACCCTAGAAGGAGGGAAAACCAATCATTTACTTATTTTTTGGCTCAAAATCCTTTTTTTTGTTGTTTTGTAGGTTGCAGTGATGCTGAAACCACAAACAATGACATTATTTCAATAGGGTCTCCATATAGCAATGCCAAAGAAATTTAATATAGTGACACATATTTAATTGGATGACACTCATTTAAATATAGTGATGCTTATTTAAATTTGAACTATCATGAAATGAAAATGGCAACACTCACCCCCAGCAGACCGACGCTTTCAAAATTGAAATCGCGACACACTCGTTTATAGTGACGCCCATGAATACCACAACACAATTGTGCTTATTGTCCTTTCTATAGAGTGACACTTAAATTCACCAGAGCAATGCACAAATTTCAAATTGTGATGCCATCATGTATAGGGATGCTCAACCAGGGTAAGAAAATTTATGCTTGTTTTTCAACATGTGACTTAATTTCTTTTGATTATCTGATCACTAATCGATGTCTGACTGTGTTTTCATTGTTAGACTAATAGGTTTTTGAAATTTTGTAGGCATCGAGAGAAATTGAATAACTTCTCTTCTATCTAAACATTCCATAATTGTAACTAGGTATGTGTAGGATCATCATGGAAAAAACATGCCCTTAATTGGTGAAAAATTTAGAAAAGTTAGAGTTAGGAAAATTGACGTAAAAATTTGAATAAGTTATCTATATTATTTAAAAAATATGTAAGAATAAAATATGTAGTAAATTGAACGTGGTTTCTAAACTACTAGGTTTATTTTAAAAAAATAAAGTTATTTGGTGAAAATTTGAAATTTCAATGAAGTAGTACTAAAATTTCAAAGAAAAAATAAGTAGGTGTTTGTTTGACCACCCTAACAACAATAAAATGATAATATTTTTTTATAATATTTTAAATATAAGGAGAGGACTCATGTCCCGATGTGATGCATATTTTTTTGTAATTTTTTTCCAATTAAATAATTAATTTTTATTTTTTTATTACAAATTTTAAAAAATATAAAAACTTGTATGTCTGACCACATTAACTTGGTAAAAACTTCATAGAATTCAATATTTTTTCTTTAATCGTATAGTATGTGAAGCATAGAATGTGGTGCATGGTTCAGATTCAAAAAATATGATATCATTTTAAAGCTATAGATGTTATTCAATCAACCTATCAATCAGGACTTTAGTCGTAATTCAAATAGAAAATGAATAATAATTATTTATTAAATTCAAAGTAAAGCATAACTTACATTGGTGGAAAGTTTAGAATATCCTTTAAAAAAAAAATTCATTTCATCAATATTGGGGAAAAAAAGTTTCCAGCCACATATCCTACACATACCCATCATATCACCACTTTTTGGTCCATCATGATCCTGCACATACCCAACTAGCATTTAATGCTTTAGGGCAATTATAACCCAATTTTGTGCTTTATTACTTTCAGTTTTTAGGCAATACACTAGTTTTCCATTGGGTTTAAAATGAACGTTCAAAGTTGGCTAAAAATGAACCCTCACCTCACATCTTTCAATTAGGCTTAAAATTGAACAAGGAAAACTCATCTTTCAATTGGTCCTTAAAATTAACTGAATATTTCTTTGAAAGATAAAATTGAAAACTATTTGTTTTGTTTTATAGTTTTCAACTTTTCTAGTGAATGCATATTCAATTCTCTCACACCATTTAGCAACCTTTAGAAATAAAAACAATCTCTATCATGTTGAAAAATCACCTCTACACTTCAAATTTGGGTTTAAAATTGAACCATGCTAGTGTGAGAAAAGGTGTAGTGTGTGTTCTCTCTTTGTGAATGCAAGCAAAGATGATCAAACTATGAATGTACTTACTCACTATTGTTCACCTTTAGAGGGCTTACCTTGGTGGGAAAAATTTCTCACCCCAAGGGAATGGCCCAAGTGGTAATGAGCATAAGCTAGGCACTTCCAAACCACTATATAAATTTGTGGTTGCAAGGAAACTTTGCAATCAACAGAGTGATTCATGATAGCTCTCCCCCAGTATCTTTATGATGCATAAAGCTCTTGTTCCAAGGGTTGGGAGACCTCTTTAGGGAGTATATCATAATTTCCTCTAAATCAGATGCCCTTATTATGAACCTTTGTGTAGTAGCCAAAAATCCCTAATATTTGTTGATGTCAGGAGTTCAGACCTCTGAAGCCATCCCACATATTTGTGGTTCTTAGTAGAGATGAAATTTTTTTCATGGGAGATTCATGAGAGATTGAAGCTTGGTTGACCCATAGAAGTGAGTGTCATGGAGGGGATCCAATGTAGTCAAGATTCTAATCATCTGCTCCGAATAAGCACAACTAGAGAAATCCAAGTGGGAATACAAGAAATATAGCCATTTCTATCTTAGGGTTGTAATGATTGTAAGTCAGTTTAACACTTTTCTTGATTTCTAAACAATCCAAAAACAAACATTCACTATCCAAAATTTCAAACACTTTGGCTTAAATATGGACTTCTTGACTTATCTTTGATATTACTACTTGTCCTAAGGATTTATCCTTATCAATTTATAAATATCTTCACATTAATATCAAACCCATATTTACCAAAGACAACATAGGCAATTATGACTTTAACCTCATGATTCTCACAAAAATGGACATTGTGAAAGTTATGATGTTTTTGACATAAACATTTAGTTTGAAAACATAACCAAGACAATTATTTGTTGTAAAAATAAATTCATTTATCCAAGATTAAAGCATATGAACACCCCACATTGATGTATGTTCAAATCATTGACTCACCAAAAACAAGCAAATTGAGACAATGAAAACATTGGAAACATTGAGTCCAAAATCATTAAGTTCCATTATCCAAATTCATGTAGCTTTATTGTCAAAATCATTGGTCCTATTTCCAAAATCATTTGAGTCATATTTTACCAAGATCATTGAGCTTTTAGGGTTTCATCACTTTAGAGGTATAGCATTTTTCTCACTACCTTGGTCTTTGAAAATAAAGGTTCACTCTAGGTCAACATTGGGTCAAACACTTCATCCACCCCTCCATCAAATTTCATCCTTCACTTCACCTATCTTTGCAATTTTTTTCAATAAACCAAAACTTTATGACTTGAACATCTATCAAACCAAACTTAGCTACTGTGTATGTGAAATGAACCCTTTTCCATGCATTTAGTTAATTTAGTTATCATATTTGAACTAGTTCATTTTGAAGGCCATGAGTCTAACCTAAATATTTACAAGTTCAACATCCTTTATTCAAATGTATCAAACATTGAAACTTAAGTAAAAAGTGTTTTCCTAAAATGTTTGCAAAGATCACTTCCCATATCATCCATATTTTCATCTCCCATTATCATCATTTCTCTATAAATAGTTAGAGTGTCTCTTCTACCTAGATTTGAGTCAACTAGAGAGTTCAAACATTACAAATCTCAACATACATCTCCATCGTTGACCCACAATCTATGGTAAAGACATGATGACAACACAAGAGAATCATGGAGAAAACCAAAGTTGCATTCAACTCAAGTGATCCCAATCCACAAGAATTTGACCCAAGGAGTTATTTTAACCCCTCACAACAACCATCATCTCTATCAGGACCATATGAGATAGAAGACATCACGAACAACCCATTTGGACTTACTAGAGAAGAAATCATGGAACATCAAACCTTAGAAAATGTGGCTCCAATTTCCCCATATTTTGTTGCACATTGACACAAGGATTGACATTATCTACGATTCAACCAACTCTATCCCTTGTGCCATGTCAACCGTTAACATCTAGTCTTGCAACTAGGCTAGGAACTAACCTTGGTCTCACTTCATGTCTAGGAACAAACAAAACTTTCAGTATTCACAAAACAACAATTCCATTAACCATCGACCTTTCACAAGACACAAGTTGGATACCAACATTTGGAAAAAAAAATTACATTCCATGATGCCACAACAATCTCGACATCTCGAGTGCAACCATCTTCATTCACCATCACAAATACCCCAATTATGCCTGATGATACACAAGGTAATGTGAACCAAGTGCCTCAAATGGGAAAACAAGGGAAAGTTAACACTCTCACACAAAGTCAACCCTTGACAAGTCGTTCCAACAACTCCATTAATACATTGAAACAAGTAGTTACCCAAGCTACTCAATTCAATCCACCATCCACATCAAACCCATCCATCATTGATCCAAATCAAAACAAAACCTTGGCTACAAATCCCATAAACCAAGGTAATACCTTGGTCACACCTCAAATACAAGGGAACCCCCTACCCATTGGTCAAGGGAACCCTTTCAATCAATTACAAAGTTTGAATGTGTCATTACCATTGCAATATCAAATGGCATCATCATCTTTCCCCACAGTCCCTCTCACCATGCAAAATCAATTAGGACCTCAAACTTACTTTCCTCTACCTCAATCCACTATCATGAAAGGAATGCTAAACCAAGGGAACCCTCAACCTCTCATCAACAATCCACTACCCGTTGATAACACCAACACCAAAAATCCATCGCAAATTTTTCAACAATCAATTGATCCTACATTGCAAGCACATGCCTTGGCTTTACAACAAGCACAATATGCTTATTAGCAAGTTATCCATGCACAAGAACAATAAGTAGCCTTAGCAGCACAACAACAACATCAAGCCCAACAAGTAGCCTTAGTAGCACAATAACAACAATAAGCTCATCAAGAAGCTCTAGCAGTACAACACCAATAGGCTTATCAACAAGCCATCCAACAACAAAAACAACAAGAAGCCGCCTTAGTAGTGCAACAACAATAAGAAGCTCAACAAGCCACCTTAGTAGTGAAACAACATTAGCAATAGTAACAAGTAGCCCTAGTGGCCCAACAAGCCTAACAATATGAACAACAACAACAATTGATTGGGAAACAACAAGGTTCCTATTATAACCCTAAATCAAACATTGTCAACCCAAACATGTTGGTAACATATACATCAATACCCCCACCACCTTCACAGAATCTCACACCACCATACACCCCATACAACACCTTCTCATATTAGAATACCACATACAACCCATCTATCATCCAAAAATATGTTCCTCTACCAAACCTGCAAGATGATCTAGCATCGCAACTTAAGGCGTTGTCACAAGAAATGGAGGATATTCGCATGTGCAAGAAAAAGAAACCTCATATACATAGCTTTTGTCCTTATCCATTTGATCGAAACATCACAATGATACCATTCCCTCTCAGCTTTGAAATCCCCAAATTTTCCAAATAAAAAAGGGAGGGGAAATCCTGTAGACCACATCAAAGAATTCAATGTCATGTGTATGAAGGTTGCCTAAAATGATTCCTACTTAATGTGCCTCTTTCCACAAAGTTTGACAAGTCCAACCATGGACTGGTTTTCTCAATTTCCTCCAAGTATAATTTTTTTCTAAGAAATCACTGATAAATTCATCAATCACTTTTCCTTTAATCTTGACATGGATGTAGGCCTAGAAGAGTTGTACACTCTTTGACAGAACAAGGGAGAATATTTTGCCAATTTCTTGCAATGGTGCAGACATAGAGCTAGTAAAAGTAAGTGGCCACTCCTTGACAAACAAAAAGTGGGAATTATCATAGCAAATATAGATCCAGATCTATCATTCCATTTCAAAATTTAATGCATCACATCTTATGATGAGCTTATCCCTAGAGCCCTTAACATTGAGAGATCCCTAATCTCACAGGGAAACACACAATAGTATAAAGACAACTTCCCATCTACTAGTTTTAACATCAAGCCCCGCTATTGGGCCAATAAAAATAATGTTACTAGTGATGGTGTTGTTGATGCAAAGGTGATATTAAATACTCCTAGACAAGAAAAAAATCCAACCCATGAACACATAATAACTATATGCACAACCACCAAATGATCAACCAATGATCAATGCTACAAACACTCTATGTGAACAATAGAGAACAAACAATGCTCCTAAGCGACAACTCACTCCCTTAGGGGAACCTATGAAAGATGTGTTAAAGAGGTTGATACAGTCTAATCTTATCACACTCCTATATTTCTCAAACTATCAAGAGCCACAATTCAAATGTTATAGCTATAGACAAGATCACTTTTGTGAATTTCATTGGTACAAAGGTCATAGCACAAAAAAAAAATTTAGGCTCAAACATCTAATGGAGGATCTTATTGAACAAAGAGACATTGAGGTTGATAAAATAATTGGGAATAAAAATATGAAAATTTACATGAACCCTATGCCAAGTTATCATGGGAAAATGAAATATTTAATAAAGGCATCAACTTCAAACAATAACTAGGATACCATGTTGGGACATGTTTACACTATTTATGAGGAATTGGACATACATCAAGATACTATTTTAAAACAAAGTCTAAGCCCATCAACAATTCTTGGCACTATTTTATATTGTAATGGCATCAAGTGGATATCAGTTTGTGATATATCTCCCACATATGACTCAATGATTGGGCATGTTGAAGAAGTTCCAAATGAGCTAGAAATACCCTTTGTTGCACCGATACCCACAAACTATTGTGAAGAGTCTTTTACCAATGATATATAATCCACCCAAGGATTGTGTCAAGAGGAGGCTCTTGAGGATAACAAAATTTATTCTAAATCGAGTCAAGATCAAGAACCTCTATCCCCAAAGTTTCACAAAGAACTAAGAAACATCTTCCAAGCCATTTTAAACTCCAAATATGTCCCCAATATCACTCTTGAGATGTTTCTTTTGGATGGAAATATAGACATTCTTCATCCAAAACATGAGTCTCCCACTCTTGATATTCCTACACAAGAGCAAGGAATGGTCAATTTTTTTTATTCTTTTAATGATTGTGCATCATCGACATCTTTTGAGTTAGCATCAACATCTTTTCAAGTAGTATCAACAGAGAAGGATGTTATAAAATCAAAGAAAATAGTTCATGACGAAGCAACAATGGAAATTCTTAATTATTATAATGATTTGTGTCATCAACATCTTTTGAATCAACACCAACATCTCTTGAATCAATATCAACAGGAAATGATGTCATGGAACCAGAGCAAACAATTCATATTCCTGAACAATAGGAACCCATAGCAATATCTTGTGTTCATGACATGTCCTGTTCAGTGGTTATGGATCAAAGGATACATTATCAGGGCAAAGGATTAGGTATCGATAATACCTTCACAATGCTGGGGGAAATCTTTTCTACAACAAACATCAACATATGGAGCGTGAAGAATCCTTATGATTAAAATGTTGTCAATGCTACAACTAGTCGTATCATGAGTTAGCATTCATCCATCTCATACAGAAATTGGGACCAATATAAAAAGAAGAATTCCTAACAAAGCAAGGTGAAGATCATCAAAGAAAATGAAGTAGTAAAACAAAAATGACAAAGAAAATAAATGGATACCAAAGGAAAATAAAGAAAATCATCTCTCCAAAACTCCATTAGTCAAAGAAACTATGGGGAAAAATCAAAAATTGAAATGTATCCATCAAAATAGTCCTCAAATACAAAAGCAAGCTTCTCAAGCAAGGAACAAATTACATTCAATGGTTGGTCCTAATTCCATGAAAACCTCCATCCCCATCCATCATCGCTCATCTTCCCAAGTTTGGAGAGTCAAAGGTTTCAAACTATCAACCAATCCATCTTATATTCCTTCATGCATGACACCATACACTCCATTCATAGTATCCAATTCTCACATTGACGATGTGTTGGAAGCTACTCTTCATCATAAGAATTCTAAAGGAAATTTATCACAATGTGTGCACATGGACAAGGTTAATTCTAGTACCAGCGAGGTAGATTAGAGTTCTTTAAGGTTGCATTCAAGTGCTCATATCTTAGCAAAGCAACTTCTTCAAGTAGGGTATCGTTGACATTTTATGATAGTGGAATCCATATTAATACCACTAGGTGGTTCAACATGAGGCTAACATTTCTAGAAAATCTCAAAAAACATAAAAATAAATTAAAAAATGATAAAAATCCAAAAACAAAAAAGGATTGAAAATAGTAAAAGTAAAAATTGTCCTCTAGTGAAAATCATTATAGTAGTGCTTTGGGCAAGTACTATGATGAAATCCTGGCAAATAGGCGTCATGAGTAGAATCACGCATCTATATGATCCTTCTTAGATGGAAACATCTCATCCTTGTCATGGTAAATCCAATGTTCCCTCTATCCATCTAATCCATCTTTATCTTTATCTTGACGAAGATTCGGTGTATACTTCCACTTTACTAATGGAAAACTTTTGACACGCTCTTTACCATTTTGATAGGCTCTTTAAGAACTAAAGGAAAGAAAAATGAGGTGATGCGCTCACTCTAGGGCCATAGAACATCAAGTCGTTTGTGGGTGAGATATCCCAAACAAGTGGTTTAGTGAGAAAGTCATGCCAGTGTGTTGGCCTCCCACCATATAATGAGAAAGTCATGCCATTGTGTTGGCTTCCCATTATACTAACCATACCAAAGTTAAGGTCCTAATGTCCAAGTAAGGTCTTCTTCTTAGGGAGCATTGTGCCTAATGTATCGAAGAGAGGAAAAGTTAGGATCTTAGATCGTTATTCATGGGATACCTCGTTCACATCAAGCCACTTCAGTTGATTGTTATCCCCTTGTCAAATCATTATCCATGGGATGCTTTGTTGGCATCATGCCACTTTAGTTGATCATGCACTCTTGGAAGGAATCAAACCCAATGATGTTAGAAACAAAGATCTGTAATGTAAACCAGAAAAGCCTTTTACAAAAGAGAAAATTAGAAAAAGCAAGAGCTTTGCAAAAGATGTGCAAATATTATTATTTAGGAATTCTTAATTACAAGATATGATTTTCTTCATAAAATAAAATATGTATAACCCTAATCTTATCTTGAGAAACAAGATAACTCAACAAGATAAGGATGAGAATAATAAACCTAGGAATTGAATATTGCCTAAGTAAAGTTATGCAAGTGTAATTAAATACATTTGTCTACAAGAAGCCAAAAATAGAATCATAATGTGATAGTAGACCCGATGCCACAAAACACTGGAAAACTAACAATCTACAACAACCTTGGAATCTGTGAAGCAACAATAGATAACATGATGACAAAATATGGAAACTGTGTATCTTGATGTCGATGCCAAACTGAGACTAAAACCCTTCCATGGGAAGGAGTACCATAAAGACTCTATAACATTAACCATAAAAATATGGCCCTCAAACTAACAAGGATTTGAACCAATGCAATTCAATAACCATAATCTATCAACTGAAGTGTGAACCAATGTGAATCTGATATGTGTCAAGCTAAGACAAGATGTGGCCAAAAGAAACTAAGAAACCAAATATCCCATGCAAGTTTCCATCAAAACAAGATGAAGATCAAAGTGCATGCACACTCTAATTAGATTATTATGCAAGAAACCCCCCTGATGGAACTTTATCTCAGTTCATTTATTACAATAACCCAACAATTGTAAAAGGAGATCATACTAAATGTGCATAAATAGAAAATAAGAATAGACCTCAGATATGTGTAGAGGATGGAACTAGCTTTCCAACGCTACAAGAATGATGTAAAAGGATCACCAAGTCAAAAGATATGCCCTCCAAAGTGAAAACAACAAAATCTAAGTTCAAGGACCTGCAAAATAAATCTGGAGAAAAATATGGTAAAAATGCCTACACCACTAGATCAGTGTTAGAATCAGCTTTCCAACGGTATCTCGTTTGCAAAAAACAGAGATCATACACAAAAAATATGTCCAATTTGGTGAAAATAGGTCTAGAAAGGCCAATAAGGCCTACAAGCACCCTAGGGGGCTAAAAAAAATTAGCCCTTGGTCTTGTGTGCAATGAAGGGATATATTGCAAGTGTTGGGGGTAGACCCTTGGTCATACATATGACTGCCGACAAAGCTGAGGGGTCAGTCGGGGGCTAGACGCATAGTGCCCGGTCCCCCATGTGATCGGTAGGCACAGATGTTGTAGGCCTTAGGGGCTAGCGAAGGACACCTGGTCCTCCATTTGACTGGGGAAAAGCCTTGAGGAGCCTGTAGGGGCTAGACTAAGGGTGGTGGATTGATGGTGGGGGATGCGCGGCCAACTAGTGGCTACCCGGTGGCATGGTGGTGATGGCTTTCTTAACAACTAGAGGCATTGCACAGTTCCCCCTAAGGGCATTCTTTTCAAAAAAAATTCAATTTTTGTGCATCAATCTGTGTGCTAGGGAGGCCGTATGACACCCAGGAAAATTATTTTTTCCTTCTGAACCAACTTCACCAAAATCAATTAAACAAAAGGCATTTTTAGGGTTTTTGCCTGCTGTGAATGCAATGGTGACCTCTGTTTGTGCTCAAACTGCTCCAAAAAATTAGCTACCTCTAGAACTTGCAAAAAATCCCCCAACTTGAAACCCTCATGGATCTGGAAAATGATGGCCCAAATATGCAAAACAAAATCCAATCCTGACTTTTTCCAGTGCTTTGAATCCAATGGTGAAGCCTGATCTGATCCAAAATGCCTCATAAATGAACTCAAGGCATGATACCCTCGAGGAATCCTAAATGAACTTTGCAATGATTTTCTCAAAAATATGATAAGGGGTTGCAAATCAAGGCTCTGATACCATGTTATAAACCAAGATCTGAAATGTAAACCAGAAAAGCCTTCCACATAAGAGAAAATCAAAAAAAGCAAGAACTTTGCAAAGATGAGAATAATAAACCTAGGAATTAAATATTGCCTAAGCAAAGTTATACAAGTGTAATTAAATATTAATTATACTAACACCCCCCATAAGTACAACTTAGGGAGACTAAAAAATCATGCACCCAAAACTAAGATGAATGCGAGAAAGCATGAATGGGTCCTAACAACAAGGCCTGATCAGGTACCCAAGTACAAATGCAATAATGAGGTAGAGAAGGAAAACCCAGTGGGACAAAATATTACCTAAGTAAAGTTATGAAAGTGTAATTAAATATTAATTACACTAACAAATGACACCACCAAGGAGAGGACACATCACAAGAAAAAGTAAATCACGCCATGAAATTTGCAAAAAGATGTTGTATATGTATGCCCCCACTTTAAAGTGGTTACTACACACTGTTCTATGAGAAATTGCTTTAAAGTAGAAGATGGTTTGTGAGCTTATTCAAAAATCCCTACATATGCCAAGTCATATGTATTCAATAAGCTGCATCATGAAGAAAGGGAGTATGTAACATGTGAGTCAATCTTAAGACATGTCATCCACATCTCAAGCTTGATCTTATACATGCATGAAAGGTTAACGATTAGTCAAAAGAGACAACAAGTGACATGTAGGGATAAGGATTTCTAACCCTTTGCCCCCACTTAGTGTAGGACAAGGGTGAGTGTAGAATGGATGATGGTATGCTAACCCTTGCAATGGATGTAAAACATGCAATAGTGAGTATGTGATGATCCTACAACTATTACATGGCAAGCAGTAGCAACTATTGTTATTTATGTGGATAAGGAAACAAAGTTTCTACTTGATACATGTTCAATGATATATCTATCAATTTGAGATAAACCAAGGGTAGAGTTTGCTTCGAAGAATCTTGAGTGATAGTATGGATGTTGAGTGAAGGTTTGTTGGATGGGTTAATTTCTATGAAAGGAAAATCACAAAGACCATGACTTGGAAGAATGAGGTTGGATGTATTGTGATCTTTTTTCTTGTGTAATGGTGGGTAAAGAATGATAGGATTCTTGGGTGTGTCCAAAATAACTTCAACACACATAGGGGGTGATTAAGGGTTGGATTATTTTGAGTAACAATAGTGGTGATATGAGAATAATGCTTTATTTGGTTGTTTGTTTTCTCTAAGGTATCATTCTTATGTGCCATAATATTGACCCTAGGAGGAGAGCTAATATGTTCATCACATGTAATAATTATTTTTGGAAAGATAGCATCATCGATGATAGGAGAGGCATCAAGAGAAAGATAACTAGGAGTTTCATGGTTACTAATGATTGGACTTTTTTGTTCAAATAGATCTTCCATCATGATATCTTCTAACACTAAACTATCTTCTTCATGTGTAGAGAATATTTTAGGAGAAGAAAAGGGTTGATTGTCATGATTATCTATACTTACATCCTCATGTCCTAGAATGTCATCTTGAGTAGGAGAGGTAGGATTGTCATAGCTCTCAATCATATCCTCCACACAATTTTTTTTGTCATGATCGTTCGTGAGTTTATCCTTATTCACTAAAGGATTTGCACAAGTAGGGGAGGTGTTTGGAGATGAATGAAGACTAGATAAGGTAGTGGCCATGATTTTAGCTTTTTGTTTCATAATGTCTTGGAAAGGGGGAGGAGAAGAAAGAAAAGCAAGAATTTCATGATCTTCAATGATTGTGTCTTCTTTCACCAAGATACCTTCATCACCAATGGGATAGATATCAGGAGAAGAAAAATTATGATTATCATGATTATCGATGCATGCATCCGTTTGTGTCAAATCTTTAGTAGATGATCTTAGTGAGAGGAAGTCCTTAAGGGATTCATCTAACATGTCTACATCACCACTACTAAAGGGATTGGATGTTATGGTTTTTCGAAATTGAATCATTTTTTGAATTGGATCATTTGATGTTTTTTATTTTTGTTTTATAATGGATCCAATCTAAATGAACTAGGAACTAGTGCTGAAAATGAAAAATGCAAAAGTATAAGTGCCATGAATGTAAAAAATTCTTATTTCTAATGATTTAAATGCAAGAGAAGCTATGAAAATGTAAAATACAATGTAAAAACATAAGATGAAATGTAACTTTTCAGATCTCAAAAAAAGTAATTTAATGATGACACTGCAATAATTCAAGAAAGATGAAAGATTGGAAATGAAAATGTGAATTTTCACCTTGCATGAAATGAGCTAATGTAAGCTAAATCTAATGAAATTCATGATACAAAAATTTAGCTAAGTGATACAAATAACTGATGGTAGCAAACAGAAGCATAAAAGCAGAGTTTTCAGCTCTATAAAAGGTAGTTTCAGGGGTCAAAAGGACCGATTTTCCTAGGGTGGTATTCAAAAAGCAGGTTCACCAAAATGAACCAAAGATTTTAGGGGCATGAAATGCTATGTCTCTTGTGCTCAATTAGGGTCTTTCACCTAATAGAAAGAGATAAATCCCACACCAAAAATCTAGGTGGTTCAATCAATATAATGTATCTATGATGAAATTATGTCTAAGTGAAATGATATAAATGCAATGGGCTGATCAAATAGATTGATTATTTATGTAAAACCTAAGAAATGTAACTTGTTTGAAAATGCATTGTGTAATGCAAAAACACCTAGAAATGAATGCAACCTGTAACAAAACTGAATGAAATTGAAAGTGTTCACCTAAGATATTGAAGGAGGCTGGAAATGAAATTTGAAATGTTGTTGATGCTATAATTTTATCCTACTAGGACTCATTCGCTATTTTGGGTGAACTAGTCCTGGTTATGTGAAACCGAGTTAAAATCCGTTTTAGACAAAAGGGTATCCAAAAATGTAGAAAACCCTATTTAGGCCTAGAAATGGGACTCATTCACCACTGATGGTGAATGAGTCCACATTTGAATTTTTAAAGATCCAAAAGAGGAAACAGAAGCTCTCGGTCGCACTTTGGCTTTCTACAGGTGTTCGCTTCTGAAACTCTGATTTATGAACCTAAAAGTGAGTATTTGTTGATATTTTGACTTGTTCACTGAAGAGAATACTTAAAAAACTTTTCAATGTAATCTTTGATGATTTCTAAGCCTCCAAGATGTCTAAATCTGCACACACACAAGACAAAAGAGAGAAATGGTGAATGTTAGGGCATGGGGGTTTACCTTGGCCAAACCCCTTTTAGGTAATTAAACCAAAATAGAGAAAGCATGTAATGAAACATACAATAATGGAGTTTATTACCTTTCCATGATGATTGATCTTGAATTTTTGTGGCGATGGAGGAAAATTTATCCCTTGAATGTCTTTAGAAGCTTTCTTGATGACTTACAATGATGAAACCCTAACTTGCTTGACTTGATGTAGAAGATAGATGATGAATGAATTGTTAAAGTGAGTTAATAGATTATGAATTAGGGATTAGAGACTTGATTTTACAAGCAATTCACCTTATTCACTAGTAAATTATTAGATCCCTAAGGCTGACATGTAAAAATAATAAACTTAAATTCCAAAATTTCCCTCTTAGAACTCAAATTTGACCCAAATGGGACTCATTTGTTACCTTGGGTGAATCATTCCCACCTGGCAGGGACTCATTCACCACAGGTGGAGAATTAGTCCCAATGGGGTCTATTTTCTAGCTGGATTCTTAGGAGATAATAAAATAAGATTTGTATGATGTCTATGTCGATTATTTCATCAAATATTGCCTTAGGATGCATAATATGGGGTAATAGAGGCCTATTAGTGATGATGTAAAGGTCAATTAAGGCTTGGGACACAAAATTCAATGTGAAAGTGTGAATAAATATAGTTTACAACACTAAAATGAGTTCCATATAGCCTAGGAAGGCACGACATCTAATGTGAATGTGCAAGACACATTACAACACTAGAATAACATTAAGTTTAATTTAAAAACCTTCTAGATTAGTGTGATAATGTTATTAAACACATTTTATAATGTTCAGTTAGGGGAAAATGGGTTCATTAAGTCTAGAAAAGCATGAAAGTAATTTACAACACTTTACAACTTTACAAGACATCATTAAATGCATGTTATTCAATTTGAAAGGGTCCAAGACCTAGTATGGATGTGCAAAAAACCTCAAAACACCAAGTCAAGGCCTCCTTAAGTCCAATTTATCATAAATTATTCCCCAAATGAAGCAAATTGCTTTTTTTTCTACAGTACAATTATAAAGGAAAAATCCAAAACATCCATAAAACATTAGAATCCCTAAAAAGGTCAAACATCAAAAAATCCAAAATCCAATATCTTCTAGTTGAACTACGTCATCTCTAAGCTTTAACGTAGGAAATGCCATCATTGATGTGCCTCTGAGACACACTAGGTCATTCATTTAGTAGTCCATTGTAATTATTTGTCGTATCTCATATGTTCCTATCTTTTTCCTATAAATCGGTCGAATCAGTCAAACTACGTGGTCTCTACATGTATAACGTAGGCAAGGCTAATCTTTGATCAGCCCTCGAGGCCCCTAGGATAGGTCTTTAGGTTAGGTTCTTGGTCAAAACTTGAAAAATCAGAAAACCCCTAAACATTTGTAAAACTCAGAAAATCCCAAAAATATCCAACTATTTCAAAAAAAAAATTGAAAATGGAAAACAAAAAATAATGGAAAACATTCAAAAGACCTAAAAAGGCTCAAAGCATTCTGAAAACCTTAAACAATCTCAAAAAACTAGAAAAGAAAAAACATCCATATAAAATTTTCAAAAAGACCAAAAATAGCCTCAAAACATTTTCAAAAAATACCAAAAACATTCAAATATTATGGAAAATCCAAAATTCCTTTTATCCCATCTTGATTTCACTTGCAATAAACTTTTACCCATAATAAATGATTTTCACCTTCACCCTTTGGAAAAATAAGTAGAAAATAAACATAGCAACTCATAAAGTGTGAACCCAAAAGTCAAAATCTAGAGTCTAAATCATAGGTAAATGTGTCAGTGAAGTTTATAGCAATGGCTCATCTTAGCATCATCATCCCAACATCAAACAACCCTTTGATTAACATGTCCTAGGATGTATCCTTCCTGTGATGGACATCAACATCATATATCACTTTAGCCAAACTTAAACTAGGTAAGAGCTATAGATAACACTGACTGTTTATCTTTGATATTTTCTTATGATTTATCTTAATGACCCATTATGAGGACCTCTTGATGTTTTCTATCTAAAATGATTTAGAGAGAAAGGAATGGGGCATTGATCCTTATCTTTCATTTTTTGTGCTTGTGGATACTCTTGTAAAATAATATTGGCACATACTTGCTTAGTTGTGTGTAGGATGTTCATTTGGAGTATGTTGTTGACTATTGTTTATGCTTTTGTCCAATATGTTCTAAACCTCTAACTTGCATTCCAATGACGTTTCCATATGTCAAGGTGTGAACAAGAACTATCCTATCTTCTTATCGAGTCAAAGTCCATAACACTAGATACAACATCGTCTTGGTTATCAATACCTTGATGCATCGTCTCTATGTGTTATATAAAACAATAAGGAACAATGAAAAATACCAATCCTGAAGTGTGAGAACCCCTCCTGCATTTCATCCTGCATTCTTTTGCATTGTCTCATCACCATCTCTAATAAAGTCTCAATGGATAAGGACTTTTGAATCTTTTGAAGCAATCATCATCAACAATAGTTATTCATTCTTTATTCTTCTATCTTCTCTCTATGCTAACCTTGTATCATGGCACACAAAAGCATCACTAACACATCCACCCTACATCCACAAACCATTAGCATACATGCATCTCATAATCATTTGCATATCACATCATACATTTTGCATTATCATTTGAGTTGCTATGAATAATATAGATTTGGTATTCTAAGCATCTTAAATCATTGCATATCATAATAATTTACATCCATAAATAAATATGCATCATCGTCATCATAACATGCATAGAAAATGTACAATTTAAAGAAATGCATCCACACAATTTGCATCCATAACATCTGAATGTCATAATCAACTATCCATATAATATTGTGAAAAAATAATGAAAGAGAAAATAACATTGCATCCATTCATCACATCACATATCACATATGCATAAAGGTAATTTCATCAATACATGATCATATATAAGAATTCATAAATAATCCATCATGAAATAAAATGAACACATCATAAGCATGAATCATCTATATCTGTATCATATATATATCAAAAAATGTGTCATGGTACAAAATATGGATCAATGTATGTACATTGATGATAAGTACAATATCCACGAGGCTATCGAAAAGGATCCCATGAATGTATATCGGTATAAAGAATGGGGAAAAAATCAAAAAGTGTCTATACATCAAAAAGAGCTAGCCCTAGTGGTTGCTATCTTCTCCAACTTGTCACTCAGGCTAATCCTCTACTCGGGGGCGTGCATCGCTCTACTATGAAAAATTAGGCTGCCCCAATGCCCCTAGATCATCCCTATGATAATGTTGTCTATAATATGTAGCCTCCATAATAGCCTCTCTATACAGCCGCACTAAAACTGTCTTATAGTGGGTGGATGTTATAAGGCTTTCAATCTGCTGACGTTGAGCCACCTCCTAGTCTCTCTCACCTGTAATGCTCTCAACTCTTTGTCACACAGTATCCCTCTTAGATGTAACTACAACCACCTACTACCAAGCCTGGTCTCACTCAACAATCAAAACCAAAATCTTTTAGCAAGCCTGTTCCCGCTTACTCATCAAAACCTACATCTACTATTGTATCTGTGCATCTCTCACATCTAGTGGTGGTGGTGGTGGTAGCACTGGCTATTTTTGTACCACTGGAGGCTACTAAGGAGGTTTTTTTCCCACTGGAGGAGCCCTAGGAACATATCCATCCTAGCCATCTTGGCCTCCTTGTCCTCTGCCCCTAACTACCTTATTGCATAGTCTCCCTTTGGGAGGAGCCCTTGTAGGATTTGTAAGTCACCTTAGAGGGATGAACCATGCATTGTATGTGGGAGTAGTATGTGTAATGGGATAATCCTGATCATATTCACAAGATCCAGAAACTAATTGGCAAAAAATATCAACAGTGTTTGGTGTCAAAATCATTGGTCCCTAGTTGGGAACCTCTCTAGTTGATCATGCAAAAATGGTTGTATAGCCCTGATTGGGCCTACCCTGGACATCACCAAGTTGTCTGGCTACAATTTCTGGAAGGTACCACTCAATCATTATGTGCTCATGACCTTGCATGGATTGGTTCTACCTAGTTAAATATAACTATTGTATATCATCAAACCATGGTGGCATCTAAAGCCATGGTCACCACCAAAACAAAGTCATATTGTCTATCACCCATCACCAATATGGGAGCCCAATTTGTCCTGTGTGCCTGAGCATAATGGCACCTCAGTATCTCCATATGATGGGATAATTTGGCTCCACATCCACCATCTACACAATTGGCTGAAGCACAACAATGTGCTCCCATGCCCAGATATGAAGAAGTGTCACACCTACACCAAGGGCTCTCCCATCGCAGTACACAAAATCATGCAAATCATGGTACAAGGAGGCTAGCATCACGAGCCCCCATGCAAAAAGAGTCCTCCAGTATAACATCCTTTTCCAAGCCAAACCTCAACCTAGACTGAAAAATCAGTTGCATCTGTATGGAGCCACCAAACCTAATGATGGCTTCAACAATCAATTTGAAGGTTGGAACCTAACCTCCGTATGTCTCTACATCTATTTGAGAGGTGACCAATGCAAGCTGGTCCATCTCCATCACCTCTAAGTAGGCATCAAATCTAACATCAGGGTCATAAATCATGCGATCACCATGGATGGGGAATTGCCATATTTTCCACACATCCTCCAAGGTCACTACCGCCTCTCCCATCAGAAGGTTGAAAGAAGAAGTCTCATTGTGTCATCTCTCACACAACATTGTCATCACAGCCAAATGTGTCTTGATTGCTAGTGTGTATGCAATGTACCATAATCCAATCTCTCCCAGGTGCTCCTGGTGCAACTCTGAAGGATTACCCAATCTCTCTAGTACGGTGGGTGTATGCTCTCTGGAAATCAATGGTGGGAAACTCTCCTACATCCATGAAGTGCATGGGATTAGGAAATCATCATGATTTGAAGTTATTTGGAATTTCTACCTCAAAAATAATAAATGCATCATTGTTTACAAATGTGTCGCTATATTCAAAACTCAAACATCGATGCCCAATGCATTTCAAATCTCAAATTGACAAATGTGTTGCCAGACAAGATGGCATCATGATTTAGAATTTGGCCGAACCTAACCCTAACTTTTTAATCAGAAAGTGTGTTGCTAGACACATATGCATCGCCATTTAAAATTTGGAACCCTAAATTCAAATCAAGAAAATCATCGCCCTAGACATATGCATCACTATATATCATTTGGGCATCAACGATTGAAGTTTGGGTGTTGCTATATAGCGACACCCCCAAATTCTAAATTTTAACACCTAATAAATGCATCAAAATTTCAAATTTCAAATCAGGTTTTGAATCACATACTGGTGGTCTTATGCCTACAAACTGTTGGAACTCACAAACTTTATCATACATGTGTCAGGGAAGCTCATGATGCGCCATTTCATTGAAGGTTCATAGCTCAATTTACAAGAATTTCTAAAGGGAAAATGGACAAATGAATTGAAAATGACCCCTTCTAGCCTATTTAAGCTATAAAATTAGGGTTTTTTGCCGTAATTTAAGCTTTTAATGGGGTTTATCATCATTTTCACCAATTTTTCCAATCTGGACCTAATATTGCATTAGTTTTTGTATTTTTGGCATTATTTTTGCATCTTAGAACTTTTTTGGACCCTTGGGGAAAATTTTGAATCTTAATTCAGAAATCAACCCAAAATTCAAAATTTTTGCCCGATTTCTCAAGAGGGTAAGGAGTTAGTTTTATCTTTCCATTGGGGCATCTAAAAATTAGAATTTTTTTAATTTTTTGATTCAAGCAACATTTTTAATCTAAAAAGCATTATTCTTTGAATCGAAGTAGCAGGTACCCCACTTCAAAGAGAGGGAAAATGTAGGCACTAAAAAAGTCCTAATCAATGTCATACACTCGAATCATATTTATTAACATCATTTCCTTTTTATCCATCCTCTTTTCGCTTAATTGATTTAATTAGACTAGCTAATTAATTAATTTCATCATTTTCATCTATTTGCCCTAATTAATTAAATTTGGTTAATTCACCTCTTTTCGCACTAAAACTTCATCTAATTAAATTAAATACATAAAAATATTTAATTTAATCTCTTAAATCAAAATATTTAATTTAATCTCCTAAGCCATCTTATTTAATTAAATAACCCTAATTCATTTAATTGAATGTCATTTCACCCCTCCCCTATTTATTAAATCACCTAATTTAATAAATATCTCTTAATTCTTCTAATCCCCTAATTGCAAAAGTTAAACCTTGTTCAATTATCAATTAAACTAATTATTCCTCTAATAAAAGGGAATATTCCCATGGAATATTCTTTATCCTTTTTGCACAATTAATTTTTTTTTCAAATTTGTAAAATCATCTATTTCCTCACCCTAACGAAATATTTTAAGGAATATTCCCTCTCCTCCAATGAACTCACTTAGCTTCAAAAGCAAGTTAACCATCTTACCTTTCTAGCAAGTCACCTTTGACCTGTGTGAGTAGGTCAAAAGTGTGTTTTTTTGAGGTAATTGTGATCCTTTGATTAATCTTCATCTTGTATTATCATGCATTGATGAGAATACATGATCCATGCCTCTCATCTCTTTCATCCTAAACCGTCGATTAATATTTTTGATCTCAACCATTCATTCCTCATTTGCTCTCCTATAAATAGATCATTATTTCAAGATAAATGGAGCCATATTTTATTGCAAAGTCATGCTATTGAATTTACTCACATCCATACTCTTAATTTGCACACATTTAGCTTTTTTTTAGTTCATTTTAGTTGCATAGTAGCTTCAACCTTTCATTAATGGCTTCAATGCATCCATCCTAGTTTGTAAATAAATTAGGGTTTTCATCTTTTAGCATCATTTTAGCTTAAATTAGCTTAGACTAGCTTAGAAATTGCATAATTAGATCATTTATAGCATAATCATGGTAACTTAGCTTGCATCATGTTCATTTTGTGCATAAGTTAGGTTCTTCATATATCAAACATCATGGTTTCACTGATTCTCTTCCATAGAATCGACTGAAACAAGCTCACTATCATGGGATTGGGAAAGGGTCGTTGGTCCACATCAACGCAACACTAATTCCACAATAGGATAAATTTCAATGGATTAGAGTAGATGTTTTATTTAAAGCTTTCATAAGATTAGCATGTTAGGTTTTTTGATAAAATGTTTACTTTCAATTTTGATTGACTGATCTTGTTGAGATTTGAGTATTGGTTGCTTCATTATGCTTCGATTCTTCATGGATCAAGCATAATTTGGCCTATAACTGGTATCCTTGCATCGACACTAGTAAGACACATGTGAGACAACCTAGAGTAGGTCATTTGCATCCCTATCATGATCATTGTATACCAAAGGAAGACAACTAGCTAGAGGGATAATAGCAAGTGCCAAAATAGGGCCATCACCATGTTCAACACTATTCTTAGGAGAATTTTTGTTAAAGATCATGGAAGAGGAAAATAATGTATTCAATTCATTATGCACCTCTTCCTCAATTTTGCAACTTAATCATCATCTAAATTAATCATGATAGGAGGTCGAATGATAATGTCTAAAGAAGGGTTCAAATTTTGTTGCATTTGTTGTATTGGATTGTTTTGTTTAGGGTCGAGGGTAGATTCATCATGCATTGCTTAATTCAAATTTGGATCTTGGTTTTCTTTGTGTAACCTATGAGAAAGGGCACAACCTCTATACCTACACTTTGTATCACCTTTGTTTCTTTTAGTTTTGTTTTCAAGTTTTGTTTGTGTTGGTGATATTTTTTTATTCTAGGAGGCGTGACGGGGTTGTTTTCATTGTCTCTTGGTATTTTATGGGAAGTAGGTGAAAATTTTGTCTTAGGTCAGTCTTCGTTGTTTGGAATTTATTTAGGTTCAATCATAGTTTCATCAACGATGGTAGGACTGGTGGTAGGTGGGGACATGTTTTAGAGGGATAATTTTGCTATTTTCTTTGCCTTGAAATTTTGATAGGACATGAAAAATAAGTCTTCTCATGGTTTGATAGGGTCAGGCCAAAATAAATCTAAGGAAAAGTTTACTTTGGAGGACAATAGGTTAAGACCATTATAGTGGGCAATGAAAATTTCATTGTCAAAGGGAAACTTTAAGCATCTATGCACAATTGAAGGGACAACATTCATGGAGCGAAGCCATGGATAGCCTAGCTTCACATAAAATTGGTTTGACTGCAGGATGATGGAGAATGAGATATCTAATGTTTTTGTCCTATTTGTAAAGGAAGGGTGATTGATCCCATCATAGGGAAAGTGAAACCATTATGCATCTTGATCCATGATTTTAGTTTATCATATTTATCTTGATAGAGTTCATGCAAAAGTAAGAATTCCTCGGTGATCACATTCTCTCCACATATAGGATCTATTAGCATCCGAGTAGTGGGCTTGTCATAGAATCATCCAGCTATGTAAAGAGGACCATTGGGTGAATGTTTAAATATATCCTTAGAAGAGAAAGAAATGTCAAGAGGATTTTTAGTTCGACCCTTATGAGGAATAATCTCTATCACCCCTACCGTATCATCCATAGGATCACTATCTATATAGAATCATGTTGAATAGTATCATTATTATCATCTTTTGTATTAACATTCATCACATCATTCTTTGTAGTTTCACTCACTTTGAAAAATGAAATGTTATGATTAGGCATAGGGTTGGTAAAAATTTGTAAGTTTTTCTTTGGAGGGGCAACAAACTTAGTTCCTTGATCACTAACACCTCCAATGGAAAGACAACCAAAATTGATGAAGTCTTGCACAAGATGTTTAAGATGCTTGCAATGTTTCATATCATGTTTGTTTTGTTGATGATAATGACAGTAAGAATTAGATCTATAGCTTGTGGGTAATGGTTTAATAGGATCGAGTTGTTTAATGGGAGGAAGGGTAATCATTTTCTATTCTAGGTGTTGTGACATTGTGTTATAAAGGTATCGAGTAAGGGAGTGAATTTTATTTTCAGGTCCCCATAGCTAAAGGGTATCATGAATTTAACAACTACTTGGTTATTGAAATTATGAGTTGTTTGTTGAGGGGGATTAAATTGAAGGAAACCTTTATTATGTTTTCTTAAATTTTGGGAATTGTTTTGGTTTACGGTCTTAGTTTTCTTAGTTCAGTTAGAAGTGAATTTTATATCACGACTACTAACCAAATTTTGATAATCATAAAGGGCAGTACACAAGTGCATAAAGGAGGGGAATTTCATTATGGTAAGCTTGTTGTGTATCTTACATTGCAAATTTTCTATGAACATATTTTGAAGGTGAGGGTCAGGAACCTTGACATCAATTTTGGAATAGAGCAATTGATATCATGAAGGGTATGTGCAGAATCATCATGGAAAAAATAGGCCCTTAAGTGGCGAAAAATTCAAAAAAATTAGAGTTAGACAACTTGACATAAAAATTTGAATAAGTTATCTATAGTATTTTAAAAATATGTAAGAATAGAATTTGTAGCAAATTGAATGTACTTTCTAAACTACTAGGTTTATTTAAGAAAAGAAAAAATCTATTTGGTGAAAATTTGAAATTTCAATGCAGTAGTACTTAAATTTCAAGGAAAAAATAAGTAGGTGTTTGTCTAACCACCCTAATCACATTACTAGTTGGTTGCATTATTGTTGTGACTTAAGGGTTTGTATAGGTAGGAACCGAGGATATTGTTTTGAGTGGAGGATTTTGAGTTCCTCCTTGGCTTGTGATATTGCTTGTAGGTAAAGGATAGATAGTGGTTAAGGTGAGGTGTTTTCAAAATATTCGAACTATATGTTTTTCACAAGGTCAATTCCATCTTCACTTTCAAGCATGTGATGAATGTTATCTATAGTAGGGATGGAAGTAGTTGAAATGTTGTCATTTTTCACTTGATGTTGTAGATTTGCTAAGTCTTCATGGATTTAAATTATGTTTTCTTGTAGAACATTAGCAACCATTGTTTCAACATGCGTCAAACTGCTTGAAGGTAAAGAGTTGTTAAGGGTATGGTCCATACCTAGTGTACTAGTATCAATACTAGGAGTGAAAGAGCTAGACAACCCAAGGTCCATAATGATAGTGCTATAGCAAGATGACATGAGTCTCGAAATTTGTCTCACTACAGTATTAGCAATAGGACACCAAATACTCATACAAGTGATACTAAATGCAAGATGAATGCAAATGAAATATAAGCTAAGAACAATGAAATGACTATGACATAAATTTTGTAAATTGAAACAAAAATCTATAAACAATAAACATAAACTCAAAAATAGTGCTTTAAACACTGAAAAATGTAGTGTAGAATCTACACTAGCGCTGATTCACCCAAGGTGGTGAATGAGTCCCAATGAGATTTTTTTCAATTTTTTTCAAAAAATTCAGTTCATTTTTATGCTTTTTATGTTGTATGATCTGAATCCTAAGTGCAGATGCAAATTATGTATGATTTTCACTTATTTAGGATGCAAAGATGCAAGCTATATGAACTTTCCCTAATGCAAATTTTGAAAACCCTAGAATTCCAATTAACTGATGAAAATACTAACACAATGTTGATGCAAGCAAGATCTATGATGGCAATAAACTTCAAATTAGAATTATAATGTTCTTAATGCAAGCTCACCAAAATGAATTGGTGAAAAATGGGTACGAGGTGCTACTGTATGGTTTTAGGACATAGAGAACACCCACTTTCCAATTTTATTAATGGATAACCCTAGAGATATCAATGCAAAGGAGAGAGATATATTGCAATGGGTTTTCCTAGAGGATGATTATAAACCAATAAGGGGTTAACCACCAAGTTAATACTTGGAAAGATAAATGAAATCCAAGATGTGATACTAAACCCTAATTCAATGCAATGACTTACAAAATGACCTAGAAAAGTATGCAAGATAGAATAAAGAGCTGCAAGATGAAATGTGTGCACCAGGGAATTTGGAGATGAATAGAAGGAGGTTTGAAACACTATAAATTCTAACTTTAATGCTAAGTGGGACTTATTGATGAAGCTGGGTGAATCAGTCCAAAATCTGGGTTTCTATGCGAGAATAGTAATATGGAAAATGGGTATCTGAATCTACAAAAACTTGAATTTTAACAAAAAATGGGACTCATTCACCAAAAGTGGTGAATCAATCTAGTTAGGGTATTTTGAAACTTCAAGGTCTAAATCTTCTCTCCTTAGTTTGCTCAATCTTCTTCTTCAGGTTTGCAGATCAAAATCTCTATAAATCAAATTGTAGGTTTTCTCCAATGCTTGATGACAACTTTGACAAATTTTAGGAACATTAATAACTTTCTCCAAAATTTCTCTTCAATGTTTCTTCAATCTAAACCTGCAAATCACACACTAAAGAGAGGGAAAATTTTTGTTTTGTTAGTGGATAGGGGTTTTCCTTGGTCAAACCCCATTTTGGTAATCAAACCTTGAAATGAAATGAAATAGGAATGGAGAATGATGAATGAACAAAATATCATGTTGCAACTCACCAAACCCTAGTAATAAAATGTTGCAAACATGTATGACACGGATCTAATAGATGTAGATCTTGACTCTTGCTTGAATGTGATAGATCTTGAATGAAATGCTAGCTTGAATCATAAAATCATACATCGCAATTGTTAGCTCAAAAATAAACATGATGCATGAAGCCTTTGACATGATGATTGATGCTTGAATAATTCTCTAAAATTATTGATAATATGCTCTTGAAGACTCTTGAATGATCTTGTGAATGCTTGAATGCTTTTGTGAACTCAAACTTGCTATTATGAATACTCTCACAAAATTCTTAGGCAAAAATAAGTGAAAGAAACTTGTAATTATACTTAATTATGCAAGAATTCTTAAAATTACAACACTACAAGTTGACATAAGTTCTAGGAGGATAAAATCCTACCAAAAAATTTGAATTAATTTTCATTTGGGCCACATGAGACTCATTCTCCCAAGGTGGCGAATGAGTCCCATTAGGCATAATTTTTGGGACCATTTTAGAAAATGCTTAGAAAGGTGTGAAACAAGGTTTGTGGCCTAAAATCCTAGGTGGGACTCATTCGCCCAAGGTGGCGAATGAGTCACAAATCACTAAATTTGGGCCACACAAGCTAAAAACACCTAAATTATGATTGGATGCTAATTTGTGTCGGGATTATCCTCAAAAAGATACATTAAATGATGCTTGTGGATGCAAAATAAGGCCAATTAAAACATAAAGAAACCCAATTATTAATGACAACCCTAGAAACATGTGAAAGTGGGTTACAACACTTTAAAAAACTCCAAATAACGCACTAATAAGCTCATTTAGTTCACAAGGGCCCAAGACCTAATGTGAATATGTTAGAAATATTACAACACTAAATCAATGCCAAATTAAGGGGACCTTTTTCTGTCATTACACTTAGATGCCTTAAAGAATCTGAAATCCCCATAGAACTTGAAGAATCTCATGGATGTGCTTGTGGAGGTCATTTTGGAGGAAGATCATTAGTTCAAAAATTAATCTACATAGATATTACTAGAGGCATATGGAAAAAGATTGCTTCACATATGTTAAGAAATGTCACAAATGTCAAGAACACATCAATTTGATTCATGCTCCCGCTTCTAAGCTTTGTGCCCAACTTCCTATATTTCCATTCTTAGTATGGAGATTGGATCTCATTGGAAAGATTTCACCTCCCTCTTTTTCTAGATATACTTTTATAGTTACTGCAATAGATTATTTCACAAAATGGGTGGAAGCTATTCTCCTTTGTTCAACAACTACCAATGTAATATGTTGTTTCATGTTGGAAAACATTATTGCTCACTTTTAGAATTCCTTTTGCATTGGTTTAAGACAACGATACGCTATTTAAGAATAATGATGTGAAGAAGTTCTTAGAAATGTTTAACATCTAACATCATTTCTCAACACCTTACTACCTAAAATCTAATGGACAACCTAAATCAATGAATAGAACCCTTGAGAAAATACTACAAAAAATAGTAAAAAAACACAATAAGGACTTGGACATAGTTGACATATGTATTATGGGCTTAAATCATAATAGTATATGAAAATCTACTGGAAATACTCCTTATAACCTTGTCTATGGTACCGAGGCCATAATGCCCTTCGAGGTACAAATCCCTTCATTAAGAATTACTCTCCAAGGACTTATTAATGACAACACTTATAATGAACAATGATTACATTGCTTGAAACACTTGATGAACAGTGCATCAATGCTCTTGAGCACCTTCAAGCTTATTCTAGAAAATTCCAATGTAGTTACAATGATCATATCATTCCTCATCTATTCACTAAAGGTGATTTCGAGTTATTTGAAAATAAACATGTAAGAGAGGGTTACCACCACATGAAAGGCCCTAGGTTAGGGAGAGCCTAGTTGCAGAAGGATGCCTTAACTTACCTCAACTTAATGTAGTGTTAGGAAATGCGGGAATAGAACGATGAGGACTATGAAGTCCTTCAATCACCCTATAGACCCAAAATATAGGATGGGGCTAGGTGAGCTGATTTTTAGGTTCACCATTACACCTCAAGAAGCTCTCTACCTGAGGATGGAAGCGCAGTCCTGGGATGACAGTGTGGTGCACTGGCATCTCTCAAGTTCACTGGTGTTCATACGACCAAACAACTATAGAGATAAGGTCAAACCTAAGAAAACAAGATAATGGCCTAGATAACTAATACTAAAGGGCCAAAATAATGTGATTAAATAAAAAAAATTCTCTCTAATGTGATAAAGTAGAAATGCAAGAGTTAGGGTAGCAAAAAGGATCTCACAAAGAAATTTGTTCACTAGCTAGCTCTCCAAAAGAATGTTCACCTACACACAAAGAGGAGGAAAAATGTTGGGTGGTTGTATAGGGATCTGCCTTAGTGAGAACCCTATTTAGGTGTTTCCACCTCCATGAACAACCAAGAAAGTGAGTATGATAAAGAATTAATGTAATGTAGAACACAGAAACACGAAAAAATAGTAAGTGTGCTTACTCAACCAAGTAATAAAGGAGAGAAATGGGAAGCTTACCACCTCCACCAAAAGCACTCAAGGCTAATGGGGGAGTGAATGAGAGTACTCAAGCCTCTGCTACAATGGGTTTGTCCCAAAATTGCTCTACTAAAGTGGTGGAGTGAATTTGTTGCTGCAATGGAGTGCAAAAGTGTTGCTAGGATGCTTGAAGTGGATGTGAATGAGTGTGAAGAAGCTTGTGAAGAAATTGTAGAAGATGAAATGCTTGTTGAAGGAGTAAATTTTAAGGGAAGAAGGAAAAAATTGCCATATTTAGGTCAGTTGGCCAAAGAAGGCATTACCAATCCTGCCAATGAGAAGTGTAATGCCTTTGTAGGTTCAACCACAAGAATCTGCCAAGGATGTAAGCATGCCACGATGGCATCCTCGATAGAAATTCCCCCATTGACACTCAAAATAGGTGCCAAGTGGAATGAAAGCAGTGATATTAGGTGTAATTAAGCCTTTGAACTCTATTTTCTAAAGTGGAGAAGGGAAAAAGGAGAATTTGCATAAGTGATGCAAATTCACTCTTATACATTTTTCCCCCACTTTAGTGAGCATGAATACTGATAAGTGCTTCACTAAAGTAGATCAAAGAAGAGTAAGCTTAGAAAGGACTTCATAGCTTCTCAAAACTATGAAGCTGAAGAAATAAAGCATCTTACATGCTTGCAGACCTACAAGGAGGCAACCCCCAAGATCTCTCATATGAAGGAAGCCTCGTGAAGCATCCCCTAAGATCTCCCACATGGAGGAAGCTAGGAAAACACCCTACAGATCTGTAGACTTGTAGGGAAGGTATTCTCCAATATCTCTAGCATGAAGAATACCCAAGGAAGCACCCTACAGACCCATAGACCTATAGGAAAGGTAACCCCCAAGATCTCTTGCATGGAGGAAACCTAAGAAAGCACCCTATAGACTTGTAGACCTTCAGGGGAGCCACCCCTCATATCTCTCAAATGGAGGAAGCTCAAACAAAGTTCCCTATAGGCTCTTAGACCTACAAGGAGGTATCCCCTAAGATCTCTCCATGGAGGAATCCTAGGAAAGCGGACTTTGTAGAGTTAGGAAGTGGCCACATAGGCAAGTAAGTGGATAGTTGTGTAGACTATCGACAATTTGGAATTTTTTTAAAAGGGTCCCTCAAGAACACATCGTGAAGAGGGGGTCCACTCAAGGGACACATAGTTTGAAAGAATTTTTTTTTCTTTCCCGAATTGATCCATCATCAAGGGATCCTTTTGAAATATGTTCACTTCATCAAGAAATTCCAAAAGGAAGAATATGCCCCCACACAAGGGGAAGGTCAAAGTTGTTCTTGCTTTAGAGGAGGGGTTTCCAAATCCTTTCTTTATGAACACATTATAAAGGAAACATATTTCATTAGGGTTCCAAGTTGAGAATGCGATTCTAAAGAAATATTTGTGAATATTTTTGAGAAAATATTCGTTGGCAATGACTGTATCTTCTAAAAATTGAAATGTTGAAGAAAGGCGTTGCCACACATGAGAGGGACAACTCAAGCAAAGAAGAGAGAAATATAAAGAGAAAGAAGACAACACAAACAAAGGGAAAAGGGGGATCTGGTTTAGCAAGGTTAGATCTTTCCATACTCATATAAATAATAGGTAACCACATGGTGCAAGGTGAAAGATCATCAATCCCCAACCAGATTAGGAAGAATGGATAGAAATCAAAGTAAAAATCAAAAATTAGGTCAACATGGAAGGGATGCCTAAATTCCATCAATGCTTTGCATCATCCCCAATTTGTCAAAAATCAAGCACAAACATGGAAGAATGATGATATAAATAGAGGAAGGTGTATGACACAAAAACCATGCCTGTATCCAAGAACCGAAAAGGGTGAAAAGGGTCATCTAGGAACACATAACAAAATCAAAGGGGAACAAATCACAAAACACACACACACACACAAGATCAAGAAGAGGCCTCCTCCTAACACTGATTGACCAAGAGGTCATTTTCTTCCCACTCTAAATCATCGTAGGGGGAAGGAGGGTCATCCTACAATGGCATGATGTTAAGAGGAGGAGCATTCGACCCTCTCGCAATAAGGGTTAAGGAAGAAGCCCCCCAAGGTATTCTTCACTGAGCTCTTGTGGAGCTAGGGTCAACAATTTTTTGATCACTGACAAGGCCAAAAGTTCATCCATAGAGTTAAACATGCACACTATAAGGGCCCCATGTCTAATTTCAATGGACAGCATAGGCTATGCCTAAGATTCATAGCTAGGCTTGCTGAATAACTCAAGAGTGTTGACAAATTCAAGGGAAGTTGGGACTAGTTCCATCACTAGGACATAACAAGTCAGCATGGGACCACCTTGTGAAGAAGGTGGGCCCCTCTTACATCCTTTGTTACTAGAAGGTCCACTCTCCACCTTTTGCTTCATTGGAGGAGATGAGCTTCCCATAGATGAGGCTAGAGGTGTAGAGGAAGAGGAGGAAAGAACTGAAATGGATAAAACTAAAGTATTGATCATATCCATAGGCTTTGGGAATGGTTGGATATCTGGAATAGACATCAACAAAGGTGGCTCCACCAAAGGAGTTATGAAAACCTATACTCCCTTGGGGTTAGGTGCATTCATACTCCCAGTGAAAGTCGGAAGCAGTGTAAAACTAGACTAAAGAGAAGCAGAAGGAAGGGTAGAGGAAGACATTGCAGGAGGCCCTAAAGTAAGGGTAGTCATCTCTTCCTCCTTCCTTTGTGAGTCAGATTGCTTAGCTAGAAGAGCCTTTTATTGATGCTTGTGTTTGCACACAAGGAAATTTCTTCGAATCTTTGAGTTGGAGGAAAGAGGTTGTGAAGGAGTGGAAGGCTCCTAATCAACAATAGGAATGTCCACTATGGCTATCTCTAGTGGAGGAATGGGTTCCTAAATGGGAGCAAGAGGAATAAGTTGAGGAGTAGCGGGAACAATCAGATCAAGAGCCTTGACAACATGCCTCTTCCTGTTTACTGCTTTAGGAGTAGGAGTGGTAGGACACTTAGGTTTTCACCAAGTGGGCACCATAAAATTATCCTGCAAGTGTAGAGTAGAATCTGGCAGTACCACAGTAGAGTGAGAAGAAGCATTAGACTGACCAGTGGAAGAGTAAGAAGGAGGATCTCATGACCGCTTCTCTTCTTCCTTCCTTTGTGCCTTAGTGGCATCACTATCAACTTTTTAGCAAGCCCTATGTGAAACAACATAAGGCAACAAAGAGTATCTCACTTTCGGCCTTAGGTGCCCTTTCTTATAGTTTTGATATGTCTCCAAGGTGTAGGAGGTTTGTCCTAGGCAAGAGAGGACCAACGAGCATAGGCCAAGAGTAGTCCAAGGAGTAGCCACCATGAGAAATTGGTGGTTTATAACTGGTGTCATGAATTACATGTATGGAACCCTCATTGATAAATTTCAAACATTTATGCATGATTGAGGGCACCACATTCATAGCCACCAACCAAGGGAAACTCAACTTCACCTTAAAGAGCTCAAACCTAGGGATAATGTCAAACAAGAGTTTCATAGACTTAGGTCCAACCAAGACCGATAGGACAATACTAGCCAAAGGGAGCATAGAAAGCATGTCATGCATGTGGATGGAACTTATAGGTTCATCATACCCATCTTCATGTAAAAAGTTAATCAACATAATCTCCCCAATTATTATGTTTACTTATGATGTCAGATCAATGAGAGAACCCGCTATAATTTTTCCATTGATCCATGTAGGGATATAAATAGATGGTTCCCTATTAAAACCCATTGGTAGGTCCTATGAAGTTAAGGTTATAATAGTACCACTTTCCATAGGCTACACAGAGGAGATAGGTTGATGTAGGAAGGAGGCCATTGTGCACACTAGATGATACTTCCATAGAGTCCCTAAAGGTTAAAGGATAAGATAGTGACCCAATTAAGGTTTCGTTATGCGACACCTTCAGATCCTTCCAACTATTCCAACTAGGGGTTGTAGGTTGGGTTGAAAGATGACAACCTCACAACACTCACACCTACAACACTCCTAGAGTATGAGGAAAGGAACTATCAGTATCACAAAAATGGAACCAAAATGGTTCATATTGGGTTCACCAAAAATGTGAGAGAGGGGGACCACCATGTGCAAGGCCCCAGGTCATGAAGGAACAAGATGCGGAAGACGTCCCTAACTTACCTCAACTTAATGTGGTGTTAAAAAATGTGGGACAAGAATGATGAGTACTATGAAGTTCTTCAATCACCCTACATACCAAAAATACAAGATGGGGCTAGGCAAGCTAGTTTTCAGGTTCAACACTATGCCACAGGAAACTCTATGCCTAAGGATGGAAGCACAGTCTGTCGTGCTATTGTCTCTCAAGTGTGCTAGCGTTTGTACGACTAGAAAACTATAGAGACAAGGTCGAACCTAAGCAAACAAGCTAACTACCCAGCTAATGACTACTAAAGGATCAAAATAATGTGATTAAATAAAAAAAATACTCTCTAATGTGATAAAGTAAAAATGTAAGAGTTAGGGTGGCAAGAAGGATCTCACAAAGAATTTTTTTCACTAGCTAGCTCTCCAAAGCACATTCACCTACACACAAATAGGAGGAAAAATGTTGTGTGGGTATATAGGGTCTTTCCTCAATCAAATGCCCATTTAGGTGTTTCCACCTCCACGGACAACCAAGAAAGTCAGTATGATAAAGAAATTAATGTAATGTAGAACAATAAAAAAATACAAAACAATAAGTGTGCTTACTCAACCAAGTAATAGAGGAGAGGAATGGGAAACTTACCACCTCCACCAAAAGCACTCCAGGCCAATGGGGCAGTGGATGAGAGTACTAGATCCTCTACTACAATTTTGTTGTTCCAAAATTGCTCTACCAAAGTGGTAGAGTGAAGTTGTTGCTGCAATGGAGTGCAAAAGTGTTGCTAGGATTCTTGAAGTGAATGCAAAAGAGTGTGTAGAAGCTTATGAAGAGATTGTAGAAGATGAAACGGTTGTTGAAGGAGTGAGTTTGAAGGGGAGAAGGAAAAAATGGCCATATGTAGGTTGGTTGGTCAAAGAGGGCATTACCAGTCAACTACCAATGAGAAGTCTAATGCCTCTATAAGTTCAACTGTACAGGAATATGCCAGGGACAAGCATACCATGCAGATGTCTGTGTGTAGTGCGGGTGTCCCTGATAGAAATTCCCCCATCGACACTCAAAACAAGCACCATGTGGAATGAAAGCATCGGGCTTATGTGTAATTAAGCCTCCAAACTTCATTTTCTAAAGTGGAGAAGGGAAAAAGGGGAATTTGCATAAGGGAAGCAAATTCACTCTTATACACAACGTAATGTCAATGTCTCCCCAACCAGAAAAGTAAAATTCAGCCCTAATTGGTTAGGACCTTATATAATTAATGAAATTTATGGGTTCAAAACATATAAATTAATAGAAATGGGTGGTACACCTCTTATAAAACCTATTAATGTCGCACATTTGTGTCGATACTATGTCTAATCTTCTCAAGTAATGTGAATGGTAAAGTAGTGGTGTTAGAGTCATTAGATGACATTCTACATGCTCTCACATTGCTTCATTCTTGACAAACAATTATTTGTGTCTTGAATACTAAAGTAATTATTTAAATTAATTTTTAAGTATTTACTTTATGTTTCATACTACTCAAGATAATTTTGTATGTTGTGTTATATTAGATCCTTATATGCATTTAATGTTCTACAATTATATAATAGGTGCATTTAATTTAGCATGACATACTCAATCATAATGTTGCATCTAAGAGAAACTAGAATAGTTTTAATTGGATCACATAAAGCATGTTAAATCATGAAGAAATTTATTAAATAGTCTTACAAAGATTATTTGATAAATCACATTTCCATTTAACATAAAACACATAAGCATAAATAATCAAACATAAAAATGATCATATATATATACCAATGTTTTAAGTGTATGTCATACAATACTAGGGTGGCCTGTGGCTACTAGCTCCCTTGAGACCTGGTGATTGCATTTGTCTAGATGCAATCCATCAAGAGACAGTAGTATGTAACCATGACCGTGAACTAATAAGAGCATCCAAAGAATAATGTAGAGCTTATGCTCATCCAACAGTCACTGTCTCCCATCCAATAGCCTCTAGATGCTCTCGCTCTATGCGGTCTTTATCTGCCTCTAGCCTAGCTACCTTTGCATGAAGTCTCTCAACCTTCACTAGATCTCGAGATGACTGAACCTCTTCATACATGACCTTGGCTTGCTCAGCACGCCTCGTCACACCCTTATACATTTCCCTTGATCTAACATAAGGCTCAAATAACTCTAGGGCTCACTCCATAATGGGTGGGGGCACATAGTCTGTACTAGTAGCCTGATCAAAGACTGATAGAGGCACTATCTCTACAGTTACCTATCGGTAGAGATCATGTAAATTTCTTGTAGCCCCTACAAGATATAAAACATAAATATAATTAGTACACATCATGATATATATATATATAAATTAAAAGCATAAGAATAAGCATAAGCATAACAGTAAATAAAATATCATCACCTAGATATCTGGCTAGTTGTGTAAAGAAAACCTCATCCTATGTAGGAGGTATAGAGGATGTGCTAGCCTCCCCATAACTATAGGTGCTAGTGCATACTATAGCTACTAACTATGATCTAGTGACACAGGTGGGAGCTGGCTCTCTCCACTTGTGGTTGACTGGATCCTCATCCATTATATCATCACCCTTGCTCATAAGTTGCTCCTCCTTATTGCCCTCCTCTCCATCATAATCTAGGTCTACATCCTCATCATAGTTCTCATCTATCTCATAACTGAATAATTTTGGAACCATGAGTCTTGTCTCCTTAGCTCTCTCCTCCTCCTCATCTCTCTGATCTGAAAGTGCTCTTGAAAATCCTATAGGCTGATCCATCAAGAATATAGGAACTGGTTGTGCTACTTCTCACCACTCCTTGTATGCATCAATAAAACCAATATCATCAATGTGGGAGACTAGGGGAATATCATGGTCGTCATCCTTTGAGTAATTGAAGGTGACATATGTAGAATTGAATCATTTTGTATTTCCAAGCCTCTGAGCACTCTGCACTGATCACCTATAAAAGGCTCATCCCACTGGTGGTGCTTATATCTACTCAAACTGTCACATGACATGATCATAGTAGAATTGTAATATTATGTATTCATGTTTGCCTAGTAGAAATATGTCTATCTACATCCTTCTCAACTATCGGGTCTCATTCGACCACTGTGGTATTAGCTAGTATGGTTTCCAAAAGATCTCCTCCTAATCGAGTCAGTTGAATTTGACCCTCCAATAGTGTACATCCCAGTACTACCATAACTACCTCAATGGATAACTAAATGCATGAGGATATCCTAGGGCTGATATAGATGGAAACCCTATCAGATTAGTGCATGTGATATGCTTTAGGAACCACACCTATGGTAGTGTACATTGCACCATATTATCGACCTTGTAGTATGCAAACCACCTTAGATAATAATAAAAGTGTGCAAGGATGTTGTGACCTTAGGCATATATGGTCCTCTACTATTTTATCCATCATATCATGTGAACTAGTCCTCCATCTAGATGTGTTCCCCAACCATTGAGGATGAGTACTAGTGCCATTATGAAAACCATGATTCATACCAAAAGTGGTGCTCATGAGTAGAGTAGCCATGATAACTCAATGCATGACTCCACGATGTCATCCTAGATCAAACCTCCAAGGTAGAACTGTATATCATAGATCATCTCACAAAATAATTGTTCCCCTACAAAATAGACTCTCTCACCTTGAATTGGAACTCAAAGAATGTGATGGACATCCTCTAGGGTGATAATCATCTCACTTGTAGGAAGATAAAACATACAGGTGTTTGAATTCCACCTCTTAGCCAATGCCATCAACATAGCATCATGGTACCTCATGGGACGTATGAGGTATGCCCAATATAATTTAGTGCTCTATAATATATGTGTGTCCTCCTCTGATAATGTCAAGACTAGGTCTCATGGGTGAAAAAACTATCTATTGTTGAGACTCTATCGTGACCAGGGTGGAATCTAACAAAAAAGAAAACATATGTCCTATAAGCATTCTAAAATCTCAAATCTACATATCAATAATCATAAAAGTGTACTAATTTTTTTCTAGTGTACTAAGGGTCCTAGACACTCTAGCTCCCTTTTACCACACTTTGTGAAGAAATGAGACACTTTGCAAAAAAGTGGGAAACTTCGTGACAAAAAGGGAAACTTTGCGACAAAAGGGGACACTTCACAAAAAAAGGGATGCTTTGTAAAATTTTCTTCTAGGGTCCTAAATCAACCTAGAAATGCCTAAAAACATAAACTAAATGCATAAGGACAAAGCTAAGGCACAAAAAATCAACTCAATTGATAATGTAGTTTACCTTAGGCTACCTCCTCCTACAAGAACTTGAGTCTTGGAGGTGTGTACTCTCATTGGCTTGGAATTCCCACTCACTCCTCAAAAAATTCAAGCTACAAGAAGATAAAAGATAAAATTAGTTCAAGTTACTTCACTTTTTTCTCTTATATATGTTAAAATTAGGTTTTTACTATATTAGGGTTAAAAGTACATTCTTTCATTCAAACTAGCATATCAAGAGCTAGAAAATTCCTCTTTCAACGTCGTTTGTTGCATTGGATTTGTGATTCCACTCCCATGCTCATCACATATCTATCATTATGTGGTATGGTACTTAGAAATACCCTATGATATGAATTATCCAATTTGGTGCGGTTAGACTACTACATTGATCCCACCTCCGTAAAGCAAGCAAAATCAAGGGGGGGCATACATTTACCCTCGAATTTTATTTTCAAAAGAGGTTAGATAAGAGGAATTTTGAACAACTAACATGTATTGTAGGATGCAGTTCCTAACATTTTGGTTTTGTAGATAGCTATATAGTGGGGTTTTATTCTCCCATGCTCGCAAATGAATCTATATGAGTATCCTTTTATGAAACAAAGTTTACTATTCAGAGTCCTTTAGCTTGCATATGCACATAGTCATATGGGTGCTAAACTAGGGGCTAAATGTAATGTAGAAAATTGTACACTATTGAAAAAGGTACAATTTTATACTTAATTCATACCTATTTTAGCACCCTTGCATTAAATCCCCTTTTAAATCATCATTAATAGGCCCCTAAGACCCTTTATTTTGAATCTCAAGGCTTATTTCAACTAAAAACCCGATAAAATCATCAAAACCATTAAAATTTCTAACAACCCATCTCAAAAAACTAGGGTGGGATTTGTATACCACTTTGGGCATGTGAGTCTCCCTAGGTGGGACCCATGCACTAGAAGTGGTGTGCGAGTCCCATTTGGCTCCATTATAAGGCTTGAGTGGGAAATTCAAGTTTTTAATTCAAAATTTTGGTTGATGTCAGCTTTTGAAACCTAAATAATGGTAAATTAGTTGTGTTGACTATATAAACAAGCTTCTAAGTCATTATTTCATCTAAGCAATAATCTAGAAGAGCAATTTCAAGATCTAAGCATTCAAAGCATTCAAGCATTCCCTCACAAGAGCATTCAAGAGCAAGGAGCAAGAAAAGTTGAAGGTTTGGAGAAACATTATTGTGTTTTTTCAGGTCTTTAAGCTCACTTTCATTCAAGATCTAGCATTGTCAAGGATTGATTATGGTTGCCTATGGTGAATCATGGTGGATTCTAGGTTGGGGAGATGCAACTAGCCATCAAGCCAAGCCAAATAAATTGTTTCTTAAGTGATCCCATCCCCCATTATCATTCTACATTTAGCCTAAGGAAGGTACATGCATTATTAGGGCCCATTTGGGTGATTAGGGATCTCTCAAAGTGAGTGATTCATCTTCATGTTTCATTCATGTATGTCATTATAGCATAATTGAATAGGGTTGCATTGCATTTCACATTTCCTAATCTTTGATACACTTAATATTAGGGTTTTCATTTACATTTACATTCAAGATCCATTATTTTTATCAAGGTTTAATTACCAAACTAATGGTTTGATCAAGGAAAACCCGCATAAGAAAATCAATTCTATATTCTGTTGTACATGTATTTTCATATTTTCAGGTCCAAAAATTAGATTGGAGAGAAAATATAGACTTTGAATTTTTGAAAATGCAGAACGGTGATACACTAGAAGCATGCGTATGAGTCCCACTACAAGCAATTTTTTAGATTTTTGAAGATTATAAGTCTACACCACTAGATTCCCATTCTAGTCCAGAAACCATAGATTGGGGCTGATATTCCAGAAGTGGTGTATGATTCCTAGTGTTCCCTAAATCCATCTTTTCCAACATTTTAGATCTTGTTTCTTTCCTTTACAGATTTCTAGGTGCACATGTTTGGTTTCTCTACATTTTGTTCTGATTTATAGTCATTTCTAGGTTTTTTATTCAAAATTTTCATATCATTAGGTTTTGCATGTCATTTGTCTTTCTAAGCCCTAGCTTGGTGGTGAACCCCTCTTCAGTTTCTAATCAGACTCTAGGACACCCTATTGCAAGATCTTTTTCCACTTTCTACATTGGATTGAGGTCTCTAGGGCATCCTTGAATGAGAATGATGAAGATTTTTATTCTATGTCCTAAACCATAAGCAACGACAATTTTCCATCTTTTACTACTAAACATCTATCTATAATCATTGCCTTCTTTTATCTCAAGGCCAACAATCTAACCTCTAGCAATATGAACATGGAGACTTAAAAGGATAAAGCCTTGAAGCTTTTCCTTCACATTCAAATACTTCACAAATGAAATATAAGTTCCTTGAGCATGTGTTCTTAGTTTTTTTCCATTTTGAACAAAGGTAATAACAATGATTATTTATGATGGAAGATTTAGAAACTAAATGCACTTTGTATGTTGGACCTTTTCTTTTATATATCATTTAGCAATCTAAACATGATGAAGTGTAGATTACATACAATGTAGGGCCTTCCTTCTAGCTATTTGAACATGTAGAAAACTAGTTGTTTCTAGCCCCTAAGATCTCTCCATAGTATTGCAATGTGGTCTCCCTCTTCTAGACCCTTTCAAAATAGGTCACCGGGTGTTGATTTCACACCATTTCATGGGGAACTCCTTCAAAAGGAAAAACTAAAAAACCCTACATTTCTCCCTACACATGGGTGAAAGAGTAAATGGAAAACAAACTTATTTTTTTTCCCTCCCACTTCTCATTTTAATCATATTTAACAAGATCTTTAACTACAAGACAACCTTTATTAATTATTTTTAAAAACATATATATTTTTTTCCAAAAAATTAACTTTAACCACACAATTATATTAACATTAAGTTTCCACATATAAACATTACCAGTAACTATATATAAATATAATACACATGTTTTCTTGAATTTAATTGAAAAAATTTTTACCACTATAAAGTATGGTTTTTTGAGGATGAAAAATATGAAATAAAGCCAAATTATCCGAATCACTAGACACAATTGCAGCAACATAGTGGCTAACGACCATGTGGCATGTACATGTGATAAATTATAGACAATTTATTTGTGTGGATGAAATGGATGTTATCAATTGGCACGTATGTAGAAGGAAACTTGTGGAGTTGGGTCCCACTAGCATGACTGCTGACATTTAAGATGTCAAAAAATGAAGGTAAATGGGCTTGCTTGAAGAATGGGAAAGCCCAAATTAGTAATTGGTTCTCAAAAAAGAAATAGGAAATAGGGGCCCCACAGGAATATTTGCATGTTGTAAGTTGGAATTGGAGAGGATATCCATGGAGAAGAGGGCCTGGTGCATACCAAAAGGAAAGGATATTATCATTCTTACTGAAACACATGAACATGATGGCTGCAAAGTACTAGATTTCAAAGCATATAAGAAAGTTTCAATTTGGAATGGAGGGAATGAAATGGGCAAAGGAAATGGAGGGGTTATAGTGCTAATAGATGAAAAGTGGCAAGGAATTGTTAAATTTGTAAAAGAAGACACAAATAAACAGTACATATGGCTGGAAATAATAGAGAATGGGGTAAATTTTAGTCTCTAGCTACTTGTTACTTTGCTCCAAAAAATTCAAAGTTTTATAAGAAACGAAATTTAGACAATGAAGACCCATTTGCATCACTAAAAAAAGATATCTCTATTTTCAACACACTTGGAGATGTGGTTTTGGGTATGTGCAGGATCATGATGGGCCAAAAAGTGGCAATATTATGGGTATTTGTAGGGTATGTGGCTGATGACTTTTTTTTTACCCAAAATTAATGAAACAAAAAGGGTTTTTAGAGGATATTCTTAGATTTCCACCAATATAAACTATGCTTTAATTTTAATTTAATAAATAATTATTATTCATTTTCTATTAGAATTACGAATAAAGTCCTGATCGATAGGATGATTGAAAAACATCTATAACTTTCAAACGGTATCATATTTTTTGAATCTGAAACATGCTTCACATACTATATGATTAAAAAAAAAAATCATAAAGTTTTGACCAAGTTAAGGTGGTCAGACATAATTTTTTATATTTGTTAAAATTGTAATAAAAAATTCATAATTAATTATTTACTAGGAAAAAAATTACAAAAAAATATGCATCACATCAGGACATGAGTCCTCTACTTATATATTAAATATTATAAAAAATATTATCATTTTATTATGGTTAGGGGGGGAGACACCTACTTCTTATTTTTCCTTGAAATTTAAGTACTACTACATTGAAATTTCAAATTTTCACCAAATAGATTTTATTTATTTTTAAATAAACCTAGCAGTTTAGAAACTACATTCAATTTTCTACAGATTCTATTCTTACATATTTTTGAAATAATATAGATAACTTATTCAAATTTTTACGTCAAGTTGCCTAACATTGATTTTTCTAAATTTTTTGCCACTTAAGGACCTATTTTTTCCATGATGATCCTACACATACCCTTTTAATGGGTGACTTTAATGCAAGTACAACTAATAATCAATGTCTTTAGTTGAGTAGTGAAGCCAAAGGGGAGAACAATCCTTTGTGGTTAGAGGAAGGTGGTGGTCTCCACTAGGAAAGAACATCTCTAGATGGTAATAGCACTGTCGACTTATTTGGGATAGAATTACTGGTGTGTTGTAGTCTATTTGGCATGGTTATTTGCAATGGTATGAGGTATTGGCTAAGGTCAGGGGGTATTACTTGAAAAATTTATAATGCTTAAAGTGTGGTGGACTAGATGGTTTTCTCATAGAGTTTTAGTTCTAGACTGTTGGAGTTTGATATTGAGGACTACCTTATCGAGATGAAATTTGACCACTTACCTCTTCGGGTTAAACTACGCATTTCCCTAATCAGCCAACACAGTAAACAGGTTATGCAAATGCAAAAAAAATCCCTTCCCAAGGGTAAAATCCTCATAAATTAGGAAAATAGGGAATTATTCAATGTTGCTCTTAAGCAACATTTCCATGATTTGAAAAGTAATGGGGAGTTTAAAGAAACAAAAGAGGTTGATGTCCAAATTCACAACAATTTGCTAATCCCAATAATACACAAGGCTTTAAATGTGTGCAAAAGGTCTCACCCCAAGGTGGGGACAACAAACACTTTTCTGGAAAATATGTGGTATGATGAAGAATGTAAGGAAACCAAGAGATTGCTAAGGAAGAGAGGTATGGACAAAGAATATAAGAAAAAATATGAAAAATTAGTGCAATTCAAGAAAACAGAGTATGTAAATGAAAGAAGGAAAGAACTAATCACTCTTGGGAAACATAATCCTAAAGGCTTTTGGAGGGAACTGCAGCAAAAGAAAAAGAAGGTGGAAAACAATATTACGGATGCCCAATGGTTAGAGTATGCTAGATTTCTTTAGGAGTGGGCCCATGAGAAAGACTACCCTCCTATTATTAACACATCAATCGAACTATTCAATTTGGATGATATTAAACAAGGAATAAAGAACTTATCAAGTGGTAAAACACAAGACATAGATGGGCTAAAGTCTGAATTTTTAAAATGGGGGATTGAAACTCTTGCTCCTCACATAAAAATAATTTTCAACAATGTTAATTGGGAAGGTTTTCCTATGGAGTGGACTACCTATGTGGTCATCCCTTTATTTAAAAGTGGTAATATCAATAACCCATCTAACTACTGCACAATTATGGTCAACTCTATCTTTGGCAAGCTATTTGGGAGCATGATTGAATGTAGGATCAACAAGTGGGCAGAAAATGAGGGAAAAAGGGCAAAGGGGCAGGCAAGCTTTAGGTCTAGGCAATCTACCATTGATCACTTCACCACCCTTAGACACTTGATTGAGGAAATTTGGGATTCTCAGGGTGAGGAAGCTTATTGTTGCTTTTTCGACTTTAAGAAGGTTTTTGACATGGTGCCTAGGGACAAATTATTGTATAGGATGGAAGAATTAGGCATTCCAAATGCGTATAGAGTAGTTGTTCACAAGTTGTATGAGAAGGTTAGTGCTAAAATTATAACAAGTGAAGGTATGTCAGAATGTTTTGGTGGCGACATTGGAGTTAAGCAAGGATGCCCGCTATCTCCCATGCTTTTTGGGCTATACATTGATAAATTGGAAGCTTGGTTAAGCAAGGAAGGTGGGGATGGTATCCAATTGGTAGGCTATGTAGTGAAATTACTTCTATATGTTGAAAATTTTATCTTAATTTCAAAAATAGCTCATGGGTTAAGAGAACATTTGAAAGCTCTAGAACACTTTTTTCAAGAAGTTGGGATGCAAGTGAACACCTCCAAAACCAAAAATAATGATTTACTCATTGAATAGAAAATTTAAACATACCTTTCTTTTTGAAGGCAACCCACTTGAAATAGTGAAAGAATAGAAATATCTTGGGATTGACTTCCACTATAAACTTAGTTGGCAAACTTGCAAAATGAAAATGATATAGGGAGGTTGGAAATCCTATTACCTTCTTCAAAATAGGTGTAGAAAAGCTGAACTTTGGGATTGGAAAACCAAGAAAATCCTTTTTGGTTTACTTGTCACATTGGTTGTACTTTATGGGTGCGAAGTGTGGGGAAGAAACACATCAAAGTCTAGTTGGAGACAAATAGAAAGAATCTAGAAACATCTAATAACAAGAAATCTCAAAGTTAAAGCCATTGTTCCTTATGAAATTCTTCTAGCTGAAGCGGGGGATTTTCCTTTGGAAGCTTCAGCGATAACTCGGTTGTTAGGTTATCTAAAGAAGGTAAAAATGTGGATAACCATTAGTGGCCCAAAACAGTTATGGAGGAGATACTAGTTCAAAGAAAGAAAACTTGGATGAAATAGAACATCAAGTGGTTGAACAAGTGGGACATCATGTTACATGAATGTCTTGGCACCAATAGTGAAATAAAAAACTATGTGAGGGAAAAATTTAGGACTGCCATGTGGTCAAATCAGATCAGGCGAAAAAAATCATATTACATCAAAGTGTTTAACCCAGCTAAGGAGCATTGTGAAAATCCCTATTTAGGTGTAGCTATTAAAGGGAAAGTGAGGCTGTTAGTTGCTCAATTGAGGACGGGGTCCCATCATCTTAGATGTGAGACTGGTAGGTGGGAGATACCTAAGGAAACTTGGGAAGAAAGAATGTGCTTGTTTTGTAATAAGGGAGTGGTAGAGATGGAGTGACACTTTGTCATGGAATGCATAGCCTATGAAAATATATGTAACCAGTATGTAAGTTTTTTCGATGTGGATAATATGCAACAGTTATTTGAGGAGGATAAGATCAATCAGATGGCTAGCCTTCTAGTGAAAATTAATAGCAAGAGGTATGACCTGGAAAAGAGTTTGAAGACAAACTAAGTTATTGGTATCGGTCCCATAGACTATTTAGTCTCATGGACGTCATTAAAATCTTTCATTTCATTTCATTCATTTTAGCTTTTTTCAATTTTATTTTTTGTCTTTTAGAAAAAGACCATTGAGAGTAAATTGTATTTCACAAGAAAAACATAATAGGCTCTTGACTTAAAGAGAATCATAAATAAGTTGTGGAAAATGAGAGGAAAGTTTGCGTGGGACTATCTTTTGGGTAGCTTCCCATTTCAACAATCTAAAGTGAGAAAACATATACAATTTTCTATAAGTCAAGAGTCTCTTGGAAATTTAAAAAATCAAAATCGACAGAAATTAAAATCACTATAATGTATTCTTCTAGTGAAGTAACTTGCGTAGACTTTGTTATACAAGTGGCCGACAACGAAAAGGACTTTTAACCGGACATGGATTTGCAACTTTTAATAGCAGTTTAGAGAGCCTATGGACAACATAGGAGCTTGGAAAGCTTTATATTTCTCAGTTTGTCTTCTAAGGTAGAAAGAACAACAGGATCCTGGATGAAAATGAAGACAATGGTGGCTTTAGTTTGTCTCCTAAGGTAGAAAGAACAATAGGATCTTGGAAAAAATGGTGTCTAATAGATACCAGTCTTCAACTCTCCATTTTTTTTCTTCCTCCTAATTAATTTATCAGAAAGAAAAATAGATTCACAGATTAGTATATCAACACCCTCACATTTCATTTAATTTAATCTCATAAATTCAATTTCATGTTTGATAAATTTTAAATTTTAGGTAAATTAAATGTAATATTTAATTTAAAATTTAAATGGTATTTTTTTATATGATGTTAATAATTGATATATCAATGTGTTGAAAATTGAAAGAATTATTAGACACACTTTAGAATTTATAAATTGACTATTCTTTGCTGTTTGGTTTAGAATTATGGCCATGAATAATGATTTCATGTCTATGTATGTGAATTTGACTCACAAAAATAACACGACATATATATAATTAAATTCAAAGAAAACTGAAGACTATTTTAATTGTGTTGTGTTTGAAATGGGGTGATGTTCGTAAATATCATTTGAAAAAAAAAAACTAAGCAAGATTTTGTTCTCTTTTCTTCAATCTTCTAGAGGTTGAACAATTCAATGATGACCAAAACATATCAAAGATAGTCCACATACATTTGGTCAAGCTCCTAGTTAAGGTAATTTAAATTTAAAAATAATTTATCTATTAGTATAGATATTGACCCTTTATTTTATTTGAAATACCCTCTTTAATGTTATATATGAAATAAAGTTAAGTATTTATCATAGTTAATATTTTTTTGATATTAAGATTCAAATTATTTTATACACTTATTTTTATTATAATGTAGTTTGGAATACCTTCTTGTATAAAGAAGAAGGAATTATATATAAGTGATATTGCATGAGAATCCATCAAAACATTATGTAGAATTAATAATCTTTCACAAGGTGCTCAGATGCTCTATAGAAGATTAGAAGTTATATATTTTCTTAAGAAATATTTGTTCTATGAGAAAATTAGACTATTAGTGCCCTGGTAGTTAAAATTGAAGAATACATTGGAAGTGAAATGTGATCTATATGGATTTTTTTTTTAATTTTCATACATTTTCTATCTTTGTTAGATCATCCAATATGGAGGGTGACAAAAGATGATATTCCAATCTAATAATGAGTGCTCCCAAATTATAACAAGGTTGCAATAGTAATTGAGAGAAAATAAAAAAATATTATATTGAGGCATTATTGTGTTTACCTTAGTAGAAAATACATAAATGAATAGATACTAAGTAGTAGATTTAGAATTTTGTAAATAGATCCTAATGAAATTTATATAATATTATGAAATTATCAATTTCAATTTATGGATTCAATTGTGTGTAATCTTTCTAAATCCAGAAATCTAAATTGATACTCTTATGGATTGTGGAAATCTAATAGCATTGATTATAAAATTAGTCACAAAAATGTATCAAGAACTACTGTTAGAATATGTATCACGTTTATATGTATATTATAATATATCTATATATAATATATATATATATATATATATATATATATATAATTAACTAAACAATAATGAAAATTAAAATTAAATTGAAATCATTTTAAAAACTATTTATGTAACCTACATAAAAATTTGAATAAAATTGTGACATAAAATTATGTGTCATTATTTAATTAAAATTTGATCTAATTTTCACAAGTAATTAAAATTACGGGGTGAAGGGCCTAGATCAATTGGCTAAAGCATATTGTTGCAAGAATGAGGTCGCGAGGTCTAGTCTCCTCTCCATTCTTGTGGTACTAGAGGGTATGTCATGCCAATGCCATCAATCACGTTAAAACAATTTATTAGGTTTACTGCAATTTATAGGGAGGCTACCTGATTCATGCAATCTATCAAACAAGGAATTGAGAGATGCACTATCTCTTGCACTCTAATATCTCACACTTATTTGTATATTTCTTTTTAAAAAAAATCATAGAATTTGACTCTAAGATTTGATTTTGTCTATTTTTTTGGTTTCTTAGAGTTTTTTTTTTAAATTACTAAAAATTCCTTCTCCAAGGTGTAATTTAGGTTTTCTTGCAAGTGTAAATGAGACATTACTTGTGATTTTATAAAATTATACTATATATTTGATCTTACCCATGAAAGAGTTACATCTAAGGGACTTCGATTGAATTTTGTATGCGAAACCTTTCTATCAACCTCTTTCTTCATATCTACTTGTAATTTTAGAGGAACAAATATTGTACTTCACATTATGCAAAAAGGAGTTGATCAAGTCCTTTCAATTTTTTTATTAGTACATAGTCTTTAATGTTAAATTTTTAAAATATGTTATATGTATTATATTTTTAAGGTTATGATTAACATATTTACATTAAAAATAATCACCATCTCTATTTAAAAGATTGCATAAAAATAAACTATGTGAAGAATTCAAACAATTAATCAAATACGATATTTTAAATTTTGAAAATATAATCTACATAGAAAATGTCATAAATCATTAGTTTGATTCATAATTATATTCTTGATAAATTTTTTATTATAATTTATAGAATATGATGATGTTGATTTTAGTGATTCAAATTTATCAAAAGTGGTGCACATTGATACATGCTTTCACCCTTTAACAATTTTGAACAATTTAAAAGGCACAAGAAATAAAATATAATTTTTTCCATGTTATCTTAAAATCCTAAGAAAATATTCAATTCACATCCATCTCAAGGTATGGATGTTAGAATCCAAGATTAGACATGCAAACCAAAAAATACCTCCCACTAGAGAAACACTGAGCAATTTGCATGAAGAAGTGCAAATGAATAATATTCAAGAATTGAGAAAATACAGGAGATGAATTGATTTGTAAAATCAATGTATGCATAACCCTAAAAGGAAACCCTAGTGTGCACACTTAATAATTAATAAACAATTAATTATTAATGTGCCTAAGCTTAGCTTAAGTAAAACTAAAGTGATAAGTGACTTAATTAATTAACCAATACAGATTAGATTAATTAAGTGAAATAGCTTATTACTCTAACACTCCACTTAATATGAACTTAGGAAGTAGCTAAAACAATAAAGAAAAGATTCATGTAAGCAAAGATGGGTCCCGACAACAAGGCCTGGTCAGGTACCCATGTACAGATGCAATAAATGAGAAAGAGGAGAAAACCCAGTGGGACAAAAGCCCCCCTCAATGAGATGACCTACTACAAAGAAGCATTGGAAGAACTATGGTGGAGTAACATTGGAATCTTGAATCTGGAAAGCAAGGATAGATACCTCTGTTTACAAGAAACCATATGAGAGTCACTGAAGGTCTTGGGAAGAATCATGATAATGCAACAAAAGACCTGATGCCACAAAACATTGCAAATCTCACAAATTGGAACAACCCTAGAATCTATGAAGCAACAATAGATGTTTAAATGATGCCCCCATAAGAGGGAATAATTTGATGAAATAATTTGGAAGTTATGTATATCTCGATGTTGATGCCAAACTGTGACTAAAACTGATCCATAAGAGCAAGTACCATGGAGATTTTGGAACATTAACCATAAAATCAATGGTCATCAAACTAAGATGTGACCCGATGTGAATCTAATGTGATTCATGATCATTAACCATAGGCTCTCAATCTAAGATGTGAACCAATGTGAACCAAAATTTGTCAAGCTATGAGCAAGATGACGCTAAAAGAAACTACACGATCTAGATACAACTCATACAAGTTGTCATCAATATGAAGATGAGATCAAAGTGCATGCAATGCAATTACACTCTAATCAATTTATTTTGCAAGAATCCCCCCTAATGGAACTTTATATAAGTTCATTTATTACAATACCCCATGATTGTAAAAGGAGAACATACTAAACATGCATAAATTAAAGAGAAAATGCAAACCTAGTGCATGAAAATGAAAAGGAGTGCATGCACAAATCAATGTTCACATTTGCAGCTCCAAGATTAAAATTGATCTCATTTTTTTTAGAGAAAATCAAATGATGTCATCTCATGTAAGCAAATCCTTTCCAGGTGCCAAAACGTCCAAGTAATTGATAGAATTGTGAAAACACAAAATACTGAATTAAATGTACCTTGGGTAGATTCTGGAAAAATTGCATGTATACATATGAAGAACTCTGTAATACCTTTCCAACGTCGCTTGGATCACAAAAAATGGAGATACAGGCAAAATTTATGAGCTCAGAAGTACAAAATGAAGATCTGACTTTGACTGAGAATAATAGGAACCACTAGAAAAATATGATAATAAGACTTGTACCACTAGAAAGTTTGTATAACCAACTTTCTAACGATATCTCATTTCACAATTTTGACACTGTATGCCCAAGTTACACCAAAAAGAAAAAAATTGCTCCTTTAGGGAAAACTAGGGTTAAGAGGGGGCAAAGAGGGCGAGCCATACAATGACATCATGCTGGTGTCAGCAACTTACAAGCTTAAATTTGATGACCATTTGGCCATCACAACAAAAAAATCCCTTGGCCTAAAAATATTGCCACTTGGAATATGCTGATGGAATCTGGAATATTCTTTTGTTTTGGTTGGGATTTTCTGCACTTGCCAATTTTCACGCCACCTTTGTTTTGTCCATCGGATCTATGGATTGATCACTATATTTTTAGGCCCATAACTTGCATGGCTTTGTCGGTCAGCTTAGAAGCGTCGACGCTGCAGGTGGTGGGAACTGCGGCTTGTACAACTTGCACATACCTGCACAAGTCTATACAATGGCCTTTTTAAAGTTTTTGAAATTTATTTTTGAGTTTTTTTTAATTTCAAAAAAAAAATTGATTTTGATTTTTCAAAAAAACTAATATATATTTTTTAATTTATAGGATAAAAATAATTGAAAACTTAATTTTTATTAGAATGCCTGTAGTGTACACCTACATGGAAATCGAGACAAAATAGGGCACAAATCTGTATGGATCTACATGCCTTAAAAAAAAATTGTCTTTCATTGCAACTGCACAGATTTGAGCAAAACGATAGGTGATCTGAGGGTTTTCGGCTGCTCTAGATGCGATGGCAATAACTATTCTACAAATAATATTTAGGAATTGAGAAAATACAAGAGATGAATTGCTTTATAAAAGCAATGTATGCATAACCCTAAAATGACCGCTAGTGTGCACACTTAATAATTAATAAATAATTAATTATTAATATCCCTAAGTTTAGCTTAAGTAAAACTAAAGTGATAAATGACTTAATTAATTAACCAATATGATTAGATTAATTAAGTGAAATAACTTATTAATCTAACAATGGAAACTTGTAGAATCTTTGGAAAGGGAAACTTTAGATGTTTACCTTTGTAACTTGTGGTTATAGAAGATCGATGACAACTCTAAATAATATGTACATTTTTCAAATTTTTTAAGTGATTTTTGTGGGAAAGAATTGTCTAGTGGTATATGGATTTTTATTTTATTTAGTTTAAGTTATGGTTTTATAAAATATATATTTTTAATTCAAATTAAAAATATATATTTACTTATTTTTAGGGTGGGGGGTCTAGCTCAATTAGCTAAAGCATCCTGTTGCAAGCAAGAGGTCATGAGGTTTAGTCTCCCCCCAAACCCATGGTACTGGAGGGTGTGTCACGCTAGTGTTACCGGTCACATGAAAAAAATTTACCAAGCGCATTGCAATTTATAGGGGGACTGATACCTCACCAATTCTTGCAATCTAACATATATATACAAGTTCATGCTTAAATTTTTTGTCTATAATAATTTCATTTTGTCAAAAAAAATAAAAAAATTTAATACTATAAAATTTAATTTATAAGATATTTCATTTCATTTTCAAAATATTTATAATTAGTAATATTCTCACAAAAATAATAAGACATATAATATGAAAGATAAATTAAAGTAAATTCACATTGAGTGAGTTATAAAACTTATCCATCAACTTATCAACTTTTGCTCATATGTTGTAGGTGAAGGAAAAAGACCCTTGCCAATATGGATGTGTCTTGTTAAATAATGCAAAGACATGTTGAGAATATAAATCTGATTCATTTTATATTAATTAAAATTATTCTACTATTAATAAGAATTGTTAGGCAAACATCGTTGTCAAATAATTGTCGAAATCAATAATCTAGAAACAATATAACAGTCAAAACGAAAAAATTTAATTAATAAAAATAAAATAAATTATATATCACTTCTCGGTATGACTATTAATTGTTTGACTAGTATGATTCATACTTAAAAATAATAATTTTTCAACAACAGCTTACTAGGTTTCAAAAATGGTAGGGTGTTGCAAGCAATGCTTGGAAAATAAGTAAATAATGGAAGCTTTTGCTTGCAGAAAATACGTTGGTGTTGTGAATCTCTTCCTCTTCCTCTTCCTCTTCCTCTTCCTCTTCCTCTTCCTCTTCCTCTTGTGGTGCACATCTTTTTGCTAATGCTCAACTAGGTTCTCTATTGCTTCTTCAATATTTCTTTTACTTTGGTTTCTTTGTTTTGGGGTTCAATGATTTATATGCGTGTGCAATGATAGGATTTTTAAGTATCGATTGTGGTGGAGAAATAAATTGTATTGATCCTCCCACCAATATCACCTAGGTTATTGATGACTTCGGTATGAAAGCAAAATCGTACTATTCGGACGTATATGCTTTCTATTTCAAAAATCTCTGTGAGTGTTTCCCAAGCCTCTTAATAAGTCTTGCTATGAATAGGCAGTGGCTATCCAGCTCCAGGAATGCATTGGGGCATCCATGGATGGTGCATGGATAATGCTGGAAAATATGCACTTAACATCACGGGGCTTTGGAAAATACATTGTTAATGTCTATCGTACCTTCGGCAAGTTAATTGAATTTAATCACTCCTTCCAAGAATCATTTTTAACTGCATTACATTTAAACAAATCTTTTAAGATGTGAAAATGTCAAACTCTATTAAACCATTTTTTTAATGCATTGAGAAGGTTGGAGTGTAGTTAAATGGTTTTTATATTTAGTGTAAATTATTTATTTTATTCAATTTTTTAATATGAAATTTAAAATATAAAATTTTAAAATAAATTTAACATACTTATTTTAAATTAGAGAGTATTTTACTTTTTTAAAATTTTGTTTATTATTTTCAACTTAAACTTAAATATTTAAAATTAAAATGAAAAATTATTAGATTTTAATTTTTTAGTTTTAAAAGTTTGAAATATTTTTTCCATCAAATTTATATAGTAAATTAGTTAATTTTTAATAAATTTAATTAAGACTAAATTAAAAATTAAATTTAAGTTAACTTAATGATTAATAAATAAATTTAAATTAACATTTTACTATATAATTAGATTATATATAGTAAAGTGTTAACTTTTTATTTTCAAACTTAAATTTAAATATTAAAAAAACTATTAGATTTTAAATTTTTAGTTTTAAAACTTTGAAACATTTTTCCCATTAAAATTCTATATGTATCTATTATATATTATAATTTATTTTCTAATATTTTATGTAATGTAAATTTAATTTCTAAAGTCGATATTGGCATGGTGTAATGGTTTAAAGGTGACATTGTTGTCCTTGCCACCAAGGTTCAAACCCCATTGGGGTGGTATTGTTGAATGGTTGTATTCCGGTTCATAGCTCCAGTCAAAAGTGTTTACCCTTTAAAAAAAAGAAAAAAAAAATTAATTTCTAAAGTATTATTATTATTATATTTTATAGTTAAAATTTTTGAGTACAAATATTAAATTATTATAATTAATAATTAATACATTTTTTATAATACAAATTAATTTTACAAGTAAATAAAATTCAACACATAAATACTATATAATACATATATTATATATAATTGATGGAAAATATGATTGCATCTATATTTTTTAAAAATAATATTTATATTTTAAAAAAATTAAATGTATTTATTATATGTTTTTTTAATATATAATGTAAAATTATTTTTTGGTAGTTTATATAATGTAAATTAAATTTTTTAAATTTTTAGAGTACTTCAACTAATTCTCACATTTTACTATTAAACTAAAATTATTAAGTGTAATTTCATAATTTTAGAAATGTATTATGCAATAATTATGAAGTAGAATTATACTAGATTATGGATTTAAATAACCATTTTTATTTATTTAAAAGGTGATATAAGAAAATACAAGAAATGAAATATATATTTATCCTTTAATGTAGGCATATGGATAATGTTTTAGATTATAAGGATATATGTATAATAGAATAACCGTACTATTTATGCTTCATGCAAAAATAAATATAATAGATATTTAAAATTATGCATATACCTCTATAACATATTTCTGGATAAACATGATATCTTAGTTATTTTATTACATTAGAGTACATAGAAGGTTAAACAATGAAAAATATCAAACCTCTTTTACATATTATTTTTCTAAAAACAAATATCTTAGTTTTAACATTTACCTAAGAATTAATTAGATACACTAGAACATCCATGCACCATCTATGCATCATCCATGGATAATACATATAGTAATTATTACCTAATAACTAATTTTAAATAAAATATATAATATATTTTTATATAATACAAAGTAAATTAATATATAAATATAATGCAATACATAATTACTATATATATTATCCATGTATTATATAGTAATTATGTGTTTCATTAAAAATATAATATTTATATATTAATTTATATTATATTATCTAACAATATATATTTTTTAATTATAATAATTTTATATTAGTACCTAATAAGCATCCCATCTTAATGGCACAGAAGAGCAAAAGGAGCGATTCAACCGTCAGAGGAAAGGGGAAGTTGCAGCAGGAACTTGGGTCACAGGCGAATGGTGCTTTGAATGGTAGGGTTGATGAAGGTAACAAAGGAGAAGGTGGTGGCCTTTCTTGGGGAAAAGAGGTGAACAGGAATTTCAAAGGTAGGACGATTCAGGGGAGCAATCACACGGGATTTGGGCATAGCCAATGTCAGGAGGATTATTGAGGGAGAAACTCAAGAAATGCTCACTCTAGATGGCAGCGACAAGGTCTACCCCTCACCCTTTGTGCAAATGGAAATCTTGAATGGGGTTTGCTGATTAATGGGTTTGGATTCTACATGTAGAAATGGGAAGTTGGTTTTGACCCCTTTTGACACCAATTGAACTACATACAAGATTGGTACAAGATCCTAAAACTCCCATATGAGTTTTGGCAAGCCAACATATTAGAGGAAATTGGAAATTACCTTGGAAAATACATTTGTGTAGATGAATGGACATAAGATGGAATAAGCACATATTTGTGCCTGTGTATTGAAAACCCTCCAAATAGCACTAGGTGGAAGGAGTTGAAAATAAGTATGGACTAGGGTGTTTTAACATATCCTTTAGTCTTCGAACCAAGACCTCAAGGGAATTGGGTTGGTACTTTGGGTTGTCGCTCTTGGGAGGTCACTCTAGGGTGTGTTCCAGAAGTGAACCCATGCTCGGTGTTTGATGATCTTGTCAGTAGTGGTTTGGGGGTCAATGACAATGGAATTAAGCCAGAAGAAGTCCCTAGTGTGGAATGCCAAGAAACAGTGGGGACTAGTGATCCAGTTTCAAAGTAGGATGGTAATGTGCCAAGTCCAAGCCAAGACGTGAATTAAAAAGTCAATGAAAAAGTTAGTGATGTGTTGGATATAATAAATAAAAACTTCATGGCAGAAAATCTTGATTCTTTGATAGAGGTAAGCAAAGAAATCGTGGAATCGGCACAAGAAGCAAAATCGGCTTTAGACGACATCCCCTTGGAAGCCAATGAGGAGGAAGGAGACAATTGGAATTGGCAGAACCCTTTCTTGCATTCAAGGAAGGAGCTCTAAATGTGGTTAGTATTGATGGTTTGGGAATCTCACAAAAATATGGAGGGAAGACCTCTCCAAATTGTGGTAAACATAAAAAATGGGGAAGAACCCTCAATGTGGAGAAGCTTAAGCTAGATGGTGAAGCCTCTGGCTAGAAGAAGATCTTAAAAATGTTTAAAGTAGGGAAGGGACAAGGCCTTCCTAAAAGGAAAATGAAAATCCTAACATGGAATGTTAGGGGCTTAAATGCCCCTCACAAGAGACGCTTGGTGAAAGATCAAATTGATTTTTCATAGGAAGAAGTGTGAATTCTACAAGAAAAAAATTTGGATCGGGAAGAAGTGGCTTCATTCCGCAAAAGGATATGGTCTTGGGAGTACTTGGAAGTCAATGTGAATGGGGCAGCAGGTGGTTTGTTAACATTATGGCAGCCAAACAAGGTTTCGGTGGAGTTGGTGGTAGCAAGAAGTAGGTGGCTTACATGTATTATGGAAAGATTCTCTTCAAACCTTTGTTTTCCACTGTTAAATGTATATGACCCGCACTCATGTATTAAAAAAAGAAGGGTATCCAGATGGAGATCGAAAGTGTGTGTTTTGAAGCTGGCTTTGAATTTTTCATTTTTGGTATAGATTTTAATGTGATCCTTCATTCAAATGATAATAGAGGTGGAGTGGTGCATAAGCTTCAATCTCAAATTGATTTTGAAGCTTTTGTGGCAAGAAATCTCCTCTTTAAAATTCCAACTGCTAATGGCTCTTACACATGGACGAATCATCATTTAGAATTCTGCTCAATAATTGAAAAGTTGGAAAGATTTTTCTTCAAAGGAAACATGAGTGCCTTCCCTTTCGCAATGGAGAGAAAAATCTTGCCATTCCCTAGGTCTGATCATTTTTTAGTCCTCTTGGAGACTGTAGGTGAGCTTTGCCCAACAAGGTGTCCATTTAAATTGAGGCAATGTTATTGAAGGATCAAAATTTCCTTCCTCTTATCTTTGCTTGATGGGGGCAAGTGGGACAAATGGGATCCAAAATGTTCACTTTTATAACAAAATTGAAACATTTCAAGCATAGGTTAAAAGAATGGAACAAGAATTACTTCAAAAATATTTTTGAAGAGAAGCACAAAATTGAAGGAGATTTAAGGACTCTAAATGAGGAAGTTATCCGATTAGGTATGGACAACTCTCTTTATCTTCAGGAATTGCTTGGGGAACTCAATGAGATTATATTGAAAGAGGATTTTTTTTTGTGCTATAAGTCAAGGGAAGTTTAGTTGAAGGAGATTAAAACTCCAAGTTTTTCAACAACTCCACGAAGGCTAGGAGAGAGATCAACAAAAATTCATAGATTCAATTAGTAGATGACCATCTTCTTGATAATTCAAATCAAATTGTAGCAAAATTAGTATCTCTTTTCTAGAACTTGCTCAATGATTAGGAAGACTCAAGCTTGGGTGCACAACAAAGTTTGTTGGCGAATATTCCAAAGCTAGTGATAGTGGATCAAAAAAAGCAATTATGAAAAAAAAAATCAAAAGAAGAGATTAATCTGAGTGTTCTCTTTCAGCTTCACCCAGACAAATTCCCAGGCCTAGATGGCTTTCTAGCATCCTTCCAACATTGTTTGGGAATTGTTGCCACATACGTTGTTGAGGCAATCAAAGATTCCATGGCCACTGGAAAAATTCTAAATGAATTAAACAATACTTTCATTGCTTTAATTCCAAAAAAAGTGAAGCCAAACAAAATGGAAGAATTTAAGCCAATCTCATTATGCAACACAATTTATAAAATACTGGAAAAAATGGTGGCTAATCAACTCACAAAATTCTTGCCCAATTTGATCTTAGAAGAACAAACGGGTTTTGTTCCTGGTGACTCAATTTTTGATGGAGTAATAATAGCACAGGAGGCCATTCATTCAATTTCCAGAACCAAAAATAATTCAATGTTAATGAAATTGGACATTAAGAAGGCTTATGGCAAGGTAAATTGGCAATTTCTCTTTAAGGTGATGGAAGGTTTTGGTTTTCAATCAGCATGGCAAGACTATATTTTTAGTTGGATTTCCAATCCATGATGCTCGATTTTGGTAAATGGCTCTCCACATGGTTTCTTTGAGGCCTCTCGAGGGCTCAAGCAAGGAGACCCTCTATCTCCATTTCTACTCATTATCATGGTTGAGGCCCTTAGGAGATCTTTCAATAATGTTGTTGTAGCCAAAGAAATAAAAGGGATAAAAATTACAAGTAATCTTCCTCCTATCACGCATTAGAAATTTGTTGATGATAACATGTTTCTTGGGCACATTGGGTTGAAAGAGACAAGGAATTTGGAAAGATTTTTGTTCAAGGATTACTCCAGAGCCTCAGGGTAGGAGGTAAGTCTAGATAAATCTTAGGTTTTCTTCTTCCATATTGACCTAATGCTAGAAAAAAATATTCCAAAATTTGTGTAGTTTCGAAGAGGAAAGCTCCCTTATAAGTATTTGGGTCTTCCATTGGCATCGAGCGTGCAATCTAGAAATTTGTGGGATCTGCTCATCTCAAAATTCGAAAGAAAACTATCTTAATGGAAGGGCAAGTGGGGCTCTTGGGCCAGAAGAGTAACACTAATAAAAATGGTTGTGGTGGCACTCCCTATCTATATGATGTCATGCCTTCTCTTGACTAGGGACGCTTGCATTAAGGTCAATCAAAAGATGAAGAACTTCTTCTAGAAGGGGAACTCGAATCAAAGGAAATTCTCGTTAATCAAGTGGGAAAGGCTTTGCAGATCTAGGGAGGAGGTGGGTCCTGGAATAAAGAATTTAGCATTGCAAAACAAATCATTGGGGGCCAAAATTGCTTGGAAAATGTACACAAGGAAGGACCTAAAATGGGTAAAAATCATGAAATCAAAATATTTGGAGGAAAGGGACACGAGTTTTTTCACAACCAAACATTTTCCCAAAGGCTCATGTATATGGAATTTTATTTTTAGCTATAGAAACCTGATTCTAGACTCACTTTCGTGGGATGTAAGGGAAGGCGATCAAGCTCTCTTTTGGGAAGATTCATGGGGCAGCTTTAGAAAATTGGAGGAGATCGATACACTAAGAAACGTAAGGGAGATCACTAAGCAATTGTGGGGAAGTAGAGTAAAGGATTACTTGTGCATAGAATGAGTGAATGGGATTCTGAGATGGAGATGGAAGGATTAAAGGAAAATTTCCATGTCATCATTGAAGGCTATTTGGACTTCCTGTAGAGCATTCAAAAATATTTCAATTCCACTATTGTGTAGTCTATGTGTAAGCCCACACATAATGTTTTCCCTGGTGGTTGTGGCTAAGCTACTCTTGCAAGACCTTATGAATTGTGAAAGTGATATCTTGATGTGAAGGGTGACCTGCAAGGAAACATGGAGAAAAGTGAGTCGCTTATGTGGCTTAGTAAGCACCCTTCTAAAGCCCTTAAACTTTTCCTCATTTCTTGCTTTCTAGATGTGCCAAAGAATTTCAACAGATAAGAGATTTCAAAATTTAAGATAGTCCTTACTCATTTCTTTATCACAAAATAAAACACTTTTCCATCTAATTTTGTCATTATCCCAGTTTTTAAGTTGAGGAAGAAAATTTTCAAGATTTCCTTTGCATAGAAATAGTCAAACAAAATATGAGTAATAGATTCTGGGGTGAGGCAAATGCTGCAAACATCAATGTCATTCTTGTTATAATTGAAATGAAATTTTTGAAGAAAAAATAACCATTTAAAGCAAGCCTTTTTAGGCTCTATGCTATTGTTCCAAACATCCAAGAGATCTTTCTTCCAATTTTTATCATTAGGAGAAATATTCCAACATTGGTTACAATGATCAAGCACAACATTGCTAGTGGTTAAATCCTTATAAATTATTTTGGTTTGGAGATCATAGAGTTTTCCACCATTTTTCCACACAAGGTCATTCTCCACATCCAACACCCTATCTATGTTAACAAGGAAGTGGCAATTTTTGCATGCTTCCACAAAGGTTGTGTATGTCCTTGCCGTAGAGGTAGGAAGATCAAACTTTGCACTCAAGGCCTCCCAATTTTTAAGTTTACCATCAACAAGAATTTTACTGAAAACCTTAACCCCTTTTTGATTCCAAAGTCTAGCAGAACAACCTTGAAGAAGGGAAAGTAGCTTACCATTATGATAAAGGTTCCACCAAATAGAGTTGTATGACTAACAACTAGTGTTAGCCAAAGAGATTCTAAGAGACTTGAATTGACTATTATGCTTGGAGAGCTCCTAGGCCCTCCAAAGACTCTTCAAAACTAGGGAACTAGTAGGGCTCATTGTATGACTACTAGTGAGGATGTCACACAGGGGAAAATTCTTCTAGGTTTTTGCTTGTTTAGGCATAGCATCTTGTATGTTTTTCCTGGAAAGGACTTTCCAAGGCTCATTTCCAACTAACACTTTCACAATCCATTTGGACACAAGGGTAATCCCTTGCTATCTCAGATCTTTTAAACCCAGCCCCCCTTGCATTTTGTCAATGCAACACCAATCCCACCTTACAACATGCTTCTTTCTCCCTCCTTTACCATTAGACCATAGGAACCCTCTTATCCATTTTTGGACCTCATTTATTTGGTAACTACAAAAAAACTAGACTGAGGAAAAATAGATAGTATAAGAAGATAGATTTTTTTGAAAAACTTGCATCCTTCCTGGCAAGGACAAATACTTCCTATTCTATTTTTCAAGCTTCCTTTCAATTTTTAAAGAAATTTAGTTCCAAATTTCTTTGAGGTTTGGGAAAACCACAAAGGGTATACCCAAATACCTAACTTACATTTCAAGGCCTCCCCATTGGAATCCATATTCTTTCAGCTAGTCCGAAGGGACCTCCTTCCAACCCAACATAATAGATTTGGAATTGGTAATTTTCACCCCTAAGGCCAGCAAAAACAAATCAAGCTTCCTGATTAAGGAATCCATGTTGTCTTTGAGCAGCTCTATAAAAAGTGAGGTATCATCAGTAACCTGGACATTAATTAGTTCATTATCATCTAGTAAGGAAATCCCTTTGATTCTTGGGGAGAGGGAGTAGTCCTTTAACAGATAGGATAAGGTGTCTGAAGCAATGATGGAAAGTGAAAGAGCCAAGGGACAACCTTGACAAATGGACCTTTCCAATGTGATCTCCTTAGAAAGGACACCGTTAAAATCCACTTGAGCAGTTGCATCTTTAAGGAGCACATCTACCATTTGACAAAATTCATTAGGAAAGCTGAAGGCTTTGAGTACCATCCTTAGAAAACTCCACTCCACTTAGTCATAAGCTTTTTCAAAATCTAACAGCAACATTGCCACATTCTGACCAGATTTCTTGGCCCACTCCATTGCCTCCTGACTTGTTAGAATATTTTGCAAGATGTATCTCCTCTTTACAATCCTATTTTGGATGGGGTTGATGAGATTCAAGAGGGCACTAACAAGTCTTAAAGCTAAGACCTTAGAAAAAAATTTGTAAGACACATTCAATAGGGTGATGGTTCTCCAATTCTTGACTAGTGTTTTGTCCCCAACTTTTGGGAGGAGCTTAATAATCCCTCTGTTAATGTGCTTTCCTAAGGATCCACCACTTATGGCTTCTTTGTAAACTTCAAGCAGGTCCTCACTTACCCACTTAGAGAAGCACTTGTAGAACTCAATGGGTAGGCCATCACTACCTGGAGGCTTGTCATTGCTCATTGAGCTTATTGCCTTTTGGATTTCCTATTTGGTAAGTCCTGTTGCGAGCTTATTTTCCTCTTCTATTGAGATCTTCTTGGGGAGTAGTCTTTCCAAAGATCTTCCTTCATTTATGAAGGCTTCATTGTCACCCTCATAACATAAAAGAGTTTTGAAAAAAAAAGTAAATTGCTTAAGTAAATCCTCCTATGTAATCAACATATTTTCCCCATCCCATATCTACTCAATCTTCTCCCTAGCCTTTTTTTCTTTTAGGAAGTTAAAGAGAAACTTTGAACCTCTGTGTCCCTCTTTTAGCTAGTTTAATTTTTCCCTAACTCTTAGCCCATTAGCCTTGTGGTTCTAGATTTTCCTTAAGTTATCCTTCATTAAGGTCATCTCTTGATTCAACCTGATATCATCTGAGCAAAGCTAAAGACTAGTTCAACTTTGAATAATTGCTCTTGGAGCCCCTCTTCTTCTTTCCTAGCATCTAGAGCACATTTCTTACCCATAGTTTGAAAGAGCTTCCTCCATGCTTGCACATTGGAGTTCCATCTATCAATGGTAGTGGAGTTTTTAAGGAGGCATTTTTTGATTTCCCTTATGGATGCAATTGTGTCACAACAGTCTAGGTTTTTAAGAAATTGAGAATTAATGAAGAAGGAGGATTTTCCTAAATTTTTCCTTGCATTCTCCTGAATGGAAGCTAAGCTGGCCTTGATATGATGGTGATACAAGAGGCTTTAAGGATATAAACTTACTATATACCCTGACTCATCTGGGGTGAAGTAAAATAAATCTTTATTTGCATAGATTTTTTCCAATCTGCAATAGATTCTACCGCCCCCTTTTTGGGCATTACACCAAGTATACCATATGCCTTTGTAGTTATTCTTGTCCTTCTCCATGGTTTCAATCAACTTGAATTTGTGCTTTAGCCTTAGCCAAAAGAATTTTTCATTTCCTTTCTAGGCCATCTCAATGCCTCCCCATTTGTCCTCTGTTTCCTCAACCTTGTTGAAGCCTCCCCCCAGGATCCAAGGGATAGCTGGAAGGGAAGAAAGCCATTTCCACAAGGTGATTCTTTCTCTATAATCATTTGGGGCATACACAAAGCATACCCAAAATTCTAGGTTGTCCTCTTTTAGGGTGACCCAAACAACCCAGTTGCACAGAGAGCAACCACTGCCACTAATCCACTATGTCCAATGATGTCCACTAAGATAGAAGATCCCCCCTTTCCCCTATCATGTGTGGTTGGGAAAGAGGTAGCCCCATTCCAAATAAATATTAGGCTTGTTTCCAATGAGAAGCCAATTGCTTTGGTTTCCTATAGCAACACAAAGTCCTTATGCTTGTGCATGTTTAAGAATTGCCTGATGATATACTTCTTATCTAGGGATTCTAGCCCACAGATGTTATATGACAAACAAAAAAGCTTCATCGTCCCCAATCATTGGATTGTCACTCAAATCCTGATAGAACTGTTCAAAGAACTTAGGTAGTTTCTATTCAACATCAAGCTTCTTTTCCACAAGAGACTAGATAACTCCACTATTCTTTTTTTCTTTTTTGTGTGAGGGTCTTAGTGCTTTTGTTTAATGAAGAGGAGTCTTTATTTTTCTTAGGCCGTCCAGGCTTATTTTTAGTTATTGGGGCTTGTTGGCAGGTCCCTGTGTGACACCCTCAGTAGGTCTGTTAACTGAAATTGAGTCATGGCAGGTGGAACCTGACTCAAGGTCTTTGGGGGGTCTGGGTTCCCTTTCCACATATAGAGGAGGGTTAGGTACTGAAGTATTTTCCTTACCTCTAGCAGATAAAGGATGGTTGGGGCTATCAGGATGGCCAAGGTCCTCATGAATACAACCTTACAGATTGGGAGAAGGCCCTATTTTGCAATGGCATCCGATGGAGGAACTATAACCAAGCAGGGGTGTTTGATTTCCCACAAGTTCTCCATCACTTGGTAGAGCATTATTATTGGTTGAGATATTCTGGGTGCATCTCACAAGGTCTGCATGGTGAATCACAAGGTCAATGGTCATCTCGATACCCCCATCGGCATCTTTATTTTCGAGGAAAATTTTGAACTCAAATTGATTGGATCCCTTTTTTATTCGGAGATCCATAATTTTAGATTTTGGATCAGGTCCCCCAAAAATTTTAGAAATACAATTTTTTAATTTTCTCAAGGCAAGCTACTAGGCATTCAGTATCTCGAGGAGGTCAACATCCCTAGTGATGGGTTGATTCAGGAGAGGCCTAGAGACGTTAGTAGTGTGGGCACCTGAGGTGGCCTCCATGGTGCCCTCTTCAACTTCAAGGGAAGTGAAAGGGTTTTCATAAGAGAAATCAACATCTAGGTTGGGAGAGATTGGGTACAGGGACCTCATGCCACCAGTCGAGTTAGGTATGGTATTCTAAGCACTATCACTGTCAACAACTTCCATATTTTTAGACTTTTGCAAGGGGTTGGGGATGGCGGTATTCATTAGTTTATCTTTAATAGGCAACTGAGAGTTTCAAGTTGCATTCTTTTTTTGGATGATTGGGCAGTTCTTTCTTAAATTCCCTTATCTTTTGCAAAGGAAACACGAGTTCACTCCACCTAAGATTTCTAGAGGGTAGGATTTAACCTCGCAATCCTCAACAATATTAAGATTTTTTGGGATATCTATCATGGGGTTAAGCGAAACCAAAACCCTAGCATCCAAGTTTGGAAGAACAACTTTGGTTTTGTCAACCCTTAGGACTTTAACCATTGGTTCCAAGATCTGAGGAATTATCCTCCAAAATTCAGGTGGGAGATCTTTTATAATTATCCACCTCGGACATGAAACAATAATTAACTCCTCAGCAACCGTTGAGGCAGACCAGGGAAATGCACGGAATACACAGCCACCAATATTTGAAAAAGGCCTATCAAGAGTTTTTTTTGCATTTTGTTGTTTTAAAAGAAAACTACAAAGATACCTTTCTAAAGTAATCTAAAATAGGAGACTTGACTATTAAATTTATTTTTCCAAATATTAATAATCCATGAGTCTATATACGTCCTTGCCGGCAATCTATTAGCATTTACAGCCGCAAAAAGAATTGTGGTATCTTTTAACCGATTTCTTTCTTTGGAGATTGTTTCTTTCATTTCTGTGTTAGTTTGCAAGAAAAGATCATTACAGGCCTTAGAGGAATTCTTATCTTCCCTTCTTCTTTTCTCGCACCCATCTGCAACCACCGAGAACTTTGCACCTTCAACTACTGAGAAGCACGGGTCTACGACAACCTCTTTGAATGTTTTCACATCAGCGCTCTTCGGGGAACCAATGTCAGAGACATTAAAAGAGGAGTCGGTGGGTCTCGTACCCCCCTCCATGGCGCCTTCTTAACACCCCCACCAACGAAAGTTGTCTACCAAGACTGAGGTGACTCGGCACAAATTCAGGGATTACCCAACAATAGGAAAAAAAAACAAAAGAAAACCAAACAGGAGAAAAAGAAAAAACACGGCACTAGGAAAGTAGATAAAGAGGAAAAAATAAGGGCACAGGAGGGAATTACCCAGTGTCAAACTTGAGTGGGGAAAGTGGGCCTCTCCACACCTTGGGAAGTGAGCACCGACGAAGCCCTAGCCTTCCTCAAACACTGTGTGCCACTTGTAGATCTCCTATCCTGGATATTTTATTTTTGGAAAGACTAGCTTATGGTTATAGAAGGTTTGATGAGAAAATAGTATGTAGATATTTTGTTTGTGGAAAGATAAATTTATGGTCATAGAGGTCGAGGGTTTGATGATATTTTCATGGACTAAAAGTGAATATTATATTTTATTTGTGTACATCTTAATGTATAGATTTAGTGACATTGGGTAAAAACATAATGTTGTGTCACACTTTATAAAAAAATACCAACATTGATCCAACTTTAGATTGATTTTTAGTTAGAAATACTTAAATTCTATTGTGCTAATAAGTTGGCTTAACAAGCTTTGTAATTTTACCCCATTAGAAACATCATTCAAAGAACTAAAATAATTTTAAATTCAAAAATGTAATCTTAGTAAAGCCAATATTCATTTTCATATTAATTTACCCTACCACATCACAACAAAAATGACTAGTGTGACATATATAATAGTGCTTATATCATTCAAGCCATTAATGGAATTGGTATTTGAAACAATGAATAAATGTGTTAAATATATAATTTAAACAAAAGATAAATATCAATTTATCTTTTTGGATTGACTGTTCCTAACATGAATGAATAGAAAGGAAGATAAATAACATTTTCATAATTATTTTAAATAGTAAATTAATCATAGACTTTAGAATTGTTACTTAAATTTTGTAATTCTCTATGCTCACTGACTAAACTAATAAAAGAAATTGAATGCAACTGTTGCATTAATATTCCTACATTTGTAGGAACTAATAAACTACATATATATATTTTTCATTATTTGGAAGACTTTCTTCACAATATTGGTTGGTAGGGAATTATATTGTGATACACAACTTTTCATTTCACTCAATAATAATTTTATTTTATCAACAAATTTTTATATAATTTACTTTTAATTTTTTAAAATTTTGAAATATTATAGTATTGCAAAATTTTAATTTATGGGATATTTCATTTAGTTAAAAATATTATCTTATAATATAATACAATGGATAAATTGAAGTAAATCCACATATTTCAAAAAGTTAGTCATTAACTTGTCAATGTGGTCTATACATGTTGTAGGTAAAGGAAAAAGATCTCTTTCTAGGTAAATACTAAAAATGCATGCTATAAATATAAATCCCATTCATTTTGTAGTAGTTGAAGTTATTTTATCATTAATAAGAATTATTGGTAAACATCTTTTTCAAAAGAATCAAGTCAAGTCAGGTGACTCTACATTAATAAGTCAAGTCAAAGTCAAGCTACTCTAGATTAATAAGAATTGTTCATAAATGTCTTTATCAAATCACTCTCTACCAATATCTTATAAATAATTTAGTAATCAAAAATATTTTTTAACTAATAAAACAAGAAAAAATTATTAAAAGAAGAATAAAATATAAAAAATATAAATTTACAGTTTGACTATTAAAACCCTCACGAATCTATAATTTATGTAAAATGAATGCGCAAGTTGAGTGGTATATATTTTATTGGGTTGTAAGAATGGCACAGTATTGTTAGCTCTGCTTGTAAAATAAGCAAACGATGGAAGTTATTGCTTGCCGTAAGTACGCTGGCGTCGTTAGTCTCTTCCTCCTCTTGTGGTGCACACTTCTTGCTAATGCTCAACCAGGTACTCTATTCCTCCAATATTTCTTTCAATCTTGTTACTTGGGTTTCTTTGATTTGGGGTTTAATGTTTTACATGCGTATGTTTATATAATTTTTATGACAGGATTTTTGAGTACTGATTGTGGAGGAGAAAAAAATTACACTGATTCTAACACCACTATTGCATGGGTTACTGATGACAACTTCATAAACAACATAGGCGAGAAAGCAGAATCACACAGCTTGACCGAAGACGCGGGTTTAAAATTTTATTTGGAAAGCCTCCGAGTGTTTCGCAAGCCTCAAAATAAGTCTTGCTATGAATTGCCCCTCACCCCGAATGAGCCCCACCTTTTGAGAGTATTATTTGTCGATGCTAATTCCATTGGATCTCCAGGCTTCAATTGTTCTATCGAGACCTAAGATATGCTATACACGGAAAAAGTGCTATTTGACTATTCTGATATAGTTAGTGAGAACATTTTGGTGAGTGCAGATAATGTGGTGCATATTTGCTTGATCCGGACCTCAGAATCTGCTGATCCATTTATCTCGGCTATCGAGTTCACACCTCTTTTGCGAGGCATGTATGATATGGCTAAACCGGGAATTATGTTGCATAATGAAGTAAGATGTGATCTGGGGTCCAAAGGCATCACCAGGTAAACTTTGTCACCTTTGGCCGGAGTTAATTTTCACCTTGAAATTCCATAGGGCTCCGTAATTTCTCTTTGTTTGACGGTTTTATAATGAATTGTTCAGGTATCCTCAAGACCAATTCGACCGGCTGTGGGATCCTTGTGACTTTTCAGGTATTACTTCGGACATCTTAGTTACAGAAACAAAGAGCGTGAATGTTTCCAAACCAACTTCAGTAAACGACACTAAAAACTTTCTTCCGTCTAATGTAATGCAAACGGCCGACATCAACAACGCAAGCGGCTCTATCAAAATAACTCTTGTAAGAGGTTCCCTGTCCGGAAAAGCCTTGGCAGTATTGTATTTCGCAGAATTTAACTCAACGGGTACAAGATCTTTCTCGGTTGGCATAAACAATGTCATTCGAATTGATCCGGTCGGAAATGCCTCTGCCATAGAGCTACCCTTCCAGTATGATAAAATATTATACCCAGAAGAGGAATTACACTCCAAGATCTCTGGTGTGAGTCCTAAAATCAACGCCTTGGAGATCTTCAGTCTCTTTTCGACCCAGCCTCTAACCTCTTCGAATGATGGTCAGAGTCCAATTTCTTTCTTTTATTTATTTATTTTAATTTACATTTAGAACTTAAAATATTGGACTATAGCTCTTACTAAAATTTCTTAACCGGCAGTTAAAGTTCTTAGAGAGTTGAAAAAAGCATATTCCCAAATGTATGTTTTGTTCTTTTCCATTTATGTGTTACATTCGAAGGAATTATGAATTTGGTTTTATTTCTCTAATGGGGTGTATTCATACAGAAACTTGTCAGGAAGGCAGCTGCGGGGACCCATACCTCCATGTTTTGGACAGCTAACGGAACTCGTTTCATTGTAAGCCTCATGTTTTTAAGTAGGAAATCTAGTAATTACTTCTCACCCATTTTATCCACTAACAGTTCGTTTTGTTTTTCGTATTTGCGAGAAATTAGAAAGTGTTTTTTATTCAATTATGTATTTAAAAATCTCAATATTTCTTTTTTTTTTTTTTTTATAAATTGTATATATTCTACTTTTAGGGGACATGAGAAAGGGTCTTAGTACATTCCTTCATTTATAGATTAAAAAAATTTGTTTTCTTCTAATATGTTTGTGTGAAATTTTAATGAAAATAGACTAGCATAAGAAAAATTACATATTAATATATTCTCTTTTTCAAATTCTACAAAATGAAATGTCCATTTGATTTTGTTGAAAAAGTTTTAATTAGTTAAAAATGATTAGATTTATGTAGGAAATTAAAATTACTTGGTTTAAGATTGGTGGATTGATATGGCTCAACTAGAATTAAACTTATTGGAACATTTTTATTGACTTGTCTATAATATTATATTTGTTACAAATATTCCCCTTTAATTATGAGGTTACCTATAAATTTGACCTTATGATCATGCTTACCATATGTTTCTTAAAAAAATATTCTTGTGTGACATTAATATATTTATATTTGCATGTGCATTCTTTTTAGGTCACTAAACAACAACTACTTTGATGGAACATTCCCCAATTTGACAAGTCTCTTCAAGTTAGAGATATTGTGAGTACATCAAACCCTCATTAATAAGTTGTTCAATTATCCCACTTTTATCTTCATAAAATATTCAATCTATAAGATTTATAAGGTGTACATTCTAATACACACACATGATCTTATCTTGTGCTCAAAGGTTGTACTCAAGATGCACCCACTTCATGGATGAAAATGTAATATCAAATATTTAGAAGTTGAAACAAATTTACAATTACTAAATTTGATAAATGTGTAGGTATCTTCAAAACAATAATTTATCTGGTAAAGTTCTAGAATGGCTATCTAAATTCTCCTGCCTCAAGGAATTGTACGTCTATGCCATCTTTTCTTACACTTTGTTAGAGTCTCATCAAAAAATCACTTTTAACTATTTGAGATTGTGATAGAAGTATAGCCAACAATAATTTTGAAGGATTCGTTCCTCAACAACTTCTCATGAAATTGAGTTTAACATTTGAGTAATTTCATATATATTGTATTTTATTTTTATATGTGTTACAGATTTCCATTTTCTTGTTTCAATCTAAAAAAAATTGATAGCAAAATTAATTTTTTGGGCACAGTTTCAAGGGAAACAAATAGCTTTTCCGTACAGAGCAGGAGTGTCGTGATCACTCCTTGTCAAGGGTAGCGGTTTCTCTTTGAGTAATAGGAGGCATTATTGTAATTGCCATTATAGTGGGTATTGTTATGTATCGAAGGAAATTGAAAATTCTGTTAGAAACCAAGATTAGATTTGCAAACCAGAATATCCTTCCACAGAAGAGAAAAACAAAAAAAATAGAGATTTGCAAGAAGATGTGCAAATAATTATTATTCGAGAATTCAATAATTACATGATAATGATTTTCTTTATAAAATAAAAGATGCATAACCCTAATCTTATCTTGAGCAATAAGATGGCTCAAAAGATAAAGATGAGAATAAATAAACCTAGGAATTAAATAATGCCTAAGTAAACTTATGCAAGCATAATTAAATATTAATTATACTAACAGACCCCCATAATTGCAACTTAGGGAGACTAACAAAGCATGCACTTAAAACTAAGATGAATGTAAGAAAGCAAGAATGGGTCCCCAAAATAAAGGCCTGATCAGGTACCCAAGTACAAATGCAATATGAGGTAAAGAAGGAAAACCTAGTGGGACAAAACCCCCCTACAATGAGATGAATGCTGCAAAGAAGCATTGGAAGAACACTGTGGAGTAACACTGGAACCGTAATCTAACAAGCAAGGAAAGATACTTTTGTCTACAACTGAAACCAAAACTGGAATCATGATAATGTGACAGCAGACTCAATGCCACGGAACACTAGAAAAATCACAAACTAGAATAACCCTGGAATCTGTGAAGCAACAGTGGATGAAATGATGACAAAATCTAGAAACCATGTAGCTCGATGTCGATGCCAAACTAAGACTAAAAATCTTCCATGGGAAGGAGTACCATAAAGACTTTGGAACATTAAACATAAAAACATGGCTCTCAAACTGAGAAGAATCTGAACCAATGAGGATCAAGAAACATAATCTCTCAACTAAAGTGTGAACCAATGAATCTGATATGTGTCAAGCTATAGAAAAAAATGTGACCAAAAGAAACTAGGAAACCAAATAACCCATGCGAGTTGCCAACAAATAAAGATGGATATGGAGATCAAAGTGAAAACTACACTCTAATAAGATTTATTATTCAAGAAACCCCCCTAAATGGAACTTTATCATAGTTCATTTATTACAATAACCTGACGATTGTAAAAGGAGAGCATCCTAAACATCCATAAATATAAAAATAAAATAGACCTTAGATCTATGTAGAGGACTGAATAAGCTTTCCAACACCACAAGAATGACGAAAAATGGAGCGTTGAGTCAAAAGATATGCCCTCTGGAGTGAAAACAATAGCATCTGAGTTCAAAGGCTTGCAAAATAAATCTCGATCAAAATCTGGTAAAAAAAAGGCACAACTGGATTGGCGTTGAAATTGACTTTCCAATAATATCTCGTTTGTGAAAAACAGAGATCGTATGCAAAAAATACACCCGATTTCGTGAAAGCAGCTTCAAAATGCCCAATAAGCACTATAGGGTGCCTAGGGGGCTAAAAAAAATAGCCCTTGATCCCATGGAGGGCCAGGGGGCTGGTGGCTGGGGGCTGGGGTGGAGCCCTTGGTCGCCGATACTACCATCGGTGGAGATGAGGGAACTGGTGGGGCTAGCGCATAGCGCCTGGTCCTTAATAAGACCATCGTAGGTGCTTAGCACAGCCCATGGGGCCTAGACCAGAGGCCCTCGGTCTACCATGTGACCGGGGTGGACTATAGAGAAGCCTGCGGGGGCGAGAATGAGGTCGGCAGTGGAATGGTGGGGGAGGCCGGCAGATGTGGCGATTTCGTGGCTGCCCGATGGCGGGCTGGATTTGCATTGTGAGTGTTAGCACAAAACACTAGAAGCATGTTTTTTTTAAAAAAAATTCATGCCTCGTAACACATGCTGGGTAGGCCGTACGACCCCCCAAGCAAAAAAAATTCCCTTCTAGACCAATTGCTTAGAAATCAACGAAACGAAGGGCATTCTTAAGGTTTTTGGCCACTACGAACACAATGGTGACCTCTGTTTTTGCTCAATCTGCTCCAAAAAATCAGCTACCTCCAGATCTTGCAAAAATTCTCCCAAACTGAAACCCTCATAGATCTAGCAAATGATGGCCAAAATCTGCAAAATAAAAGTCAATCTTGACTTTCTCCAGTGCTCTGAATCCAATGGTGAAGCTTGATCTTATCGAAAACACCTCATGAATGAACTCAAGGTATGATACCCTCGAGGAATCCTGAACGAACCCTACAATGATTTTCTCAAAAATCTGAGAAGGGGTTGCAAATCAAGGCTCTGATACCATGTTAGAAACCAAGATCAGATTTGTAAACCAGAATATCCTTCCACAAAAGAGAAAAATAAAAAAAGAAGAGATTTGCAAGAAGATGTGCAAATAATTATTATTCGAGAATTCAATAATTACATGATAATGATTTTCTTTATAAAAGAAAAGATGCAAACCCTAATCTTATCTTGAGTAACAAGATAGCTCAAAAGATAAAGATGAGAATAAATAAACCTAGGAATTAAATAACGCCTAAGTACACTTATGCAAGTGTAATTAAATATTAATTACACTAACAAATTCCCTATGCTAAACCGAGCCCAAATTATTTATTGGTTAATGTAACAAATTCATCAAAATATCACTCCTTTACTCTTGAGGAAATGACGACGACGACATAAAATTTTAACCTTAAAATTGGATAGGGGTCGTTTGGAAGTGTTTTCTTGGGAAAATTGCAAGAAGGGAAGTGAATAACTGTAAAAGTACTTTCCATTTTCTCCAAACATGGAGTTGCACAATTCTTAAATGAGGTAATGCTTACATTCTTAAAGTACTTAATTTCTTTTTACATTTATTTCAGAAATCTTAATGCTTTCAACTTTATGGACAGGTTGATCTTCTATCAAGAATCAATCATAAGAAGTTGGTGTCCTTTCTTGGTTATTGTAATTAATCTAAATACCTCATGCTTGTGTATGAGTATAGTTCTGGAGGGTCCCTCAGTCATAACCTTTACGATAACTATCAAATGCAAATATTTCGTTTATTCGAACAAAAGATGATAGAAGTGAGAGATGACTGAAACATGTAGTACTTTTTGTTTGTAGATCCATATGCACCAAAATATCCCCAACTAGATTGGAAAACCAGTCTTAAAATAGCTTTGGATGTTGCACAAGGTTTTTAAAAAAAAATAAATTTTTGGCTTAATTATCAACTTAATAAATCCTTGATTTAAGTCATTCTATTCAATATGCTATATGCAAAGTTTCTACCTTTACTTAAATGTTTTATCCATTTAAAAATAAATAAATAAATTTGTAGGGCTAGAATATCTGCACGTAGGTTGCACTCCAAAAATAATTCATAGGGATGTCAAGACCAACAACATTCTTCTAGGTAGTAATTTGAATGGAAAACTGGATTACTTCGGCCTTTCAAGAGTGACTAGTAGTGAGGAAACTTCACAAATCAATACAACCATAAAAGGAACATCTGAATATTTAGATCCAATGTAATTCTTACAAGTTTGTTGTTCTTCTAATTTACATTCCTTTTATTTCCAAGATTTAATCTTCGCCTCTTTTTCGATGACAGGTATTATAAAACTCACATGTTGACAAATAAGAGTGATGTGTATAGTTTTGGAGTCATTTTGTTGGAGCTTATTTGTGGTAGGACCATAGATGCAATAGTTTCTGCCGACAAAGTGTTCTTGACTAAATGGGTAAGAAATCCCACTAATTTCACAAAAACGGAAAAAAAGTGCTAATGGCATACTTTTATGGAAAAAACTTAAAATAGTGGTTGTATGCTTGATTGAACAGGTTGCATCATATGCGGGAGTAGACAAAGATGATACCAACCTTGAAGACATAGTAGACAAAAGGTTGGGTAAGCATTACAATATGAAATCCATCATTCAAGTGACCAATCTAGGATGGAGGTGCATCAGAAGTGAGCCATATGGTAGGCCCACCATGAGTGAGGTTATGGTGGAGATCAAAGAAGCTCTCGCATTTGAGGAAGATTATTGTCTAGTCCTAGATGAACTTTCTTTCTCGTCCACTAGCAGTTTCCCCACTTCCCCATAATTGCATTTGAAAGGGATAACTTATGTGACAATATGAGTCTCTTGAGTTAAGTGTCTTGTTATAATAGATTTCTTAGTTGTTTTGAATGTTAAAAGAGTGTGTAGTAACAGGCCTCCATATACTTAGGGTGAACATATTGGCTTTGTAATTTGTGAAATGCCTTTTTATTTGAAATATAAAGACCAAAATTTTATAGAATCAAAATTTCCATCAATAAAAGTTATATAATGTAAGGAAAACAATATTATATAAATATTTTAATCAAATTGATTAAATTATCATGATCAACAATTTAATTTAAGAAAAGGAGTTAGGATTGATCATGATAGTAAAATAAATATATAGTTTTTTTAATTTTTTTATGAATAATGTATATATTATCACATATAGAATAGTGTTACAAATATTCACAACAAAATATGGGTGAAAGTAGTCACTACTAGAGTTTGCTGGAGTAAATAAGTTATTATATGATAATTAATTAATCATTAATGAAATATTAGATTCTTTTTTACTTTAATTACTTAAGCTAAACTTAAGAATTGTTTTTTAATATTAGATTGAACTAAATATAGGATAAGTTGTCTCATTGCATGAGATTAAGACACTTGTCACAATCTAGTAAAATCCTCAACTAGAGTTTATTTTTTTATGCTTTTATAAGCATGCACATTTATTGTAATCAATTATTAAGGTTATATGCATCAATATATATTACTCAGGTTATTGAGCACAATCTTTCTTTTGATCTTCTCTATTGTGATAGGTAATTTCTTGCAGGTGATTTTTGGGTGTTTTTAGCTGAATTAACAACATCGAAAAATTTCATATGGGGCTATAGTATAGAATATTAAAACATAAAACATAAAATAATAAACATCAACTACTAAGCAATAAAAGAAAGAGTAGGAGGAAGAGGGGGATTCTAGTCATTTTTTTCCCCATATATTAGTGTGGTTTGAAGTGTCCATAAGAGGGTCCCATCCATCATTATCATCTTTAACATTATCTTCAATAATCACACAAGTTGGATAAATACCAATAGCTAGCTAAAGAAATTTTTTGGGGTCATGACAACTTGTATTAACCAAAGCAATGACTAGTAAGTCATGACTACATCTAGTGAGCACAATCTCTTCTTATAGGAGTAGGATAATCTTGAGAGTGAGCATCTTAATTTCCATGGGTTGAATAGCTACATCTTAGATGATTCCCTCAAGATAGAGACTAACCTTGAGATGTGTGAGTCAAAGGACCTTGGTAATAGCACAAGGGGCATTACCCTTGTGATTGAAAAAAAAATGAAAGTGGGAAACATCTAGTATAAATTTATTCACTTACATTTGAATTTTCATTAACACATTGGAACAAATCACAACTTTAGTGTAATGTGAGAAATCACAATCAATAAAATAGACAAAAATAATACTAGAATTTTTATCTTTCAAGATTTTAAAAAGAATATTCACCTTAAAAGCATACCAAATCTAGTTATATCTCTATGAAATGCGAGCTCAAACCCTTTATAACACCATATTCCAAGAAAAAGGTTTAGGCTTGAAAAGCTTGAAGAAATCATGAATCTAAGTCCAAACATCTTGAGCTTTGGGATAAAATTAAAAGAGATGTCTGATAGAATTTTGATGACTAAAGAAAGAATATTGAGGATCTATAATTTTCAAATGGGTTAGCTTGGAACTAATGTGGAGGTCATAAAATAATACATGAGGAAAGTAGGCCAACTTTCGTTCATGCATAGATGACCAAATGGTGTGAAATATGTGCTACCAAATTGATGAAAAAGATTATAGATGTCATCTTTGATTCAAATTAGGCACGATGGATAGATGAGGAGAAATCCAAGAATATATTTTATGAGGCTTATTATTCTAGAATATAGTATTAGGATACTTCTAATCCTTCCGCTAGGGTTTGTAACATTGAACACCAATTTTATGAACCATATTATTTGGGATGGTTTTAGTTATTACATCAAATATTTAAAAATATTTATTAGAAATATAATTTTTTCCTTCACTTTATTCTAGGATAAAATATTCTTAGTAACCTTAGAAAAGAGATCAAGGAGGGTTTTAACCATTTTTTTAAAATACCTCAAAGAATTATCCAATGGGTCTTTATAAGAAGATTATTTTGAAACTATATAATAGGGTTCCATTAAATTTTTTTCATATTGCTAGAAAATTCATTATAAAAACTAGTGCCATTCCAAAGAAGCCAAGGTGCTAAAGCTTCCAAATCCCACCAAATACTTCTCATCACAAAGGTCCCTTGGACTTGAAACACCTCTTCCATTATTTAAGGATAGTTAATGAAGACAAATCCCCTTCGAAGTTGATATTCTAGTAGGGTGACAAGAAGAAATACAGTGGTGTAACTATTTTCTAAGCCTCATTACCCTCAAGAGTACAAATGGTCCACTTACTATACACGGTCAAATCTTGATGCTGAGTAGAAATTAAGCCTAACCCTCCTGAATCATTGGTGATACAATAATAATCCCAAGCCACTTGATGAAAAACTCAATGATTATATGAAGAATCCCAAATAAAATATCTAAGAATCTTCTCTAACTTCAAGTATGAGGTTTTCAAATGCACCCAATAGGAAGAATAATACACATGAGTAGTTATAATAATTTGGAATAAATATGAAACATCTTAGCCAAAGATAAAGGTTTAGCAACCCAAGAATTTCTCAACTCTAACAAGCACAAATTTCCACAAAGTTATTGGAGAAGCTTGAAAAGGAAAAAGGATGCTCTAAAAAGTAGTTTTTTTACCACGTTTTATCCACTTCTACCCATAAGAATTAACCCAAAGAGGCTTGGATAAGAAATATTATTGTGGATGCTAAAATTTGGAAATTTCTCAAAACAAACAACTATTAACATTGTTAGTCCAACTTAAGCAACCCAAAACAAGCATCCCTATGAAATATTGGATCATGCTACCTATGCAAACAAAGAAGTAAGATATCAAATAAACTAAGAGAAAGCATAAGAAAGCAAAATCAAACTCTATCTCATAATGGAATGACTTGCTACTTTGATATGGAAAGTAGCCCTTTCCCAACCCTTGATAAGCTCTTGGATGATGAACATGCAAGATGATGATGAGTATGAAAATGCTTGAGATTGTGTATCAAGTTGTGTACAAAATCAATAGAAGAATCCTCTATTTATAGAAATGAAGGATGGAAGAATGCAAAACATGAAGAATATGGGATAAAACATCAACCAATGGCCAAATTCCACTTGTCAATATTCCAATGGAGGGAGGTTGTGCACATTTTGTTCATTGTGCATGATAAATGCTATTAGGTTCAAATTTGAAATTTGAAAGTTGACTTGTTGGAGGGAGAAGAAAGAGTCTTAAATGCCAAGTGGGAGACATGTAAGAGACAATGTAAGAGGAGTTAATGCCATGTTGGAGGACAAGACACTTGGGAGGGAGAATTCAAATTTGGAGAATATTCCCTCTTGATGCCTTTTTTGAATGAAAAAAAAAGATTTAATAAATCAATTAAATTTATTTATTTGCACAAGTTACAAAATCTAGAGGATTGGAATGATTAGGATTAGGATTAATCATGGTTTGATTAATTTAAGTGAAGATTAGGTGATTTTGAATTTTGACTTAGATTTTAGGATTAAAATAAATCAAAATGAGAAGAAAATGATATTAGATTTAATTAAACAAAGAATTGATTTATTTAATCAAAGAGGATGATGTTAGTGTTAAATCAAATAAAGATGAATTTATTTAATTGAAATTGATGACTTTAGAGATTAATTAAATAAAGTGAATTATTTAATTAAAAGAGGGACGCTAGGATTTGATTGAGTAAAATGGATTTATTTAATCAAAGAGGATGATTTTAGGATCAAATTAAATAAATTTTATGTATTTAGTTAAAGGAGGAATTTAATCAAATAAATTTATTTATTTGATTAACAAAAGAATTTGAGGTTAATTAGTTGGATTTAGATTCATGACGTTAATTTTGCATGTCTACAGGATTTGAGAAGTAGAAGCTTACTAGCATTGTTGAGAAGAGCACCCTTCCAAGCAACAAGCTTTCTTGAACTCTTTCAAGAAGAGTAGAACAAATCAAATTATCCACCTTACCAAAAGTAAGTGGCATGCCCAAGTATATCGAGGGAAGGGGGGATCTAAAAATTGAGGATTCTAGAGATCTTAGTTTGAAGAGAAAGTTCCATGTTGAGAAAAAATATGAAACTTTTTGTAAAATTGATGCTTTGCCCAGAAGTCGTATAATATTTTTTTAGAACATCAACCCAACCTTTAGCCTCAATCATTGTGGTTTACACTAAAAAGATCATATCATCAACAATTTTTTGATGGGAAAGCAGTTGAGAGACAAGGGGGGGGGGAATTGACCAAGGTACCATTCAACACTTTAAATCATTCAAAATTATGACCAAGAACTTCAGCCATCATGATAAACAGATAGGGGGACAAGGGGTCCCCTTGGTGGATACCTCCAAAACCTGAGAAAAATCCCTGTAGGACACCATTGATAATCACAGAGAACCTAAGGGAGGTCACACAACCTTGAACAAGTTTTAAGAATTTACGAGAGAACCCAAACCTATGAAGAAATTCAAACATAAAATTTCAGGACACTTTTTCATAGGCTTTGGAGATGTCTAGTGTAAGATCCATGCTTTCTTTTTTAATTTTTCCCATGGAGTGAAGGGTTTCATGCTCTAACATAATAGCATCAATAATTTGCCACCCTCGAACAAAGCCTTTTTTAGTAGGATGGATCAATTTATTCAAACAAGGTTTGATACCATTGACCAATAGCTTGGAGAAAATTTTATAGAACATGTTACAAAGGTTGATAGGAGAAAAATCAAATAGTTTATTGGCCCTCAAATGCTTGAGGGTGAGAATAATGGAAGTTTTATTGAATTCTTTGAGAATATTGGCAATAGAAAAGAATCCAACAACAACAACAATGATGTCTTGTCCAACGGTATCCCAAAACTTCTGAAAGAAGAAAGGTGGGAAGCCATTGGGAATAGGCGCCTTAAAAGGGATAAGGGAAAAAACTACCTCCCAGATCTCATTATCCAAAGAACCTCTTTTCATAAACAAAACCTCTTGCTGGGATAACGAAAGGGGACTAATGTCTAGGATGTGTTGTGGTTTAGTTAGCATATGATTAATTGGGTTAATTAGAGGAGTGGATTTATTTATTTGGAATTATTATTAAAAATGCATTTATTGTAAAAGATGTTTAATTTTTTGGTCATGGTGCAAGTTAGTCTTGAGCACAAGTTTTTGAGAAAGCAAGGAGGTTTCTTTGGATAACATGCAAATACATGTTATATTGGTAAACTTGGAAACCCAATATTGTGCATTTTTTATGTTTACTTAGGGTATTTTTTATGACTAACTAGAATTTGGAAAGCTTCTAGAATTTGTTCCTCTCCTCATTGCTCTCTTGCCTATAAATAGAAATCTTGAGATGGAGTCACTTGTAACTTTATCACTTGGTTATCTTGAACTTGATCATTTGAATGGAGCTTGGTTCTTGAGTTTCTTGTTGAAGCTCGATCTTAAGGAGGATTTAGGGTAGGTGCAAGAAGTTGGGTCCACAAAATGTTCAAAAAGTGGAAGTGTTTTTCCCAATTTTTAGAATTTGTCACAGTTGGACTTAAAATTTGAAGTGCTTACAAAGTTCAGTAATATGCAATTTAATATTTTGTGTTTATTTTTCAAATATGTAATTTATATTATAATACCCAAATAATACAAAATAATTCTTAATACTCATGTATAAAAACCACTTATTAAAAGTCACTTTTTTAGGACCATACTACGCACGTGTACAAAGACCATAATTTGAAGTAAATAAAGGTATTTTTCTAATTCCTTTTGTGAAAAGATGTGTATTATAATGAATATTTATGAGGATATTTTTTATAATTTTTTCTCTATATTATTTTTTTAATTATTTTTCTATTGGCCCTAATTGCTAGTTTCTAAAACCCTTGTGTACAAACACCATAACTTGACCTAAATTTATCATTTTTTGGAATTTATTTTCTTCATTGTGTAAAGAATTGTTTATAAATTGATGCCATATAATTTTTTTAACAATAAAATTAACAAATTAAAATTTATTAAAAAATAATAAAAACCTGACATTTCAAGTTTATGGACCAACTCCCTCATAAATTAATTAGAAAATATAAACAATAATCCAATCATATATATATATATATATATATATATATATATATATTTAAAAACTAGACATTATCATCTATAATGGGTTTTAATTTCATAATTTTTTTTAAAAAAACTTCAACTATATTGCCAAAGTTAGTTTTTCTCTTGAAATTGCCATGACCTTGTACTTGCAAGTCCAAGGCTAAGTATTGGGTTACCATGGTTTTTCTAGGAATAAATCCAAATAAAAAACATGTATCAAGAGTTTATAACCTTTTGGAACAAGTACCCACTTTATAATAGGCACCTATTCTAAAGAGTGAATGGGTACTTGTTTTAGAGATGAAAAATGACACTTCCCTTGAATGTGGACCCAACTTCTTGCACTTACCCTTTAGTGGAATGCATATCTCTCATTTATTCTTAGATTGATCTCCTAGTGAAATAAATAATAAAACCTTAATATTATGTATAAGAGTGTCATATCTTACATGGTTTCCTTCTACATTGAGAGTGTTTATCTCCATGAAGAGGATAAAAGAATAATATTATTTTATAATTATTTTTTCTAACTATACATTATATTTTATTCTATGGAGGATAGTTTTTTTCAAAAATGGTTTCCTAGGGAATGATTGCGTCTTTATTTTATGTGGTTTTTATTTCTTTCAATCTTGTAATGCATTGATTATGTTGCAATGCTACTAAAATTTGTATAGATTAAATAACTTTTGACATCTCTTCTCATAGAGTTAATATAGAAAACTATCTATATTTCATCACATTTAGTATTTGAGTTTGGTTTATGGATAAATAAGGAGAAAATATATCCCTATTTTATTAATTTCCATTAATAATTGAGAGTTAATTGGATTCGATCTATTATTCTAGGATATAGTTATGCATAACACTTCTAGAGCAGAGGTGGAGAGAATCAATTAAACACACTTAAATGAGCTAAATGGAAGATTTATATAAAGGGATTTTTTTATCATGAAAAGTGGATTTTAGATCATATTACAAGTTTCCTTGGAGTTTATCATTACACTCCTAGATGTGGTCATGTGATTTCTTAGATTTCTTCTTTGGTAGTATTATTTACATCCTTAGTTATGTGGAGGTTGTAGAGTTAGTTATTTAGCGACCTATAAACTCTCGAATAATAATCTAAGATACTTGGTCATATAGAGGTTGTGGATTTTGTCATGTGGACACATCAATGTGGAATCTCCTAAAGCATCACCTAGTTCTTTTGGCTGAGTTGACCATGTAACAACTTTGACCTAGAGCTCTTAGATAACTTCTTGGTCTTTATTATGTATGTATTTGCATATGGATTAATATTGTTCAAATTTGTGGTTTATAAATATATGTTATTTCATCAATCAAAATAAGGTGATCCCAAAATAGTGTATCCCAATTTTTTAACATAAGTGAGACAATGAAATATTTTTTTAACTTATAACAAGAAAAACATTAAGAATTTGAATATGACTTGGAGATCCTTTACATGCAACAACAATTTTATCCTCAAATAAAAGCCCATTTGAAAATTTTCAACAATATTCATTTGGCTAACAAGGTGGAAGCTAATAGATAGAGAAGATTATTGTAATAATTTTGAGATTATAACACATGAAGGATCTATCTATTTGTTAACAACATAGAACTTGATGATCTTTTAAATGATTAGATAATTTTATATCCTAAAATATCTACCACATCACAAATAAAATTCAAGAAGACTAAGGATTATTGTAAAATACATTAGAAAATATCTAAGGAAAAATACTAAGCTTTGAAAATAGTTGGAGAGGTTTCCTCATGGACTATGGATTCTCTCCTCTCCTATAAGGGTAGAAGTATGATTTTATAACACTATTGAACCCTTTCCAATCCTCTTTGAGTTTCCTATAAAAATATTATAGTACCTTGTAATACTTTTATGAACTCTTTATGTGCATTTTTTTGTTGTTAGTTCTTATGTGGGTTAGATTCTTTTGATTTTGTAGAAAGTCAATTATTTTCACTTCTAGATTATATGTACTTTAGTTTTATTGGATATGAAAAAGGGCCATGTTTTGTGTTAGTTAGGTGCTAGTTTTGGTACTAGCATTGGTTGTGTTCTGGCATTGTCTTTTATGCTTTTCTTGTTGTCCTTTGCATTGTTTATAGCTATGCTTAGTTGATGGTTCTATTATAATGTAGATTGGGCATAGTTATTTTTGTGGTGTTTTAGCACAAGTTCTTTTATTTTATCTGGATCATTATTTGTTTGGCATTTAAATTGATTTTGGTACTAGCCTCTCCAAATGTTTAGCAGTGGTTTCATTCTTTGGTGTAAGCCTCTTGCATGTTTTGGCATCATTCTATGGTGTTTGATTTTTCCTGGTGTAGGAATATTTGAGTGATGCTTGAGACTAAATTTTATGGAGGTATTGGCATCGTTCTATGGTGCTTGATTTTCTTTTGAACATCTAAGTGACGCCTAATATTGAATTTTATGGAGGCCTTGGCACATGCTTCCTCCTTTATTTCAAACTCCTAATTTAGTTCTTATTGAATTATTCTAACTTGCTTATGGAGATCTTGGCTCTTACTTCTCTACATTATTTGAGACTCCTCTTAAATTTAGTTATTTCCTTTGGAATTTTCATTGAATTAATCCAACCTATTTATTTATTTTGTTTAATCTTGGTGGCACAAGATATATACAATATGTTAAAGATTTCTGAACTGTGGCATGGGTGCCCTACCTCTGCCGCCTGAGACTAAACTTTTTTGAGGTCTTGGTGTAGGCTTCTCTGCCTAATTTCAGACTACTCTTAGATTTAGTTATTGCCTTAGAATTTCTACTTACTCAATTAAACCTATTTATTTATTTTTTAATTCACAGCAGTAGAAGTTATATGCAATACATGATTGATTTCTGGATTGTAGCATGGGTGCACTACCTTTGCAAGGGACACTTCTATGTGAGACAAATTAAATAGGCGTATGGGTCTCATGGTCCTTTCAATTATGTCCTTGATTTTTGTCAAGTAGCTCCCCTTTTAATTTTCCAGATAATAAAAGAAAGAATATATTATACTATAAATAACCTAAAAATAGTGTGTTGAAATTATAGAAGAGTTATTGTCTTCTTCTTCCTTAACGACTGGCTAAGATATGCTCCCCTCTTCATGAATAAGCATTTGCAATACTTAATGTATTGTCTCCTTTTTTAAAAAAATTTGTAAGTGGTAAACACTCTTGACCAGGAGCTATGAACCAGTGAGGTCACAAATGAGGGACCTCATCCCTAATATAAACACTAACACTCTAGTGGGGTTTGAACCTTAATGGAAAGAACAACAACATCACAACTTAACCATCGCACTACTATTGGAAATACTTAATGTATTGACTCTTAGTTTTGCAATGTTTCACAATTTTTTTCCTAGTCTATGGTACCTTAGAAGTATGTAGTATATTCCAAAGCCTGCACAGTTACGATTGCAGCATAGAGTAATAATGGCTGCTTCTTATTTTGTGCTGCATTTTTTTAACTTTTGAAACATCCTTGATAAAAAATGGGATCCTCTATCATAAATTAATCTTGATAATCCAGGTTTCTAAGCACTCACTCTTTCTACTACAACCATTTATCCTTGGTCAAAATGGTGAATCGGCATTCTTAACAATCATTTAGAAGTGCAGAACCTAGAGACAGAGATAGAGTTTGTCCTGAAAACTCTGGGTTGATCGCGGCCAATTTTTTTGTTGGCTTTTCTGCTGACTTTTTTTGTTTGACCTTCCTAGTCTTTTGCGGATGGTTGCTGCTTGTTCTGGTTTTTACCTTTTGTGCAGCTGGTTGTTTATGTTGGACTTTTCTTTCCTATCTTTTATGTTGTAAACTTTGTGGTTTAGGGTCCCTGTAAAACCCGTTTTACCCTTTATCAAAAACAATCATTTAGAAGTTAATGTTCTTCTCTAACATTATTTACCAACAATTAAATAATCCAACAAAACAATTAATAAAGAATAATGATATTGATATCAAATATAGTGACAAATTGACAACAAAGATGAAGCATGTGGCTACACCTTTCATGTAAGGAAGTGATTGACTTCTATGAGATTTGCAGTTTTCAATAGCAATATCTTCATGGAGTTATGCCCCCCTACCAATAACTTAAATCTCTATTGATCAATGATCTCTTGATTGAGTATATCTCTTCTATTTACACAACTGGTGCATCGATAATTGTGTATGTTCATCTTAGGCTGGCATTTAGTAATATGCTATGCTTGGTACACAAATTTGACTTTTACTACCAACAACCACGATAAAAGAATTTTGTTTGTCTTTAATTTTGTCTAGGTGTTTCAGTTTGTCGCATATCTGCTATAACATAACAGTGGATCTAAATGTACATTTATTGGGTGGATTTATCGTTTGTAAATCTTGAGTATGTAGTATGTATGGTGGTATTCACAATGACGTTTATTCTTGCAGGATCTTTACAGAAACATGCTTATATCTGGTCAGCGCCATGAGAAGCCTTTGGCCAAGGCTGCAAGTAATTTCTTAGCACGTGCAGCTGCAGGGTGCACAACCTTAGTAATCATTTATCCCCTGGACATTTTACACACTTTCTTGGCAACAGACATTGGTAAGACGGAAGCAAGGCAGTTCAAGGGTCTCTTTCATTTCTTGAAAACAATACATTAGAAGGATGGGTTGGGAGGAGTTTATCGGGGTCTCCCCACTTCATTACAGGGAATGATAGTCCATCGCAGTTTATACTTTGGGGGGTTTGATACCATTAAAGATATGATGTTGCAGGATGCCTCCCACCCGACATTTTGGAAGAGGTGGCTTGCTGCTCAAGCTATAACTACCTTCGTTGGTTTGCTTTCGTATCCACTAGATACTGTTAGAAGGCGTATGATGATGCAATCAGGTCTTGAACATCGAGTATATAGAAACACCTGGGAATACTGGAAAAAAAATTACAAGATGGAAGACGTAACATCTTTCTATCGTGGAGCATTATCAAACATGTTCAGGAGTACAGGGGCAGCTCTGGTACTGGTTTTGTATGATGAAGTAAAAAATTTGATGAATTTTGGATTTGCTAGCACTTTAGATCATAGTTCAATGAAGCTTGGAGAAGTTCCTCCATTGGAACATTGAGACTCGTAAAAAAACACAATCATTCTTGTTGATGTTGTATTTTATTGGTTCAAAATTGCGAAAACTTTCCGAGTTGTTGACAAAGCAAATCGTGTCTCTCTTGATATGTGAACTTAATTTAGCGGTTCTGTTTCGATGGCGCTTTTTATCCCATGTCTTCTGAAGGAAAAAGGTTGAATTTGATATCGATTATTTATCATTTAGAATTTGGTCTCGTCTTCTGAACTGGGGTACTTTATATATGCTATTCCACCTCTGGGTAGATATTTTTTCATGTGAAACATAAAGATCTACTTATTGCTTAGCTGCGGTATTGACAATCTCCATAAACCCTTTTATAAGTGGAGTGAAATTGAAACTATTTCAGAAATTGCAATTATACCATGTGCTTCTAAATGTTTAAAATTTTCAAGAAGCTTCAATTGCATTCTGTGGAACAATTTTCACTTTTAAATCTTCAAATAAGTAACTTGTATTTAGGCTTTCTCTAATATCTTATTTGTCACTAAAAATCCGATGCTTTAACAGGAATTTGACTATCATGCAGAAACCTATAAACTTTGTTAATAAATACCTTAATGATCTGGCTATTAGATTAGTTATAGCCAGACCACAAAAAATCATTAGCTGATGCTCCTCATTCTATAGAAACTAATGCAACGGAAATAAGGAACGTGTTAGCAGACAAGTGTGGCCAAATTGTTTGAAGAGATATTCGGCTAAATTGCTCTCACCTTTCGGTATTTTGATTATAAGACGATCACAACAGAGAACTACAGAGAAGGGAGATCAATAAAGTGGAGGCTGTATTGGAGTTTTGCAGTAGAAGAATCTTTTGAGGGAATTTTTGTAGAAGAAAATAAAGTATGCGAACTCATATTAAATTGTATTGGGATGGTGTCAATCTTTGCAGACCATGGTTTTTGCCTAATCAGAATATTTGTCAAATGTTAGCGAGCAGAAATTTTTATTATTTTTAAGCAATGAATTTCTCAGTTGTAAACAGCCATATTTTTGAATGGAATGCAGGTTTGCCCAAAAGGCATATTTCATCCATCTCCATAAACACTCTATAATGTCATTCTATTTTGAGCTGTCTCCAAAGCTAAATAACAATTTGTTTTGGTTTGTTTTGTGGAGTTTGAGCCTTATAATGTCTTATGGCATTGGAATGCTAGAATGAACTTTGGCCTGCCCTCTTGAACATATCACTGTCAAGGCTACGTCTAACTTGCTTTGAGTTGAGCGTTATATGTTTCAAAGAATGAGAGTGGTTGTTAGAGGGTTCAACAAACTGTGTGGAGTGGTAGAGATCTAAATAGGTGTTGGGATTACGTGTCATATACATTACAATTTGTAATGTTCATATTTATTTATTTGTATTAGTTATTTGTCTTCATTTGATGTGGCATTGCCAATCACATGTAATATGTATTATGACATGTGTAAGAGAATTAAAAGCTTAATTAATTAAGTCTATTGGATATGGAATCTTCTAAGAATTCGTTGGGATTTAAACAAAATTCCTACCTTAGGCCTAACAATTAAAACAATCATGGAAGCAGATTTCGGGATCCTCGGATAATCAATGGTTGAGGTATTAGGGAGCTAGAAAGCTTGACCATTAATACAAACTAGTTAGTCCAAAGGTAAAATGCTTTAGGAAAGTTAATCTTTGTAGAACACAAGTTATTAATTATTTCAACCTTTTATGATGAAAGGGTTAGGGAGAAGGAAAAAAAAACCCTCCCTAACACCTTAGAGAACAAGTGAAAAGGGGGAAACTTGAGTTTTTGAGCCCCAAAAAGAGTAAACAATCTAAAACATTAGAGTATAGAAGTTGGGAATACCACAACCCATACCAAGAAACAATTGAAGATGAGTGACCTAAACCATTGATCTTTAAAAGACTGTGAAGTAATTATTAGGAATTGGGGATTAGGGATACTCCTTAGCTTCTACCAAGCACAAGAGTAAGAAGAAATCTAAACCCGCAAACCTTAAAGTGAGAAGTCCAAAATTGTTGGGGATTGAGGATTAGGGGTATTTAACCAATGCTCAGAAGAGAAGAATAAGGTGATCTGTAAGACTTAGTTCTCTAGGTGAGACAAAGCATATGATTAGAAAATTGGATTGTCAGGAATGTTATAATCAAACAATTCAACAATACACTCCATGATGCTTTGACCCCAAAAGATAGCTGGAAAGGGTGTCAAACATACCTTGTAAGTTCAATGAAGATGAGGTCATGAGTTTGTGTGGCCTTGATATCAATGTAAAGGTGGTAAAAACAACTTGTGACCTTGATAATGCTCAGAAGAGAAGAATAAGGTGATCTGTAAGACTTAGTTCTCTAGGTGAGACAAAGCATATGATTAGAAAATTGGATTGTCAGGAATGTTATAATCAAACAATTCAACAATACACTCCATGATGCTTCGACCCCAAAAGATAGCTAGAAAGTGTGTCAAACATACCTTGTAAGTTCAATGAAGATGAGGTCATGAGTTTGTGTGGCCTTGATATCAATGTAAAGGTGGTAAAAACAACTTGTGACTTTGATAATGTCCAAACTTAGATATGTTAGAGAAAAATATGGAAAATGACTATGCCTAAGTTTATGGTTCAAGGTCACTATTGAAGAACACATAACACGAAGGAAGAAATGGGGCATGGAGATGGTAAATATACACAAAACTAAATGACAGATCTACTTGAGAAAACTTCAAAATACCCTACAAAACCACAATGATGAAAAAAATCCAAAGAACAAAAATCCCAAGAAAACCATATATAAACTTCAATGGACTAGTTAAGCAAATGAGCCACCAAAATAGTTTCAATAGAAAGCCAAAAGATAATAGATCCATAGCTTAAAATTGCATGCAAATGGCTATAATAGGCATAAAAGAAACCATAATGAAATAAACAACACTTTACAAAAACCTTTCACACAAATTCTAAAAGCAATTTGTATGATTTCACACACACTGCTTTAAATCTTAGTTTACAAGGGATAAGTGAAAGTGACAGAGCTCTAAATGCATAAATCACAAAAGTAAAGTGATCAAAATGAAACATATACTTAAAATTCTGGGCACACATGTGGGAAGCACCATTAATTTAAACTTGAGGAGGTAGGTTAGGGATAGGGCATGTTGGAGCAAAGCTCCAAATCACCTAGGAACAACCTCTTGCAACTTAACCCTCATAGCTGAGCAAATAAAAATCACCAAATATGTGATGCTTTACTAAAAGCCAAGATGATAAAATAAATTATATTATAGGCTTATAAAGCCATGAAAAAAGTCAAACGGGTGTGCAACCACCCAATACGAGAATACGGGAAAATACTAATAAAAAATAATTTTCCCTAAGTTAAAACTTAATTACTCTAATACCCCCCCTTAGGTGAAACTTGGGAAGAATGAAAATGCAAAAACGAATCTCTCACAACTGGAGAAAAGGAGAAAAACCCCATGGGAAAAAACCCCTCCCCAAAAGAGAGAAGAAAAACAAAAAAAAAAGAGTCTCTGAAAACTATACATGCATCTCCTTTGCCACGTATGATGATGTCATTAACCAATCAGGGACTCACTCAGAAGATGACAAACTTGAACAATGCAAAAACATATAAGGAACAAAATCCAAAGACGATAAATAAAAGCCTCCAAACAAATCTGAAGAACAATAATGAGCCTCCTCAAAGCCACCAAGACTAAGCTTACGCCACCAATCTACAAGAACTTATCAAAGCCCTCACAAGGCACAGCGTGAGTGTGAGGCCTTTCACTGTTCATGTGAACTTTTTCTCACACTTTGCTTGAAGGTGCCAAGCAATAAAAAGCCTATTTAGAACTGCTTTCCCAACAATGTCAGATAAAGATCCCTCAACACAACAAAATTTCAGCAAATGCCCGAGAAAGGAGGAAACACTATGCGCCTCTTCACACAAGGAAATTTCGCCTTTGCGGAAATTCCTTGAGCCTTCAATGCGGCCTCTTCTTTCAAACACCTCCAATTGAAAAAGAATTGGGCCCAACACAAAGGAAAACAACTTGCAAAGGATAGAAATTGCTTGCAGCGCCTCATACACTGGATGCCCAACTTCAAGCAACACACAACCTCCAACTCAAGCAATCGTAGCCATCAACTCGCATTCTTCACAGAGGAAAACACACCAGCAAGGTGAAACACTGCCTCTATGAAATCAGGCCTTCAATACCAAACACGAGCTCTCCAATAAAAATGTTGCACAAGGAATATTGTACACGACAGGGTGCAACTTTCCAAGAAAAAACAATAGCCTCCAATCGCTACAGCCAAGGGAGAAAGAATTCAGGCTTTAGAAAGAACTCCTTCCACAAAAGATTTTGGGCCTCCAAATCTTTCAAATCGCGGGCTCCACACTTCAAAAGAAAATCGCGCCTAACCAACTAAAAAAAAATGGCTTCAACAGAAGTTCGCAGCCTTTCAAGTGCAAATCATGGCCACCAGAGAAAACGACAGCCACTCCAAACGCGGGCCTTCAACAAAATCGAGACCACTTCCAAAGCAATAAAAAATCGTGGCCATGAAACACCAGCAACAACAAGAAAATAATCAAAGGCAATTTTGAAATTTCAAATGCCAAAAAACAAATTGATCTCACAAATGAATCGGCCAGCCACTTCTCAAGATCTGTTTAGAGAATCAAATCGGTCTGCCAAATACAAACCAACAATGAATGATAGATATGCAAAGGAAAATGTGTGATAAACCTTCTATGTCTATTAAGAAAGGTTAGATTTAACCACACAAAATATGCACTGCAGAAATCTCGATAAAGGTGTAGAATAACCACATATAGGTCTACCAAAACACTAGTTACCTCAGCTCTCAAGCTCACCAACATGCAAAAATCCTCAATGGAAGGAAGGGCGGGAGATATGTTCTGATACCATGTTGGAGCAAAGCTCCAAATCACCCAGGAACAACCTCACCCTCACAGCCGAGCAAATAAAAATCACCAAATATGTGATGCTTTATTAAAATCCAAGATGATAAAATGCATTATATTACATGCTTATAAAGCCATGAAAAAAGCCAAACAGGTGTGCAACCACCCAATACTAGAATACGAGAAAAAACTAATAAAAAATATTTTTCCCTAAGTTAAAACTTAATTACTCTAACAGGGCCAAATGCCAATAAATAATAAGTTTAAAGCTTGAGAATGCCTTTGACCACAAGTGGACTAGGATTTATTTTATATGTATATGAAAACTTTGGCCAAAGTAAGTGTAGATGCCACTACGTACATGTTGTTGGTTTATTGTGAGCCAGGATAGCATAGCTAGTAGGGAGTGTCATGCATGTTAGGCGGGTATCCAGTGTATGACAACACTAGTTATGTAGAACACAACACCATACTCAGGTAGGCATTATTCTAGAGGGTTTCCATACCAAACTCTTCGTTGAAGGATAGGGCCATCTTATTAGTTAGGAAGATGTATGGGGGACTGCATTAAGTCTATGGTTGGCTAAAAAAACTTGGGTGATGCTCTCCCCCATGCAGTTGGCAGCCGAGACTTGTGAAGATGGAGATGTGTGTTCCAGATGTGGACATATTGAGCATTATACTCTTGTACCATTAAGCTCTTGTAAGCTATGATTTGTAATTATGATCTTGAATCTATTTGTAAATGTATATGAAAGATGAGTTCATTACTTGGGATTATGTAATGTTATTTCATTCATGCAATGTAATATGAAATAGGTTTATTTCAAATGTGCAAATGTGTTATTGTAAAGGAGAATTTTATTTCCATGTTTTGAGAACTTGAACTTTTCACATTCTAAGTTAAAACTTGGGTGAAATCAATAGGGTAAACTTTGGGGTATGTTATAAGCAAGATTCAAGATCCTTGAAGTGATGTTTATGACTCCAGTCCTTCAAGGAAGCCATTGAAAGGTGGTAAGTTGCAACATTTTGTTCATTCTTCATTCCTTCCTTTCAATTATCATTCCTATCATTGACCTTACTATTGTGAAGGTGAAAACACTTACAGAGGGTTTGACTGAGGTAAACTCCTAAAATGGCCAAATATTTCCTCTCTTTGTGAATGTGTAGATCTCAGGTTGAAGAGGATCAAAGGAAGCTTGAAGGAAATTTATTCATTATTGTTGTCGAAACCCTACAAGTTGACAACTCATGAAAAGTCAATTACAAAAATATCCAACAAAGATCTGACAAGTATATAAACAAGAAACAAAAGTACAAATCCGACATTAGTGGACTACAAAAAAAGATCCAAAAAAGCCCTAGTAGGATAGTGGTGCCCCTGACACCAACATCCTTGAAAAATAAGCTGAAATTATATCACAGGTGCATAATGTTCTCCCCTTTCTATTTTTGGTGTCTGATTTCCTCTATAACTTATCATATTTGATATATTTGCATCAAAATAGTAAATTGCATCATTTATATAATTAGATTATTGTATTTCATAATTAGGTCATTTCTAGATTTGGTCAAGGACAGGTTGACTCACCTTTCAGGCTGTAAGTCAATCTCATATCTTTTCCAAATCCATCAAACCCCACTACCACATTAAATCTCAAATCTTTAGTGAATTTTTTTGAAGAAGTGCCTAAACCATAGGGTTAAATCTTAGGGTTTACCTTTTTCTATGTTTCAACTATATAGGATCTAACATATTGATGTATTTCCATTGATCCTTTATTTTAGTGTGATTCATTAGTTGACTACTATGCTTATCTTCTTTTATAAAGATCATAACAGTTACTTCAAAATTGTTCTGTCAAAAAAATATTTTTAATAAGGGTTCAAATTCTTTTTTTGAAGTGATAAAAAATTCCAACTTTTATGGAGCTATGATTTTTAAAATTAAATTAGAGTTAGAAGACCTATAAAGCAAGGTAATTTGTGTACTTCATTCCATAGGTGGCCTACAAATATGATTTTTATCAATGTTTAGTGCATGGTTGATACACATGTAATTTAGTTTTTAGCTCTTAAAACATTAACTAGTTTGGAATATCTATGCAAATTTCTAGTTGAAAGTGATAGAGGTAATGCTACATAATTGCGAACAACTGCCAAATTATGCAAAATGAGTAAGCTTACAATTCCCTTTTATATTTTTATATCTTGATATATTATAGAGTGTTGGAATTGGCATAATTTGACATTATTTATTCTTAATACTGTAAGAAACATGCCTTTTAAATATCAACATGTTAAGATATGGACCTCTCATCTTGAAAAACATGAAGAAATATGTAGATTCACTTGACATATGTTCTAAAATTCATATTCACGAACCTCTTGTTGAGAAGATAAAAAATCATATGGATGTTAGTTCAGAGCCACTCATTGAGTTTACATCATCAAAATTTTCTAACCATTTAACTTTGAAGTAAAATGAGCTTTTAAAATTTTGCACAAAACACTGCATATAGGTCTAGAGTGCACAATGTACTATTAAAATAATATTATTCTAAGATGATGAAATATGTACCTATATTTAATATTTTAGAGATTCACCAGTAACTTATTTTCCTTTAGCATTATTTAGTTATTAGTAGCAAGAATGAGCACTATATATAAGTCTTGAGAGAATAAATATTAAATAGTTTGTGCATGTATACTAATTTATTTTATGTTGCTATTTTGAAATTACATATATACATGTTGATTGATTTTTTTTTAAAGATTTATCATGTAATACTATTGATTGTTCTTTTTTGATATTTTATATATTTGGCTAGCAAATGCATTATATATGTTGAAAACTCTTTCTTTTTTTTAAAGAGTATTTTGTTAATTTTAAGTGAATTCTTATAGGAAAATGTATCTGTCACCTTTTTGCTAGTATTTTGGGAAAGTGTATTTAAGTTTTCATGGATCAATATGCTCTTCTTCATTATTATTCAAATATGTTTGGAAGCATTTGGATCAATATGGGCAATCAATGATTGTTCATAATTTTAGATGACCTCTTCATGGAAACTCTTTTTAGTTTTGATTTTTTTTTCAAATTTCTTATATAATATATTTCATTGAGGCATGAGGTATCAACTAGCACATTCTTGTAGTGTACTTAGATAGAAAATTAAAACTGTTCACTTTTTTTTATCATGATTAACTACTACTAAAAAAAAATTAAACTAGATCAAAAACTACATATTATACATTTAAAATTTATAGATTATAATTTCTTTCAACTTATTTTAACAAATTATTTTAATAACATTTAACAAGATTTTTAACTACAAGATAACCTTTATTGATTATTTTTTAAAAACATATATTTATTTATGTAAGAATTAACTTTCATAACACAAATATATTAACATTAAATTTCCACATATAAATATTAATACCATTAACTATATATCGATATAATACATATGTTTTCTTGATTTTAATTGACAGACATTTTAGCCACTAGAAATCAAGTATGGTTTTGTGAGGATAAAAAATATGAAATCAAATCAAATTACCCCAATCACTAGACACATCGATAGCAACACAGTGTCAAACGGCCACATGACATGTACATGCAATAAATTACAGACAATTTACTCGTGTGGATGAAATGGATATTATCAATTGACACGTATGCAGAAGGAACCTTGTGGAGTTGGGTCCCACCAGCATGACTGTTGACGTTAAGACATCGATATTTAATTTACATTCATTTTAGCTTTCGTCAATTTTTTTTTCGTCTAGGGGAAAACCCCAATTGTCGTTCATGATCCAATTGTTGTTTACTCCTTGTTCACCTGACCCCCCAATAATTGTTTACATTTTAGTCATTACATTATTTTAATTATGCCAATAAAAATTTATAAATTACACCAATATATGTTCACTACTGAATGTGTAGTTGACCAAAAAAATTAAAACACATTGAAAACTATTGAAAACACCTTAAATTTTTGTGGTTTTTTATTGGTTGTCTAAATGAATAGGTATTGGCAAAGTGGTAAAGATGTAAGGGATAGAGGTTTAAAAACACCCTTTTTGAGCACCTTTCACTTTACGGGTTCCACAAGGCGCGTTTTAAATACCCAGAAGCCAAATTTTTCTTTTTAAGGTCCTAACTCGCTTACGAAGAAGCCTAATTTTTTTTTGAAATCGGACCTATTTTGCACTCTGCATGAATGCGCAAAGTTAGCCCTGACGGCTACTGGTACGTTTCCGCTATTACAAAGAGGTTGTCAAGAGTAAATCGTGTTTCACAAGAAAAACATAATAGACTCTTGACTTAGAGAATCGTGAATAAGTCATTGAAAATGAGAGGAAAGTTTACACGGAACTGTCTTTTTGGTGGTGTGTGGTGTCCCATTTAAGCAATGTACAACTTTCTTTTTGTCATACAATTTTCTCTAAGTCAAGAGACTCTTGGAAATAAACAAAATCAAAATTGACGAAAGTTAAAATTTGATATAGGGGAGAGGGCCCAGTAGTCGTGCACCCTAACTTCGCCCTTCTAATTATCCTACGTCAAAATTTCAAATCACTCCCAATTTTTTACAACAGCTTACTTGGCAAGTTCTCTGCTTATAACTAAGGTTTCAGGGCCACATCATCAAATATGATGCCACATCAGCATGCATTTTTGTCAAGGTGTCCAAAAAGGCCCCAAAAAATAGTGAGACCAATTCTCGTGCATTACATCATGAGTAGTTGAGCGCTGATGTGGTATCACATGATTGGTTGCTTTTTAGATCAAAAGCATACATTTTTTTTAATTATGGGTAGTCAAATCACAACTATTGGACATTATATAAACAACTATTGGGTATTATATTTACGATTGAGTGCACGACTATTGGACCCCGCACGACTATTGGGCCCTCTCCCCTAATGCATTCTACCGGTGAAATGACATGCGTAGACTTTGTTGTGCAAGTGGCTAGCAACAAAAGGGACTTTTGACCATTCGACATGGCTTTGCATCTTTTTATTTTTGAGAGCTTACAGAGAAACATAGAGGTTTGGAAAGCTTTATATTTTTCTTTCTTCCTCCCGACCAATTTAATCAGAAAGCTTATTAGATTAACATACGAGTAGGCCGACACACTCACATTTAATTTAATTAAATTTAAATGTGAAAGCTTAGATTATAATTATGGTTATGAATAATTATTTCATTTTATGTGAATTTGATTCATAAAAATATATGACATATATAATTAAATTGGTTGAAGACAATTTTAGTTGTGTTTTGATTCCTACTTGTACTTGAAATGGGGTAATATTGATAAAATATAATTTGAAAAAATTCAAGCAAACTTTTGTTCTCTTTTGATCAAACTTCTAGAAGTTGAACAATTCAATGATGACCTACAAATATCAAAGATAGTTCACTTATATTAGTCAAGCTCCTAATTAAGGTAATTTAAATTTTCAAATAATTCATCTATTAGCATAGATATTGATCCTTTAATTTTATTTCAAAATGCCATCTTTAATGTTATATTTAAAATAAACTTAATGTTTATCATAATCAATATTTTTCAATATTAAGATTCTCATTATTTTGTATGCTTATTTTTATCATAATATTATTTTTAAAAACTAAATTTAAAATTACTTTTACAAATTCAATCTTGTAAAAAAATAAAAATAAAAATAAAAAATCATAAAAACCTCAAAATTTAAAAAAAACACAAATTATTTATCAACTTTAATAGAAAAATACCACTAAATTATCACATTGAAAACAAATGGTTGAAATGAATTTGAAACAAACATTATTTCAACTATGGGGGTGGGGGCCCTAGTTTGGTTGGCTAAATCTTTCCTGTTGCAGGAGGTTGGTCATGAGGTTTAGTCTCCCCCACCCCCGTGGTATCGAAGGATGTGTCGCGCCAGCGTTGCTGGTCACATTAAAAAGTTTACCAACACACTACAATTTATAGGGGGTCGTGCTACCCGATTCTGCAGTCTAAAAAAAAAAAACATTCTTTTAACCATTGCAATACTACATAAAGTAGGTGGATGCACAAAAGTTATATACAATTGTTATGGCTATCAAACAAAAACTCAAAAATTGTGGACCTTCCATACATGAAAATAGAACTTTGAAAAATTCAAAAAACAAAATGAAGAATGGTCTTGAATTGTTTGGATTACAAGTTGTCTTTTCTAAAACCCTCAAAAAAGTTCAATTCACGTCCATCTCAAGACATGGAAACTTGTAGAATCTTTCCTTTACAAAGACTAACTTGTGATTATAGAAGATTGATGGAATTTCTAAATAAATAATATATTATTTTTCTTTTCTAAAACCCCAAAAAACATTCAAGAAATTTGTAAAATCTTTCCTTTGCAAAGACTAATTTGTGGTTATAGAAGATTGATGACATTTCTAAATAAATAATATGTAAACATTTTTTATTTTCTTTGGAGTAATTTTTGTGGGGAAGGAGGAATTATATGGTATATGAATTTTTATTTTATTTAGGTTAAGTTATGGTTTTGTAAAATATATTTGTTTATTTTATATTAAAATATATTTTTTCAGTTTCAAACTTACAATTTTTTATTTAATAATAATTTCATTTTGTAAATTTTTTTATATAATATTAAAATATTTTGTTCGATAATATTACAAAATTTTCATTTATGAGATATTTCATTTTATTTTCAAAATATTTGTAATTAAAAATATTTTTAAAAAAAAATAAGAAATATAATACGAAAGATAAATTAAACTAAATTCATATTGTTGTAGGTGAAGGAAAAAAACACTTGTCATTATGAATAAGTCTATTTAAATAGTGCAAAGGCATATTGGGAATATAAATCTGATTCATTTTATATTAATTGAAGTTATTCTACCATTAACAAAAAAATATTGCTAAACATCTTTATCAAGTCACTGTTCAATAATATAGAAACAATATAACAGTCAAAGGTAACTTTTAACTAATGAAGTAAAATAAATTATATACTATTTTTTTACCCCAATAAAGTGTACAATTCCTATTAATTGTTTGACTAGTATAATCTATATTTTAATCAATTTTTTTTTTTAAGTTGTAACATGTGAGATGGATTTTGAAAAATCTATAATTTATGTGAAACGAATGTGGAATTTGAGTGGCATATATTTTATTGGGTTTTAAAAATGGCACGGTATTGTAAGCACTGCTTGGAAAATAAGCGAACAATGGAATTTATTGGTTGCAGCAAATACGTTGGCGTCGTGAATCTCTTCCTCTTCCTCTTGTGGTGCACACTATTTGCTAATGCTCAACCAGGTACTCTACCTATTCTTCCAATATTTCTTTCAATTGTTATCACTTTGGTTTCTTTGTTTTGGGGTTTAATGATTTATATGCGCTTGCAATGACAGAGGGATTTTTGAGTATTGATTGTGGTGGAAAAATAAATAGTACTGATCGTGAGACCAATATTACATGGGTTACTGATGACTATTACATACACAACCTCGGCAAGAAAGCAGTCGATATGTTCGGCGATGGCCTCCGAGTGTTTCCGAAGCCTCTTAATAAGTCTTGTTGTGAATTTTCCCTCACTCCGAATGTGCCCCACCTTTTGAGAGTATGGTTTTTTAAGGCTAATTCCACTAGATCTCGAGGTTTCAATTACTCTGTCGAGACCCAAGATATGCTATACATGGAAAAAGTGGTATTTGACTATGGCTATTCATTGAACAGTGAGAACATTTTGTTGAGTGCCGATAAAGTGGTGCATATTTGCCTGATCCGAACCTGAGAATGTGATGATCCATCTATCTCCTATATCGAGTTGAGACCTCTTAAGCCAGGCATGTATGATGCGGCTAAACCGGGAACCATGTTGAGTTTGATAGAAAGAGATGATATGGGAGATTCCGACAATATAACCTGGTAAACTTTGTCGCACTAAACGCGTTCATGTTCGTCTTGAAATTCCTTACGCCTCCATAATTATTTTTTAATTTGACACTTTTATAATCAATTGCTTAGCTATCCTCAAGACCCATTCGACCGCCAGTGGAATCCTTGGTGGCCTTCAGGAACTAATTTGGTGAATGTTTCCAAGTCAATTTCAGTAAGCAACACCAAAAATTTTCCCCCAGTTGATGTAATGCAGACGGGCGTTGTCAGCAACACAAGCAACTCTGACGGCATATATCTCAGCCTCGGAAGTTCCACGACTGGAAAAGCCATAGTGCTATTGTATTTTGCAGACTTAATTCATCGGAAACCAGGTCCTTCTCAGTTGGAATTAATAACGCCATCCGAAACTCATCAGTTGTTCTGAATAATGCATTTTCTGCCATAGAGGTAGCCTTCGAATATGATGGAACGAGAAGCGCAATCGTGACTCTACAATCAAATAACATAAGTCAGAGTGCTATAATCAATGCTGTTGAGATGTACAGTCTCGTTTCCACCCAGCCCCCAACTTCTCGGGATGACGGTCAGGGTCCAATTTCGTTCTTTTTATTCCTTTTATAAATTTAGATATAGAACTTGAAATATTGAGTTATACCTCTTATAAGAATTTCCAACTGGAGAAGCTGCAGTTAATGCTCTTAAAAAGGTGGGGAAAGCATTATCGCTGAACAAGTGGATTTCGGATCCTTGCTTTTGTGTACCGTGGGAAGGAATCACCTGTAAAAAGGTCTCCAAAATTATAAGGATTTCCGAAATGTAAGTTTAGTTTCCAATATTTTCTACTTTTCAATTTATATCTGTCATTAGAAGGAATTAAGAATTTGGGTATAGGTATTTGTCTAATAGGGTGTATTCATACAGAAACTTGTCGGGGAAGCAGCTGCGAGGAGCCATACCTCCAAGTTTTGGACAGTTAACCGAACTCGTTTCAATGTAAGCATCTGAAGTTTTTAATTTTAGCATAAATAGGAAATCAAGTAGGTGGGTCGATTTTACTATAGTGGGAAATCGAGAAATTACTGCTCCGGCATTTCACTCGTTGCATCGTAGTAAAGTATGTTACCAAATACGACCGTCGATGGTCAATTTTTTAATTTGTTATTCTTCCTACCGCTTCATTTGTGCTTTCAGAGGATTTTGGGAAAAAAATTAGGTGTTCATTTATTTATTGAAATTGAAAGAAAATTAGGTGTTCATTTTTTATTTTAATTTTGGTGGTTGATGGATCATGGAGTATGATCCAAATGTTGATTCAAAAAATTGACACAGCTTAATTCAGAAATAACTCACTTGATATTTTTTAGTTTTAAATGAAATTATAAATAAATATATTTTTAAATATATAATTTATTAGATTTTTTTCATATTTAAATTGAACTATACAAAATATTTTGTACGAATATTTCTATTTTGTTGATATTATAGTTTAAGAGTTTATAATTTATTGGGAATTGAGGTTTATTTATTTTTTTGCTTTTTTGAATTAATTTTGCCTTCTTCATTAGTTTAAATGACTACCTTTATTTTCAAATAATAATAAATTCATTTAAAAGATAAGATTTGTTGGTTGTCAATTTTATGCAATTTCTACTGATTATATTGAAAAATAATGGGAAATAACCTTATTAGAGTTTTATATGATTTGGAATGTGTTCTTGTGCATGGGTTATTTTTCATTAAGATTCTCTTACAAATGTTTATGGCTGCAATTATATTATATGTGTGTGCTTTGTGACCAGGTTGCTTATACCATATAATTTTTATGTCATAGTAGTGTTTTAATGACCCCAAGTTTATCTTAGCTACCTTACACCATGTCCCCTAGCTATCTTTTGGCCATTTTGTCTTGTCGACATATTGTTTTAGTCAAATAAATCTTATGTTTTTCTTGGCTTCATTAACATTGCACAATGGTATTTGCAAGTGCCCAAAGGATTTTAAATTAATATAAAATCACTTTTAGGAATTTTTACATAACACCAAAGAATTTATGAATGTCAAATAAGGAAAAAAACTTTTTGTGCCCATTTATAGAACCTCATGTTCAGACAAGTGCATATTAGAGTATGTCCCAATTTTTAACATAAGTGAGCCAATGAAATATTTTTTGACTCATAGGCAAGAAAACCATTAATAATTTGAATATGACTTGAAGATATTTTACATGCAGCAACAATTTTATCCTCAAATGAAAGTTCATTTGAAAATTTTCAACAATGTCTATCTTACAAAATTCATTTGGCTAACAAGGTGGAAGAAAATGCGATCAAGGAATAGATGATAGATAGAGAAGAATTTTGTAAGAATTTTGAGATTATGACACATGAAGGATCTATCTATTTATTAAGAACATAGAATTTGATGCTCTTTTAAATGATTAGATAATTTGACATCCTAAAATATCTTTCCCATGTCACAAATAAAATTCAATAAAACTAAGGCTTATTGTGACTATGGAGTCTCTCCTCTCTTGTAAGGCTAGAAGGCTATTTTTATTACACTATTGAACTCTTGCCAATCCTCTTTGATTTTTTTTTATAAAAATATTATAGCACTGCTACTCCCTTAATATTAGTGTACATCAGGTTATGAATAGTCGGCTTGTGGCTATCTTAACTCTCTATTAAGTGATATTATCATTAGTATATTGTTATTTAGTTGTTTAGGTCTGCCTAAGTCTTATATAGGTGTGTCTAAGTTGGCCTAGGTGATATCCTTGGCATAAATAGGTATATATAGGAGGTTGTGAATCTTATTTCATCATCAAGTGTGAAGTGTGTTCTCATTAGAGATATTTGGAGGTTTTCCCCCTCGAAGTGGCTTGTTATTCTCAGTTATTATCAAGTATTTGCAGCATATTTCATATCATATTCTTCTATTGTGCAAGTTATTTCATAACAAGTGGTATCAGAGCATGATCTTGGCACCATAGAGGCGAGGTTTTTCTCAATTTTGGAGGCGATTTTGGGAAGAGCATATCTTTCAGATTTTGGCAATTTTTTTTTGATTTTTAAAGGGTTTTTGAAGAACATATTGAAGAAGCTATAGTCCATATTTTAGAAGAATTGGAGTAGAATTAAGCAAATTATTGTAGAATTAGGGTTTCTACACTATTTTTTTGGAATCTACATATCTCGCACATCTTGTTGAATTGAAGTTTGATTTTTATTGGGTTTTTGAAGAAATACCAAAGGAAATTACAGTAAAATTTTTAGAGAATTTAAGTTTCATTTGTGTGATTTATTTCAACATTAATGGTTTCCATCATGACGGGGCCTACAACAAGGGAAAAAAAGAATGTTGTCACTCTGGGGAAGACTCCTGATAAGGATGGCAAAACAATAAAGGATGTTACTCATAATGAGGAAATCAATAAGGTCAAGGAAGAAATTTCCTCAATGAAGATGGATATGCGTGACCTAAGAGGAGATATATCAGTCATACGAAGCATGTTATGCGCCTTTCTGAATGAACCAAGAAAAGAGGTCTCAAGCAACCGAGAAGAAGAAGAAGAAGAAGAAGAAGAAGAAGAAGAAACAAATGAAGAAGAAGAAGAAGAAGAAGAAGAAAAAGAAGAAGAAGAAGAAGAAGAAGAAGAAGAAGCGAAAGAAGAAGAAGAAGAAGAGGAAGAAGAAGAAGAAGAAGAGGCATATGCAGAAGTAGAAGAAGCAACCACAGAAGAAGAAGAAGCAAAAGACCAACCAGAAGAAGAAGAAGCAGAAGAAAGTAATGAAGAAGAAGTGAAAGAAGAAGAAGTTCCTAATCAAGCTATTCAACCAATGCAAGGGTACCATATATTATTCCTCACCTCTTCCTCTATGACACATCAAAAGGTTCAGGAAAAGGAAGAACACATTCATCGCCATCAAAAGCTTGATGTAAAGGGAAGGCACATCTTGGAGCTGAAGTTAATTTTCCAGACACACATAAAGAAGCTAGTGACATCAACAATTCCAAGTTACCTCATTACAAGGAAATATTTTCTAATTGAAGATGCCACATGGGAGGATGAGGAGTTCATTCAAAAGAATCCAAACTTGATTAGCATTGAGGACAATGCTTCTTTGAAGAAGGGGGGCATGCTACGCCCTTAATATTAGTGTACATCGGGTTATGAATAGTCGGCTTGTGGCTATCTTAACTCTCTATTAAGTGATATTATCATTAGTATATTGTTATTTAGTTGTTTAGGTCGGCCTAAGTCTTATATAGGTGTGTCTAAGTTGGCCTAGGTGATATCCTTGGCATAAATAGGTATATATAGGAGGTTGTGATCGTCTTATTTCATCATCAAGTGTGAAGTGTGTTCTCATTAGAGATATTTGGAGGTTTTCCCCCTCGAAGTGGCTTGTTATTCTTAGTTATTATCAAGTATTTGTAACATATTTCATATCATATTCTTCTATTGTGCAAGTTATTTCATAACAAGCACCTTGGAATTCTTTTGTGAACTCTTTATATGTACTTTTTGTTATTAGTTCTTCGATGGGTTAGATTCTTTTGATTGTCTATAAAGTCAATTATTTTCCCTTCTAGATTATATGTACTTTAGTTTTATTGGACATGGAAAAGAGCCTTGATAGACTCCCTTATTTTTGGATTATGATATATTCAATTTCTTACAAATATCTTTGTAAAATTCTAACAAAAATATACTTGTAAAAGAAAAAATATATATATCAACATATTCTCTTTTAAAAATTTAAAAAACTAAAATTTTCCATTAATTTTGTTGGGAAAGTTATAATTAGTAAAAAAAAAAAAATTATACAAAAAAAAAAATTGGTTGGTTAAAGATCAATAGATTAATGTAGTTCAACTAGAATTAAATTTTCTACAACTTTTCTAGACTTCTTTCTACTATTATATTTGTTATAAATATTAAACTTTAGTTTTGAGATCTCTCATAATGTGAACCTTGTGAACATGCTCATCATGTATATTTTCAAAAATAAAAACTCTTGTGTGATATTAATATACTTATATTTGTATATACATTTTTATTAGGTCACTCGACAACAACAATTTCAATGGACCATTGCCCAATTTGGCTAATCTCTCCAATTTAGAGACATTGTAAGTAAAAAAACTCTCAACTGATAGAACTTCAAATTATGGATCTTTATATTGACAAATATTCCATGTATCGGATTTATAAAGTGTACATTATAGTGCATATAAAACATGATTTTATCATGTACATAAAGGTTTTGCTTGAGATGCACCTAGCTCATGTATGAACAATGCACATAATTAGAGACACTATAATGTACTTTAATACTCAAAGTGAATATATGTTATGAATTTGATTGGTATAATTTTATCATCAAAATTTATTTCTTATAATTGACTATAAATAAAGGTTTTTGTGTACAAGTATAGTATATTGAATAACATAATATATTTAGAGGTTAAAATAAATTTGCAGTTACTAATTTGGATGAAAGTGCAAGAATCTCCAACACAATAATTTAACTAGACAACTTTTGGAATGCATATCTAAACTCTCAAGCCTTAAAGAGTTGTATGTCTTTCTCTCCTTCTCCTTCATTATTGAAGTTTCTACGTGTCTTATTGATGTGGTACAAACCCTAAAATCATACATTAAAGCCATATGTCCATTTTAGAATTATGACAACAAAAAGTATATCAATAATTTTAATGATGTGGTTTTGTTCTCAACAACAAACAATTAAAAATAGAATAATTTTATATTTATTGAAAACATTTTCATTACTTAAAAATAATTATAATTATGTTGAAAATAAAAAAATTGATTAGTGAAAAACTATTGTAAGATCTTTCAATGACTTGAATCTTGAAATGGTACTTATCAAATATTTCTCTAATATATTTATATTTAAATATGTATTTTCTTGTAAGATACTGGACAACAATTCTTTCAATGGAAGATTGCCCAATTTGTCTAATTTGAAAATGTTAGAGACACTGTAAGTACATTGAAAAAAAAAATTAATTATAAATATTTTAAATATATCACGACTATCTTCTTAAATTTACAACCACTAAGTTTGATAAATGTGTAGGCATCTCCAAAACAATGATTTAAATGATACACTTCCAGACTGGTTATCTCAACTCCCTAGACTCAGATTTGTATGTCTATCACATATTTGTTAGTGTCTAATTAGGTAATCACTTACAAATATTAAAGTTGCATAATGTGTACATCTATCTCACCCTTCTTTGTTTTTGGGATTTTGGCAGAAACATAGCGAACAATAGTTTCGAGGGCGTCATTCCGCCACAGCTTCTCAACAACTCACTCAGCAAAAATATATATTTCACATTCGAGTAATTTCATATTTATTACAATTTCCCTTTTCTTGTTTTTATCTTTAACATATTTGATAGAAAATTTTGATTTTTTTGGCGCAATTTCAGTGGCAACATACATCTTTGCCGGACAAAGAATGAATGCCATGATCACTCCCCCTTAATGGCAGTGGTCACGTTTGGAGTAACAGGAGGTGTAATTGTAACTCTCATTTTATTAGGTATTATCATGTATCAAATGAAATTGAAAGCTTCATGTGCTCAGCCCAGCGCTCTTGGTACGTTTTTCACATTTACAATACCCCATGACCACTAATGAAATTAAATATTAGACTCTACCTTTCTCATCTCTCACAAACAAACAAAATGCAGATTATGTAATGGTTAATGTAGCAAAGTCGTCAAAATCTCGCGCCTTCACTCTCGAGGAAATGACAAAGGCGACAGATAATTTTATCCATAAAATTGGAGTGGGGTGGTTTGGAAGTGTTTTCTTGGGAAAATTGCAGGAAGGGAAGCAAATAGCTGTAAAAGTACTCTCTATTTTCTCCAAACACGGAATCAAACAGTTCTTAAATGAGGTAATGCTTAGATTTCTAAAGCACTTCATTTCCTTTTCTATTTATTTTAGAAATCTTAGCACTTTCAACTTTATCAACAAGTTGATCTTCTGTCAAAAATCAACCATAAGAAGCTGGTGTCCTTTCTTGGTTAATGAATTCAAAGACCTCATGCTTGTCTACGAGTATATGTCTGGAGGGTCCCTTAGTGATAACCTCTACGGTAACTATCAATTCCAAATATTGCTTTCATTCTAACAAAAGACGATAGAAGTGAAATATGATGAAAACATGTTGTACTTTCTGTTTGTAGATCTGGAGGCACCAGAATATCCCCAACTAGATTGGAAAACCAGGCTTAAAATAGCCTTGGATGCCGCACAAGGTTATTTTGGAAAGAAATATATGACTTCATTATCAACTCAATAGATCCTTGATTAAGTCATTTGTTCAAAATGCTACATATGAATTCCTAATTTGAATTAATGTTTTTGTTTTTCATATATATTTTTTTTGTCAAGGCTCGAATATCTGCACGTAGGTTGCACTCCAAAAATAGTTCATAGGGATGTTAAAACCTCCAACATTCTTCTAGATAGTGACTTGAATGGCAAACTATCTGACTTTGGCATTTCAAGAGTGACTGGCAATGGAGAAACTTCTCAAATCAATACAGCTATAAAAGGAACTCCTAGATATTTAGATCCAATGTAATTCCTACATGCTTGATGTTCTTCTAATTCTCAGTCCTTTTTATTCAAATATTTAATCTGTCTCTTTTTCAATGGCAGGTATTTTAAAACTCACATGTTGATGGATAAGAGTGATGTGTATAGTTTTGGAGTGATTTTGTTGGAGCTTGTATTGTTGGAATATTAACCCTAACTGCTGCCGTCCCCGCCAACCTTTGCCCGCTATATCGCAATCAATAAAATAATCATCACGATATCGCAGGAGACTTCCGTAGCTTTTTGTTTTATATCAACCGCCTGCCGTACCTCCAGCCAATGCTCGCTATATCGCAATCAATAAAATATTCATCGCGACATCGCGAGAGACTCAGTAAAAGTTTGTTTTATTTGTAACTGCCGCAGTTTACCGGGCCGTCAACTAACTGCTGCCCGCAATATCGCAATAAAGATTTTAACCATCGCGATACCGCGGGGAACTATGGAGGATGCCGCCACCGCCAAAGGATTAATATTTAAGTTTTAATATTATGAAAAGGACATTGTATTAAATGCATTTTGATGGGGGAAAAATTAGTTAGGTGATTTTGAATTTAAATTGTATTTTCGTTCCCTCTCATCCGTGAAAATCTTTCACGTGACTTTTTACCTGCAACATATATTTTGTAATTGTAATTTATTTTTAAAAAAAGGAATGAGAATGAGAAGAAGGTGAATGTGAGCAAACAGCGAGCAACAGCTCCGTGTGTAGAAAATAATATTTTTATGTTTTAATTTTTTCTGTGCATGAAAATTCCTCCTCTGCCTCTGGCCTTCACGTGGTATTAGAGCAAGTTCGAGTATCAGAGCAAGTTTGAATATCAGAGCAAGTTGATTATCAGAGTCAATTTTATCAAAAAAGATTATCTGGGTAAATTTCAAAAATGGTAGTAAGCACAAGCCTGACAAACCCAAAAATTCCACAGTTTAATGGGAAGAATCATGAGTACTGGTCAATTACCATGAAAGCACTATTTAGCTCACAGGATATATGGGATTTAGTAGAGAATGGATTTGCAGAGCCAGCAGATGCAGTAGCATACAATGCTTTAACACAAGCAGAGAAAGATTTATTGAAGGACACAAGGAAGAAAGACTCAAAGACTTTATTTTATCTGTTTCAAGCTGTACAAGAGAGCATTTTTCCAAGGATATCAGCTGCAACAAAGTCCAAACAAGCATGGGACATACTTCAAACAACCTATCAAGGCATGGCAAAAGTTAAAACAGCAAAGCTACAAATGCTGAGAAGAGATTTTGAAACAATATGTATGAAGGACAATGAATCTGTAGATTCATTCTACACCCAAGTCATTGGGGTGGTTAATCAAATTAGGTCTCATGGAGAAAATCTGGAAGATACCAGAGTTGTTGAAAAGATTTTAAGGAGTTTGCCCACAAAATTTCTACCGGTTGTAGTTGCTATAGAAGAGACAAAGGATCTCTCACAGTTCTCAGTTGATGAGCTGTATGCATCTCTAATTTCTCATGAACAAAGGCTGAAAAGGTCAGCAGATACATCACTGGAGCATGCTTTCAAACTCAGGCTTCAGTCAGTCAAGGAAGAGGCAGAGGTAGATCAAGAGGAAGAGGAAGAAACTCTTACAGAGGTGAAAGATACAATTTATCAAGCTCAAGTGGAAGATGCAGCAATCAAGGCTCAAGCCAAAACCCAACACAGAATCAGTCACAAAATCAAAGGTATGAGAAATCTCAAGTCCAATGTCACTATTGTAAAAAATATGGGCATTATATGAATGAGTGTAGAAAGAAGCAGTATGATAATAATAGACAAAATGCAAATTTTTCAAGAGAAGGTCAAAATCAGGATTCAGATAAGAGAACAATGTTTTTAGCTTGTAATGTTGCTCAAGCAAATGAAAAAGATGTATGGTTTTTAGATTCAGGCTGTAGCAATCATATGACAGGGAATCTAGAAATGTTTTCAAGTTTAAATGAGAATGTAAAGTCTGATGTTACATTGGGTAATGACAACAAAGTGTCAGTCAAAGGAAAAGGAGATGTTAATATTCTAACTAAACAGGGGGAGAAAAAGTATATTTCAGATGTGTATTTTGTGCCTGGTCTGAAACATAACTTAATGAGTGTAGGGCAACTAGTTCAAAAAGGGTATAGAGTAACCTTCAAGAATGGTTTGTGCACAATTTTAGACAAATACCCAAGCAACCAACTTATTGCAAAAGTCAGAATGACAAACAACAGAATGTTTCCCTTAAAGATAAGGCCAGATTTGAATATAAATTATGCTCAAGCACAAAACTTAATGAATTCACAAGTGGGTAGAGAAGAAACTACAGCAGTAGTGCAGACAATCTTTCAAGCTGAGATAAAAGATGAAAACTGGTTATGGCACCTGAGATTTGGTCATCTCAACTTTGGAGGTTTAAATTTACTTCATAGGAAAGGCATGGTCAAGGGACTACCTTTAATAGAAAAACCAGAAAGGGTATGTGAATGGTGCATTTTAGGAAAACAACACAGAGAATCATTTCCAGCAGGAAAGTCAACTAGAGCAAAAGCCCCTTTGGAAATTATACATTCAGATTTGTGTGGACCTATGCAAACACCTTCAATAGGTGGTAGTTTTTATTTTCGACATTCATTGATGATTATTCAAGAAAAACATGGGTTTATTTTCTAAAGCAGAAAATGATGAAGTTGTTTGATCTATTTCGTCAGTTCAAGAATTTGGTTGAAAAACAGAGTGGTTATTATATTAAAGTGTTGAGAACAGATAGAGGTGGTGAATATATTTCAAGAGAGTTTTTTAATTTTTGTAAGGATCATGGAATTCACAAGCAATTCACAACTAGATACACACCTCAACAAAATGGAGTAGTTGAAAGGAAAAACAGAACAATCATGGAAATGGCTAGAAGTATGTTGAAAGCCAAACATTTGTCAAATGAATATTGGGCAGAAGCAATTTCTTGTATAGCCTATATAATGAATAGGTGTCCAACGAAAAGTGTCATGAATATGGTACCTGAAGAAGCATGGATAGGAAGAAAACACAGTGTTACTCACATGAGAGTATTTGGATGTGTAGCATATGCACATGTGCCTGATGAATTAAGAAGGAAGCTAGATAACAAAGGAGAAAAATGTATATTTGTTGGATACAGTGAAGAATCCAAAGCTTATAAGCTCTATAATCCAACAACAAAGAAAGTTATAATCAGCAGAGATGTACAATTTGTAGAAGATGAAGCATGGGATGGAAGTATAGAGAAGACAGTCAATATTTCAGCCAGTATACCTCAAGAGGAGAATGAAGTTTCAGCATCAACAAATATTCCAACTATTGTGACTCCTACCACTCCCATTCAAGCTCAACAAAGTAGTCCACAAGTGACACCAGCATCGACTATAAGAACAGCCTCAATCATTCAAGGAAGCAGTCCAACAAGAGGACAACAAACACCATCTACAGCAGGACCATTTGGTCCACATTCCACAAGTTCAAGTGATATGTCAAATCCTACATTGGTAAGTCCGAGAAGACAGAAAATCAGAAGCATAAGAGATATATATGAGCAAAATGAAGGTGAGAATAATTCAGATCAGATTTCTCTTTATGCATTTTATTCTCAAATAGAAGATCCAGTTCATTTTGAAGATGCAGTCAAAGATGATAAATGGGTAAGTGCTATGGATGAAGAAATTGAAGCAATTGAAAAGAATCAGACATGGGAACTAGTCAGTCTTCCAAAAGACAAAGATGTTATTGGAGTGAAATGGATTTATAAAACCAAATTGAATGAAAAAGATGAAGTTTAGAAACTTAAAGCAAGATTGGTTGTAAAGGGCTATTCACAATAGCCCGGAATTGATTACAATGAGACATTTGCACCTGTAGCACGATTGGATACTATAAGGATGATTTTAGCATTAGCAGCTCAGAATAAGTGGTCTGTATCTCAAATGGATGTAAAGTCAGCTTTTTTAAATGGTTATTTAGAAGAAGAAGTTTATGTGGATCAGCCACCTGGGTATGAAATTCTGGGTCAAGAAGACAAAGTTTACAAATTGAAAAAGGCACTGTATGGATTGAAGCAAGCCCCAAGAGCTTGGTATAGCAAAATAGACAGTTATCTTTTGCAGAATGGATTTAATAGATGTAGCAGTGAGCCCACACTGTATACAAAAATGAATGAAGAAGGTGAAATACTAATAGTATGCTTATATGTGGATGATTTAATTTTCACTGGCAATTTGTCAATTGATCTGTTCAAGGCAGACATGAAGAAAGAATTTGAAATGACAGACTTAGGTCTGATGAAGTATTTTTTAGGCATTGAAGTGAATCAAAATGAAAGTGGTATTTTTATTTCACAGTCAAAATATGCAAATGACATTTTGAAGAGGTTTAATATGATGAAGTGCAAACCAGCACCAACACCTACAGTGACAGGTCTGAAACTAAGCAAGGATGATAGAGGGTCTAATGTTGATCCAACTTTGTTTAAGAGGCTTGTTGGAAGTCTCATGTATCTCATAGCCACAAGGCCAGACATTATGTATGGAGTAAGTTTGATTTCAAGGTTTATGGAAACACCAAAAGACACCCATTGGAAAGCAGGGAAGAGAATTTTAAGGTATGTAAGTGGAACAAGAAATTTTGGCATCAAGTATTCAAGTTCAGATGAGTTCAAACTCATAGGATACACAGACAGTGACTGTGCTGGCAGCATTGATGATAGAAAAAGCACGTCTGGTTATGTATTTAATTTTGGGACAGGAGTTGTCTCATGGTCTTCAAAGAAGCAGCCAATAGTTTGTCTTTCATTAGCCGAAGCAGAATATGTGGCAGCCACAAGTGCAGCATGTCAAGCAGTCTGGATGAGAAGAATTTTGAAAGAATTGCAAAATGAACAAATGGAGGCAACAAAAATTTACTGTGATAACAATTCAGCCATAGCTCTTTCGAAAAATCCAGTCTTTCATAAGAGAAGCAAGCACATTGATACCAGGTATCATTTTATCAGAGAATTAATTAACAATGGTGAAATATTTTTAGAATTTTGCAGATCAAAAGAGCAAAGTGCAGATATCTTCACGAAGCCGCTAGGAAGAGATAATTTTATTTTTCAAAGGAACAGATTGGGCATGGTGGACAGCGCAGTTATGCTTAAGGGGGAGTGTTGGAATATTAACCCTAACTGCTGCCGTCCCCGCCAACCTTTGCCCGCTATATCGCAATCAATAAAATAATCATCATGATATCGCGGGAGACTTTCGTAGCTTTTTGTTTTATATCAACCGCCTGCCGTACCTCCAGCCAATGCCCGCTATATCGCAATCAATAAAATATTCATCGCGACATTGCGGGAGACTCAGTAAAAGTTTGTTTTATTTGTAACTGCCGCAGTTTACCGGGCCGTCAACTAACCGCTGCCCGCAATATCGCAATAAAGATTTTAACCATCGCGATACCGCGGGGAACTATGGAGGATGCCGCCACCGCCAAAGGATTAATATTTAAGTTTTAATATTATGAAAAGGACATTGTATTGAATGCATTTTGACGGGGGAAAAATTAGTTAGGTGATTTTGAATTTAAATTGTATTTTCGTTCCCTCTCATCCGTGAAAATCTTTCACGTGACTTTTTACCTGCAGCATATATTTTGTAATTGTATTTTATTTTAAAAAAAAGGAATGAGAATGAGAAGAAGGTGAATGTGAGAAAACAGAAAATTACGAGCAGCAGCTCTGTGTGTAGAAAATAATATTTTTATGTTTTAATTTTTTTTGTGCGTGAAAATTCCTCCTCTGCCTCTGGCCTTCACGTATGTGGTAGGAAACCCATAGACTTAAAATTTTCTGCCAAGAAAGTATTCTTGACTGAATGGGTAAGAAATCCAATTAAATTTCCAAACAAGAAAAATCCTGCTAATGGCGTACTTTTAGGGAAAAAACTTAAAACAGCCACTCTATGCTTGATTCAACAGGTTGCAAAATTATATGTGGGAGTAGATGAAGATGACGTCAATGTTCAAGAAATAGTTGACACAGTACGATATGAAATCTATCATTCATTTGACCAATCTAGCGTTGAGATGCATTGCAAGCGATCCATCCAGTAGACCTAGCATTAGTGAGGTTGTGGTGGAAATCAAAAAAGCTCACATTTGATGAAGAGTATATAAATAAAGTTCCAGATGAAATCTTGCTCACATTCACTGGTAGTTTCTCCAATTCCTTATAACTGTTTTGAAAGGGTTAGTGTATTGTAGTGTACAAGTATGTATCTTGAGTTCAGTGTGGTGTTGAAAATTGTAATAGTATGTTTCTTCGAATTTGAAGTAACAAGTTTTTAGAATCTTAGAGGTTGTAAGAACTCAACCTCTATATATTTAACGTAAATGCATTGCTTCGTAATCTAATGAGATATCTATTTGTTTTGAATTTATTTGAAATGTTTAAAGATCAATATTTTATAAATTCCTAATATAACATATTCAATATACATACTTTAAGTAAATTGATTAAATTATTATTTTAAACATTTTAATGTAAGAAAATAATAAAGTTTGATTATACTATTAAAATAATTATACATAATTCAAATAAATAAAATAATTATATTTGATTTTAAGGTTGATGTTGATGTTGATTTGATAAATGTTAAATGATATATCAATATGTTAGAAAATTTGAGCTTGTCAAACAAAAGTTTTGGACTAATAAAATCGCCTTTTCTATTTGGTTTCACTTGTAAAACTATAGAGTTCATATTCACAATTGGTGATCGAGCCCTATGTGTGGATATAGATTTAATTGATTTCAACATTTAGAACACATTCACCTTGACGCTTATAGCCTATATCTAAAATCAAGTATTGTCAATAGACACTATTTTGTATTTTCCTTTGATAACATTGACATACTAAGTTTTTAGAACTAGATCTAAGATGAACTAATTAAGATCACTAAGATTTGAAAATCCCAAAAGTATACGAATACTCTAGTGACTTTTGTGACTAAAAATATGGTCTTTGCAACCACAAATCTAAACATAGCACATGTAAATAAACCTTGACAACATAAACTTGAGATATGTAACCCCTTTAAACATATGTATAAAGATTCACCTTGATATTTAGAATTGCAATAAAAAATTGAAGGTATTGATAAAAACTGTTAGGAACTTGTTGAATGAAGGTCTCCTCATTATGACAAACCCCAAGTTTTAATAGAATAATTGTTGATAAGAGTGAGAAATATATCATGCAATAAATGTATTAGACACTATGAAATAAATGTATTGATAAAAACTGTTAGGAACTTGGGTTTCAAAGCTCAAGGTAATGCAATCAAAGTACACAAGTTTTAAATCCAAATCACCATCTTTTAAATCACCCAACAAATGCAAACACCCATCTACCGCATAAGACCCAATGTTGGCCATGTGATTTTTCTCTTCTATCCCTCACACAGATATGTTGAAATCTGCAACCGCTTTTAATACTCTTCACAGCTATAGAAATGATTGTTGATATTATTGTTCTCAAAATAGAAAATCTTGACCGACACAGATTCATCCGCTTTTCTCATCGCCACTCTGATAACGTCACCTGTGGATACCACTATCCATCGCAAAACTATCACACACCCAGAGAATTTACTTGCTTTTATACCAAATGAGGGTGAATGCTTGATATTTTCATTGATGAACAGTGACGAATATAAAGAGAGGAGAATTACGTTATGCAGGCGTAATAACCGACGGCGCAGGAACTGCCTAAAACAATGTAATAATATATGCTAAAAAGTCTTGATATCTAGTAATCACATAGTTGTGAAGAGTTAAGCTAAGTTATTAGAACTATCTATGAAATTCATTGCATGAATATAATTAAAGTGCATAGGTTCAAGGTTAAAGCCACTAAATGTTAGTGTGATCCAAGGTCTGTTGCTGACGTGGACTTTTTTGATGTACACATTTTAATCTTCCCTGCCACCGTTGCATATCTACTCTAACTAGTACAATTACTCACTTCTTTCTTCCCGCTTCTTCTTCTATTCTTCATCGATGCATCTAGATTATTCCAATTAAAATAATGCATGTATCTAGACTTTTCTTGTATTTGTGCATATTCTGGAAGCTTCCCTTGTAACTGAGCAAAAGGAATCTGTTTTGTAAAATGAAACAAGTGATACTCTGTTTTGAGTAGAAGAATGTATGGGCAGAAAAGAGCACTGGCAGCTCTCTATTTTTCATAAGGCAATAATATAAATCTTTATGCTGTTTCTAATATAAACTTTGTTCTGTATAATGCTCTATGCTGAATGCTGCATTTACTCTTTCTCAGTTGAAAACCCTGTTTAGTTTGTCTCTGTATTTTTATCCAGCAAAGTGGTATTAGAGCTACTGACCAGAGCAAAGCTTGGATGGATTGAAGTGGGAAAGGAGATTGTAAACAGCGAGGTTGGAGATTGAGTCAAAGAAGACTTGCAGAAGTGAATGTGCCGCCCACAAAAGAGTGTAGATCCCCGTTGACTGTAGATGGCTCTTGAATGTAGATGTTAATAGAGATTAAACTAGTAGTTTTGTTGAAGCTGTTAGAAAGATTGTAGCTATTGGTAGATTGCAAAAATCATATATATTGAAGGTTGCAGCCATCACACATAAAGCAAGGGTATGCAAGATTGAAAAGATTGAAAAGAAACGAAGGAATAGCAATACAAAGGTAAAGTTTTTATTTTAAAATCATGGCAGGAACAAGTGGAAGCATTGCACAACCCCAGATTCCAATCTTCAATGGCAAAAATTATGAATATTGGAGCATAAAAATGAAAACCTTGTTTTGCTCCCAGGATGTTTGGGACTTGGTTGAAAATGGGCTCCCTAAACCAGCAAACCAACAAGCTTATCAGGCTCTATCACAAGCTGAGAAGGATTTGTTGAAAGAAAACAAGAAGGAGGATGCTAAGGCATTGTTTATCATTCAACAGGTAATGGAGGAATCAATCTTTCCAAAAGTTTCAGCTACTACAAGATCAAAACAACCATGGGAAAGTTTGCAAACAGCTTACCAAGGCATAGACAAGGTAAAAATCTAGCAAAATTATAAATTCTTAGAAGGGATTTTGAAAACCTGCAAATGAAGGATTCAGACTCAATAGATTCTTTCTTCACTCATGCAATGTCAATAGTAAATCAGATGAGATCCTATGGAGACACCATTGAAGATCAAAAGATTGTGGAGAAATTACTTAGAAGCTTATCTACAAAGTTTGATTCGGTAGTAGTAGCCATTTTGGAGGCCAAAGATCTTACTCAGCTATCAGTAGATGAATTAATGAGATCAGTCTTAGTACATGAGCAAAGATTAAATCGATCAGGGACATCATCATTGGAAAATGCATTCAAGACTCAGCTATCATTTGGCAGAACAAGAGGAAGATCAAATTACAGCAGAGGCAGAGGACGCTTTACACCAAGAGGAGGAAGAAAAAATACACAATTTGAGAGTAGAAGACCAACATCAAGCCCACATACCCATTCTACACCAATAAGAGGAAGGGGGAAAAGCCATTCTCATAGTCATCATCAAGGAGAAAGGTATGATAAATCTAACATCTAGTGTCATTATTGCAATAAATTTGGGCATTTTGCATCAGAATGTAGGAAAAAACAATATGACATGAATAAGCAAAAGACACATTTTACAAATGAAAACCAACCCAACACTAGTGAACAAAATACCATAAATTGATAACATGCAATGTAGCACAAGAGAGCTCCAAAGAAGTATGGTTTTTACATAGCGGCTGTAGTAATCATATGAGTGGGAGTAAGGAGATGTTTGCAACAATAGATAATTTAGTAAAATTAGAAGTAAAATTGGGAAATGACCAATGAGTTTCAATCATGGGAAAATGGTCAATTAACATAAAAACTAAGCAAGGTGAGGAGAAACATATTTTTGATGTATACTATGTTCCTAGATTGCAACACAATCTCATAAGCATTGGGCCACTTGTGCAAAAAGGATATAGAATATACTTTGAAAATGGTGAATGTGTAATTCTAGATAAGAAACCAAACAATAGACTGAGTGCAAAAGTTGAGATGACAAAAAATAGGATGTTTCCTCTTAGAATCCAAAGTGAACTATTCTTAGAGCCACAAGGATTGCAAAAGGTTGTTGAGTTAGCTTTCAAAGCTTCATACAAAAATGAATCTTGGCTATGGAATTTAAGACTTGGGCATTTAAACTTCAAAGGATTATAGCTGTTGCATAAGAAAAGAATGGTATATGGACTGCCACCAATAGAGCCACTTAAGACAACATGTGAGAGTTGCATATTGGCAAAGCAACATAGGAAAGCATTTACAATTGGAGAATCTTATAGAGCAAATCATCCACTTGAGATAGCGCATTCAGACCTTTGTGGACCTATGCAAACACCATCCATAAGTGGAAAGCTTTATTTCTTGACATTTATTGATGATTTCAATAGAAAAGTGTGGGTTTATTTCTTGAAATATAAATCAGATGCATTTACTATTTTTAAGGAGTTCAAGACAAAAGTCGAGAAAGAAAGTGGATACTATGTCCAAACATTGAGAACCAATCAAGGTGGAGAGTATATATCAAATAATTTTCAGAATTTTTGCAAAGAAAATGGCATAAGAAAACAATTTACAGTAAGGTACACTCCTCAACAAAATGGAGTAGCTGAAAGAAAGAATAGAACAATCATGGAAATGGCACGAAGTATGATAAAAACAAAACATCTACCAAATGAGTATTGGGCTGAAGCGATTGCATGTTTGGTATACATATTGAATAGATGTCCAACAAAAGCAATGATAAATAAAACACCAGAAGAAGCTTGGAGCAAAAGGAAGCATGACATAACACATTTGAGGGTCTTTGGATGTGTAGCATACTCATTGATACCTCAAGAGTTGAGAAAGAAACTAGATGATAGAGGAGAGAAGTGTATATTTGTGGGATATAGTGAGCAATCCAAGGCATATAAACTATACAATCCTATCACAAAGAAGCTAATAATAAGTCGTGATGTTGAGTTTGTTGAAGAAGCATGGGATGGCAGCATAGACAAAAAAACTACAGTTGCAACTAGTATTCCACAAGAAAATGAAGAAAATGGAACTCGAGTTGTGCCTACTACAAAAGAAAATATTCCTACAACACCTTCTAGGGCACCTACCACTCCAAATCCAACTACTCCAACAAGTAATAATAGTAGTGAGTCATCTAATCCAACAATTGCATCACTAAGATCAAGATCTATAAACACTTCAAAGAAGACACGAAGTCTAAGGGAGATATATGATGAAATACAAGAGGCTCAAAATGATGATTTATACTCTAATTTTGCATTCTTAATGCAAGTTGATCCAATTTATTTTGAAGATTCAATTAATGATGACAATCGGATTGTAGCCATGGATGATGAAATTCAATCAATTGAAAAGAATCAAACTTGGGATCTAGTAGAGCTTCCTAAAGGCAAGGATGTGATTGGACTTAAGTGGATTTACAAGACAAAGTATAATGTTGATGGAAAAGTAGAGAAACACAAGGCACGACTTGTAGCTAAAGGCTTCACACAACAACCAGGTGTAGACTACAATGAAACATTTACATCCGTGGCAAGATTGGATACCATAAGAATGGTCTTATCTATAGCAGCTCAAAACAATTGGAAGGTTTACCAAATGGATGTTAAATCAACATTTTTGAATGGAATTTTAGAAGAAGTGTATATAAAATAGCCACCTAGTTATGAAGTTTTGGGAGAAGAACATAAGGTATACAAACTAAAAATGGCACTATATGGTTTGAAACAAGCTCCTAGAGTTTAGTACATCAGGATAGATTCTTATTTTGTGAACAGTGGGTTTAACAAGTGTGACAATGAACCAACTTTGTATGTCAAAGTGAATGATGAAGAATAAATCTTGATAGTGTGCTTGTAAGTAGATGATTTGGATATTCATAGGTAACATGTCAACTAACTCATTCAAGGAAGCCATGGAAAGAGAATTTGATATGACTGATTTGGGGCTCATGAGATATTTTCTTGGTATAGAAGTAAGTCAAAATGACCAAGGCATTTTTATTTGTCAAAGAAATTATGCTAATGATTTGTTGAAGAGATTTAAGATGACAAATGTAAATTCAGCTCCTACACCTATTGCATTGGGTTTAAAACTTAGCAAGGATGACAAAAATCCTAGTGTTGATGCAACTTTATTCAAAAGATTAGTTGGCAGCCTTATGTATCTAACAGCCACAAGACTGGATATCAAGTATGGGGTGAGTCTCATTTCTAGATTCATGGACACACCAAAGGAATCAGATTGGAAAGTTGGAAAAATAATTTTAAGGTATATAGCTAGAACAAAGAGTTTTGGAATTTTGTATACATCTTTAGTTGACTACAAACTATTCGAATATACAAATAGTGATTGGGGAGGTAGCATGGATGATAGAAAAAACACTTCGGGATCTATCTCTTGGGCATCAAAGAAATAACCAATTGTGACCCTCTCATCAATTGAAGTAGAATATGTTGCAGCCACATTAGCAGCTTGCCAAGCAATACGGATGAGAAGAGTACTTTCAGATTTGAGGCATCTAGAAGAAGAACCTATAGATTTTTTTTGTGATAATAATTCAGAAATTGCTTTATCTAAAAATCATGTTTTTCATAAATGGAGCAAGCATATTGATACAAGGTACCATTTTATTCGCGAATTGGTGAACAATGGTGACATACATCTTCAGTTTTGTAGGTCCGAAGAACAACTAGCAGATATCTTTACAAAGCCGCTTTCAAAGAATGTTTTTGAGCATCTTCAAGAAGCAATTGGTATTGTAGACATACATGGCAATGAAGATTAAGGGGGAGTGTTGGTGATGTGGAATTTTTGTTGTACAGATTTTAATCTTCCCTGCCACCATTGCATATCTATCATAACCATTGCATTTACTCATTTCTTTCTTCGTGCCTCTTCTTCTATTCTTCATCGATGCATCTAGATTATTCCAATTAAAAAAGTGCATGTATCTAGACTTTTCTTGTATTTGTGCGTATTCTGGAAGCTTCCCTAGTAGTTGAGCAAAAGGACTCTGTTTTGTAAAATGAAGCAAGTGATACTCTGTTTTGAGTAGAAGAATGTATGGGTAGAAAAGAGCACTGGCAACTCTCTATTTTTCATAAAGCAATAATATAAAACTTTATGCTATTTCTAATATAAACTTTGTTCTGTATAATGCTCTATGCTGAATGTTGTGTTTACTCTTTCTCAGTTGAAAACCCTATTTAGTTTGTCTTTGTATTTTTATCCAGCAAGGTCTTGGTCAAAATCAAGCTAAGATCTATGGCCTTGGTCTATTTTTTTTTAGATAAGTTGTAGATAGAAAAAATAGGCATTTTTCTCTCTTAGTGATGTGTGGTGTCTCATGTTAGATGTGTGGGGTTATGATGAAATGTTATTTGGTCTATGTGGAGGAGTGTAGTATTGATTCCCAATCTTAAATTATCCTTTGAATGGTTCTCTATAGTCTTTCAGTGCCTTAGTATTGATAATCAATTTAAGAAATATTGCTTAAGGTTCCAATACAATGGCCTTATGCTTTTATTTTTTTATATATTAATTTTCATCAATATTCTTATTCATATAGATTTAATATTTTTTCTTTGATAGATTTTTGTGCGTAAATTTATTTCTATGTGCCATACTTTCCTTGTTGGATTTATGTCTAGTTCCTTATATTTAATGTTGTAATATTTATTATTCATTTTGTGGATTTAGTTTAATTATTGCACCTCGTGTGAAGGAACATAAATGAGAATTATATTATTTTTAAATGTATGTAGTGAATTAGTGTAAAATTGGACTATTCAACCTAATCTAACACTAATTTGACTAACATCAGAGAAAGGACTAAATAAATATTAAAGAATGGACATAAGAAGAAATGAAATGGAAATTAGAATTTATAAAAATATGAGTAAATAATAGAAATTAAAGAAAAAGAGGGTTGAAATTGTAATGTCCAAAACATTCTACCAAAAACTCGGCTAAGGACACGACACAAGTTCCAAATTCTAACCACATACACCTAATTAACTCACAAAATTTTGCTACTAATACACGTACCTAATGAAAATCATAACACCATTTAATCAATAAATTATAATCTCTAGTTAAATAAATAAATTGTTTTGAAAATCATGGTTGGATTTTAAAACAAGACATGAAATCACAACATCAAGATAGACTAACTTGTAATAGTTCTAAAGTAGTTATGGAAGGACATGACCTAAGGGCCAAACCTATGTCTTGGGGGATCATCCATGATGGCCTTGCCTACATAACAAAATCAAAGAATTTGTAGTTTTCCTATTTGAACTTAAATTGGAATGTACTTGATTTTTCAATAGAAATGTACCTCAATTGAGTTTAAATATCAAAAGTAATTTGATAAAATTGTCATCATATAATCACCTAACAACTTATAGCTTGTTGAATGCCACAAAAAGGGGCAACATTTAAACACTCATAAGTCTCACATTATTTATCCAAATTTAAAAATTCAAAATATTTTGAAAAGGTGGAATAACAAAGGATATAACTCAAAAATATTTTTTCAAATAACCCAACCAATTAGGAGCAATTTTATCTACAACTTTAAACTCACTAGATTCCTATAACATACCATTTCTCAACGAAACAAGGCATAATTAAAAACACACATAACTCTCCATCCCTTTTCAAAATTTCAAAACTTAATATGCTATGAAAAGGGGATGACGTGAAAAATAAAACCCAAAAATACTTTTGCTAGAATCCAAAACACATTGGTGCAAATTGCTCTACAATTCAGCCCACTAGTTTACCTCAAAATAGCAATTGGAAAACAACAAACCAACATGGAAACATACTCTGAGGATTGGGTCTAGACAAGATAAACACAACATATATCATGAGAAGAAAATAAATGCTATGAGGGTTAGAAGTAACCCATTTGCTTCACATTATACTTTAATGATGAGATCAACTAAAACCTTTCAAAAGGGCATGACACTAGTGTAAAGCTAAAACTCTAGTAAAATCTTGACAATATTACAAGAGTACATTTCATGTACTTTTGAACCTTTACAATATACAAAACAATATTATATGTGCATCCAAAACAACATACCAATGACATCATATGGTTCTTTAAGATTTTGTGTTCCATGTTCAAGTGTTGCAACTAAGACATCTTACCAATGATCTACCAATTGGTGAAAATCAACTTCATTGGGAGCTACATATGCTTTGGCTAGTTTCCATGGCCAACATGAAGGCTAGTTTCCATGGCCAACATGAAGGAAAAATGCCTCCCACTAGAGAATCTTCTAATTTTAGTCTCATTTTCTTGTAGAAGCTACAAAAGGATGAGTGGAGGATTGAAGCAAGGTTATCTCTTCAATTTCTATTCTAGGCTGAAATAGGAGGAAGTCTCTTAAAGTCCATTATGTAAGTTGGAGGGCTTAAAAAGAAGAATTTTCATTGACTAGTGTCTATTTTGTTGAGTGTAGAATTGTTTTGAGTTCGTACTTCTATTTTAGTTTCAATGGGGATCTCTTATAACAGGTTTTTGAAGATATGAATGAGTTGATAGATTTATGCTTTTAAAGTAGTTTGCATACTACAAAAATTTCTTTATTTTAGCTTTGTGTTATTAAGCTTTCCTTTATTTAGGTTTGTTTTCTTTAGCTTTGTTTAGCTTTATTTCATCATTTCCTTCTAATCTCTTTATATAAGAGAACATTGTAACAATCTTACACACACAGCTGAATAGAATATAATACAATTTTCATTTATTATATTTTTCATTCTTTCTTTTTTGTTTGTTGAGCTATTAAAAGGCTATATGTTCATTACTACTATCCATTCTTTCAATATAGTGTTAGAGAAGTTTTATAAGTTTTATTCTTCAAGTGGTATCAAAGCATGGTGTAGGAGTATTTTTTTACCATAGGCAATAGAGTAACAATTCTCTCCAAGAAATCTTAGAATGGCAATTGGTGAAAATTTTCCATTCTAGCTTTCACTATTTACTAGAGACAACTACGAATATTGGAGTATCATGATGAATACCCTACTATTATCCCAAGATATCTAGGAATTAGTAGAAGTGGGATACATAGAACCTGTAGATCATACTACTTTGAATGTCTTAATAGAAAATTAATAGACTCAATTGAAAGAAGACAAAAAGAAGGACAATTGAGCTCTATTTTCTATCCAGTCTGCATTGGATATCTCAATTTTCCATCATATAGCTAGTATGACAATGTCAAAAGGATGCATGTGAGGCTCTATAAACTGCATACCAAGGATTTGGAAAAGTAAGATTGGTAAGACTTCAAACCCTTCAAAGAGATATTAATGAAAGAAGCTAAGTCTATTCAAGAATTTATTACTAGGATTGAAAGTATTGTGAATTACCTTAAAAGTCAAGGGGAAAGTGTCACAAAGAAAAAAATTATAGAGAAAAATTTGAGATCTCTTCCTCTAAAATTTGATCCATTGGTCACAGCCATTGAATAAAGTAAAGATCTAACTACATTCAAAGTTTTAGAGTTGATAGGTTCTTTACAATCTCATGAGAAAAATATGTAATGTTCTATAGAGAACCTAGTACAAGCCTTCCAGTCTACTGTAAGAATTGAAAAAAATTCTACAACTCCATCTCACACAAATAAATTTTGAGGCAAGTCTTCTTCTAATAACAGAGGATGAGGTAGAGGAAGAGGAAGAGGAAATAACATCGAATGAGGAAGAAGTTGTGTATAGATCATAGAAGCATCTAGTGTTGGTATTGTGAAAGGTATGGACATTATGATTTTGAATGTAGAAAGAAAAAATATGGTTTGTATAAGTCAAGAGCCAACTATACTGAAGAGTCTTTTGAAGATGGAATGCATTCCACGTTCTTTACATGCAATTTGGAAAAAATAAATCACAAATATGTGTGGTTCTTAGATAGCAGGTGCTTGAATCATATGATAGGTAAATCTGATCTCTTTGTCAAATTAGATGAATCTGTAAGAATTCAAGTAAAATTTGGTGATGATAAAGAGGGTGAAGTAATGGGAAAAGGTAACCTTATCAAAACTAAGCAAGGAGAAACTACATTTATTCACATGACACTTTGCATGTGCCCAAATTATAGCATAATCTTTCAAGTATTAGACAGCTAGTAGCAAAAAATTATAAGGTTGTGTTTGAAGATAACTCCTACAAAATATTTGATAAATAAGCTAACCATCATCTTGTAACAAAGGCTTGTATGAACGAGAATAGATTATTTCCTCTCACATTGGTGTCCTCTAAGATGCACACCCTCAAGGAAACCACAAATGATTTGTGGTTATGGCACCAATATTATGATCAGTTAAATTTTCAAGGATTAAGGTTTCTTCATAAGAAGAGCATGGTGAGAGGAATTCTTGCAATTCAGGAAAAAGAAGAAGTTTGTTTAGGGTGTGCACTTTGCAAGTAGCATCGAGATAGTTTTTCGGTGGAAAAATCATGGAAGGAAAAATCTCCTCTAGAGCTTATCCATGTAGATATTTGTGGTGACATGCAAGAGGAATCATTGGGTAAGAATCTTTATTTTTTGACTTTTATTGATGATTTCTCTCACCACACATGGGTGTATTTTCTTAAGAAGAAATTTGAGGCATTTGAATGCTTCAAGCACTTTAAGGATATGACAGAAAAATAAAGTGAGTATTCTCTAAAAATACTCATAACAGATAGAGGGGCAGAATTCACTTCTAAAGAGTTTGCTAATTTTTGTAACACTCATGGCATCAAGAGACAACTTATTGAAACTTATACCCCCTAAAAAAATGGTATTGAAAAAAGGAAGAACTATCCCATTATGGAAATGGGACGAAGTATGTTGTTAAAAATGAAGGTGAAATTGTAGCTTAAAACATGTAAACCTATGAGACTATAGATTTAATTAAGTGTTCTTTTCACAATTCTTTGTGTATGATTATCTATTTAGATCAATTTTACCAATTGTAGAAAGAGACAAAATATTGTAGAAGAATGAGACAAGAAGATAGAAGTGACACAACTTGTACGTGGAGAAACCCTTGTGGGAAAAAAATCCACTACTAGAATCAATAGTGCTTGTATTATTTAGCCTTAGAAAAAGATTACAATAATATTGTATCATTCCTTGATTGATATGCTTCCTTTCCTTCAACAATCCTTCTTCACAACTTGCACAAAACTCTCTTGAAAATCTCTTCAACTTGCTACAATTAATAAAAAATTAATGAGCATGTAAACTCATAAGAGTTGTCAAATACAAGAGCATAAATACCCTCTAGAAAATCTATGCCCAGATTGTGCAAGTAGAGTTCCACCTTATAATCTATGATCAAACCAAAGTCTTCCTCAATTTAGGCGCCCCCAACTAAACACTTAATTGAATGTTGGTCAAGAAAATATCTTGCAAGATTCACCTCAAAATTGGTGCCCAAGAATGGGCCCACTTAACTGAGCCTTGCAAATATCGTCTCATGCAAAAGGTGTTAACTCAAAGATGCCAACTTGGGTGCCCAAGGTGGGTCCAAGTCAATCTTGATTAACTGAGACATATCTCTCCACCAATTCATGCAAACATTATGCATGATTGATCATCCCCACTTAATTGAAAGCATCCACCTATTATCTATCATGCAACTGAATTCATTAGTCATGCAACTCAAGTCAATTGAAGTCAACTAGCATTCAACTCAAACCAACTACATGCAACTGAAGATAACTGAACCATAATTGAACTAAATTGAACTGAACTAAATTGATATTTACATGAGTGGAGTTATTGTAGCTTAAAACTTGTAAACCTATTAGACTATAGATTTAATTAAGTGTTCTTTATCACAATTCTTTGTATATGATTATCTGTTTAGATCAATTTTACCAATTGTAGAAAAAGACATAAGATTATAGAAGAATGAGACAAGAAGATAGAAGTGACACAACATATACATGGAGAAACCCTTTCGGGAAAAAAATCCACCACCAAAATCAATAGTGCTTGTATTATTTATCCTTAGAAAAAGATTAAAATAATACTGTATATCAATCCTTGATTGATATGCTTCCTTGCCTTCAACAATCCTTCTTCACAACCTGCACAAAAATCTCATGAAACTCTCTTCAACTTGTTGCAATTAATAGACAATTAATGAGCATGTAAATTCAATAAGAGTTGTACAAATCAAGAGCATAAAGCTCCTAAAAAAAATCTACACCTAGATTGTGCAAGTAGAGTTCCACCATGTAATCTGAAGTCAAACCAAAGTCTTCCTCAATTTAGGTGACCCAAATTGAACACTTGACTGAACGTTGGTCAAGAAAATATCTTGCAAGCTTCTCCTCAAAGTTGGCACCCAATAATGGGCCCACTTAACTGAGCCTTGTAAATATCTTCTCATGCAAAAGGTGTTAACTCAAAGATTCCAACTTGGGGGCCCAAGGTGGTCCCAAGTCAATCTTAGTTAACTGAAACATATCTCTCCACCAATTCATGCAAACATTATGCATGATTGATCATCCCCACTTAACTGAATGTATCCACCTATTCTCTATCATGAAACTGAATTCATTATTCATGAAACTCAAGTAAACTAAGTTCAAATAGAATTCAACTCAAAATAACTACATGCAACTGAAGATAATTGAACCATAATTGAACTGAACTGAACTGAACTGAATTGAACTGAACTAAACTGAAACTGAACTGAATTGAACTGAACTAATACTGAACTGATAGTGCCATTCTCCACTCATGTAAATATCAATCCCTAATTTATAGGAACAAAACATGCATTAGTGAAGTGTTATCAATCCTCCAAATAGTCAACTTAAGCAAGATGGGTTCCACCTTCCATGTGGGCACCCCATGTGCTCCTAATTTTTAGGAGCTCTTCTTGGATGTCTACACATGTTCCTATCATTTAAGAATAATCACAAATGTCAATTTACATGTTCATTTCATTCAAATTTAATCTCTTCCCAATCCTAGTGTTGGGGAACACTTTCCAAGGACTTAGGAGATACATGAAATATGTTTAGGATTACAATTAAATGACATCCTATTCCCAACATTCTCCCACTTGACATTATGCATTGTAATTATTCTAAACAAGGAATAATTATTATAAATCATGTACAGTCCTGACTCAAGTTCAATGGCATTCCTACACCGAGATAACTTATCTATAGGAACTAGTTTCATAAGATAATCTGCAACATTGATCAAAGTGTCAACTTTCTGAATCAATACCTTCCCACTCTCAACCATTTCTCACACAAAGTGATAGTGAACATCAACATGCTTAGTACGAGCATGATACATAGGATTTTTGGCTAAACAAATAGCACTCTAACTATCACATTCAAGTCTAATTATCTTGCAATTAAAACCAATACCTTTCCCAAGTCTCTGTAACTGAATTGTCTCTTTTGAGGTAAGTGTGGCAGCCGTGTACTATGCTTCTATGGTGGAAAAAGAAACCGTAGGCTGCATCCAAGTAACCGTACCTCCAAAAAAAGTAAACACATAGCCACTTGTCGACCTTCAAATGTACAGGTCTCCTGCACAATCCAAATCAACAAAACCCTGTATGTCCAATGATTTGTGCATAATATCAATATCATTAGCAGCATGATAAACCAAATGGAAATTAGAAGTACCTCGTAAATATCTAAACACCCTCTTAACATAAGTCCAATGTTCTTTACTAGGGTTAGACATAAACCTACTTAGAACTCCCATTGCTTGGGGTATATCTAGTCTTATACAGACCATTGCATACATCAAACTACCAATTGCACTAGCATATGGAATTTCAGACATTTCCTCATGATCAAAATAAGATTTAGGACTCATTTCTAAACTTAAATTTGTGCCAACTGGTAAAGGAATATTAATTGGTTTACTATCATGCGTGTTAAACTGTTTCAAAATAGTATCAACATAGTTGCTTTGACTTAAGCAAAGCTTTCTATTACCTCTATCTCTGTTGATCTCCATACCAAGGATATATTTTGGAGCCCCTAAATCTTTCATCTCAAATGTGCTAGAGAGTTGTGTTTTCAATTCTTTGATCATTACCTTGATGTTACCAATAAACAACATGTCATCAACATACAAGATAATAATTAAAAGCTGATCATCAATAACTTTTATGTAAACACAATGATCTTCCTCACTCCTAACATAACCAATTTTTAATACAAAAGCATCAAACTTCCGGTACCACATTCTAGGTGATTTTTTCAATCCAAATAAATATCTCTTTAACCTGCAAACCAATTCTTTTTTTCCTTTTACAACAAAACCATCAAGTTGCCTCATATAAATTTCCTCATCAAGATTCCCATGCAAGAAAGTAGTTTTCAAATCGATTTGCTCTATCTCAAAATCTAAGTAGTAGCAATAGATAAAAATAATCTAATAGAAGTTAATTTAGCAATAGGAGAGAAGATTTCATTAAAGTTAACTCCCTCTCTCTAAGAGGAGCCCTTGGCTACTAATCTAGCCTTGTACCTTTTGAGATTACCATCTGCTCCAATTTTCTTTTTAAAGATCCATTTACAACCAATGGCCTTTCTTCCTTTGGGAAAAATCTCAAGATCCCATGTGTCACAAGTATCAAGGGAAACCATTTCCTCATGCATAGCTTGTGACCAAAGCTTGTTCTCATATGAAGACAAAGCTTCCCTGTAAGATCTAGGTTCATCATTAGTACTCATCAAAGAAAATATACAATGGAAACAAGGTGGGCTATACCTATCAACTAGATTTCATTGTCTTGTGGATCTTGTCAAAGAAGGTTCTTCTTGTTCCTCAATATTCTCATCATGAGCATCTATCTCAGATCTCTGTGAAATCTCCTCACCCAATCCATCCAATTGTTCTCCAACATGTGCATCTTCATGCTTCTCAATATTTATCTCAAAATGCATTGTTCGAGAAGTATCCTTCTCCTTTGGTTGCTCTTCTCTTGTATAAGATCTAAATTCCCTAAAAATCACATCTCTAGATAAATTAATTTTTCGGGTTAGAGGATTCCAAAGCTTGTAACCTTTTACATTTTCACCATAACCTATGAATATGAATTTATGTGCTTTTGGATCCAACCTAGATCAATTTTCTTTATGAACATGAACAAAAGCCTCACAATCAAAGATCCTTAAATGTGCAACACTAGGTTTCCTACCTAACCACATTTCATAAGGGGTTTTATCTTCAATAGATGAACTAGGAGATCTATTGATTAAATAACAAGAAGTACTTACAACCTCGGCCCAAAGGCACTGATGTAGCTTAGCACTACTTAACATACTCCTAGCTCTTTCCATTAAAGTTTGGTTCATCCTTTCTACTACTCCATTTTGTTGAGGTGTACATGGAGTAGTTTTCTGTCTCACAATTCTCGCATGCTTACAATAATCATAAAATTCCTTAGAACAATATTCACCACCATTATTTGATCCAAACACTTTTATCTTATGATCTGATTATTTCTCAACCAAAGCCTTAACTTATTTAAACTTATGAACACATCATATTTGTTATGCATAAAATAGATCCAAGTGTATCTTGAGACATCATCAATAGATGTGACATAATATCTAGATTTTCCAATATATTCAATATCCATAGGACCCATAACATCTGAATGAATAATCTCTAATAATCTTTTAGCTTTATTTTTTACATTAGGAAATGAAGATCTAGAATGTTTTCCAAACACACAATGCTCACAAAAATCATTTTTTCTAATATTATAATCAAGAATACCATCAACCAATTTCTTATTAAGAATGGTCCTAAGACCTTTTTCACCAATGTGGCCCAATCTATGGTGCCACAACATACATGTATTTTTATCTTTAGTTACATTGGATGATTTATTCAAATTGGAGGTATTAAGCTTAAACAAAGTCCCAATCCGAGATCCTTTAGCAATAGCCATATTCCCTTTCACCAATCTACAATCACCATTGTCAAATGTCACATGCATTCCAAAATCATTGAATGTACATACAAAAAGTAAATTTCTAGCAAGTCCTAGAATATGTAAAACATCATTAAGGGTCTTAACCCTACTATTACTAAAACACAACTTTACCTCTCCTTTTCCCACAACCTTTGTTGTGCTATTATCTCCAAAGAAGGCATCCCCTCCATCATATGTAGTGTACTTAGTGAACCACTCCTTGTTAGGAGTCATATAATAGGAACAAATTGAATAAAAAATCCAAGAGTTATCACTAACAATATTAGATGAAACAACCAATGCATCATTACTGAAATCCGAGGATTTATCTCTAGAAGCATTAGAACTATTTGTATTGTTCTTACAATCCTTCTTTATATGTCCCAGTTTTCCACAGTTCCAACACTTTACCTTACTCTTACTAGGGGTTTTAGACCATCCTTTGGACTAACCCTTTCCTTTCTTGTCTCCCTTAGGTTCCCTTTCCTTAGGCTTGCCTCTTACAAACAAGGCATCTTGGGATCCTATTTTAGACTTCCTCCTCATCTCCTCTAATAGGAGAGTAGGAATTATAGTGTCCATATTAGGATCTACAACACTAACACTGATAGAAACAATTATATTTTCCCAAGAATCTGGTAAATAATAAAGTATCAAAATGCATTTATCTTCATCTTCTAGCTTTACATCTACAGATGTTAACTGACTTAGAATCAAATTGAAAGCATTTAAATGATGTACAACATAATCACCATCTTTCATCTTTAAAGAATACAACTATCTTTTTAGATACAACTTATTAGTAAGACTTTTGGTTTGATAGATATCACCTATCCTCTTCCACAATTTATATGCAGTAGTTTCAATTGAAACATTCAAGAGAACAACATCAATAAGACATAATATTATGGTTCCTCTTGCCTTCTTATCAAGCTTAGACCAATCCTCATCTGGCATCATTGTAGATGGCTTTGTCTCATTACAAATAGCTAACCATTGATCTCTCTTTTCAAGGAGATCCTCCATTTTTAGTTTCCACATCTCATAAATAGATCCATTGAATCTTTCAATATCTATACAAGAAGTAGAACTCATTGTAACACACTTCTTTTACAAATCTGGAATAACATAATAGTAAAAGCTCCCACTATAGCCAAAAAACCTTCAAAATTTTAAGAGAAAGGCATCCAAAACTCTACCCAACCTTTAGATTTGATACCAAATGTTGAAAATGAAGGTAATACTGTAGCTTAAAACTTGTAAAACTATGAGATTGTAGATTTAATTAAGTGTTCTTTCTCACAATTCTTTTTGTATGATTATCTTTTTAGATCAATTTACCAATTGTAGAAAGAGACAAAAGATTGTAGAAGAATGAGACGAGAAGATAGAAGTGACACAACATATACGTGGAGGAATCCTTTCAGGAAAAAACTCCACTAAAATCAATAGTGATTGTATTATTTAGCCTTTGAACACGATTACAATAATAAGTATGTATCAATCTTTGATTGATATGCTTCCTTGCCTTCAACTTGCTACAATTAATAGACAATTATTGAGCATGTAAACTCATAAGAGTTGTCAAATATAAGAGAATAAAGCTCCTCTCAAAAATCTATGCCTAGATTGTGCAAGTAGAGTTCAACCATGTAATCTGAAGTCAAACCAACGTCTTTCTTAATTTAGGTGCCCCAAACTAAACACTTAATTGAACGTTGGGAAAGAAAATATCTTGCAAGCTTCACCTCAAAGTTGGCACCCAAGAATGGGAAAACTTAATTGAGCCTTGTAAATATCTTCTCATGCAAAAGGTGTTAACTCAAAGATGCCAACTTGGGTGCCCAAGGTGGGTCCAAGTCAATCTTAGTTAACTAAAACATATCTCTCCACCTCATGCAAACATTACGCATGATCTTGATCATCCCCACTTAATTGAAAGTATCCACCTATTATCTGCCATGCAACTGAAGTCATTAGTCATGCAACTCAAGTCAACTAGCATTCAACTCAAACTAACTACATGCAACTGAAGATAAAAAAACCATAATTGAACTGAACTAAACTAAACTAAACTGAATTGAACTGATAGTGAATTGAACTCCACTCATGTAAATATCAATCCCTAATTTTTAGGATCTTTACATGCATTATTGAAGTGTTATCAATCCTCCAAACACTTAATTGAAGCAAGGTGGGTTCCACCTTCCATGTGGGTGCCCCATGTGCTCCTATTTTGTAGGAGCTCTTCTTGAATGTCCCCACATGTTCCTATAATTTAGGAATAATCACAAATGTCAATTTACATGTTCATTTCATTTGAATTTAATCTCTTTCTAATCCTAGTGTTGGGGAACACTTTCCAAGGACATAGGAGATACATGAAATATGTTTAGGATTGCAATTAAATGGCATCCTATTACATGATATTTACATGAATTGTAGTTTAAAACTTGTAAACCTATGAGACTGTAGATTTAATTAAGTGTTCTTTGTCACAATTCTTTGTGTATGATTATCTATTTAGATCAATTTAATCAATTGTAGAAAGAGACAAAAGATTGTAAAAGAATGAAAAAAGAAGATAGAAGTGACACAACATATACATGGAGAAACCCTTTTGGGAAAAAACTCCATGACCAAAATCAATAGTGCTTGTATTATTTAACTTTAGAACAAGATTACAATAATATTGTATCAATCCTCGATTGATATGTTTCCTTTGTCTTCAACAATCCTTCTTCACAACCTACACAAAAATCTCATAGAACTCTCTTCAACTTGCTGCAATTAATAGACAATTCTAAGCATGTAAACTCAATAAGAGTTGTACAAAAAAGGAGTATGAAGCTTCTCACAAAAATCTATGCCTAGATTGGGCAAGTAGAGTTCCACTGTGTAATCTAAAGTCAAACCAAAGTCTTCCTCAATTTGGGCACCCCAAATTGAACACTTAACTAAACTTTGGTCTAGAAAATATCTTGCAAGCTTCACCTCAATGTTGGCACCCAAGAATGGGCCCATTTAACTGAGCCTTGTAAATATCTTCTCATACAAAAGGTTTTAACTCAAATATGCCAACTTGGGTGCCCAAGGTGGCCCCAAGTCAATCTTTGTTAACTGAAACATATCTCTCCACCAATTAATGCAAACACTATGCCTGATTGATCATCCCCACTTAACTAAAAGTATCGACCTGTTATCTATCATGAAACTAAATTCATTAGTCATGCAACTCAAGTCAGCTCAAGTCAACTATGATTAACTCAAACTAACTACATGCAACTAAAGATAATTAAATCATAATTGAACTGAACTAAACTGAACTAAATTGATATTGAACCGAACTAAACTAAATCCCTAATTTGTAGGATCTTTACATGCATTACTGAAGTGTTATCAATCCTCCAAATAGTTAACTAAAGCAAGGTGGGTTCCACCTTCCATGTGGGCATCCCATGTGCTCCTATTTTGTAGGAGCTCTTCTTGGATGTCCCCACATGTTCCTATCATTTAGGAATAATCACAAATGCCAATTTACATGTTAATTTCATTTGAATTTTATCTCTTTCTAATCGTAGTGTTGGGGAACACTTTCCAAGGACTTAGGAGATACATGAAATATGTCTAGGATTGAAATTAAATGACATCCTATTCCCAAAATTCTCCCACTTGACATTATATGTATTGCAATTATTTTAAACAAGGAATCATTATTACAAATCAAGTAAATGTAAACCTACAAAAGTTGTTTACAATTTGAGTGAGGAGGGAAAAGTTGCAAAAAATGACCCCATGCAAAAAAGAATGGTTTTTGGGGTTCGAGCGAACCATAAAAGGGTTCGAATGAACCCTAGTTTGAGCGAACCAATTAAATGCAAGGTCCCACCACTCTTGCCAACAAACACAAAGAAAAAAATTCTTGAAAGGGGGTTTGCTTGAACCTCCCCTAGTTCGCTCGAACCCCCCTTTTCCCACCTTCTCACCCTTTGGCACCAAAAAAGTCCAGAATTTTACACTTTGAAGCTCGAGTTGAGGATGAAAATGGAGGAGAATTCACAGACCCAACTGGATGATGGTAGTCCTCAGAATGAGCTATCCAACGAATATAATTTTAAAATGTTTTAGTTTTATTATGTATTTGTTTTTTTAGTTTTATTAAACATAGGTTTTTCACCGAAAATCAAGCTCTTTGTTCTGCACATGTGGAAAAATAGAAGATTATCAAATTTTTTTGAAAAATATGAGTGCACCAGATATTGAATTTCTTGATCCAACAAAAAAATAAATTGAATTTCGATACATACAAAAAAAGTTATTTGTTAGACAGTCCACCTACGTTTGAATTGTAATTGGTTTGACTTTGAAACTTGATTAAGGAAAAAATATTCAATAAAACACTATCTAACCAATTGGAAGCATTAGATATCATAGTTACAAATCAAAATTCAGAATTATTAGAATTTTATCCTTCATGGGAAAAAAGTTATGCGTTATACAGTGAGCGCCACTCCTTAAAAATGTTGTTTACTAAAAAAACTAGTTTTTGAAGGAGATGGAAAAAAAAGTGCGATCTGATTCCAAAATTTTGAAAAAAATATATTTAGAATCTACAGACAAAATGTGACAAATCATTAGTTTGCATTATCTTCAAATTCTTCACGGTGTAGCCGCTATAGGTGCTCGAAAGTGAAGATTTAGTTAGAAAAAATTATTTCAGTGTCTAGTTTTGCCAAAAATTATAAACCAGTATTGTGGGATCACCCATATAGGACTCAAGGCCAATGGCCTTCCTGGACCAAGAGAACTTATCTGTAGGAACTGGTTTCATAAGATAATCTGTAGCATTGATCAAAGTGTCAACTTTCTTAATCAATACCTTCCCACTCAACCATTTCTTGCACAAAGTGATAATGTACATCAACATGCTTAGTATGAGCATGATACATAGGATTTTTGGCTAAACAAATAGCACTCTGACTATCACATTCAAGTCTAATTTTCTTGCAATTAAAACCAATACCTTTCCCAAGTCTTTGTAACCAAATTGCCTCTTTAGAGGTATGTGTAGCAGCCATGTACTCTACTTCTGTGGTGGAAAAAGCAACCATGGGATGCCTCTTACTCATCCAAGTAATTGTAGCTCCAAACGAAGTAAACACATAGCCACTTGTCGACCTCTGACTGTCTAGGTCTCTTTCCCAATCCAAATCAACAAAACCCTATATATCCAATGATTAGTGCATAATATCAATATCATTAGCACCATGATAAACCAAACAATAATCAGAAGTACCTCATAAATATCTAAACACCCTCTTTACATAAGTCCAATGTTCTTTACCAGGGTTAGACATAAGCCTACTTAGAATTCCCACTACTTGGGTTGTATCCGGTCTTGTATAGACCATTGCATACATCAAACTACCAACTGTACCTACAATGGAGTCACCAAGCCATTGTATAGACTTCCATACATGCAAAACCATTGGCTCAAAACCATGAGCTCAAAAACCACATGGACCAATACAACTAGCACAAAACCATGTGCTAAATACCACTAAAGGCTAACCCACTAACTCTAATGCAAGAACTAGTTTAACCCAATTGCCCCCCCTTACCACCTGGGAGAACTCCTCTCTTACTGGGCCTTTCCTTTCATGGATTGAGCAAGCCATACCAGGTCTTATAGCCATCAACCCAAAAACATGTATTAAATTTTACATACGACTCCATTTTTTAGTTTCCTCGTCTCCTAACTAGATCCATTAAATCTTTCAATATCTAGACAAGAAGTAGAACTCATTGTAACATACTTCTTTTACAAATCTGCAATAACACATTAGTAAAAGCAACCACTACAGCCAAAAAAACCTTCAAAATTTTAAGAGAAAGGCATCCCAAACTCTTCCCAACCATTAGCTCTGATACCAAATGTTGAAAATGAAGGTAAAATTGTATCTTAATGAGCATGTAAACTCATAAGAGTTGTCAAATACAAGAGCATAAAACTCCTCTAAAAAATCTACACCTAGATTGTGCAAGTAGAGCTCCACCTTGTAATCTGCATGATCAAACCAAAGTCTTCCTCAATTTAGGTGACCCAAACTGAACACTTAACTGATTGTTGGTCAAGAAAATATCTTGCAAGCTTCACCTCAAAGTTGGTGCCCAATAATGGGCTCACTTAACTGAGCCTTGTAAATATCTTCTCATGCAAAAGGTGTTAGTTCTAAGATGCCAACTTGGGCGCCCAAGGTGGGTTCAAGTCAATCTTAGTTAACTTAAACATATCTCTCTACCAATTCATGTAAACATTATGCATGATTGATCATCCCCACTTAACTGAAAGTATCCACCTATTATCTGTCATGCATCTGAAGTCATTAGTCATGCAACTCAAGTCAATTGAAGTCAACTGGCATTCAACTCAAACTAACTACATGCAACTAAAGATAACTGAAATGAACTGAACTCCACCCATGTAAATATGAATCCCTAATTTGTAGGATCTTTACATGCATTACTGAAGTGTTATCATTCCTCCAAATAGTTAACTAAAGCAAGGTGGGTTCCACCTTCCATATGGGTGCCCCATGTGCTCCTATTTTGTAGGGGCTCTTTTTGGATGTCCCCACATGTTCCTATCATTTAGGAATAATCACAAATGTCAATTTACATGTTCATTCCATTCAAATTTAATCTCTTTCTAATCCTAGTGTTGGGGAACACTTTCAAAGGACTTAGGAGATACATGAAATATGTTTAAGATTGTAGTTAATGACATCCTATTCCCAACATATGTTATAGTCCAAAAATATTCGGGTGAACCCACAAAATTGGTTTACAATTGGAGTGAAGAAGGAAAAGTTGAAAAAAATGACCCCATGGCAAAAAATTTCATTTTTGGGGTTTGAACGAACTAATAGGTTTGAAGGAAACAAAAGAGGGTTTGCTAGAACTAGGGTTCTAGTGAACCCATTCAATGAACTTCCCACCATTCCCACCAAAAAACACAAAGGAAAACCCTTTTTGAAAGGGGGTTCGAATGAACCCCCCTTTTCCCACCTTTCTGTTCTTTGGCACCAAAAAAATTATAATTTTTTCCCTTCAAAGCTCGGGTTGAGGATGAAAATGGAGGAGACTTCAAAAACCCAATTAGAATCAGGTAGTCCTCAGAACAAGCTATCCAATGACTATAATTTTAATATGTTTTGGTTTTATTATGTATTTGTTTTTTTAGTTTTATTAAACATAGGTTTTTCACTGAAAAATCAAGCTCTTTGTTTTGCATATGTGGAAAAATAATTAGATTATCAAATGTTTTTTTGAAAAATATGAGTGCACAAAATATTGAAGTCCTTGATCCAACAAAACAAAAATTAAATTTCAATACATACAAAAAAAGTTGCGCATCATACGGTCAACCTATGTATGAATTGTAATTGGTTTGACTTCAAAACTTGATTAAAAAAAAATCAATAAAAAACTATCTAACCAATTGGAAGCACTGGATATCAGAGTTACAAATCTAAATTTGAAATAATTATAATTTTATCCTTCATGGAAAAAAAATTATGCGTCATACGGTAAGCATCACTCCTTAAAAATGTTATTTTTTGAAAAAAACTAGTTTTCAAAGGAGATGGAAAAAGAAGTGCAATTTGATTCCAAATTTTTTGATAAAAAATATATTTAGAATCTATAGAAAAAATGTCACAAATCAATAGTTCACATCATCTTCAAATTCCTCACAATTTAGTCGCTATAGGTGCCCGAAAGTGAAGATTTAGTTAGAAAAAAATATTTCAGTGTCCAGTTTGGCCAAAAATTGTAAACCATTATTGTGGGATCACCCATTCCAAATTGTTATTGGGGAAAATCAATTGCAACAATAGTATATATTTTGAATTGAAGTCCTACAAAATCAATTTAAAAAATCACTCCAAAGGAAGCCTGGAGTGGACATGAGCCTTTAGTGGCTCATCTTCAAGTATTTGGGTGTCTTGCATGTGTTCATGTTCTAGTTCAAAAGTTAAAGAATTTTGATGAAAAACCCCAACTTTGTATCTTTGTGGGATACTCAGATGCAACTAAGGGATATAGATTTTACAACCCTGACATAAAATAACAAATTGTTAGTCAAGATGTCGTTTTTGATGAAGGGGGAGTAGGGCAATGGAAAAATGAAGTTCATCAAACTACACCACTAATCATGAGTCTTGAAGATGATCATGTTCCTCCTCTTCCCACAAGCTCAAGTGGAAGTTCAAGCCCAAGTTCACCCATTTCACCAAGTTCACCAAGTTCCTCTTTAAGTGATAATGCAAGTCCACCATTCAATCCAAGATCTTCACAAAAGGTACAAATTTTAGTTGACATTTATCAGAAGAGTACAAATACATTTATCCTATTGTCAAAATTTCTTTCCTTAGTACAATTCAAGCTAAACCTTTTGTGTATGAAGAAGCTATGAAATAACAAGTATAGATTTATGCTATGAATGAAGAGATGCATGCAATTGATAAAAATAATACATGGGAATTAGTTCAACTTTCTAAACACAAACAAGTGATTGGAATCAAATAGATTTACAAGGTCAAATATTATGCAGATGGTTTAGTAGAATGCCATAAAGCAAGATTAGTTTCCAAGGGATTTGTACAAACACCTGGAGTAGATTATTTAGAAACCTTCACTCCAATTGCTAGACTTGATACATTCAAGATTATATTGGCTATTGTTGCACAATACAAATGGTCAGTATATCAAATGGATGTAAAATCAAAATTTCTTAATGGTTATATAGACGAGGAAGTATATGTGGAACTACCTATGGGTTATGAAATTTTAGGAAAATAACACTTAGTTTACAAGTTGAGGAAAGCCCTTTATGGGTTGAAGTGAGCTCCTCATGCCTAGTATGCTAGAATTGATAGTTATTTTATTAAGGGATTCAAAAGAATCCACTCAATTCCCACATTGTATGTCCAATGTATTGGTAATGATATTCTCATAGTTTTCTTTTATGTTGATGATCTTATTTATACAGGAAATAGCCCAACTCTCATGGAGAAATTTCAAGCAAAAATGAAACAATAATTTGAGATGTTAGATCTAGAACATGTATTATTTTCTTGGAGTGGATGTGCAACAACAATATGAGGGTATATTTATTTCTCAAACCAAGTATGCAACTGATTTATTGAAGCCATTTAGAGTGGTTTCATACATTGCAACTGCAAGCCCTATAGTTCTCGGTGAGAAATTAGCCAAGGAAGGTGCAAGTTCCAAAGTGGATGCTACTTTGTACAAAATTTTGATTGGTAGCCTCATGTACCTCACTACAACTAGACCTGATATTATGTATGCTATGAGTCTCATCTCTTAGTTCATGCAAGATCCACATGAGTCTCATTGGCATGTTGCAAAAAGAATTTTAAGGTATGTGAGGTAAAAAAAAATTGCAATTCATTATTCTTCCATTGATAAGTTTGAGATAGTTAGTTACATAGACTTTGATTGGGATAGTTCAGTGGATGATAGAAAATCGACAACTAGTTATGTTTTCTCATTTGGTTTTGGAGTTGTATCTTGGAGTAGTAAGAAACAAGAAATTGTGGCTCTCTCTTTAGAATAAGCACAATATATTGCAGCTACATCAACAAGTTTTCAAGCCATATGGATTCAAAGGATTTTAGAGGATATACATTTGGTTCAAGAAAACCCAACCACTCTTTATTGTGATAACAATACTACCATTGCAATGTCTAAAAATCCTATGTTTCATGCTATATCGAAGCACATTGAGATTAGACATCATTTTATCTGTGACCTAGTTCAATATGGGACAATGGAATTGTAGTTTTTCCCTACATTTGAGCAAGTTGCTAACATATTTACTAAAGCTCTTTCTACAAGTAGTTTTATTTCTTTGAGACATTAGTTGAGACTCACCCCTATTGATTATTTAAAGGGAGATTGAAGATATGAATGAGTCAATAGATTTATGCTTTTAAAGTAGAATTTAAAGTAGTTTGCATACTGCAAAAGTTTCTTTATTTTAGCTTTTTTTCTTAGTTGTTCTATGCCTATGGAATCTTATCCTTAGCTTTTCTTTTTTCATCTTTCCTTTATTTAGGTTTTTTTTATTTAGCTTTGTTTAGGTTTATTTCATCACTATCTTCTAATCTCTTTATATAAAAGATCATTGTAATAGTTTTACACACAACTAAATAGAATATATAATATAGTTTTCATTTATTATCTTATTCAGGTTATTTATTTATTTATTTTATTTATTTTCTGATTGTTGAGTTATTGAAAGGTTATATATTCATTGCCACTGTTCATTCTTTCAGTATAGTGTTAGAGTAGTTTAATAAGTTTTATTCTTCATTTTTGAGGGACTGTAAAAAAATATATTTGTATGGGAGCGTTATGAAAAACCATCTCCACATGTTTCATTATAATGTTGTAAACATTTGATTAATAGAAATAGCTATTTTCACACACCCTCTATAGGAAAATGATCTCTTTTTATTCCATATTTTGAAAGATGATTATTTCTATCATTTTTATTGTTATATATCAGTATTTGGAGAATACTGTTGGGTTCGTGAAGTCCAATCACTTCAAAACTGATGCCTCTTGAATAACCATTATTCTTGGGGATAACCATTCATTTCCTTGGCCAGTCATCTTCTTGTTTCTCTTTTTTGTTGGAGATTGGTAGTAGATAAAAAAAACATATTGTAATGTGCATAGCTATTGTAAAATTGTAACAAATTAATAAGAGATTCCCCTATTGAAAGTGGATGTAGCAAGTTAGTGAACCACTATAAAAACTGTGTGTCTTCTTGTTATGTGCATTTGTCTTTCAATTATATTTAATTTTTGCAATCGTTTCTTTTCATTTATTTTGTGAAAATTTAATCAACAATTGGTATCAAATCCTGGTGAAGAAGATCAATGCTAAAGCAGTTCTTTGGAAATCAGTGAAGAATTTCTAGAGCTATGGATGACGTAGATAAATGGAAGATTGAGAAGTTTGTGGGGAAAACCTTTGGGATATGGAAAGTTCAGATGGAATCACTGCTGATTAAGTAGGATCTCTCACTTTCATTGCTTGGAAAAACCAAGGGAAAAGGTTTGATGTTGGACGAAGATTGGAAGAAAATGGATATGAAAGCAAGGGAAACTATTTTTCTTTCACTATCCAACAACGTGATATTCAATGTTTCAGCTGAGAAGACAATGAAAGAGTTTTGGGACAAAATCTCTAACATGTACGAGATAGTATCGACATCAAACAAGGTATTCATCATGAAAAAGTTATACAATTTGGAAATGAGAGAAGGTAGGATCATGTTGAATCACCTCAGTGAATTCAATACCTTGGTCACCCAATTGATTTTAGTGGGTATCAATTTAGATGATGAAATTAAAGTAATTCTTTTATTATGTTCTTTACCAAACAACTGGGAAGGAGTGGTGATGGTATTTAGCACTTCAGTGGCTACCAAAATTAAATTAAACTTTGGTGATGTTGCAACCACACTTCTTAGTGAAGACATGAGGAGGAAGAATTAAGAACCCTCTTCCAGTGACACTTTAATAGTTGTAAGTACTGGCAATAGGGGAAGGAGTCAAGATAGAGGTAGAAATAATAATAGGAGGTCGAAATCTGCTCCAAGATCGAAGTCTAGGGGTAGAAATGGTGCTTGTTGGTTTTGTGGTAGACCAGGTCACAAAAAAAATTATTGGAATTATAAAAATTCACAAGATAAGGTGAGAAACAATGAAGTAAATGTTGTAGATGATGGTCTTTTAGTTTTATCAGCAAGTGACATGACTGTAGATTCATGGGTGCTCAATTCCGATGCCTCCTTCCATGCTACTCCATGCTGGGGTGGTTTCACAAATTACCAAGAAGGTAAGTTTGGTAGAGTTTTTCTTGGAGATAACAAATAATGTGAAATAGTAGGAGAAGGTGATGTGATTTTGCATTTGCAAAATGGAAATAAATGGATTTTGAAAGATGTGAGACATGTTCCTACATTGAAACATAATTTAATATCAGTGAGCCAACTTTATGCTCAAGGGTGTAATGTAAAATTTTCTTTAGATACTTGGAAAGTAACCAAGGGTGTTATGGTGCTTGCAAAGGGAAAGAAATTGGATGATCTTTATGTTTTAGAGTGCAATGGTGAAGTGGGAGCTGAAATAGCATTTGTGGACAGTGGTTTGGAGCTTTAGCATAAGAGGCTCGAACATATGAGAAGAAGAGGACTTGAGGTCATGCTTCAAAGGGATCAACTTCCAAGCCTAAAATCAGTTGATTTGGAGTTATGTGAGAATTTCCTTTATGGAAAACAGTGTTGGACTAGCTTCTTGAAGATTGGTCAAAAGAGGAAGTCTACATCTTTGGAGCTCATGCACTCTAATGTTTTTTGTTTGACAAAGGTAACCTCCTTTGGAGGTGCTAACTATTTTGTTACTTTTCTTAATGATTGCACTCACAAAGTTTGGATTTATATTTTAAATAGAAAATCAGAGGTGTTTTCAAAATTTAAGACTTTTAAGGCTCTTGTTGAAAATCAGATTGGACACAAAATTAAATTCCTACTAATAGATAATTCTGGAGATTTTTCCTCTTCAAAGTTTGAATTTTTTTGTGCAGATAAATGCATTCGTAGAATTAAAGTGGTTTCATTCACCCCTCAGGAAAATGGTGCAGTTGAGAGGTTGAATTGAATGATTCTTGAGAGAGCTCAGTGTATGCTCTCGAATGTTGGATTGGGAAAGAATTTTGGGTAGAGACTTGTAATACTGTAGTATATTTGACCAATCAAGCTCCTTCATCTCGATTGGATTTTGATATCTCAGAGGAGAGATGGCTCAAGAAATGTATTTCTAACAACCATTTGTGTGTGTTTGGATGTGAAGCCTTTGTGCACATTCCTAAGGAGCAACAAATGAATGTCGATCCAAAATCAAAGAGATGTATATTTCTTGGCTATGGTGAGGATCAATTTGAATTTAGGCTTTGGGAACCAATTGCAAGAAAGATTACCCGCTGTCGGGATGTTATTTTTAATGAATTATTTTTCCTCGGTTTGTAAAAACATGGCACTTCTTCGAATGAATTTATTAAGGTTGATTTTTTTGATAATGGAACTACTATGGTTCATACATAGGGAATTATTCCCATTGTTGGTTTTCAGCCTTCAATTGCTTGTTCGTTGCCTCCTAGAACTTCATCTCTACCTCCTCCTAGTAATACGTAGTCTCATGTTAATTTGTATCCTCCTTGTATTAGTACACAATCTTCTCTTGTTAATGAACCCACTGTACATGTAATTCTAGTGCAACCTGTTTGAATTTCTATGCAAACATCATATGTCAATGCACCTTCAAATATTTCATCACTGCCACCATATACTGATGGACAGTCATCTACAAGTGGCACCACTCATCCTTCAAATTTTGGATCATAGTGTTTACATTTTGGAACACAAACTATAAATGTTTATGTACAGATGGTTGGAGGCAAAAATCCCTCTGTCAATACTTAGCCTCTTAATGTTTATATGCAGCCCTATTTTGTTTCATCACAACCTATTCAAAGTGATGCACAACCTTCATATGGTCTTCCTACGCAACATTTTCAAATTCATATACAACCTCTTCAATATGAATCAATACCTATTCCTATAGACAAAATAATGCATATTTTTAGTGTGTCAAGTTTGGTATAGGGCACTGAGAAACAAGGTAGTTTTCTACCACAGGCGATTGGAGAAAAAATATAATTTGATATAGAGAATATTCAATGTCAGTTACAAAGAATGAATTTGGAAGACACACATTTGTAGCAAGAATATGCTCCTCAATTAAGAAGATCTATCCAGGAGAAGAGGCATTCATCTAAATTCAATGATTATGAGTTATTTCTATATGATTATTCAGAGCCTACGACTTTTAAACAAGCTTGCAAGGATGAAAATTCTATGAAATGGATGGAGGAAATGCAAGACAAATTGGAGTCTTTGAGAACAAATGATACATGGTATTTGGTTACTCTTCCACCAAATCAAAAACCTCTGAAGAATAAATGGGTGTATCAACTGAAAGAAGAAGATGGAGGTCATAAATGCTACAGTTCCAGATTGGTTGTGAAACAATGTGATTAGAAAAAGCGGATTGACTCTAATGAAAAATTTTCACTAGTTTGAAGCTTGAGCAACTTAACGTCAAAACAACGTTTCTTCATGGAGATATTGAAGAGGAGTTGTACATGGAGAAGTCTGAAGGTTTTATTAAATTGGGCCAAGAGCATTTATATTGTAGATTGAAGCAAATTTTATATGGGCTCAAGCAAGCCCCAAGGTAGTGGTACCTTAAATTTGATAGCTTCATGACTATGCAACACTTTATTCATTATGAATCGGATCCTTGTGTTTACTATAAGAAGCTTGCTAATGGTGATTTTGTTATTCTTTTGCTTTATGTTGATGATATGTTGGTTGCTGGAACTAGTGCAAAAACTGTTCATGAACTAAAGCAACTTTTAGCTCAACACTTTCTATGAAAGATTTAGGGGCAGGGAACAGGATTCTTGGGATGAACATAATCATGGATCAGCAAAAGAGAGAAATTAGTTTATCTCAAGAAAAAATATATTTCCAAAGTTTTGGATAGGTTCAATATAACAAATGTAAAACCTATTTGTACTCCATTGGTTGATCACTTTTTTTTGTCCTCAGCTATGTGTCCTAAAACTCAAGACGAGGAAGAACAAATGAAGAGTGTTTCATATTCATCAACAATTGGAAGTCTCATGTATGCTATGGTTTGTACTCATTTGGATATTGCTCATGCAGTGGGAGTTATGAGTAATCCGGGTAAATATCATTGGCAGGTGGTACAATGGATTTTTTGGTACTTGAAAGGTACCTTGGATCATGTTTTATGTTTTGGTGGTAAGGACACTCAACTATGAGGATATGTTGATTCAAATATGGTTGGAGATTTGGATAAAACCTAAGCATCCTTGTTCACACCTGACGTACGAAAACCTTACTAGGATGTACTTCAGAATTTTCAAACATCTTGGACCAAAAAATGGAAAGGCATAACCTATCTATGCAATAGTCAACAAGCTGTACAAAATACCTTCCATACATACCTAACAAAGCAAGTATTCGCCAAGTTATATTACAAGAGAATCCAACAAGCACAACAAACAAAAGATAATGATAAATGCCCCATTCCTTTCCATCTAAATCATTTTGTTTAGACATCATCAATAGGTCATTGGAATGAGCGCAATAAGATAAATCAAAGAAAAAATCAAGCAAACAAACAAGTCAATGTTCTTCATACCTCTAGCCAAGGGGATGCATTTTATTTAGGATAAGAATACAAAGTGATTGCCAAAGATAATTCCCATTGTAGAAAGGGTGGATCCTAGGACATGTTAGTGGATGGTGGCAAGTTGATAGCTTGTTTGAAAAGGCCGTTGGTATAAGGTTGATTGACATGTTTGCTGAAAAGATCAAGATTTTGACTTTGTGTTTAAAAGTTTGTTGTCTCAATTTTGATTTTGCATTTGAAGTTTACTTTTGTTGATTGTTTTGGTTATTTCTGTTTGTATTTCCAAAGGATAAAGGTGGTGATTGATTTATTATGGATGATTGATTATTGTGGGTGAAAGAGAAGTGAGATGGATGGACTTTTTCAAATATTCGGATTTTTTTGATGTTTTTGAAATGTTTTGAGGCTATTTTTGGGTTTTTTTGAGATTTATAAATGTTTTTGTGTTTTGTGTCTCGGGGGCTGATCAAAGATTAGCCTTGCCTATGTTTAAGCTCAAAGATGACATAGTTCAGATAACCATGTTTTTGACATTTTTTTGAATTTTATGAGTGTTTTTGGATTTTGATATGATTTGAATATTTTTGGGTTTTCTGATTTTATGAATGTTTTTGGATTTTTTGATTTTCTGATGTTTTTACAATTTGGATATGGATATGCATGATGATATCAATGATCTATTTTGGGATTTGTTGAAAACCAAGCTAGGGTTGATTGATTAGATTGGTGGATTGATAATGATAACATTGTTGAGGATACACAACAATGCAAGGATAGTGTTAAGCAACACAAGGATTGGAAAGGATATCCCCAGATGATGATGGATTGATTGGATTTGATTGATCAAGATTTTGAAGTTTAGTTTAGAAAAAAAATTGTTTGAATGATTTGATGTGATGCTGAAGTGAAAATTAGATGTGACTGATAATGATTGTTTGGATTGATGTTTGATGAAAGATAAAGCTTGGTAAGGAACATCTTCTTGTCAAAATATGTCATGGGCTAGTGATTTCTATTTTTGGCTCACAAATGTTTTGACCAATTTGATTTTACGTTTTTCTAATGTTTGGATCACCACATAAGTTGGAAGATATAGATCAATATTTATTCCTAAAGAAGGATTTAAATATCCACCCCTAGTGTCTAGAAATGAATGAAATGCCATGGGTGGATGCTTGGATAGATGTATGGATGGAGGGATATGGATTATCTTGTGATAAGATAAGGTGTTCAAATAAAGAATGCTCATTTGGATAATGCTTCATGGCTTAGATAATGCTAGTAAGGATAGGATTAATGAAAATGACTCATGTCAAGATGTTTACCATAAGCAAGTGTAAAGTGTACACCAAACTTTATCAAGATGAAGATAATGCATATAGATGGAAATGGGTTGGATAAATGGTTCATGGATGAATGGATTTATCATGGATGGATGGATTTATTATGGATAAGATGGATGGAATGCTAGATTTGTTATGGATAAGATGGAGGGAATGCTAGATTTATTATGGATGGAATGAGATGCTTTCACCTGAACTAGCACACACAAATGCTTGATTCTACACATGACACATGTTTACCAAGTTTTCATCATGGTACCTGTCCAAAGTGCCACCGTAGTGGTTTTCATTAAAGGACTTTTTTTTCTTTATTGTTTTCATATTTTTTGATTTTTTTTTGTGAAAGATTTTTGTTCATGTTAAACCACCTAGTGGTGTCGATGTGGATGCTTCTTTTATAATGTGCCATTGATAACCTACTTGAAGAAGCTTCTTAACCAAGATATGTGCACTTGAATACAAATTTTGAGATTGTCGAACTACTTTGTTGATACGAGAGTTAACTTTGTCTTTGTGCACAAATCATAATAGAGTACCTTCTAAATCCTTATGATGAAGGGTCATTGCCAATACATGGTCAATGTGAGAATTGTATATCATGTGTGGAGGTGTGGATGGTGTTGTGTGTTTAAGAATAGATGGATTGGTTGATAGTTTGGAATCTCCAAACTTGGGAAGATGAGAAAGGATGAGTGGATATGAAAGTGTGTTCAGAATTAGGACCAACTACTTGATATACTTTGTACGTTGCTTGAAAAGTTTGTTGTTTCCTTTGTGGAAATATTTGATGGATACTTTTTCCTTTCTTATTTTTCCCCACAGTTTCTTTGACTAATGGAGTTTGATAGGGATAATCTTTCTTTGTATTCTTTGGTATCCACTTGTATTTTTTTTTCCTTCATAATTTTCTACTTCTTTTCCTTTGATGATTTCCTTCTTGATTTGATTCACATCCTTCTTTTGATGTTGGTCCCAATTTGTGGATGGGGTGATGGGTGGATGAAGATTCATGATGTAGTTGGTTGTATTATTGGCATTGGTTTCACCATAAGGACTCTTCGTGCTCCCTATGTTGTATTATTGGCATTGGTTTCACCATAAGGACTCTTAGGATTGCCAATAATCTGCACTAGTTCTAGGATTCCCTATTCATGTAGGCCTCATCCTATGCCTTGATAATTATTCTATTGAAATTTTTTATTTCCAATAGGATATGATTTACCTTGGAAACAAGGTGCTACTCCTCTAATCTGTTGTGGATCTTCAAAGGTGATAGCTTCTTAATTGATAAGATAGCTTTCCATAAAAAAGGTGAGTGATCCAATTTTATAAGTGATAGGATCCTCCATAAGTGGGATAACTTTTGATTCATAAATTTGGCTTGATCTTGTGAAATATCAAATTTTAATGCTTCTTCAAGAGGTGTTGATGATTCACTGTCCACATAAAAGTCTCCCTCATGATTCAATTTTGATATGCCTTCATAGGATGTTTTTGATTCACAAATTTTGTAGAAGCCTTCTTCATGACCCATTTCTAATATGTCTCTATATTTTTCTATATCTTAATCATATATACAAATCTTAAGAGTAGGAGACTCTTGGGTATGTGCAAGATCATGATGGGCCAAAAAGTGGCAATATGATGGGTATGTGGTTGACGACTATTTTTTTACCCAAAATTTATGAAATGAAAGGGAATTTAAAAGGATATTCCTAGCTTTCCACCGATATAAATTATGCTTTATTTTGAATTTAAAAAGTAATTATTATTCATTTTCTATTCAAATTACGACTAAATTCCTAATTGATAGGTTGATTGAAAAACATCTATAGCTTTCAAATAGTATCACATTTTTTGAATCCAAAACATGCGTCACATTCTATGCTTTGCATACTATAGGATTAAAAAAATAAAAAATGAATTTCATGAAGTTTTGACCAAGTTAAGGTGGTCAGACATACAAGCTTTTATATTTTTAAAAGTTGTAACAAAAAATCATAATTAATTATTTACTTGGAAAAAATTACAAAAAAATATACATCACATTGGGGCATGAGTCCTCTACTTATATCTAAAACTTTATAAGAAAATATTATCATTTTATTGTGGTTAGGGTGGTCAGACAGACACCTACTTCTTATTTTTTCCCTGAAATTTAAGTACCATTGCATTGAAATTTCAATTTTTTTCCATATAGATTTTTTTTTGTTTAAACAAACCTAGTAGTTTAGAAACTACATTGAATTTGCTAAAGATTCTATTCTTACATATTTTTGAAATAATATAGATAACTTATTCAATTTTTTACGTCAAGTTGCCTAACTCTGATTTTTTTGAATTTTTTGCCACTTAAGGGCCTGTTTTTTCCATGATGATCCTGCACATACCCTCTTGTTCCATGGTAATTATATCAAGAGTATGAGACTCTTGTTTTGAATGAAGATCATCTATGTATGTCCATTAGGAGTAATCATCTCATGGATAGGAGGAATATGTGCTATATGAATATGATCATCATTTGTGACATCTTGTATAGATTGGAGAGTGTCCATTAGATCATTGTAGTATCTTGAAGATATGAATTCTTGATCTTGATTAATTTTGGAATTAATTTTGACATGCTTTGGATCAAGTTCTTGACATGGGCCAGTTTCAAAGGATGGACTACTTATTAAGGGTTCTTGGATATCTTGATTAGGAATGGGAAGTGGCTCAATATCCTCTTGAGCTTTGAGTGGATTTGGATCAAGTATGAAGTTGAAAATTCCTTCAATATTTACAACCATGAGGTTGAAGGATGTCAATATGTCTTGGAAAGGACCATTGCTAGACTTTGGTGAAAGATGTTGACCATACTTTGGAATGAATTCTTGAGATATGTCCTCAAACTCATTAGATGATGTAGAGGTATTGCCAACATGATCACTGGTGGATGGATCTTGGATTATTTCAATAGGATCAAATAATTCTAACACTCCTTTCTCTTTTTCTCCCAAAGAGGAGGAACAAAAGGAACTAAAGGAGATGGGTCAATCAATTTCTCTTTTTCTTTATAAACTTGTTTAACACAAGGCAACATGATGAGGTAGGTTTCATTATCTCTTGGGCGTTTAGACAATGAGGGTGAGGTGTTTATGGTTGGTTGCTCGTGGGGTTGCAATGTTTGGTTAGGTTTGTATTCAGGTTGAGGCATTGTCTTGATTAAGATAGGAATGGTGGAAGTGGACGAGGACATGTGGTGAAGAGACAATTCAGCTATTCATTTGGCTTTGAACTTTTGATAGGTAATGAAAAATAAGTCCTTGCGAGGGGTGATGGGTTCCATAGGTTTAGGACAAAAGGCTTCTAAGGAAAAATTTCCTTTAGAAGACAATGGATTAGAACCACTATGGTGTACAATAAATATCTCATTGTCAAGCAGAAACTTAAAACATTTGTGAATTACTACAGGGACAACTTTCATTGAGTGAAGCCAAGGATAACCTAGCCACAAACGAAACTGATCCAACTGTGGAATGATAGAGAGTGTTACATCTAATGTTTTAGGTCCTATTTGTAATGGGAGTATGATTGATCCAATTGCAGGGAATGCAAAATTAGTATGTGTTTTAATCCATGCTATTGGTTTTTCATAATCATCTTGATGAAGATCATGTAATACCAAAAACTCTTTCATGATCACGTTCTCGCCACATGTGGGATCTATTAATATCCCATTGGTGGGATTATCATAGATGCGATTGACTATTTAAAGAGTACCATCGAGAAGGTTTTGAAGTATATCGTGAGAAGAAAAAGTAATATCAATAGATTATTTTGTGTGGCCCTTACGAGGGATAATGTCTATCGTTCCTACCATTTCATCAATAGGATTAATATGTGTAACAGTTGGAGTAATATCATGTTCATTAGTTGTATCAACATTCATCACATCATTTTTTAAAGGTTCATTGGCTTTGACAAATGAAACATTGTGTTTAGGCATGGGATTGGTAAAGATTTGAAAATTTTGATTGGGGGGTGCAACAAACTTATTGCCCTGATCATTGACACCCACGATGGATAGACGACCAGAATCAATGAGGTCTTGTACTATGTGCTTGAGACACTTGCATTGTTTTTTGTCATGTCCATTTTGGCGATAAAAATGATAATACGCATTTGGTTTAAAGGTGAGGGGTAAAGGATTGGTAGTATCAAGTGGTTTGACTATAGGAAAAGTGATCATCTATTGTTGTAGCAGTTGATTCATTGTATTATGGAGAGTATCAGGTAAGGGGGTAAATTGTCTCTTCAAGTTGCTATAGGTAAAGGGCACCATTTCTTTAACAACAACCACTTGATTAGGCACAAGTTGAGTTGGTTGTGGAGGAGGGGGATTGAACTATAAAAAGCATCTGTTTGGTTTTTTGATGTTTTGTGCATTGTTTTGGTTTCTTTCTTCACTTCTCAACTTGGTTAGAAGTGGATTTTGAAGCATGACTAGTAACCGAGTTGTGCTAGTCACAAAGGGTTGTGCAAAAATGCATCAAAGAAGGAAATTTCATCATGGTCAACTTATCCTGAATTTGAGTTTGCAAGTTTTCAATAAACATCTTTTGGAGATGTGAATTAGGAATCTTGACATCTACTTGAGCATACAATGACTGATAATGAGAAATGAAATCAATTACTTTTTCATCCGTATTTTGTTTACACCTCATTAAATAAACTATTGTATTTTTGGGAGTCATATGGACTTGAAAATGAATTATAAAGGCATCAAAAAGTTCATTAAATGATCTAATTGAATAATTGGGTAACTTTGAAAACCACTCCAAGGCAGTGTCCTTTAAGGTCCTAGGAAATAATTTGGCTAATAGTTTATCATTGAGAACAAAAGAACTACACAAGGTTTTATAAGCATTGACATGATTAGTAGGGTCTCCTTTTCCTCCATACTTCTCAAACCTAGGCATCTCAATTCCTTGTGGCATCGGTGTTCTTAATATCTCCAAGGATAATGGGCTACTACATACATAGTATGTGGGTGGTGTAGTTTTATTTTGGTTAATGGTAGATATTTGTTGTTGTATGGAGGAAACAGTCTGAAAGAGTTGTGTAATGAGAGGGTCAGTGTAAGTGGTATGAGGTGGAAGAGAGAATGGTGATGGAGTATATGTGATGTTAGGAGAAGTGAAGGGGACACTAAGGGAGGTGAAGGTAGTGGAGGATAGAAATTTTGATGCCACAAAAGAACTAGGAATGTTGGTTGGAATAGAAAAGGAACAAGTCACATGACTAACCGGTTGCATGGTTGTTGTAACTTGAGGAGTGGTATAGGTAGGTATGGATGCCACAGTTGAAGGAGGAATGTGAGATCCTCCTTAGATAACCATTGTGTTTGTTGGTTGAGATGTGTTAGAGGTGGAAGAAGCATGTTTTTGGTATATCTGAACAATTTTTTTTATAGCATTTAAACCCTAATCACTTTCGAGCATTCAATGAATGTTGTCAATAGTAGGAATTGTAGTGGTGGAAATGTTTTCAAGACACAAGTTTTGTTGCAAATGTGCTAAAACCTCATAAATTTTAATGAGTTTATCTTATGGAATAGGATCATTTTGTGTGTCAACATGCATTGTATGTGAAGTTAAAGGTGTACTAGTGTTAGTATTCATGCCTAATGCACCATTTTCCATACCAGAAGTAGGAGCTCGAGACAACCCAAGGTCCACAATGAGTGTGTTATCATGGTATGCCATGAGTCAGGAACTTCTTCTCACTAAAGTATTATTAATAGGGCACCAAACACTCATACAAGTACCACAAGAGGTGGGGTGAATGAAAATGCAATGCAATCTAGGAATAATAAAATGAAAATAATATAAATTTTGGAAACTAAAATAGGAATACAATACCAGAAAATAGAAATGCAGAAATTACTGTGAAAATGATAGAAATTGTTGTGCAAAAAGTGCAACTGGACTGATTCGCCTAGGGTGACAAATGAGTCCAGGGATGAATTTTTCTCTACTTTTTTAGAAAATTTAAAGTGATTTTTATGGTTTTCAAATGAAAAATAGGGATGCAGATGCAAAATTTTAGTTTTTATAATGTTTTTAAGTGAAAAAATGAAATCTATATGAGATATTCACTAATGCAATTTTGTAAATCCTAGGATGCAAAAAAAATGGAAAAAGCTAATGCAAAAGCTAATGTTATGAGTCCTAGGATGTAAATGCAATGTAAATCAAAAAGGTGATGTTCAATATGTAGGTTCACCAAAATGAACCAACAATTTTTGGATGAGCTATGTACTTGTCCTGTTCATAGGGTTTTTCACCTAAAAGGAGAGAGATAGACCCAAAAATTGTGGTGGTTCACTCAAATTAATGTATACAAGATGGAATTATGCCTAAATGAAATGATCTAGATGCAAAAAAATGATAAAATTGGTTGATTATGTATGAAAAACTAATGAGATATGAAGTGTTTGAAAACACAGTGTGATGCAGAAATGAACTGGAAACATAAACAAATGAAATCATAATTGAATGAGACTAAAAAAAGTGCACCTAGAGATGGAATACAGATGCTGAAAGATTCTGGAATTTTAAAAAAATAACTGTTGATGACTAGTGGGATTCATTCACCATTGATGGTGAATTAGTCCTTCTTTTGGTAAACTTTGTTGGAATCAGTTTCTAACTATCATGAATTGAATTCTGATGAAATCAACTTTTCCATCCTATAGGTGGGACTCATTCACCATTGATGGTGAATCAATCCTTCTCCAAAATTATGAAAATTCAAGGGTCAATTATGTGGCTCCAGATCTGCACTTGTCTTCTTGTCAGGTTGACGGAGTCAAATCTATAGAAAATAGTTTGAATGTTGTCTCCAAGCTTGAATTAGGGTTTAGTTGACTTGAATCACTTCGATGAATTTTTTTCCACTTTTCAACACCTATTTATTTGGAAAATCTTCCTACAAGACCTACAAACACACATGCAAAGATGAAAAAAATGGTTAAGGGTTAGAGTATAGGGATTTGCCTTGGTCAAATCCCACCTTGGTAATCAAACCCTTGATAAAGAAATGAAATGAGAACAATAAAGGAATGATGAATAAAAAACATGAAAATGTCCTAAACTCGCCAAAACCTTATTGCTGAAGTTTGAAGATATGTCAATGGCTGCTCCAAGATGCTTGATAATTGCTTGATCAAATGATGCAATGATGCTTTGAATGTAAGAATGCTAATTGATGTTGAATGAGTGAATGAGATGAATGGGGGTTTAAAATGGATGGAAAACACTTATTTATACACACTTATGCCCTAACAACCCAATAATACAACATCACAGGCTAACATAAGGTCTTAATGAATAAAAACTTAAAAGAAATTTGAATTTATTTTTAATTTTGTGCCAAGAGGGACTCATTCGCCACCCATGGTGAATGGGTCCCACTCAAAGCTTGCAAGTGGTGAATGGGTCCCACTCAAACCTTGCAAGTGGGTGTCAGGAATTAAGTTGATTTTAATGTTGTTTGTCAGGTTTGTATTCAAAAACACACTTAATTAAGGCCTATAAGTGAATAAATGGGCCAAATAAAGTATGAGAAAGGTGTAATTAGTGGTGAAAAGCCTAGAAAAGTGTGAAATCTTGTTACAAGACTTTAGAACACTTTGAAATAGGACTTGATAAGGAATAAAAAGGGAATATTTAGATGAATTATAATAAGAAGAGTCTAGAAAAGTGTAGAAATGTGTTACAACACCTTCACAAGACATCATAATTTGAATATTTAAGACCTAATGTGAATGTTTAAGTTACATTGCAACATTAAATCTAAGAAAAATAAGTCAAGAATCATAGGAAAAAGACCTACATGACCATGAAAATTTCCAAGATCCATTTTTCTATGGTATAGTTTAATGAAAATTTTCTCTATGGTACTCACAATAAGATCTACCCTTATTCTAAGGGAAGGTTATGACAGAGTTGAAAGCACTTACTTTTGGAAGAGTGATGAGTTTTGAATTAACCAAATTTCTTATCACTGATTTGATTGGCACTCCAAAAGGAGTATATTCACATTTGTGATCCTTTGATATTTGTGCTTGTTGAGGTGATTCTTGTTGTGATTGATCTTTGAGATGTGGTGATTGAGTTTGTTGTTGATGTTGTTGATCTTGATATCAAACCTCTTGACATTGGAGATATTTTTCTTGATGTGGTTGTGGGAACAACTCAATGTTTTGATGACATGGATTAACCAATGGGGGAGTGTGTATATTTTGGGGTGGAGATGTCTCTTGGTGATATGAATCAACAAATTTTCTAAGTATAGCAATTCAATATCACAAAATTTATTCTTGATTTTGATCCTGACACAATTGATATATTTGATTTGGTTGTTGAGCAAGCATATTTGGAATGTCTACTTGTGGTGTTTGTATAGGATCATGGAAAAATTTATTTTGGACAATGTTCTAATTTGCATGGTAACCTTGTTTTGGCTTGGAAACACATTGCTTTGATTTAGGTAACCTTGATTTTGCATGGTGTTACCTTGACTTGGATCAATACATTGAGTTGTTAACAAATTGTTTGCACTTTCAAAAAAATTGGTGTGATTTGTAAACATATCTATCTCATAGTTCACCAAGTGTGGATTTGATATGTTCATGTTTGGTAAGCTCGCACTTGGTACATTCACATTTGAAATGTATGGATTGGATGGGATAATGTTTTTTTGTTGAAGACTCATGTATTGATCATTTGGTTGATAGATTTGTAATTTTTGACTTAGATTTAAATATATCATAGGGAAAGGTGTTCCAAAGTTTAGATTGGGCATACTCACATTTGTTCTATCATTGAAGTTTGTAGGAGATAATGATGCCATGTATGGATTGTATAAATGTGAGTTTTGATAATCCATTGGTTTTGCAAGGCTTTGATAGTTTGGTTGACTTAGATCTCATGATGTATGGAGAAAGTTTATATTCCATTTTCTTCTTGTGTTTTGACCTTTTTGATCTCTAAGGGATTCAGGACCAATGATGAGATGAAAGATGAAAGGGTGAGTGATATGGGTGTTTGAACTTTTAAGAACTTTGGAGGAATACTAGACTTAGGATTTTTTATTGGATTTTGATGTTTTGATTGGATAATGAACTTGTAAACCCTAAGATGTTGGATGTTACCTTAGGATGAACTTGTTAACAAGGGTGCTAATTTAACTAGAGATATGAGAAAGGATGCATTCTCACACTCCCAACTAAACAAGGTGATTTTGATAAATTTTTGGGATGGATGAAGTGTTGGTTTTGATCCTAAATGAACCTAAGAAGAAATTTGTTTACAAGATCAAGATATTGAAGAACATGCCTTACCCTATGAGTAGTTCAAACCAAAAGACCAATGTTTGCATGGAAAGTCATATGACCAAAATATAGACAAGCACATGTGTGGGGTTCAATTTTATTTTAATCCCAATTAATGAATTGCTTTTACCACATACACTTGTCTTGCTTTAGTTCCAAACTAAATGTATATGTCTTAGCTCCTCTCATTCCACAAGGTCCATTATGTGAAAATAAAAGAGTCAAGGCAATAATTTCCCTAGGTTGACTTTAGAGAGAGTAAATTGAGATATGAGCCCAAATATTTAGAAGCCTCTAAGGATAGAATCCTTAGGGACAAGCAGTAATATGTGTATTTTTCAAAATTATTTGTTTTTTTCAATGGGTTTGAAATTTGATGAGCTTGTTGAATGCTTGTTTCAAAGTTACCCTAGGATAGAAAGGACAATATTTTTTGAGTCCCCACTTGGATTTCTCCAAACACTAAGACAAAGCGAACAACTAGAGATTTGGCAACACTAGCTCCCCTCCACAACACACACTTCTTAGGAACACCAAATCTCAAAATCCTTAAAATCCAAAGATCAAAAGGATTTATTCTATTTATACTTTGAATAGTAAAAATTTGGGGTGGCTTCAGAATGAGCATTCTCGCACCAATAGATAGTAAGGATTTTGGCTTTTAAACAAGTAGGTTGTGTTATGCAGCTTTTGCATAGACACCCCACTGAAAGTAGGGACCCTCTCTTGCTTTGGTCTTTGGTGCTTTTGATCCTTTGATTATGAAATTTAGTTGCTTTGAAATGTGATTGAATGTTTATTCTGCTCATGCGAATGATCCCTTGAAGTTACTCACGTAAAATCCCAAGTCTTGAGGTGATTTTTAGGTTTTTCATTAGTTTTAGGAATTTACTCCCTGGGTGGAATTCCCTGATCTCCATCCATACCTTGGATACTCAACGAGGACTACTTTGCATTGAGCTTCAGAGATTTTGGCTCTTCACAAAATTCTGTGTCCATCGAAGATCCTCAAATTTCCTTCACCTCCTTGGATCCCCAAAACTTGTCTTGGGTTGTCTTTTCACTACATTTATTCTTATTGTATGAATTTTGTAGCTCATATTTAATGGGATTTTGGGGGAATTTTGTGCTGAAAATTGGTGTCATTTTCTTTGCTTTGAATTTGGAAGAGCTTAATCCTTGAGTGCTACATGTGAATTTGGTGTTCGAGCTTTGAATTGTTGACTTTGGTGGCATTTGCATCTACTCGAGGTTTGAAATTATTTCCTATCATTTCCCTCTTGATTTTTTTTCATCGATGGTATGTACACAGTACTCTAGCCTTTAATTGAAAAGTATGAATGGTTTTGCGATGTCTTGGGCATGTCTTGAGTCTAGTTTCGGCATGCTTGAAGATCTGCGTTTAAAACTAGGGTTTCCCATGGTTCTTTTGACATCTCTCTTGAGTATCAATGTTGCCATTTCCCATTGTTCTCACAATATAACTATTCCAATCCTTGCTTGGTTTTCCCCCTTGGACTTGGTATTGTGCATAGTGTTGATTTGGTTCGATTGATCTAAGGTTTTGTGTGATTGGCAGATTAACCATCCAAATATGAATTTGAGTTATCACTTCCCACTTGTATTTGCTCAATTGCTTGCCTTTGTTAGTTTGAAGGAGTTGATTCAGTCTTAATGCAATAATCGAATGTATTGAACCTTTGACTGTTACTCATGGTGGAACCCTAGGGTTGTTTTTTTTGAATTTCTTGCTTCAGATTGATTGAGCTAGGTTTTAAGTGAATCATAGGTTCAAATCATGATTGAGTGATGTAAGGAGAGCACAAAGTTTGAATCAAGTCCCAAATTAATGACCATTCGATCAATTTGGCCAAGCTATGAAGAGTTCAAAATTTCAATATTTTGAGTGCTTCACAGAATTCCTTTACCCTAGGAAATCCCTGAATTTCCATCGCCCCTTCATTTTCCCAAAAATGTGTGAGGTCATGCTAGTATTGTGGATTTCCATCGCTGATGGAAATCCCCAAGAACTTGCTAAACATGAGGAATTATGGACATAAATGAGTTAATGTTAAATGATTTTCACCTCACATAATTGATTCAAATGATTTAAAGATGTATAATGTTATTTCTCGAGTTGTGATTTTGATTAACCAGCTTTTGGGTGATAATTGCTCCTTCATTGCTAAATTCTTCTTGGCCTAGAAATCCCCAAAATTCCTTCCTAGCTTGATTTCCGCAAAGGGGAGAAAATCTCAAACTTTTAAGTTAGTGTGATTTATGATATTTTAAGGGATTTTGATTGTTGTTTGGACTTATTTGAATGATGAATATGTTATTTGTGATGGGATAACCCTGATCCTCATGTTGTAATGGAAATTTATTGTGATATTTTGCTGAGTGCACATTGAATCAAGCAAGGAAATTTCTAGCAAGGCCAAGGGCAAACAAATGGATCCTAATGTTGAGGGATCCTCCATCTCAGAAGCTAAAAGGATCAAATTGGATACAAAGAGTAGGATTCCTAAGAGCAAGCTAGCTTCCATTTGGTCAGAAGTGACTAACACAAATGTGGGAAGATGGGACTATGAGGAGTTCAAGGCAAGGATGACAGTGAAGGACCCTCCTCTGTTTGCAAGAAGATTGGTAAGCTTTAGGTTGGATCATGTGGTTGGATTTCCTTCTACAGTGTAGTGCTATGAGTTAGTTTTGGAATGTGCCAAACATTATGATCCAAACACATAGAGAGTGATCAACCCACAAGGTAGAGTGCTTGCAAATTTCTCTCCTGTTTTAGTGTCCCAAACATTTGATATGCCAAACAGATCCCATGTGGTATAGTTTGATATTGATGTGGCAAAGAAGTACTATGAAAAATATACAAACAAGACTTTACAAGTTATCAGCTCTTGGTTGGAGAAACTTAAGGCACATATTTCCAAGTTTCCAAAGCAATTGTTCATGGAAAAATTCAAGTTAGAGTACTATGATGCAATCACTCTTCTCAACAGAGTGATGGGTTTAAAGAGTCCAAGAGTATTTGAGAATTGGATGTTTTACATAATAATGAGAATGGAGTAGGACGTAGATTTCCATTGGGCAGGTATAATCAGTTCCATGATTCATGAATAGCTGTGCAATGCACTACAAACCAAGAGCTTCACCATGACATCCTACTTGGTCTATGCCTTGGAAAGATTCCATCCATACAAGGGATTGAGCACTTGAGGGTTCTTTGGGAAAGATGTGATCTATGAGGTCTATCCCCAACTACATTTGGGTAGTTCTAGTTATAGAAGGGTGAATGATGCATTCACCATGTATATTACAAGGTTGCTCCAAGGTGCAGAGCATGTGAGGATTTTTGATGCTGCTAAGGAGCTGATTCAGAAGTTTGGGGCATGGTTCATACAATTTCCCACCTTCTCCTACATAAGGATTGATGGTTTTCATAGAGCTCCCTACAGACTGCTTAGATACTCAATTGATCACATCATACTTTTGGAAGTCACAAGACAAATTTTTTCCTTTGATGCCATTTTGAAGAAGAACATGCATAAGATTGGTTTTGGCAATGACTTCCCTTTGAGAATAGGAGGAAATGAGGCTTGTCCTTCCTTGATCACATCACACTCCTCTAAGGAAGAAATGGGTACTTTGGGCTTTTCATTCCACTCGAAGAGGTCTAGATTTGATAGAATAAGTGGGGCTCAAAAGAGAGCCAAAAAATATTTTAGACATAAAGATGATATCGAGGACTGTTGGGATAACTGTAAAGATGAATTTTAGGTTTTAAGGAAGAGGTTCTCAAGGTTTCCTGGTCACTTGATCAAATTGTATAGCATCAAGCCCATCCTTGATCAAATTGATGATGATGGGGAGGTGATAAAAATCCATGACTATGAGCTAATCGAAGATAAGCCAATAAGTGAGATTGAATGGTTGGAAGAAGAAAAGACAGTGTTAGAGAAAATCAATGGTCCTGTGATTAGATACACCAAACTATGGATTAAACACAAGTTTTGGGAATTGGACAGTGAAGGGAAGAAATACACCTATGACCTAATGGAAAAATTGGAGTCCCAATCCACTTCTGAGGAAGATGAGCAAGACTCAAAGAGAAAGGAAAAGGTAGATCAAAATCAAAGGTGTCCAAGTAGAGGCTTAGGAAGAAAAGAAAAGGAATCATATTGCCAAGAAAAGGAAGACTGCCTCTAAGGAGAAGGCATCTACTCAGGAGGAGGAGCATGAAGAAGAAGGGAAGAAAGATAATGTCCCTGTGCCCAAAAGGAGAAGAGTGGAAAGAAAATCAAGGAAGCAAAGTGATCATCCTAAGGGAAAAGAGGGTAAAGGACCACAGTTGATAAATGTTGAGAATTTTGGGGAGAATACACAAGTCTATCCTAGGAAAGCTAGAAGTCCATCTCCTAAAGAAAGTTTGGTGAAAGAAGGTGCCCCTGCAATTCCCTTTATTGTGCAGCAACAAGAAGAAACTTTTGTCCCTCCTTTAACTGAATAATTGCATAACGAGGAAAGGGAATGAACAAAAGTTGTTGGTGAGGATATCCATCAACGTGAGGAGATAAAGGAATTCAACGTTGGGGATCTTCATAGTGTAGAGGTAGAGATTGACAATATCTGATAGTCTTCCTTGGTGTCTTATGAAGACTCGCCTATTGGTGATGAAGGAGAAGCCAGATGAGCAATAGTCAAATGCCTCTACTACTAGTTGGCTCAGTGAGAGATTGAAGAGCAAGCAAATACTTGTGGATGATATCCCTCCCAACTGGGATGAACTACTAGCCAATATTGGAAAGGGAAAAGAAAAAAAGGCTAGAGTGATTTATAAGATCACAAGGGATGAGGCATATAATAGGATAATCCATATTGCTATTCCTACAACAGATAAAAACAAGGATGAGATAGTTCCTCGAGATTAAACCATTCATACAATATACATGGGGCCTACAAGCAAGGATCAGGAGAAAGAAGAGTTCCAAGAGTCCTCTTAGGCCATCCTAAGGAGGCTAGATAAAGAAAAAGAGAAGGAAAGGTTGCAAAAATAATTGAATGATGTGTATAGATATGTGCAGCATCGGATGAAACCTTTGTAGGCTTTGGGAAGTGAAGGAGTGTCCCCTAAAGGATTGTTGCCTAAAGAGGAATTCAATGAGCTTGAGAAGATGAAGGCTTCTACACAGGCTACCCATGAATGGTTGCAAGGAGTAGGACACCGAGGAGAAAGCATGATCAAGGACATCTTGTCAACTTGTGGAGATGCACATAGGTCATTTGAGTGGCTATAGAATTTGTTGGGGCAAGAAAAAACTGTTGTAGACCTTCTCCTACATAAAACAAAGGCCATCATGGATTATACTGAAGAAAGATTAGTGAGTGATGGAATCTTTAGTTCCTCAAAGGTTTCAGAACCTTGGGAGTGGTACGAGTCACTGCAAATTAAGCGAGAGGTTTTGAAGAGAATCCATAAGCAAGGACAAGTAGGAAATGCTTTTAATGATATCTACAATAAATGTATTTCATTCTTTGAGATAATGATTGGGAGGAAGAGGTTTGCATCAAAGCATATAACCCTAGAGAAATTAAGGAAGTGGTGGCATGAAGTTTATGCCCCAATTGATGATGGGCCAATCACAACCCACCATTTAGATGATGCATCCACCTATATTGTTGTCAATGGAGAAATATCAGGATCTCAAGGTGGAATGGGATAAGGTTGTCAAAGAATCAAGGGAGGAGATTAAATCCATTGAGTGAAGGTTTAAAGTGTTAATTACTCCACTGTTGGCTAAATTAGAGAAGGTTTTTCTTAAGGTGCAAGATAAATTGGATCGAGATAAAGAAAATGGGTTAGCTAATGAATGATTGCATCAAAATTTGTGCTTCCCATTATCTCTTCTTTTTTCCTGTACATGCATTGGAGCGAGCTACAATGGAGAACCCAGGCCAACCTGGAAGAGTCTCAAGCATTAAATGAAAAATATTGTTTTATTCTAGAAGCTTTCTTGTCTGACCCTTTTGTGGCTGACCATCTTTGTAACCCTATTTGGATTGACATAGCATGAAATTTCTATAAATAGGGCATTTTGCCACAATTTCAGGGGCTAGTTAGAAGATAGTTAGAATTTGGAGTGAATTAAGTGATAGAGCAAAAGTTAGAGCTAGGAGTTAGTTTTATTTTGAAGCAAGTGTTGTAACACAAAATACAGGAATCGTTGCTACTCTTGGGTGATTCAATACAAGTGAAGAAATTGTTCCTTGGTGATCTTTGTTGTGTTGATTTATTTTGCATGGTTCTTGTTATTCTATCTTTTGAGATTGCTTGGAAAACATTGATATATGTTAGATTTAGAATTAGAAGTGATTTGATGGTGTTTATGGTTTGATTCTTGAAGTGTTTGAAGCAATCCCCGGTCCATACTTTTAGCAACTGTCTGATTGTGAGTTGTGTAAAGTTATCTTGGACCTTACATATACTATGCTTAATTCAATTGTGGATGTTTCATTCATTTCAATTGAAAAATAGGGTTAGCTTGAATGAATGTCTTATGATTTGAAAATATTTAATACCTTAGGAGATTGCACTATTTCTCTAAAATTACAGATTAATCTGGGTTAAGTAGGAATTATTTTCGAGGGATTGGTCCATTTAAAGTATTTTATCATTTGCATTGTTTATCTTAGGAATATTTTTAATCTTAGAAATCTCTCTTAAACCCTCATCTTTTGCTATTTCTTTTATTATCTGGGTTAGATTTAGGAATTCAAGTATCATCATACTGAGAAATATGATAAGTTTAAGATCTCCAACATTTGTTTTGTAAGGTCCCTTTGTGATTACTAACATTTTCAAATTTATCACTAAGTTTTTTTTCATTGTTAAGACCTGATATTAGAGACCTTGGGGTTATCTCTTGAGGCTTGCTGATAGAGATTTACCTTTCAAGAGAGATAGGATACTTGTATCTTTCGTTAGATCTTTTAAAATCTTGATAGATTTTCATCTCTATGGGTGTGGTTAGCCTTTGATAAACCCTTGTCCTCATAGGTGAGTAGGGTTCCATCCTAAAGCATGTAAATTTTATAATTTTTGGTTGAACTTCTTGATCAGTTATTGACCCCTTAAAGTCATTAGTCAAGCCATTCAACACGTTGGTCTACTAGCCCCATGAGTTAGAAGAACCAGTCATCAAATTTTCCCACCATGACAAGTTTTTCCAAAAGTCGAGTTTTAATTTTAAGCTGAAGACTTCAACATTAATTCATTAACCACGGGGGGTCACATCACCCTCAGTTTGACCATTTAATGCTAGTATTACAAGATGTACAGGTTGCAAGATTTGAAGATTAGCGAGAAGATCTCAATCATACCCCGCCAGGCTACGGGAGTTAAGTGACAATAAGTTAAATACAACGAGGTTGGCGAGAAGCTGATGCATGTCCAATGCAAAGTGTGGGACCCACTCCCCACTACCATTCATGGTATGGCATGTTCAACAAGTGGCTGAGATCAATCGAGTAGAATGATCTTCACTGTTCCCCGTTGGCTTGCTGAATGAAAGTGGGCAATGGTTAAAACTAGCGAGATCAGAGAGATGTTGACACCTATCCCCCACTTTCTTGGACTGTGGAGCCCACACACAATGACGATGTCATCCAACATGGATGAGAATGATTGGTTGTGAATATTTTAGCAAATCATCGCTAGAAATCAATGGAAGTCAAACAAAGGCTAGTTGCCCGATCTTCCATTAAAGTAGAGGATCAACGAATAGCATTCAAATTTGGAAAAATAGCATGTGACTTATTCTGTGCAACCATCCTCCATTAATGACTAGTATCTTGCAGAGTGATTGAGTTGATCTCAATTCGTGTGGTGACGCAAATGCTAGTATTCATGAAGGATATTCTATAGGCTCCATGCAATTGGGAATTTAGTGGTGCCAGTAAATCTTCCAATGGGCTACCAAGGTTAAACATGTGTGATAAAAATTTAGTGAGGACGTCATTGCTTCACTCGATAAATACAACAGAGGTAGTTACTATTTGTTTTATTATCACTTGGTAGTTTGGTGTTTTCTGGTGTGAGTAGTTATCAGAAAGATGAGAAAAAAAGTAAGAAGATCTATTCACTTGAGTTCACTAAAGTCTAGGATAGACACACTAGAAGTTGTTCCCACCATGAAAGCAAGTACTTCTTCTGGAAAGCCTAGACTAGCACCTAGTAGATGTATTCGAAGACTACAATTTTAGAATGATGCTGCAGAAAGGACAAAAGATAGAGGAAAAGGTCCAGTGCAATCTCTTACTAGATTATAATGGAAAGCAAGGTATGGACATGGCTCCTATGGATGCTAGAATTCTCCCAACAACCTTACAAGAAACTCCTCTGATAGTGGCTCTGAGACCAATTCTGCTTACAGTCAATATTTGGCCCTATTGAATGATGGTCTACCCTCTGATGACGAGGTGATCTTTGTTTTTCCACTAGCAGTTAAGACCCCTAGCAGGAAAACTGGAATTGTGGTGAATGAAGAAAGGAAAAAGAAGGAAGCTAAGGTGTCCTCCCTTGCTCTGGAAATGACAAGAAGTAGTCATGTGTATCATGAAAATGGCATTGGTGGTGGTGGGGTAATGGGAAATTGAGTATTGGTTGTGTGTGGAGTTGGTAGTTTTTTGTGTTGATGCATTGTGCTCTGGTGGTCCTGGTTTTGGCATATGTGGCACTTTTGGTATTCAACGTCAGTTGTGTGACTTTGTGGATTTTTTGGGTACCTAGTTCATGATGGTGCAGATGATGACAAAGGAAAGTTTTGGTGGCAATTTGCATTTATCTTCTCAGCTGATGGTTATATTTTACTGTGGGTTTTGGAATGCAAAGAAAATGTAGTTGAAGTTTGGATGAAATGAAAATTCTATATCAAAAACTTCATTTGAGCCCAAGGCTTGTTTCTTCCCTTGTGTTATAAAAGCGAAACCAGGGCTCATTTTGAAAGGAGGGATAGATAGAAGAAAATAGACTCTATTAGGTTTTTGGTTGAACGTATACCAGTTGATAGGAATAGACTAGTTTGTCAACTTTTGGTTTTATGAATGAACATATGCAATTACCTTAAATTGTTTCTTAGACATGGTTCAAGTACAAGTAAATATACACAATTTTGATATATTTCTCTCCTCCTACGAATTTGGGTGAATTTTGAGTGAAATATTAATGATAGTTTATTCTACTTTGAAGGTTTGTTCAAATGCATGTCTCTGGTCTTCATGTTGATTCAAGTAATCAATTAAATACTCAGATAGGGCCATGAATTTATGTTTGTTTGCAAAGGATTTGATAAGTAGTGATGTATCAAAAAATTTGAGCTCCATGATGCAAAGTATTGTGAGAGTAGTCTATTTCATTATTGGGTCATTTTTGTTTTACTGATTCTTGCATGTTTGATCCCTTTTTTCCTAATAAATATGACACTAATTTATTTCTTAATGATTTACCTAAGAGGTTAATCAAATAGTCACTTAATGACCAACCTATAGCCAAGGTTTAAATTCATTTAAAATTCATTGATTCATGCCAATTCACATTCAGGATGTCTTCATTTTGATGAATGTGTAGAAAATTACTTAGAAATGAGCCAATTTCTTAGTAATTGTTGCATAATTATCCTTCATTCAAATGTGATCTATGTCATGATGTGTTCAACATAGCTACATCTTAAATGGACACACTAGGAATACCCTCCTTGGTCCCACAGAGCCTAAAGTGCAAGAGATCTCAGTTATCAACTGGATCTTGTTAGTTGGCCATTCATTTCAAGAGTCTTGAGTATAGGAACTGGCTATTCCTTAGAGATTTCTTAGGTGCAGTGGAAAACACAACATCTTGTCTGAGTTTTTGTTTTCTAGAAAATACCATCAAAATATTAGCACTAGGAGGGCCTAAATAAGCAAGCTGGATCAATTTTTATCTGCCATTTTTCTTGAAAGATTATGAAGAAGAACCAAATCTACTCTAGGAGAAGAATATTTTCTAGAGTTACAAGATCCTACTAGGTCAAGAAGGACCAGAAGAAGGGGAGAATCATCATCCACTTAACCACTTCCATCATCTCCTTCATATGATTCTAAAGCCATCGTCATTCAACAACCTCCACCATTCTTAAATCAGCCTTTACCACCTCCACCTCTGTTGGAATATGTGCCTCAATCCTTACTGACATGGAACTCCTGAAGGGAAAAGTTGTTGTGACACTATTCAGTCTGGGTGACTAACTGTTCTAAATTTTCTTAACAGGTTCTTGTCGCCAAGACAAAGTTTATTTTTTGCCGAATGAAGTCTATCATTGTGACTTTCTGTGTTCGACATGACATTTTGGTGACCGGTAGAACTCTGGGTGACAGTTGATCTTATTGGGCTATCTCTAGGCCCTTAGTGAGATGTCCCAGCAAATGGTATATGTCTCACCGATAGCATATAGCTATCGGGCTAACACAAGGATCTCGGGGAGATCTCTCAGCGAGAAGGAAAATCTCGCCGATGAGGGTTTTCTCTTGGTTCGTTCACGGTGACTTCAAAGAGTTCAACATGAAGTCTTGGCAACCGATGTAAGTCTTGCCAACGTCAGGATAACATAAGGATCATCGGGGAGAGGTCTCAATGAAACTGGAAAGTCTCTCCAATAGGAGGATTCTCGTGGTGTCTTCGCGGTAACAAAAGACTTCGCTGAGAAGTCTTGGCGACTTGGATAAGTCACGCTGATGGTCTTCGGTAAGACTTGGGGTGCTCGGATGGTATTGGCATGGTGTGATGGTTTATAGGTGGCATTGTTGTTCTTGCCACCAAGGTTCAAACCCCGTTGGGGTGGTATTGTTGAATGGTTGTATCCGGTTTATAGCTCCGGTTAAAAGTGTTTACCCCTTGAATTAAAAAAAGACTTGGGGCACTTGGAGAAAGGTCATGGTGAAAGACATGAGTCTTGCCGACAGTATGTGACATTCAGAGTGACATGGGATGTTTGCTATGACATCTTGGCGAAAATGATAGATCATTCGGTGGAAGCTCTTTTTGGTATGATGTCTCACCAAAACTATGGGGTCTTGCCGATAGAAGCAAGGCTTCAGTGTAGCTTGTAGTGGTCGATGGGAAGTCTTGGCGAGAACGTAGTGTCTTGCCGATAGTTTATCTCATCGCTATGAATTCTAACTTCGATATGAGTCTCACTGAAAAGTGATTGTCACGCCGAAAGGAAAACACATGATGGCATAACTCGAAGACTTCAATATGAGGTCTTGGCAAGATCGGTATGTCTTGTTGATGGTCTCTCTGAGTTCGATATGACTTATGGTTTTCGATATGAGTCTTGTCAAATGAAAATTCTCTTGCCGACTGTTGGGGAACCAATATCGATAGCGAATACTTTGTGGCATCAGGAAGACACTGTTAGTGTCTCATTGATATGCCAACAAAGTTTGAATGCTATTTGACCGTGTGACCATCCTATGTGGCATCATGCTGGACCAATTAGAGGAAGAAGTTTTCAAATGGATGATGGTTGAATTTTTTGTAACTATTGCAACGCTAGAAAAATTGCATGCAAGGAAAAATCATCTGCTCGATGGAAACTATCTATGATTGACAATGGTGGATAAGGATGCACAAAAGACAAAAATCAGAATGTGAATAGAATAAAAGAAGATCGATTCTGATTTGAAAGATGAGTTTTATCGAAATGGTTGAGAGATTTTTCTGAGAGAGATTGAACAGTGAATGTTGTAGCTACTGTGAAATATCAAAGAGTTGTATTTCTGATTGTATGTAATTGTTGTTATTGTAATACAAGGAGATTCAGCTTGGTGTGGTGGGTTTTTTCCCGAAAGGGTTTCCCACGTAAATCTGTTGTTCATTGTCTTTGAGTATCCTCTCTGTTTTTGCAAATCTTTCATGTGTATCTTAATTGAATTGTAATTAGGAAAAATTAAAAAGTACCGTATGCTTACTTCCTTGTGGATTTGACATTAGGAAAGTTGTTTCCGCACCATTGCTTTCCTTACAACCTCCACCTCCACCAATTTCTTTTCTAGCTAACAATCCATCTCCATTATCCTTCAAAAATTATTATGTTATGCCAAAGAACCCTAAGAATTTTTGTTTTAAATTCCATGTTAATGATCTTAATAGGACTGTAGAAGAACATATCAGGATTTTTCAAACCTATCTTAGGGATAGGAGAATCAACCATGAGGATGTTGCATGTAGGCTCTTTCCTTATTCCCTAGGAGAAGATGCATTCTACTAGTATAATCATTTGCTTGTTGGATCTATTCATAATTGGACTAAACTTGACACTGCATTTTTGCAAAAGTTCAAAATTCCTATTAGTGCTAATGAGCTCTATCTACAATTCACTAAAGTCAAGAGAGAATTCAATGAGCCTATAGGGTATTTTAATAAGAGATTCCATCGAGCATATACTAGGTTGCAAAGCCCCTATGCTGTAGATGATGCTACTACTTTAGAAGTCTATTATGAGGGTCTTGATAGTTTGACAACTACCTTCATGAAATGGAGGACCAGCCCTCCAGCTACCTTGCTTGATGCATACATAGAAGCTATTATGGTTAGTACTGATTCAAGAGACAACTCTTATCTGGTCCTTTGCCATCGCTAGGACCCACTGCTCACCTTGGGCAAGTTAAATCTCTTAATCAGTCCCTTACCAATCATACTCCTATCATGAATCTGATACCTCAGTTGCCTCTTGTCACTCATCTAGGGCCCCCTATAAATCAAGTCCCACTAGTGATCAATTATCCTCAGCAAAGTTTTATTCAACCCCTCCATCCACAACCCTAGACTAATTTCCCCATATATTTGCAAAATTTTGAGTCATTGAACTAGTCACTAAGCTTTGGTGTGGCAACATGATATCCTCAAAATAGTGTGAACCAGACTCCATATAGTAATCTTGACAAGGAGAGGTTGGATGAACTGAATGAACTAGTGAAGAAGTTGAACATGGAGGTTACATATCTAAGAAATCAAAACAGTCAACTACAAGCTACTCAAAGGGGTATGGAGTCTAATCACAATAGAGAAAATTAGGAGCCTCAACAAGGACAACACTTTGATAGGGGACAACACTTTGAAAGGGGTCATAATTTTGACAAAGGACAGAACTATGAAAGAGGGCAACCCTCTGGCTAGAATTTTGATAGAGGGAAAGTTGGTGAACATGGATTTGACAGAAGACAACCACCTAGATAGAACAGGACATGGAATGCGAGGCCAAAAAATGGAGGTGTCCCTACCATGTTGGATTAGCCAGTTAATCCATAAAATCCTCCAAGTGGTGTATATTTGGTTGAAGCTACCTTATTAGGTTGGTGTAGGCTCCATATCACAAGTCAAAATTCTGAGTTAGTGTGCCCTGAATTCTAGACGGTTGCATCTATCTTTCAGTATGAGGTGGAGAATAATGCCAAAAATTAGGAGTTAGTACCATCCACACCTTATGAATCACTTGTGCTAGTGTTGAATCATTATCCTTTCCCACAAAGTGAGGAAAATGGACCTAAGGAAGAGTCAGGTAAGTAAGAAGAGGAAGTAGATCAAGTGTGCAATGTAGATGAGATTACATAGTTATTCAATGAAAGCACTGAGAATGATAATGGCCCTTTAGATGAAGAAGAAATGGGTATTGAGGAGGTGCAAACATTCCAATAGCCTATAAAGAAGTATGATTTGAGGAATAGACCAACTAGAAGCCCACAAGCTAGAGGATCGTTTACCACTTTTATTCCCCCAAACAATTTCACCATACCTCCAGATCTGAATGCTAGAAATAATCCAACATATCCTCATGTACCGAGGTAATACTTATCCAAAGATCAAGGACAAGTTGATCCATCAAAAGGGAAAGGTGTTGAAGCAAGCAACGACAAGGTGGTGGAATGTCTCAAGGAAGCTCCTACTGACATGAACATCGAGCAACTAGTGGCATATGTTGTAGAAGAACTCAAGAAACTAAAGGTAAGCCTTTTTTCATTTGAATTATTGAGAGTCTTTGCTATTAGAAATGCAGTCCTAGGATCTTACAATATAAATTCAATATCACAAGATAGACCAGTTGGTGGGACTACTAATAAAGCATCTAATTTTCAAGTAGTAAAAGATCAGAGTCAGGTTCACACATAGCCTGGAGACAAAGGGAAAGAAAAGGATAAATTCAAGTTGCTCAGGTTGATACTCCTCTAACTTTGTTCCAAGGCAGAAAAAAAAAATCCTCCATTTTTTATTTATGTTCATCTATTTGGAAAGAATTTGCACAATTGCTTGCTAGATTTAGGTGTTTCCACCAATGTGATGCCCTTTTTTGTCTATATAGCTCTAGGCATTACCCCTACTATTTCTCAAAAGAAGGTCACTCAACTAGAAAAAACAAAAGTTAATGTGGTAGGGGAACTGAACATGATCCCAATGCAAATTGCCTTAGATCCTAGAATCCAACAAGTCATTAATATTCAGGTAGCAGACATACCTGACACTTATGGTTTGATTTTGGGGAGAGACTTTACTAAGGCCTTGAATGGATATGTATCAACTAATTAGTCACACATGTGGCTTCCTTGGAAGGGAGTGCCAAACCAGATCAGGATTGAAAGAGAGCCTAGGATGAAGTATGTAATTATTGAATATCATAATATTTTGAACAAAATATTGATATCAGAAGTAAGCATGGGTAATTCTGTCCTAGTAGCCCTTGTTAAGGAGTCAGATGTAGAAGAAATATTTATGCTACATACCACACCTGTTGATTTTTCAGTAGAATCTAGTAGTATTAGAGCCCTGGTGGAATCAAGTGAAGAAGAAGATGATTCTGAAGACAACCAACTCAGCTTGCTGGATAATTTTCAAGAATTCATCTAGAAATGCATTGAAGATTAGATTCATCTGGGTAGAGGAATGAATTTTGAAGAATTACGCTTACCCAATTGGTGTAGAGTTCAGAATGCCTCTAACTCAAAATTGTAATGTTGCTTGTGCCAAACAACAGTAGAGCAGGTACAAAAGTGCACTAACCCCACTCCAGTAGTCAAAATTAATATATAGAATACTCAAGATGATCCCAAAGGAAAGAGTGTGGTACACTCTGAGGAACCTTCCAACATAAGAGAAAAGACAAAGAAATCTAGAGTTGTTGTCTATTATACCTTAAGGTTTGATGGATCTAAATCAAAGCAAGGTGCTGGAGTAGGATTTGAGTTGATCAGTCTAAAAGGTAAGAATTTCTTTGTTGCTCATAGACTTCAATTTCATTCTACCAATAATGTGGCTGAATATGAGGCATTGATCCATGGGTTGCTCATGGCACTAAGGAAGAACGCTAAGATTTTGCAAGTATTTGGGGATTCTGAGTTAGTGGTCAAGCAAGTTAGAAAGCAATACTCATGTCATGATAGAAGTATTATCAATTATAGGCATAGAGTATGGGACCTTATTGAGGGATTTGATTCCTCTAACATCCAATTGATACCTCACAATAAGAACCAAATTGTAGACTCTCTGGCTCAGGCAACTAGTACCTTGCTAACTCTGGTACCTTCAGTGCCTGACAATGTGACTAACTTTCAGATATTTGAAGATGACAAGCATATCTTGGATTTTATCACAAGTTCAAATGTCTTTACTTCACGAATCATTGATGAAGTTGAACCCCAAGAAGCCGAGATGGACTTAGAAGGGGTCATCAATTTGAAGACTAATACTATTATGAGGGGAATGTTACAACTAGAGAGGATTTTTTATCTTGATAGGGTCAGAGATCAAGAGAAAGATGCTAAGGAGTGCATTAGTGGCCAATGTGACATGTACAACATGGGGACTCAGGAGGATATCAAGAATGTCTTTATTGGTAAAGTGTGTACTCTAAAAGAGAGGAAATGAATCATTGACACCCTGCATACATATCAAGATGTGATAGGCTAGAGTTAAGAAGACTTGAAGACATATGAAACTTCAATTATTACACACACCATCCCTCTAAAGCCAGGAGCAAGACCTTTTAGGAAAAGGAAAAGACCAATTAATTCCTTGTTAGAGCCAGTCATCCAAAGGGAGGTACAGAAACTTCTTTTAGCTCGTATCATATTCCTAGTAAGACACTCAACCTGGGTTGCAAATTTGGTTCCAGTGAGAAAGAAAAATGGAGAGATCAAACTGTGTGTTAATTTTAGGAACCTTAATAGGGCATCAGAAAATATAATTATCCAGTCCCTTCATTAGATGAAGTTCTTCATATTGTCAATGGATCTCAAATGATGTCTTTTCTAGATGGCTACTCTGGATATAACTAGGTCATGGTACAATATGAGGATAGGCATAAAACTACCTTTACCACAAACTGGGGAACTTTTTCTTATAGGAGAATTCCCTTTGGGCTGATCAATGTTGGAGCCACCTTCTAGAGAGCCATGGATATCACTTTTAAGGATATCATTGGTAAGTGCATAATTATTTATATGGATGATTTGATAGTATTTTCCAAGAAGCGAGGTGATCACATAGTAGACTTGTGCAAAGTGTTTCAAAGGTGTAAATAATTTGGCATCTCCCTTAATCCAAAGAAGTGCATCTTTGGAGTTACTAAAGGAAAACTGGTGGGAAACGTTATCTCAAAGAAAGGAATTGCTATTGATCTTGAATGAGTGGAAGCCATACTCAAGATTCAACCACCTGCTAGTAAAAAGGAAATGAAATCATTCTTCAACAAAATTAACTTCGTAAGGAATTTCATCACTAGATTTGTTGAGATAGTCAAACCATTGAATGCAATGTTGAAGCAAGAAGCCAAAGTTGAATGGAATGCATAAGAAAAATAAGCATTTGTAGAAATTAAGAGTGCCATTGTTGAAGCTCTAGTATTGGTAAGTCTTGACTATTCCAATCCTTTTTACATATACTCATTTGCTTCCGACCACTCCTATGTTGGCATGTTGACCCAAAAGTATGATCAAGGGAATGAGCACCCCATAACATTTATGAGTGCACCTTTAAAGGATGAAAAATTAACGTACTTGAGTGTGGAAAAGTAGGCATATTCCTTGGTCAGAGCTTCTAAGAAGTTCAGACATTACATTCTAAGGAATAAAGTCTTTGCAATAGTTATTGATCCTGCAGTCAAGCTATTGTTGATGCAAAATGAATTGGGAGAACGTAGAGCTAAGTGGGTAACTATGTTGCAGGAATATGATATTGAGATTTAGCCCATGAAGCTGGTGAGAGGACAAGGGCTAACCAAGATGATGGCAGAGATGGGTCCTGACCTTACAGCTCAACACTACCACCTCCAAGATGTATCCCCAAGAGATTGGTATGATGATATTATCTACTATCTTTTGAATCAACAATGTCCTGAACATCTTAATTTAGTACAAAGGAGAGCTTTACATTTGAAAAGTGATAGTTTTATGATGAAAGGAGCTTTTCTATACAAGGAAAATCATGAGGGTGTCTAGTTGAGGTGCTTAGGAAAATAAGAAGTTGAAAGAGTAATGGTAGAGTTTCATGATAGATACAGTATAGGCCATGGATTTTCACCCTCTATAGCCAATCAGATTCTGAGGGCTAGTTATTAGTGGCCCACATAATTCAAAGATGCCCACAACCATGTCAGAACTTGTCATATGTGTTAGACTACAACAAGTAGAGAGAAGTATGTAGCTCTTCCACTTCAACCAGTTATAGAGGTAAAGTCATTTGCACAGTGGGGATTAGACTTCATAGGTCCAATCAATCCACCTTCTTCTGAAGGCCACATGTATATTCTTATTGTCACTGACTATTTCACCAGGTGGACTAAGGCTCTTGCATGAAAACAATGTACTTCTAAAGTGGTAATCAATTTCATTGAATCAAGTATTATTAATTGCTTTGGGTGTCCATTGGATTTAGTTTGTGATAATGGTCCTGCATTTTCATCACAAAAATTTTCTAACTGGGCCTTTTATCATGGAATCATCATAAAATTTGCATCTAATTATTACCCACAAGGAAATGGTTTGGCTGAGTCTTCCAATAAGAACCTTTTAACAGTCATTCATAAGCTATTAGAGAAGAATCCCAAGGATTGAAACACTCAACTTAGATTTTCTCTTTGGGAAAACCATACAAGACATAAGACCTCCTTAGGGACCTCTCCTTATCACCTTGTGTATGGTTTGGAACATATATTTCCCATCTAGTTAAAGATCCCCACTTTGCAGTTCATTAATGAATATTATGATGAAGGGGACAAGTGTGAAGCTATCCTGGTTGAACTGTTACACCTTGAAGAGAGAAGAGATGAAGCTTTAGAAAATTTTGCCAAACATTAGGGTGTAGTTAAGAGATGGTTTGATAGAAGATCTGAGGTAAAAGCCTTTAGAACCTTTGACATGGTTCTCTACTGGGATAAAGCACATGACCAAAAAGGGGAGCATGGAAAATTTGATAAAATTTGGCTCGACCCTTATTAGATTTCATAGATTCTAGGAGATAATTTTTTTTGCTTGAAAACTCTCACTGGAGAGGATATCCCATTGCCAGTCAATGGGAAGTATTTGAAGCATTACTTCCAATCCTGAGCTGTTTACAACTCGTTCCTTGTAAATAAGCAGATTAGGTTTCCTTTTTTTGTTTTGTTTCTTCTTTGGTTAGAATAGGTTTCCCTTTTTCTTTGCTTTGTTTGTTTTTTGCTTCTGGTTAGTTTAGGTTTTCTTTGGTAACGGTAGGTTTCTTTTTATTTTCTCTTTCTTTTGGTTTTCTATTCTCTTTGAGTCTTGTTGCACCTGCATGGCAACCATTATGTTATCTGGGTTTGTTCTAAATGTTTCTTTTACTAACTTCAATCATCCTTCCAAAGTCAGTTGGTGAAAGTCATTTATTTAGTGTCATATGTATTAAATGTTTTGAGTAGATGAGCCATGGGATTAAGATAAATCTATAATGTATTTGGGTTTCATATTTCTACACAGATCTTAAAACATTCCAAGGTTGCATATAGTCCTTATGAAGTCTGGTTAGGTGAAAAATCTTATATTCTTGTTCAACGCCACTGTGGTTCTCAGCCCTGAGTGTGAGCTTTATTGCTTACAAGGTGAAAGGGAAAGTTTAATATATTTTAAAATAATATCAAAAGAAAAGGAAAAGAGAATCTCGAAAATCAAAAGAAATATTCACCTCATCAGGAGTATCCTAGTATCTCTACCGGGGCTATGGACGCCTGGTTGGTAGTAGAGCTATTCCTAGGAGGACCACAACGATAACCTAATCGGGGCTATGGACACCTGACTAGAAATGAGGCTCTATCTAGGATGATTTTGGATTTAGAATCTTTATGTAGCTTTGTCAGACCAAGTTTGGTCCCTATTACAAATGAGGAAAGGGAAATGAATGCATGTGCACACACTTCAACCTTGGTACATGAAAGGTTTACTTTCCTGTGAGTTCTAAAACTCTATTAAATGGGTGACTTGATATAAGGACTAAAACCAAAGATTTTGGGTTCTTGATTCCAGTTTGTCATAGAAATACTCTGGAGCATTTCCCCAGCAAGAGTCACCATTTGTTGTGCAATTTTTACACGCATGCCCTACTAAAAGTAGGGACCCTCTCTTGCTTTGGTATTTGGTGCTTTCGATCCTCTGATTATGTAATTTGGTTGCTTTGAAATGTGCTTGAATGTTTATTCTGCTCATGTGAATGATCCCTTGAAGTTACTCATTGAAAATCCTAAGTCTTGAGGCAATTTTCAGGTTTTTCACTAGTTTCGGGAATTTCCTCCCTGGGTAGAATTCCCCTATCTCCATCCATACCTTGGATACCTGACAAGGACTGCTTTGCATTGTGCTTCCTAGATTTTGGCTCTTCACGGAATTTCGTGTCCACTAGAGACCCCAAATTTCCTTAACCTCCTTAGATCCTCGAAACTTGTCTTGGGTTGTCTTTTCACTGCATTTATGCTTATTGTACAAATTTTGTAGCTTGTATTTAATGGGATTTTGGGGGAATTTTGTGCTAAAAATTGGTGTCATTTGCTTTGCTTTGAATTTGGAAGAGCTTAATCCTTGAGTGTTGTGTGTGAATTTGGTGTTCGAGCTTTGAATTACTAACTTTGGTGGCATTTTTTTTGCTATCATTTGCATTTTCTCAAGGTTGGAGATTGTTTCCTATCGCTGCCCTCTTGAATTGTTCTTCATTGATGGTATGTACACAGTACTTTAGCCTTTGATTGACAAGTATGAATGGTTTTGCGATGTCTTGTGTGTGTCTTGAGGCTGGGTTTAGCATGCTTGAAGATCTACATTTAAAACTAGGGTCGCCCATGGTTCTTTCAACATCTCTCTTGAGTATTGACATTGCCATTCCCATTGTTCTCGCAATCTAACTATTCCAATCCTTGCTTGATTTCCCCCCCTGGACTTGGTATTGCACATAGTGTTGATTTGGTTCGACTGTTTTGTGCGATTAGAAGATTAACCATCCAAATACAAATTTGAGTTATCACTTCCCAATTGTATATGCTCAACTGCTTTCCTTTGGTAGTTTGAAGGAGTTGATTCGGTCTTAATGCAATAATCGAATTTATCAAACCTTTGACTGTTACTCATGGAAGAACCCTATTTTTAATTTCTTGCTTTGGATGAAATGAACTAGGTTTTAAGTGAATCATAGGTTCAAATCATGATTGAGTGATGTAAGGTGAGCATAAAGTCTGAATCAAGTCCCAAATTAATGATCATTCGATCAATTTTTCCAAGTTGTGAAGAGTTAGAAATTTTGGGATTTCAAGTGCTTCGAGAATTTATTTACCCTAGGAAATCCCTGAATTTCCATCGCCCCTTCATTTTCCTGAAAATGTGTGAGGTCATGCTAGTTTTACGGATCTCTGTCCCTGATGGAAATCCATGAGAACCTACTAAACATGAGGAATAGTGGACATAAATGAGTTAATGTTAAATTATTTTCACCTCACATAATTGATTCAAATGATTTAAAGATGTATAATGTTATTTCTTGAGTTGTGATGTTGATTAACCAACTTTTGGGTGATGATTGCTCCATGAAGGTGAGGAGACAGAGGAATTCAATGTTGGGGATCTTCACAGTGTAGAGGTAGAGATTGTAAATATCCTACAGTCTTCCTTGGTGTCCTATGAAGACTCGCCTATTTGTGATGAAGGAGAGAAAACCATGGAAAAACAAGAAGCACATGAGAGAGCTTCCTCTCCAATCCAAGTGTTAACAAAGACACTTGATCAAGAAGAGAATCCGTATCCAGGGGAGGAAAAGGAGGAAGATGAGAGGGAAGAAAAAAGTGAAGAAGTCCCTACAGTGCAAGATTTGAATGTTGGCTCCTCCATGGATCAACCAGAAAAGGAGAAGCTAGATGAGCAATAGTCAGATGCCTCTACTATTGGTTGGATTAGTGAGAGATTGAAGAGCAAGCAAATACTTGTGGATGATACCCCTCCCAACTAGGATGAACTAATAGCCAATATTGGAAAGGGAAAAGAAAAGAAGAAGACTAGGGTGATTTCTAAGATCACCAAGGATGAGGCAGATAATAGGATAATTCATAATGCTACTCCTGCAACAGACAAAAAAAAGGATGAGATAGTTCCTCAAGATTACACTGTTCAGACAATAAAATTGGGGCCTACAAGCAAGGATCAGGAGAAAGAAGAGTTCCAAGAGTCCTCTCAGGTCATCCTAAGGAGGTTGGATAAAGAAATATAGGAGAAGGATGCATAAACAATTGAATGATGTGTATAGATATGTGTAGCATCAAAGGAAGCCTTTGAAGGCTTTGGGAAGTGAAGGAGTAGCTCCTGATGGATTGTTGCATAACGATGCATTCAATGAGCTTGATAAGATGAAGGATTCTACACAGGCTACCCATGAATGGTTTCAAGGAGTAGGACATCGAGGAGAAAGCATGATCAAGGACATATTGTCAACTTGTGGAGATGCACACAGGTCATTTGAGTGGCTGCAGAATATTTTGGGGCAAGACAAAACTAATGTAGACCTTCTCCTACATAAAAAAAATGCCATCATGGATTATACTGAAGAAAGATTAGTGAGTGATGGAATCTTTCCTTCCTCAAAGGTTTCAAAACCTTGGGAGTGGTACAAGTCACTGCAGATTAAGCGGGAGGTTTTGAAGAGAATCCATAAGAATGGAAAACAAGTAGAAAATGCTTTGAATGATATCTACAATAAATGTATTTCATTCTTTGAGATAATGACTGGGAGGAAGAGGTTTGCATCGAAGCATCCGACCCTAGAGAAATTAAGGAAGTGGTGGCATGAAGTTTATTCCCCAATTGATGATGGGCCAATCACAACCCACCATTTAGATGATGCATCCACCTATATTGTTGTCATGGAGAAATATCAGGATCTCAAGGTGGAATGGGATAAAGTCATCAAAGAATCAAGGGAGGAGATTAAATTCATTAAGAGAAGGTTTAAAGTGTTAATTAGTCCACCATTGGCTGACTTAGAGAAGGTTTTTATTAAGGTTCAAGATAAATTGGAGCGAGATAAGGACAAGGGGTTAGCTAATGAATGATTGCTTCAAAATTTGTGCTTCCCATTATCTCTTCTTCCATCCTCTACATGCATTAGAGCGAGCTACAATGGAGAACCCAGGTGAAACTAGAAGAGTCTCAAGCATTAAATACAAAATACTATTTTATTCTAGAAGCTTTCTTGGCTAACCTTTTTGTGGCCGACCATCTTTGTAACCCTATTTGGGCTGACATAGCATGAAATTTCTATAAATAGGGAATTTTTCCTCAATTTCAGGGGCTAGTTAGAAGATAGTTAGACTTTGGAGCGAATTAAGTGATAGAGTAAGAGTTAGAGCTAGGAGTTAGTTTTATTTTGAAGGAAGTGTTGTAACACAGAATAATGGAATTGTTGCTACTCTTGGGTGATTCAATACAAGTGAAGACATTGTGCCTTGGTGATCATTGTTGTGTTGATTTATTTTGCATGGTTCTTTTTATTCTATCTTTTGAGATTGCTTGGAAAACATTGGATATATGTTAGATTTAGAATTAGAAGTGATTCAATAGTGTTTATGGCTTGATTCTTGAAGTTTTTGTAGCAATCCCTGGTCCATAATTTTAGCAATTGGTTGATTGTGAGTTGTGTAAAGTTAGCTTGGACCTTACATTTACTATGCTTAATTCAATTGTGGATGTTTCATTCATTTCAATTGCAAAATAGGGTTGGCTTGAATGAATGTCTTATGATTTGAAAACCTTTAATACCTTAGGAGATTGCACTATTTTTGTGAAATTGTAGATTAATCTGGGTTAAGCAAGAATTAGTTTTGAGGGATTGGTCCATTTCAAGTATTTTATCATTTGCATTGTTGATCTTAGGAATAGTTTTAATCTTAGAAATTTCTCTTAAACCCTCATATTTTGCTATTTCTTTTATTATCTGGGTTAGATTTAGGAATTCAAGTATCATCATACTGAAAAATCTTCTAAGTTTAAGATCTCCAACATTTGTTTTGTAAGGTCCCTTTGTGATTACCAACATTTTCACATTTATCACTAAGTTGTTTTGCATTGTCAAGACCTAACATTAGAGGCCTTGGGGTTATCTCTTGAGGCCTTCTGATAGAGATTTACCTTTCAAGAGAGATAGGATACTTGTATCTTGTGTTAGAGATTCTAAAATCCTGATAGATTTTCATCTCTATGGGTTTGGTTAGCCTTTGATAAACCCTTGTCCTCATAGGTGAGTAGGGTTCCATCCTAAAGCATGTAAACATTATAATTTATGGTTGAGCTTCTCAATTTATCATTGACCCCTTAAATTCATCACTCAAGCCATTTGACACGTTGGTCTACTGGCCCCATTAGCTAGAAGAACCGGTCATTAAATTTTCCCACCATGACAAGGTTTTCCAAAAGTTGAGTTTTAATTTTAACCCAGAGACTTGAGCATTAAGCCATTAACCCCATGGGGTCACATCACCATCAGTCTGGCCAATTAATGCTAATATTATGTGATGTGCAGGTTGCAAGATTTGAAGATCATGGAGAAGATCTCAACTGTACCCCGGCAGCCCGTGGGAGTTAAGTGACAAGAAGTTAAATAAAACGAGGTTAGCAAGAAGCTGACGCATGTTTGGTGCAAAGTATGGGACCCACTCCCCACTACCATTCCCATGGCATGCCATGTTCAATGAGTGACTAAGATCAATCAGGTGGAATGATATTCACCATTCTCATTAGCTCACTGAATGAAATTGAGGGATGGTTAAAACCAATGAGATCAGTGAGATGTCGACACTTGTCCCCCACTTGCTTGGACCGTGGAGCCCACACATAGTGACGGTGTCATCTGACATGGATGTGAATGATTGTTGAATATTTCAGTGAAGTACCACAAGAAATCAATCGAAGTCAAATGAATACTGGTTGCCCAATCTTCCATTAAAGTAGAGGATCGACAGATAGCATTGAAAGTTGAAAAAATAACATGTGGTGGCCATTTTTATTTTGTGCAACCAACCTGCATTAATGAGTAGTAGCCTGCAGAGTGATTGAGTCGATATCAATTCATGTGGTGACTCAAATGATGGTAATCATGAAGGATATTCTATGGAATCCATGCAATTGGGAATTAAATGGTGCCAGTACATCTACCAATGGGCTGCCAAGGTTATGCATGTGCGATAAACATTCAGTGAGGATGTCATTTCTTCATTTGATAAACACAATAGAGGTAGTTGCTATTTGTGTCATTGTCACTTAGCAGTTAGGCATTTTTTGGTGTGAGTAGTTATCAAAAGAGAAGATGAGAAAACCAGTAAGAAGATCTATTCACTTGATTTCACTAAAGTCTGGGATAGATGCACTAGAAATTGATCCCACTATGAAAGTAGGTACTTCTAAAACTATTGGACTAGCACCTAGTAGATGTATTCGAAGACTACAATTTTAGAATGATCTTGCAGAAAGAACAAATGATAGAGGAAAACATGCAATGTAGTCTCTTACTAGATCAGAATGGAAAGCAAGGTATGGGCATGTCTCCTATGAACTCTAGCATTCTCACATCAACCTTATGAGAAACTCCTTCGACAATGGCTCTGAGACCGATTCTACTTACATTCAGTATTTGGCCCAGTTGAATGATGGTCTACCCTTTGATGAGGAGGTGATCTATGTTTTTCCACTGGCGGTTAAGACCCCTAGTGGGAAAACTGGAACTATGGTGAATGAAGAAAGTAAAAAAAAGGAAGTTGAAATGTCCTCCCTTCCTCAAGCAATGTCAAGAAGCGGTTGTGTGTATCATGGATGTGGTGATGGTGGTGGTGGGGTGATGGAAAATTGAGCATTGGTTGTGTGTGGGGTTGGTAGTTTTTTGTGTTGATGCATTGTGCTCTAGTGGTCTTGGTTTTGGCGTATGTGGCACTTTTGGTATTCAACGTCGGTTGTGTGCCTTCGTGGAATTTTTGGGTACCTGGTTTGCGGTGGTGCAGATGATGACAAAGGAGGGTTTTGGTGGAAATTTTCATTTCTCTTCTCGGCTGGCGATTATATTTTGCTGTGGTTTTTGGAATGCAAAGAAAATGTAGTTGAAATTTGGATGAAATGAAAATTTTATATCAAAAATTACATCTGAGCCCAAGGCTTTTTGCTTCCCTTGTGTTATAAAAGGGAAACCAAGGCTCATTTTGAAAGGAGGGATTGATAGGATAAAATAGTCTCTGGCTAGGTTTTTGGTCAAACATATACTAGTTCATAAGAATAGATTGGTTTGTCAACTTGGGGTTTTATGAATGAATATATGCAATTACCTTAATTTTTTTCTCATACATGGTTCAAGTACAATTAGATATACACAATTCTGATATATTTCTCTTCTCTTGTGAGTCTAGGTGAATTTTGAGTGAAAGATTAATGATATTTTATACTACTTTGAATGTTTGTTCAAATGCATGTCTCTAGTCTTTGTGTTGATTTAAGTAATCAATTAAATACTTAGATGGGACCATGAATTTATGTTTATTTGCAAAGGATTTGATAAGTAGTGATGTATCAAAAAATTTGAGCTCCATGATGCAAAGTATTATGAGAGTAGTCTATTTCATTATTGGGTCATTTCTATTTTACTTATTCTTGCATCTTTGATCCCATTTTTCCCAATAAATATGACACTGATCTATTTCTTAATGATTTACCTAAGGGGTGAATCAAATATTTAGTGACCAACCTATAGCAATGGTTTAAATTCATTGAAAATTCAAGTAGCAAATTACTTAGAAACGAGCCAATTTCTTATTAATTGTTGCATAATTATCCTTCATTCAAATGTGATTTGTGTCATGATGTGTTCAACATAGCTAAATCTTAAATGGACACACTAGGAATACCCTCCTTGGTCCCACAGAGCCTAAAGTGTAGGAGATCCCAGTTATCAACTGGATCTTGTTAGGTGGCCATTCATTTCAAGAGTCTTGAGTATAGGAACTGGCTATTCCTTAGAGATGTCTTAGGTGCAGTGGAAAACACCAACATCTTTTCTGAGTTGTTGTTGTGTAGAAAACACCATCAATAGATTGGTGCTAGAAGCAGGGCCTAAATAAGCAAGCCAGATCAATTTTTGTCTGCCATTTCTCCTGAAAGATTCTGAAGAAGAACCAGATCTACTCCAAGAGAAGAAGGTTTTCAAGAATTGAAAGCTCCTACTATGTTAATAAGGACCAGATGAAGGGGAGAATCATCATCCACTTAGCCACTTCCATCATCTCCTTCATCTTCATCCTCATCTAGTTCATCTTCATCTGATTCTAAAGCCATCCCCATTCAACAACCTCCACCATTTGTAAATCAGCCTTTACCACCTCCATCTCCATTATCCTTCAACAATTATAATGTTATGCCAAAGAACCCTGAGCATTTTTTCTCTAAATTCCATGTCAATGATCTTAATAGGACTAGAGAACATATCAGGATTTTCCATACCTGTCTTATGGATAGGGGAATCAACAATGAGGATGTTTCATGTAGGCTCTTTCCTTATTCCTTAGGAGAAGATGCATTCTACTGGTATAATCATTTTCCTACTAGATCTATTCATAATTGGAGTAAACTTGAGATTGCATTCCTACAAAAGTTCAAAATTTCTATTAGTGCTAATGAGCTCTATCTACAGTTCACTAAAGTTAAGAGAGAAGTCAATAAGCCTATAGGGTCTTTTAATAACAGATTCCAAATTGAAATGTATGGGTAATTTTAGAGAACCTATGTCACTAGAATTCCTTTGACTATCAAGATCGCTAGAAAGCATGAGAGAAGTGCACACGCATTCAAATGACACAAATTGAAAATAAACTTACAAGACAATGAAAACACAAGTTATTTTTAAACCCCAAAGAAATGATGAGTTCATTTTAAGCACCAAACTTGATGTGAGTTTTCCTTGATCAATTTTAGCCCAACATAGCAATGATTTAGTAAGTTTGTAGGTTCAATTTTTAAGCCAACTTTGAAAGCAATATTGCAATGGTTAATTTTTAAAGCCCAATTGAAAACTAGTAGTTCTAAAGCATGAAAGGAAAATAGCATATGGTAGGTTATTTTCCCATGAGTGTTTAAAAACACTATTACAATGAGTATCAAATGATTTTTTTTTCACTTACATGCTCCATGATCCTTTAAAACCTACAATCCATGCTCCAAAAGTTAGATAAAATCAAGAAAACAAGAAGATATGAGGTTTAGATAAATGATTAAGCATAAATACCCTAAAACTTAGACCAAGTTACAATGTGATTTGACTTTAGGTGAAAATATGAAAATTTTAACTCTATCTATGTTGAGAAACACCTACACCATTAGATAGCTTATGAAATTCTACCCCATTTTAAAAAAAAAATCTCCTAATGAGACCAAAATATGACCAAGATATGGCCATTTTAAGATGGAGTGCAAAAGCAAGAAAACAAAGGTGACCCTATTTGCAAAATCAACGCTATATCATTGTAATGTCGACACTATTTAGCAAAGGAGATGTGATGCTCTAGTAAAAAAAACAAAAGTGATGCTCTGCAACAACCAGGGACTTCATAGGTGACTCTATGATGACAAAGGCGACTCTGTTTTCAAAGGAAACACTATATTTTCAAAAGTGATGCTTTGGTAATGTCAAAGGTGACGTCGCTTCCTAGAACCTCCAAAATGTGATTTCTAAGCCAAAATGTCAAAAAAATAAATGGTTAGCCCTCCTAGCACCAAAATGTGAACAATGATCTGTACCAAGCTAAAAAAAGACAACACAAACAAGGTTAGTCATTCAAATTAGCACATACATCATTCCCTATGAGATTCTTGATCAAAGAAAGATGAAAACATGAAACAAAAGCACAAAAGAAAGCAAATGAAAGCATGTTAACAAACTAAATAGATCAAACCTCCATCCTGTTAGAACCAGAATTTTCATAAAAATTATGAAGCTTTTATCAATGGAAATAAAAAATTCATGCCATCATTTTCATAAAAAACCACTCTATTTCCATCCATGAGGCCAAAATATCCTTTTACCACTATACCGTTGCCTCATTGAATACCTTACATAGCCCTCAAATCCTACCTTGTTACTGCAGCCTCTTGCAAAATTGCTCACGGTAGCACGGTAAAGGAACCTAACACTATAGCCTTTTACTGCTATACCATGAAGGGTTAAAGCTTAGCCTGCGGTAGAGTGGTATAATGACCAAGATTAACAAAAGGAGACTACTATACCACAAAGGGATTGAACACAACCCACAGTAGAGCAATGAGATGAAGGGAAAATGTTATACCGTGGAGGGTCAGAACAAGACCTGCGGTGTTGGTTATTTTTTTAGAACCAAACTTAATCTCAGTCCTCACCTATGGGCTTGCCATGACCCAATTATCAGTTAGGGTGAGGATTGGCCAACACTTGAGTAGAGTAATTACTACTCTACTTCTTCTCTTCATGCTTTGTGAGACTGAGGGAGGGTAATCCCTTATATACTCATAATATTTCACACTTGGTTAAGAGTATTTCCTTACAAAGATGCACAATTTGAAAATCACTCTATCAAAATATCGACAAACCTTAGATAGAAGCGTTATTTATTTTCAAGGAGTCCTCCTTCATACTTAGGGTTGGTACATTGTAGTTTATAGTATGCTAAATTATTCTTCATCTTAAATCTTAGGCCCAATTCGATACTAGCTCAACTAATCATAGGATAAACTAACCAGATAATTGTTGCTTCATCTAAGGTAGAAAAGGATTATAACTGGTAATGAACCGATAATACAATTTTAATTGAAATATAGAAATCAATGGACTATTAGAATGTTACTTTGTGACATCTAACTCACTATGTCTTTAGAATACCACTTCATTAATAAATCCTATATGCTTTTCTTCAAAAACCAATGAGTTTATTTCAACATTTTAATCAATTCATTGAATTGAAGAACAAAAAAAATTCATACATTCTGTGCAAATGACAAAAGATAAATGAAGTTGTTATTAACAATATTCATTCATAACTTGAGAGAAAACATAAAGGAGAGTAAAATTCTGAAAAGATAATATTCTTCTTCATTTATTATATTTCCTTGTAAAACATATTCAATATTTATACACATTATAATTTTCATCTTAAACTTGCTTGCAATATATCTATATGAATACCTATTAACATTCTATTATGCTACTAGAGCTACCTATCTACCGTGACCCTATTCTGGACTCAAAAATATGAACTCTCTCTTTTTTCAGCCATGAGATCCCCTTTTTATAATAGGGGAGCAACAAGCACCTGACTGAATTGCAATTTCAATTTCAATTTCAACTTCATTTCGAAAATCTAATTCCAACTAACATCTCAAAGGACTCCCCAAGTGGTTTCATACGTAACCATTTCAAAGAAAGGTGGGAAAAAACATGTGAAAAATGTTAGCCGTCACTATCAAAACATTTGTTGTTGGGAACAAAAAAGATTTGGTTAATTTTATTTGGAAATTATCCACATCAACAAGGGAAAGGAAAAGAAAAATCATGGACGCATAAAAAAAAAACCTCCTATGCAACAACCATGGTGTCATCAAAAACTAAAATAGAAGGTGACCCTTATTGAGAGTCGTTGGCATCCAAAAATTCCCAACCACTTCTAGTTCTTGTTGCAATTGGAGGTACTTCAAGCACGTCATCATCAAAGCTATCATATGGCACTAGGGAATGATGATACTAGCCATAATATGAGTCTGTCTCAGCTTCAACATTTGAAGAAGTGTCAGAAAGCACAATAAGAAACTTTTGCTTCTCCTAATTAGTCTAGTGGCTCTTTCCCTTCTTCCTAGCCTTCTTCATTGGCAATGCTAGTTCCTTGCCTTTAGGCTGAACATCTCCCCCTTGAAGGGTCCTATTTCTCAAGCAGTAAGTACTTTGCACAATTGTCTTCTTTTTATGGCCTCTAACCCTCCTTTTTCCCTATGCAATATCATGGGAAGCCATGGTTTCTTGTTCAGTTGCTTCCTCATGGAATTTGGACATGCTCAACTAACTATACCTCCTAGTAGAAGGGGTTGCCTCACCAATTTTTCCCATCTTAGAATGATAATTTAAAAATCATTTTGATTTAACACCCACAAGAAGAATACCCCAATCCTAGTGATAACAACTAATTCAAGCAGTAGAAGTCCTAAGTAGACCAAATAACTCAATTTCATACTAACCCAACCAAGACAAGAAAATTATATCATAGATAAACAAACAACTCCTCACACTTAGCCTAACACATACTACAGACCAAAAAAAGAGAATGAGAATAATCATCGATCAACCTGTATTAAATAGAGATTTCGAGCATGCAGAATTAATGATGTAGAACTCCTTGTGCAAGCGAACTGGTAGCATATCAGTTTGGTTTTAAATCTAGACCGTTCATCTGATAGAAATTAAGATTACATCTAAGGTGGCCATGAGCATCATTTTTTGACTATTATCAACTTTCTTCTTGAAAACAATGATGCTATCTCAAATATTGACACATTATTCCTTAACCCTGATTTAATCGTACATGTCCTAACAATTTGGCATGTATTACCAACCTAAGCCATGCTCTTCATTTATATCAGAGAAGTACTTATGGTTAGTTTGGAGAGAAACTTTCCTTGCACTCCTTCTCACTTCATGGCTGATCCTTCCCAAATCCTGAGGTGTTCATTAACAATGAACTTACCCATGTGATGACTTTTTGCTTGTTGGATCATCCTAATTTAAAATTTTATCAATGGTTTTCTAGTTCTTTCAATGATCCCCTTCTTTCTTTGTGCGGGACCCCCAGATGCTGCCACATTGCTCCTTTCATTTATGGTTATCAACTACCATTGATTTATTTCATCCTTATTCGGTTCTATCAATGATGAAAATATTTCTGTGATGGCTTTTATCCCTTGATTTAATGGACTGACTCTCGGTCACACATGTCCCTTCATCATGCTCTCACCAATTCACACTTTATCCCTAGGATCACATCAACAATGAGAGATACTATGAAAACACTAGATCTTATACACGTGCACTTGCATAAAACAAATGGCACCAAAGATATCGCCCATAAGATCAATTAAAATTACCAAAAGAAAAAACCCTTTTAGAAGGCATTGATCACTTGTCATTGATTTAGAATATAAGTTCAAAAGTTAATCCATGATGAGCAATAGGGCCTCTGTTCATTACTGATTCTCCTCATACATTGTGTAAGCAATTAGTGATGAACGGTTTACATTAAGGTTCATCTCACATTGCTAATGTGAGAACAACATTTTACAATACATCCATGATCATATGTTGTAACATCATATCGCTCATCGTTATTACAAATGTTATTTTTAATGGCCATCCACAATGAGCGATAAGAGCATAAAACACAAAACATCACTCATTGCTATTACAAATTTAAAGGATCGGATGCCATTAGCGATGAACGATATCAAAGGAAAGTATCACTCATTGCTCATCGCTACTTCATAGTGTCAACCTACAAATAAATCAGTGACGAGAGATAAGGTGACAAGGATCATTGGTACTTAAGTGAAAACATTATGGACATGCTTACAAGTTGTTCTAAAAAAAGGGGGGACTTCCCTAGAGTGACACGAGAATGGTAAGCTCACAACTTTGGAATCATGTGGAACAAAGGATGTAATAATCAAAATATTATTCCCCTAGCTTATAAAAAGGACAATTTAGACCTACCTAGGAGAAAAACTAGACGTAGGATGATAGTCACATGATGATGTAAATATGAGGATTTCCTCCCTCTTCCCAATTGACAATAAACACTTTACAGCCAACAACAAAAATAGAATGCCAAGCAAAAAAATAAAACCCTAAACCTCGTATAAGAACCCTATAGTAGATGTGACAAAGATTTTTAGGTCAAAATTCCAAGGGTTTTCACATGAGCACAATAAAATTTACAAATTTTTTGAAAGTGCCCTCATGAGGTAGAGTAGTACACTTGAGAATACTAATGAGAAGTAGACACCACCATACTGTGGAGGGTTAAAACATTGCCCACGGTAAGGCAGTATATAAAGAAAAGTAATGAACTGACACCACAGTACCACACGAAGAAGAAAGGTAGCCCGCAGTAGAGTGGTATAGTAATATATGAACCAATGATGTATCATGGTACCACAGGGGGGTGAAAAGTGATGTGAGGTAATGCGGTAGGAAACCGTTGAGACATTTAATGCTTGCTAGTCACATTAGTCAGCTTCAAAATATGAATTGAGCTCAATGCAAAAGATTTGAATGATGTGAGTTTATGATTCGAAAGTTAATGTGTCTCGGTGAGGAGGTAAATGAAGTAGATTGAGATTTCTCAATCATAGCAGTAGAAACCAAATACAGATGAGCTCGAGGTGCAGAAGTGAAGGGAATTCTCTAGAAAGCGAACTAAATTTTGGGTATGTTCTATTCATCACTCTTTGATTTCTATAGCAATGGTGCCAAAGAAATTAGAAATAGGAACCAAAAAAGATGAACCTAAAGCTAGCAAACCATCTTTACAGTCTCCATTGCTTAATTTATTACCTGGGTTAGTAGATAAGGGGACAAAGAAGGTTTTTAGAGATTCAGCTCAAGGGTGTAGGGACCCTATTATTCCTCAGTCTGGGTGGAATTTATACTGGTATTTCTATACGAACATAAATGACAAGGTCCCGACATCAAACCCGTGGACTCTTGATTTGGCCAAATTGATAGTTCCAAATTTTTTCATTGATATTGAGCTAATTAAAGCCCTAGTCGATAGATAGCATGCCCCAACAAAAATTGTAATGCTCCTAGATGGCGAGTGTTTAGTAGATGTTTCAAGGGAAGCCATTATTAAGTGTTTCAACCTAAACAAACAAGTTGTTACAGAAGTGAATTTGGGGAAATTGGAACAAGAATACAAAAGGTTAAGGAGAACTTATAGAAGTGATGAGCTCCTCTTGCATATGAAAAGAGGTGATAATAACAAGGTACTTCCCATCCCCTCCTCAAAAGTAGAACCTTTTTTGGTGTCTAATTTTTCGGGTTTACTTCAAGAATACATACCATGCATTGTGTCAGGTTCTTGGTATAGATGCAAAGGATAACATGTTGGTAGGATTGATGAGGATGGCTATGATTATTTAGCATTTGGACTCAAATATTGAATTTTATTTTGCTTCTATGATTAAAGAACAAATTCATGAGGGATTGATGCAGGTGAAGGAGGCCAAGGCTCCCATGTCTTTTAGAAAGTGTTCTTTGCTTTGTCATTTTATTTTGTATCAAAATGAAACAAAATGGACTAAGAGGATGAATTTATGCACACAAGAGAATGGAGTTAGACTCCCTATATAGAATTGGTGCTACAAATGGGAAAATAGGTGCAATGAATGTGATTTTATTGTGTTTAGAGATGATTTTGTTGTTAGAATAATTGTTGCCCTTAATTTTTAAACATCAAGATTGCCACAGTATTTGATGAATGTCATGAGGTGAATGCAATACAAGCTTGACCATGGATTTATACATAATTATGCTGATTGGTTCCTAATGCCACAACATACTATCATTAGGGTGTATGGTTGTGACCAAGCACTACATATTTTTCCAAAATTTATGCCTGCTAGAATTTTCTTTTTGGAGTTCATGTGGTAGATGCTTTGGATGGAGCATGATCTAATGAGGAATAAGAGAAAAGACACATTCTTTCCTTATTTGACAGTGTTTGAGGAGTTGTCTATTGGATCATACATGTTAGAGGAGCTGCAAATATTCATGAGGGTAAATTATCCCCTCAAGTCTGAGAAAGAAAGAGTATGTGACCTAGAGGGTTACATTAATATGATGAGAAGGACTTTGCTCACAAAGAAGGCCATATCTCATGATTTTGACCCTGAAGAGGATGTAATAAGGAATTTAGTATATTTTTCTGATGTGTTTCAAACTAGAAGGAGATGGATAATAATGAAGAGATGGGAAGTGCGAAAGAAGGAGAAGAATAAGAATTTCAAGGGTTTCTTTGCTGATGAACTTGATCTTCTAAAAAGGATTCAATTGGTCCTTGGAAAATTTGATGACTTTTATAAGATGGCCCAAGATGAAGGGTTGGTTCCACTTCTTGTACCCCAACAACCATCACAAGAAGCATCCACATCTCATACACCACCTCCATCACCTGCACATTCTTCACGTCCATCTCCCACCCATGAACCCCCAACCAAGAAATAGAAAATTGAGTCATTAGTTGATTATGGCTCGAGTGATGAGGAACATGAAGAAGTATTGATTCTAACTGGGATGAAGGAAGTGGTAGAGCAACAAAAAATTCAAGATCCCCATGATCCAAAAATTAGAATATCAGAGGAAGTTGTTGATGAAATTCAGGATGATGAGAGGGTAGTTGCATCTCTAAGGTTTATGGAGGATGAAAATTTCATTCATACTAATGAAGTTAAATATTTTTGGATCAAGTTGAAAATGAAGTAGTTTGATGAAAGGTTAAAGATCAATCTCATAGGAGCAGATGATGTAAAGAAAGCTAAAGTTCAAGCCCAAAAATTGGCAAAATTGAATATTTATAAGATCAATGTTACACCCCAGGAAGCAAGAGAGTTAGTACTAAAGAGTGATATGTTGATCATACCGGGGATGGATCTATCCAAGGTGTTTCTTTTGGACCAGATTAGAGCACAAGATGATCCAATGTTGGTTGCAGAGTTTGACTTAGAGGAAGGTGTATTAGGAATAAGGTATAACCCTACCACTCAAACACTTTCCTTATGGATGAAGCAAACGAGTACAAGGAAACCCAGACTCTTAGATGTGGTACAAGAAATGAGGGGGTAAACCATGGTAAGGACAATGAAAGATACAACCCCAATAGAGGTTGCAACCATAACTATGCATTCAACAATGTTCATCAAAGATGTGGTGGAGAACATGGAGAATAAAATATCTGAATATGAAAAAAGACTAAAATTGTCAAATGATGAAGTAAATAAATTGTTTATTGAAAATTTCAAGGTGAAACAACAATTACAAGAAGCAAGAATAGTGAGGGGAGATGAGATAGTTGTTTATCACCCACTTATTCAAGCTAAAGATCCAAAGATTCAATAGATGAAAAATGAAATTAATCAGCTAAGGAAGAACAATATGGAAGATGTCAAGCATCACATCCTGGATACCTTGGGAAATATATTGGAGCACAAAATTGAGATATTGAAGGAAAAGATAGGTGAAGTACATGAGAGCTTTAGCAATCTGGTTAAAGCTTTGGAACAAATAAGTGCGATTTCCCCTATCCTAGAGGAACTCTAGAAGAGGTGGCAACCCACTTATCATATTCTAACTACTCTATGCAAGCAACACAAAGGGATCTAGATGCCCCTACAAGACTCAAGCCTACTCAAGAAATGGTGAAGGGGGTAATTGAGGAGCACAAGTATTTAATAGATATGAATATGAAGTGGAGAAAAAAAGGAATGCATTTGATTCATTAAAACACATCTTCAGTTCTTCAATCACGAAAGATGATAATCAACTAAAAGGTTTGGATGAAAGGAAGGATGAGTTTAATCAAATGGTTTCTCAGTGCCTAACACACATACAAAATGATGGGGATATCAGCTTTGACAGATTTAATGCTTTGCTTGATGAAATATTAGTACTAGACAATGGATACACGAAAGTTGTGATAGATGTCAGGAACTTGCTCAATAATAGATGGAGGAGCCATCTCACGAATTTCATTGCTGCTCAAGAATTTAAATGGCCAAATGATTTGACAATAATCAAATGGAAGGAGAAGTATTTGGGCTCAGATGTGAACTGATCATCATCATCACGAAGGAAGATTAATCATAAAGTAAAATCTTTGCATAGGTCTTATATGACCACGAGCTTTTACTTAAAGACTAACAAATTGGAGCACATGTTTGATTTTTAGTTATTTCAATTATGCTTAATTCCATAATTATGTTTTGTTACCAAAAGACATGAATTTTGGTCAGAAGCTTGTTTCCTCTCATATAAATGTGAGAGACCAAGACCAAAAGGGGTATGATATTAGAGATAGGAGGAAGTAATAGGTGAATAGGGATAATGTCTACATTTCAAAAGACCGTGATGCATGTATAAAATTTTGAAGGAATCAATGAAAGAACTCTGATTTTTTGGCATCATTATGGTATCAGTTGTTTATTAAATTAATTGAAAATATTATCAAGTTGTTTGCAAGGTTGATATTTCTTTGTTATTTTTTTTGATATATCAAGTATATACTCCATTTATCAATGCACATTTGTTGCACTTGTGTGGTATGATTGGTTGGTTCTTTCAAGTAAAAATTAAATCCTTCAAGTCATTCATAGTAATTTGGAAGTATCATTTGAATCACTAAGAAGAACCTGGTAATTACATTCTTGCATGTTTATACAAGTTATAAACTAATATTTTTATGCCAAACAATTAGAATTTCTGCCAAATAGAAGCCATTCATCTTAGACTTTCATCTGATTCCATTTTACCCATTAAGGCACTAATCTCACCCATTTTTAATTTAGTTTTATCATACCAAATTCAAATTTAAACATTTGTTAACTGAACATATTAAACTTTACCTTGAAATTGCTTACACAATTTATACCAATTAGGATTTTATCTCTCCACTTCTAATTGCCATTGTGGATAGATTGCTTAGGGAAGAAACACACAGTTCAAGTATGCTTCATTCACATAGGTATACCTGCCTAGGTCTAGTAGAGCCTAAAGAGTAGAAGGTTCAAATTCATCATTTGGACATGTACATTAGCCAAAAATGTATCAAGAGCTTGACAACCTCTTGTGGTTTCAAACTAGCGTTTTTGAGACCTAACACATCCCATAGGGGGATTGGTGTCACTTTGATGTGGAAAGCGGCCCTTTCCCAATCCCTTTGATAAGCTTCAAGATCCTTGATGAATTTGGAGTAAAGTGACAATGCTTAAGATTGTGGATGAAAATGGATTTTATAAAGCCAATTGCCCTCAAGGTTAGTGATAGAAATTGGATGATTGATGGATGAAATGAGCATAATGACTTTGCATGGATTGTGGATACATATTATGAGAAGGATGCCTCTATTTATAGAAGCCAAGGGTTGAACAATGAGAGGATTTGATGAATGTGCGATAAAATGGGAGCCAATGAGAATATGCCAAGTGTCACAATTCTATTAGAGGAAGTTGGAGTACATTTTGGGAAATGTGTTGAGGAAAGGGGGATGTAAGAGGAATAAATGAGAATGGTTGAGGATTTGAAAGGTTTTAAGAAGAATTGAATGAATATGTTGATGATTTGAAATGTTGTAAGAGGAGTTATTGAATCTATGTAAGAGAATTTATTGAGGATGTGAAAGGTTTTTGAAACCTTTGGAGGGAAATTGAATGAGAGGTGCTTGAGAGGAATATTCTTTGGAATATGCCTTTGTGAGGGAAAATAGAGGAATTAAATAATTAATATAAGTTATTTTCATGTGCAACCTGGTTAGTTGACCATGGGTTGATTTAACTCTTGAGGAGTTAAAAGTTGGAGGAATTATTAATGTTGATTAGAGAGTGATTTAGGATTAATTAATTGGAATGGGTTGTGACATTTAATCAAATGAGAGGAATTTTGGGGATTTATTTAAATGATTTGATTTAATTAAATGTGATGAAAATTAGTTAGAAGAAGGGTGAATTAATCAATAAATTTAGTTATTTTATTAATAGCTGAATTTTCTGAATTTAACTAAATAATGTTGATTATTTAATTAATTGGTTAGTTCGAGGTGATTTTAGAAGAAACGGTGTTAATTAATCAGAATCAAATGCATAGTATCAATTAGGACTTTTTTGGTGTCTATAAAAGTAATTATAATTTTGAATTCTTCCCATAGGATCTTTTCTCATATGTTGCTTGTATACGGTGGTCTATCATTAATAAGAGTTAATTGTCCTAGATCCCTAACTAAGATCATTGATATTCATGTAAGAAGTGGCTAAGTGTTAAATTGAAATGTATAATCTATTTGAGCGTTTGTGTGATACATATTCAATTTTCTAATGAGAATCATACTATATGCTACATAGTTGTGTGAGAGTTATACCATAGTTGTGTAAGAGATATACCTGCAAAAGGTCAATTTGCATTTTGAGGGAAGGCTTGGTGAAGTTGAAAATTGATGTTCTCAAACAAATTTACACCAATAAAACTCATTTCATCAATCAATATGCATTTGATATGTGATAATTCTTCTTGAAAGCTTGTTAATCTAGTTCCTTCTAATTGCTTGAAATCATTGAATGGTATTTTTAATTTTGAATGAATAGTTGATGCTCCTATATTGTATGTCACAACTCCTGTTGGTGCAAGTAGAAGTAGTGGAGATTTATTTTTTGATGAAGCATCTTAAAGGATTTTGGATATGACACCTATCACATATGACCCTATTCATGTTGTGCCTTGAATTATCATGAGAAGAGGAGATTCATGTTCGTTTCTTTTGTAGTGTGAAACTATCATGTTTACTACTTTTGCTTGTTTGCTGCTAAGATTTTCATAGTTGGTTGATTGTTGCATATGATTGTGGATCAAACAACTATTGCTTTTCATGGTGGTTATAAAATTGACTAGTTCATATGTATATTGTTCACCATGAAAATTATGAGACCAATCGGCCTGCTTGTCGAAATCTCTCCTTCCTAGCATGTCTATTTCTAAGATTTACAGAGTTTCACTTTGATGAAGCCTAGATAGAATTTACCATTCATTATTGATTGTAGAATTTGTGGTGATTTCATTGTTATCACTTTGAGATTTTGTATTATCATCAATTATGTCACTCTCTATTCTACATTCAACATTCCATTGAGTGTATTAGAAGTTTGACCAACATGCAATTATTGCATGATTGTTATGACCAATGTCCCTTTGTATATCTCGAAATGGTTTGTATAGTAGTAATTATGAGAAATAATAATCACACCATTTTTTGAGTCATGTGGAGGAATTGATAGGAATTTTGGGAATACTCTGACAATAGCTTTTTGTTTTCCGTGCATTCCATTTGTTTTCTATTTTGTGATTGGGATTATATATCCAAGATCTTGCCACTTCAATAAGAGGGATTGATTCCATAGAGTCAGGCCCATTTCTGTATACATCAATGAAAAAGATTGTTTCATTTTCATTGTTAGTTTTTTATTGCAATCTTACATGTTAAAAAAAATTAGTTGATACATTCAGAGTGATAAATCATCTATTGCTTTGAACAAGTGGAAGTTTTAATAATAGATGTCTTGTTTCTTGAGCTCCACAATACCTTTCTATTAGTCTTTCTGTAAGTAGTTTTTTATAAACTTTTGCAGCTAAATCATTTGAATTTTTGATGTCTACTAAATGTATTAACATTTATTGGTATGTTTCAGAGCTTTTTCTGAATTGGCTGGATACTTAGCAATATATTTTATTATTGCATGTTTTGATAGGATAGGTTTCCAATCTATATTTTCTCTCCATAATTGTAGGATGTATCGATTGTGTGAATTGAGTCGATCATCATTTCTAGTAGGATCATTTTTTTTCACTAGTTTCAATATCTTGATATAATGTTTCTCCTTGCAATTTTAGAGGCCAAGGAGCATTGTACCTATACGTGAAATCAAATGTGACTATGTTAATGAAAATAATTGATTAGAGAAGTTGCTTGATGCTCAATTTTTTGTCATGTGTGGAAAGATGTTTACCTGCAAATCATTTTCCCTTTTTTTTCATAGACATGCACCTCTCTACACATTGTGGGTTTTTGGACTATGTTAGCTAGCTCATCATAGTCTTGTTGGAAATTTGTATGTTGTAGTTGCCTTGTTTCTTTCAAACATGGATTTATATCACACATGTTGTATGCCTACACTTTTAAATTTTATTGATTTATTTCATATACTAGTTATAGAGAAATAAAATTGGTAATTACAATATTGAAAATAGCATGTGAGATAGTACCTATTGATGATGATTTAAAGTTTCATGTCTAGGGTTCCATGCATGGACGACTAAGTTGAAATAGTTTTGTGAAAAAAGTCATTCTTGCTCATTGGACAAATCAATAGTATCCATTTTTGGTGCTTTGTTGATCAATAGAAATTTGTGGATGTGTGTTGATCCTCTATGTTGCCACTCATATCTACACCAATAGTCTTTTACATTAATTCCTTTTTTTAGGATTTGTTATCTAAATTGGGAGTGTCGTAAGTGCATGTACTATGCAACTATATGAGGGTAGTCAATCACATTTTTTTTGTTGCAAGGTGTGAGCCTTAGTCTCCTCTTCCTATGGTAGACATAGTCCAACACGACACTTAGGATTTGTGACATGGTTTAACTTCCTCATGTGGATCTTGATCTTGTATAAATCTAGAGGCTGTATCGGGCATTAACAAGTCAATATTTTGGTGCAACGACAACCACTTGTGCAACAATTAGTATCAAAGCCGAGGTCACAGGTTTGAACCCCTTGCTTGTGTTGGGGGGGATTTTTGCAAGGTGTGACCCATGGTATTCTCTTCTTGTGGTAGGAATAGTCAAGTGTGGAGCTTGGGATTCATGACATGGTTTAATCGCCTGTTGTGGATCTTGATCTTGTATAACTCCAATAGCTGTATCGGGCATTAATAGGATGATCTTTTGGTGTAGCGACATCCACCTGTGCAATAATTGGAGATTGTTGGAAGAATGAAGAAGATCATCTTGTTATACAGTTGTGTGTTGTCATTGATGTCACCATGTTGTTTGGGTTAGTTTGATCCAACACTCTGAACTGGTATAAAGAACCAGTTTACATCCTCTAACATTTTGGTCCACAATCCTCCGCGGCTAGTTGTTTCTACTTGTGGTTTTGGAAAATGGTTTATGGATGTTGGAAGCATGTATATTCAAAATCTCATGTTCTCATGTGCTCGTATGGCGAGTTTGCATTATTCTGTTGATTATATTTTTTTATTAGGTCTATCCTTGGCCAACCTAATGCACAGTTGATATTATAATGGATTAATTTGTGTTGTAGATATATGTGTGACCTATATTTGGTCCATTCCAACATTTTGTAGCATGCTATATGGTTGGATTATTTTTGGATAATTTTTATACTAACTCAGAGCCAATAGTTAGTCTTTTTTGGTGAATAAAGATTGCATCTAATTAGGTCGACCTAATTGATGCTTGTGGATGAATCATATACATATGTTGGATAGTTTTGAGATTGAGGAGTGTTTGTGTGTGTGAGTAAGTGTGTGAATCGAAAAACTGAAAGAAATATTTTTTATGAGATGCGAAGATGAAGTGTGCCAAGTCTGTTTATTGAGCATTATTGGAATTGTATCAACACTTGTTAGGTGTACTCTTACTAGCCATTTTGGTTGTGAAGCCACTTTATTATTGTAATCTCGTTGTTGGTAGTGAGCCTTCTTGTTTGGATAGTGAGTCATATCTTGGGTAGTGAGCATTTTGTATTAAGTTTTGAAACTACTTTATATTTTGTCTTGCACCTTTTAACAATTGGTATTAGAGCTCTTGGTTCCTTCGGAGAAGCCTAACAACTTGAGGAAGATCTTGAAGGTTGAAAAAATGGATGATAAAGAAGAGCTCTAGGCTACTCTTGAAGATCTTGACAAGGTTAAAAATGAAAATAAAGATTTGAAAGAAAATCTTGATGAGGAAAATGAAAGTATCTGAAAATTGAAAGAGGAATTGAAGAAATTCAAAGAAATACATAGAGAAGTGAATGAGCAACTGAAACAAGAGATCATCAAATTGAAAGTGCTATTGGAAGAAAATAAGAGAATTGAAAACTTTTTGAATACAGTGGTGCAAAGCAAGATTGATGAATGTACTAGACTTTAACAATAGGTGGTAAACCTAAAAGTAGAACTAGAGAAAGTAAAAATCTATGAAAATAATTTCAAATCTAGCTCCAAAAAGCTTGATGAGTTGATTCTAGGAAAAAAACCAAGTAAAGACAAAGGTGGTTTGGGAAATGAAGTAGGTGAAAGCTTAAAGGATAATCAGAAGACTTAGAATAAAGGGAAGTAGAAAAGAAATCCAAGAAACTTTGCTAGAAGACTCCCTATCAGACAACCAAATTCTCAAAGAAACCCATCTTTCAATGGTGTTTTCTTTTCATGTAATAAATTTGGTCATAGGGAAATTGAGTGTAGAAGTAAAATGAATCAATTTGCTAGTTCCTTCTCTGGACAATGTTTTACATGCAAGAAATTTGGACATAGAGCTATTGAATGCATATCTCAAGTGAGGATGATTAGTTGGGTGATGATGAATAGGTTTAATGGAGGTGGAATTAATCAATCCTTTAATGGCTACTACTATACATGTAAAAAATTGGACACAAAGCAAATCAATGCAGATCAAGGGTAAATGGAGGTCAAACAAGTCAGAGAAGTGTTGTCTGCTATAATTGCAATAAATTGGGACATATTTCAAGAGTTTGTAGAATTAAAAAGGGAAAGCAATCTACTTCGGTAGAGAGGATTGAGGTAGTGAAGAAAATTGAAAAGATTGAGGTTAAGTAAGAAATGAACAAGATATGGATGAAAAAATAAGAGTTAGAGATGAAAAATGTGTTTGTGCCCTCATCCGGTGCAGACAATTCCTCTAGGAATTAGACCTAGCATGGTCTTAGGGGGGGCATTAATAGAAAATTGATCGAACCCCCTAGATCTATGGCATGTCAGATGTTGGCATGAGGATATGTTGTAGAAAATGAATAGATAGAGGCCATGGAAAAGAAACTAGAAGAAAATGTGTAGGGATGTTCATTTGTAGAGCAAAGTTGGGTTTCTCAATGCAATAAAATAGGGTTTTATCATCTTTTTGAAACCTACCACATTTAATGCGAATTAGGGCAGCGTGATTGTGTATAAAGAAAAATTAATAAGTCATTTTTTATCACTTGTGCAAATGAAGTGTTTGAAGAATGACTTGGAGCAATCTTAAAGAGATCCTGAAGCATTTTGGAGCGATTTTGAGGAAATATGGAGAAATCATTACAATAAAATGATGAAAGTTTTCAAAATCATCTCTCTTAGTTTACAAAAAAGGGAAAAAGGAGAAGTTTCATTGTGCAATAATGGGTTTGGTTGTGGTTGCTTGGAAAAGGATTCTTTTGATCATAAGAGAAAGGTACAAGAAAATATTTCATGTAAAAGTGTTATTTTCACTTGAATGTTTGAAATGAGAAGTTAGAATACATTTTCACCATGTACATACATTTACATCCTACTTTTTGGCCACCCTTTGTCCTTGATGTCAAAAGGGGGAGAGATTACTGGTGATAGGGGGAGAAAGTGTTGTGTTGTAGGAAGTTTTTGCAATTTTTTGGCACATGTTTCCATCAATGACAAAGGGGGAGATTGCTAGAAGAATGAATAAGATCATTTTGTTATACAATTTTTTGTTTTCATTTATGTCACCAGGTTGTTTGGGTTGTTATTTTTATCCAATACTTTGAACCGATATGAAGAACCAGTATACATCCTCCAGTATTTTGGTTCACAATCCTTCACGGTTGGTTGTTTCTGCTCATAGTTTTGGGAAATGGTTTATGCATGTTTAGAATCCCACATGCTCATGTACTCATATGGCGAGTTGGCATTATTCTGTTGATTATATTTTGTTATTAGGTCTATCCCTAGCCGACCTAATGTATAGTTGATATTATAATAGATTAATTTGTGTTGTAGATATATGTGTGACCTATCTTTGGTCCATGCTGACATGTTGTAGCATGCTACATGCTTGGATTATTTTGGATAAGTTTTGTACTAACTTGGAGCTGACAGGTAGTATTTTTTGGTGAATAAAGATTGCATCTAATTAGGCCAACCTAATTGATGCTTGTGGATGTAAGTTTTGAGATCGAGGATTGTGTGTGTGTGTAAGAGTAAGTGTGTGAATCAAAAAAGTGAAAGCAATATTTTGTGTGAGATGCGAAGATGAAGTGTGTCAAGTCTATTTACTGAGCATCACTGGAACTGTATCAGTAATTGTTAGGTGTACTCTTACCAATTCATTTTGGCTGTGAAGCCACTTTAGTATTCTAATCTCTTTGTAGGCAGTGAGCCTCCTTGTCTAAAAAGTGAGTCTTATCTTGGGCAGTGAGCCCTTTGGTAGTGAGCCTTTTGTGTTTGGTTTTGAAACTACTTTATATTTTGTCTTGTTCCTTTTAACAATTTTTTCCAAAGATGTGCTTCTCTTGGTGTTATTGGTGATGTCCCTGGCATGAGTGCATGTACATCAGGCCAATATAAGTTTGTTGCACTTAATGTAAAAAAAATGGTGGGTGTACCAATCTACTGCAACATGTCTATTAATTCTACCTGACATTTTGTCCAATATGACCTTGTACCTCTAAGAAAAGTTCCAAAGCACATTATTCTAGTTGCAAGTTGTGATTGTGGTGTATTTTTTTGATTTTTATGAAGTTTGTTGATTGTAATAGGCATGTCATGAAGATTTATTTTCATGAAAACTACAACTGATGTCTAGGCACAATGTCTCATAATCATATTTTCCATATAATATTGAAATCTTGGGTGTTTACTGAATCAGTTGTCTTTAGAACGAAATAGATTTCTAACATATTCATGTAGGTCTACTTTCCTAATGCATGCTTCTAACAAGTCACACATTCCAATTGGGAACAATATTGGAAAGTCCATATCTAATAATACCACTATAGTATATTTGTTTATTGGAGATTTACCAACTGTTGGCTAGTCCATTAATGTCATAGGATTTGTATTTGGGTTGTTGACCCATGCATGAATCAAGTCCATTCCTTTTGTAAATTTGGTGGTTGGAAAACCATTGATGAAGTGTGTTCAATAATGTGTTGTTCAAAATCCTCGATAATTGTGTTGACATGTTTTGTAACATTTGTAACTGATTGAGATTCTATTTGAACAGTCTTAAGTTGATCAAAAATATTTTGCTCAAGATTCCAACTTAAACTATCAAGAGCATTTTTGTTGATGTTCACATCTAAGTAAAATCTGTCATGGTTGATTTTATACTTCAATGCTTGATAAACATGGTGTTTATTCACTATAAAGTGGTAATTTGTTCCTCATTGATATTTTTTCCTTACTATAACAATTGGTAGTTCTGCAATATAATGTGGCAACATCTTTGATAGTTCAATTTTCTATGGGAAACTAATTGTGTGTCCTCTATATTTATGTTTCCTGGCCCTTGTGATTGGATTAAACTATGGTTGATATTATGGGTAAAATTATCCATGTAATTCTATCTTGGTTTGGATTTGGATCAATCTTTGAAATTTACCTAGTTTACTCCCTAATGTCAATCTGAGGGCATAAGCTTGTGAACAGTGTTGTAGAAATCTACCTAAGGGTTAAAACTAATGAACTAAGAGGGATGGATGCATCTAAGGACTGAATTGAAGAACACGTTTTAAATCTAAGATTCAAATCAAAGCATACTTTGCAAACAAATAAAATCCTATTCTTAATCACTACCTTCCTATTTCATTCCATACTTTTAGAATTCTTAATTAAACTTTAATGGTTTAAACTCAATACCGTAGGAAATACACTCTTCAATATACTTTATTAATAAAAAACATCAATAATAGTGAAAGAAAGAATATAATGCTAGAGATGAATTAGAATAATGTGGGCAACAAGAGCCAAATAACCCGAGCAACAAGACTTGTGTGTCTTGGTGACAGGGTGTAGTAAATTTAAGCTGATTAATTCAATGTTCTGAAAATATAATACACTTCACTAGTTCTTTGATATGTGTCATCCCTTCAGTCTGTACTCACACAAACATTAACAATCTTTCTCAATTAGGAATTACTTCATGCTTTAGAAAATACAACCATACCAACTGGAATGAATCTAATAACATATATGCAAAATTATCAATTTGAATTAAGTTACACAAATACATAATCACTAAGAAAATGGAAATAATACCTCACACATGATAACAAAAAATAAAATCCAGACACTAGCAAGGAGCATGCCCTTTCTCCCAACTGATCAAATGGAGAAGAACGTTTATCTCACACGCAAATTTAGTACTTTAATAGATTTTATATTAATTTCAACTTCAAAACAAAAGCTTAATATTGTTTCACGCTTGATAGAGAGTGCATATATATAAGTCTTAGTACAAAAAAAAAACCAAAATAGACATATTCACTGATTACAAGTGTTCAATCAAAATTGCTCGATCGGTTTTAGGAAAATAGTAATATGACCTATGGCCTACTATTTTCCAAACACTCCAAAACCACCTAAACTATTGGAAATGTGTCTCAACTTACTAGCTAGTTATTGGTAGCATTATGTATGTTTCTTCCTTTGACCAGAAAAACTGTGCTCCATCAGTGGGACCTTGTTCTCTATCCCAACAATGGGCCGATGAGTCTTCATGTATTCTCTTTGTTCATCATCGCTAAGACATTGCTTAGTTGGCACAACTCCAAAGGTTGTTCCCATGACGACTTGATAGTTCGTGGTTTTGGCGATTTGTTCTATCAGAATGACTTGGTTATGTCGACAGGACCTTAACGGTAGTCCCAATGACAGTCTGATACAATTATTTCATTGGTGGGAAACTATGTCAACAATGTGACTCGAGGACTTTGGTGGGACTCTCCACCGTGTCTTGATGATGGATCGATGGTTATGGTGGGACCCAAGCTGATGGGTGCAGATCGATAGTTGATGATGACTCGGACCAAATCAACTAGTATGAACTTCATCAGTATGACATCCTCATGTGACAGACAAGTTATTGTCTCACCAATATTTTGATACATGGTGAATCTTTTTGAGTGACAAAGTGGACATTGGCAGGACTTGCTTGTATTAGTGGGAAGTGATATGAAGTCTCCATGATATTGCGATAAGGTTGGTCGACACCGTAATATGAGAAGCGTGTATCGGTGTGACTCGATTTGATCAGTGAGAGATTCAAGTTTTTTCTCACCGATGGCCTGATATGGTAACTGTTGATTAAAAATTTGTCTACTATAATGAATGGGAACTAAATTGATATGTTTCTTGCATGGATCTGGTGATGCAGATCAATTGAGGAATTCTCTCAGAAGAAAAATACTATAATGTGTAATTCATTGTAATAGTGTTTTGAGAGTTGAATTGAGTCTATTGAGAGAGTACAAGATTGATTAGGAATTGTAATGCTACCTGTATTGAGAGTGTGAATAGACATCTGAGAGCAAAAAACTGTAACTTTGTATGTGGAATTTGTTCACTGTCATAAAAAGTGTTTTTTTTATGTGGTGGATTTTTCTCCCGAAAGGGTTTTCCCACATTAAACCTGGTGTCCATTCTGTGGTTATGTTAAAAAAAATTTGATCTATTTTCTGCTAATGTGCATCTTTAATGAATTGTAATTCAAAATTGAGCCATATGTGTGCATTCTCTTCTTAGAATTAGCATTAGGAAAGTGTTTCCACACCTCTTCTTTCCTTACAAGTGGTATCAGAGCCTGGCTAGTTGTGTTATTCTTGTGGGTTGGACAGGTTTTTTGTGCCAATTTTGAAGTGGGAGTCTTCTAGAGGAGTTTAGTAATTTTATTTGCAGATTAAGATGGCAAGCACATCAAGGAAGATTGAAATTGAGAAATTCAATGGTGGAAATTTTGAGTTGTGGAAACTCAAAATGGAATATCTTCTAGTTGATAGAGATCTCTAGATTGTTGTGTCTAGAACTAAACCTCCAGGTATGAAGTAAGAAGATTGAGACTTCACAGAGAGAAAAGAAAAAGGGTTGGTTAGACTTTGTTTAGCAGACTTTATTCTCCTGAATGTTCATGAAGAGAAGTCTGCATCTTCTTTATGGAAGAAGCTTGGTGACATTTATCAGGACAAGTTCTTGGTGAATAAGACATTCTTAAGGAAGAAGTTGTACTCTTTGAAGATGGAGGAAGGGGCATCTATGGCTAATCATCTAAATACATTCAATATGCTCATTGCTCAGTTATCATCTATAGGTGTAAAGGTAGATGATGAGGATTGGCATATGCTCTTTTTGTGTTCTTTTCCCAACTCTTGGAATCATTTAGTGATGGCGGTTGGGAGCACAAAAACCACTTTCAAAATGGAAGATGTGGTAGGTTCATTGCTGTCAGAAGAGATGCAAAGGAAATCTTCTGAGATGGCAAAGGAGGCTCTTGCTATTCGAGGCAGATCAAAGGAGAAAGGAAAGAAGAAGGACAAGATGTCAAGATCAAAATCTGAAGGGAGATCAAAGTCTCCTGGAAAGAAGTCCAAGGTGAAATGCTAGAATTTTAGGTAGCCTAGTCATGTCCATAAGGATTGCAAAGAGGAGAAAAAGAAGAAGAAAAGAAATTCTTCGTATAATGATTCTTCTCAGAGCGATGCAAATGCCTTCATTGTAGCCTTGGCGACTTAGGCATTAGATGATTTCTAGCTAATTGAATTAGGTGCATCTTTTCACATGGCATCTCACAGAGATTGGTTTACAAAATACAAAAATTATGCTGGTGGAAAGGTGTATTTGGAAAGTGAATCATCTCTTGAAATCATTGGCCGTGGAAGAGTCAAAATTTAATTTCCTGATGAAAGGATCAAAGGGATTGATGGAATAATGCATATACTAGGTTTGGCTCAAAATTCATTGTTTGTAAGCAAGCTAAATGATGCTAGTGTACAAGTTTCTTTTTTGAATGGTGGTTGAAAAATTATAAGAGTCTCAATGGTGTTGGCTAGGGGTGCTCGAATTGGTACTCTGTACAAGCTGGATGCACATGCAATTCAATGCAACAGTGTCTCTGAAAAGTCAAGTAAGGTTGCTCGAGTAGAGAAGGAGATTGAAGTTTTTCTAGGGGAAAATCAATTGGAGGTGAAACTTCCTATAGAAAAGACAATGCTTTAGCATCAAATGCTCAACCACATTGGTGAGAAATGCTTAATTTTTTTGAAAAACAAAAACCTAGTTGAAGGGCTTGATGACTATAACCTTGAGTTCAATTTTTCTTAACATTGTATATATGGAAAACAACATCGTATTTTGTTTTATTCTAGTCCGTATAAATCTGTTGGTGTTATGGATTATATTCACTCTAATGTTTTTGGTCCAATAAATGTTCCTTCGTTATCAAAATCAAGATATTATGTTTCTTTTATTGATGATTATTCGAGAATGGAATTTGTGTACTTTTTAAAAAGTAAATCAAAAGTGTTCAATTAGTTTAAAGAGTTTAAAAACTTGGTAAAAATTTAAACTAGTAAAAAAATTAAATGCTTGAGGATAGATAATGGCAGGGAGTTTTGTTCTGTAGATTTCAAAAGGTACTGCAAAGACCATGGAATAAAAAGGAATAAAATGGCACCTTACACTCCGTAGAAAAATGGAGTTGCTAAAAGGTTGAATAGGATTTTGATGGAAAGGGTGAGAAGTATGTTGAACAATGTTGGTTTGGAGCAGAATTTTTGGGCTGAGGTTGTGGCTACAACATGTTATTTAATAAATTGATCTCCCTCTTTGTAACTTGTTGAAAAAAAACCTATGGAAGCTTGTTCTGGTAAGAATCCCTCTTTAAGAAATGTAAGTCTTTGGCTATAAAGCATATTCTTATGTGCTAAATGATAAAAGATCTAAATTGGAGAACAAGGCTGAAAAATGTATCTTCATTGGCTATGACATTTGTGTGAAAGGATACAAGCTTTGGAATCTTGTGACTGAAAAGATTGTATACAAAAAAAGTGTATATTTTTGTGAGCTGAAACCTTCTCCAGTGGATCTACAGTTAGAGATGAAAAAAGAAAAGAAAGAAAAATTAGTTGAAATTCCTCAAACTCTAGATAAAGAGGAACTATGAAGTGTACCTAAAACCAAGGAGAGTTATAGTAGCTCTGAGAGTTTTGATGAAGAAGAACTGCAACCTCAGCCTTAGCCTTTGAGGAGGTCTACACATGAAAGGCAACAACTTGAAAGGTATGGTTTTTCCATGTTGGATGTAAATTGTGCCTATGCTTTGATTACAAGCACTGATGAGCCTAGGATTGTGAAAGAGGCAATTGAAATTTTTGATTCAAATTCTTTGTTGGAATCCATGAATGAGGAAATGGTGTCACTAAAACACAATGCAACCTGGGATTTGGTGCCCTTTCCTAAAGGTAGAAAGCCTGTTGGCTGTAAATGGGTATTTAAGAAGAAAATCAGTCTGGATGGTAGTGTTGAAAAGTATAAAGCTATGTTGGTTGCAAAAGGTTATTCCCAGGTATAGGGAATTAATTATGGTGAAATATTTTCTCCTGTGGCTAAGCTGACATATCTATCATATTTCTTTTGTCACTTGCAGCAGTGTATGAATTAGAGATTTAAAAAATGGATGTGAAGACAACATTTCTTCATGGAGATACACAATGTTTGGTTATTTCCTAATGTTGAGCTCTACTCCATTAGGATAACAAATTTTTTGTTTAGTTTGTATGTAATATAATATATATTAGGATAAATTTTTACAACTTATACAGTTTGATTAAATCACAATACATAATTGTTATAAATATTATACATTTTGTTTTTTGTTATACATTTATTTGTAATATCATATATAGTATACATTTGATGTATTAATAACTACTATCAACTAGCAATGATTGATTTTTTTCTTCTTATTCTATTTCATGTTTACTTTGGAAAGTAAAGGTTTTCGATATAATTTTTTTTAATTAAAATAAGGGTTTTTGATATAATTGTGTTTTATTAAAATAAAGGTTTTTGATATAATTGTGTTCTATTTCTTGTATTTCTAGATTATATTTTAGTGGGTGTTGTTTTAACCTAGTTAATGTGCCTAGAATTCTATCCATAAACTAGTATTTTTATGATAGTTATGATTATAGGTATATAATCAATACATTTGTTCTACTTACCTAATTTTTTTCATTCTTGTTTGATTAGTCCAAGGGTTATATATTTTTTCACATTTTGGCTAACTAATTTGATGTGGCAGTAGATTATGTTTGGTATTTATGCCCATTTTTTTCATTGTATGAGCTTGGAATATTTTGTGTAGACTTCTAAATGTACTAAATACATCTATTTAAATCATATAGCTGTAGTTTGGATTAGTACCTCTAGTTGTAATTTATCTACTACTATTTTAAAAATGAGATATTTAAGGTGCCTTTATTTTTCATCCTAACCAAGCTATTATCAATGGAATTTATGTACAAGTATATTTCAATCCATCCAAAATTTTATTCAACTCCATACTTCCATACTTCAATATGACTTCATTTTATTTTATATCATTACAAATTAATTATCATAAATTTATTTTAAAAATTATATAATTATATATGATCTTCCTATTTATGTTTTATGCCAAGTTAAGCAGCTAGGTATATCAAAATTTACAAGTATCTTTAACTTTTTACTAAAAATTACACTAGTTTGGGGATAAAAGTAAAATTAATAATATAATATTTATCCATTTGATGTAGGTGAGGATAGTAATTGAGAAATTTATAAATAACTTATGGAATAGGTGATTAATTATTTAAACTAAAATAATTTACTCAACTGGAGGTCATCTCTTTGTTGCACTAGATAGTTCAAAGCTAAGGATATCTAGTATTGAAGTAGTATTCAAAACTAATTAGTTTTTTTTATTACAATTTAATTCTTATTCTATTGTAACCTTTTGATATAATCTATATGTTCAAAAGAAACACCTTTAGATGTTTCATATCTAAAGTCCATTCTTTCTGTATTGGAACTTTTTTTGCTCTAGTATCACTCAAAATATTTACTTATTTGTTTTTGTGTTCAACGTTTTTACCCCATCTAGAATGCAATAAATAAACTCAAGCAAGAAGATAAAAAAACAAAACACTTAGATTAGGGCTTAAAGTTGAAACTCAAACTTGTAAATAAAATACAAAAATATTACCTTGTTTGAGTTTGATGAGTTTGTTTGCCCTTTTTGATGGCTTGATATGTGTGCTCCTAGATCGATTTCAGTAGCATAATGACTTGATTTTGCTTGATTTGGATGCAAGGGTGGTGGATTTGGAAATGGAAGCTAGATGTATTCTTGAGATATTTTAGATGATGAATGTAGTTGAATGTGGTGACATATGGTTGAGAATGTGAAAATGGCTAAGTGTTAGTCATTTAACCAAGGGAGATAAGAATGGATGGTGGAGATTGAAAGGAGGAAGAAGATCAAGGGTTGAGATCAAGAGTTGATCAAATGAATTAAAAATTCATTTTTAATGTGCATGGAAAGGATAAAAGTAATTAAAAATTCCTTAGGGACATGGGGAGAATAAAAAGGAATTTAATATTGCTTGGGGGATGGGAGAGGAATTAAAAATTCCTCCAAGTACCTTCGGCAACTAACATGGAATTTAAAATTCTATTTGGGGATGTGGGTATATTATAATGGAATTAAAAATTCCATTAGGGGTTGACCATGGATTAGACTAGGCTAATTAATGGATGATTAGAGGAGGATTAGGTGGCTAAGAGAGATTAGGATCCCAATTTCATATTATGGAGGATGTGACACCTCCCTAATCAATGATTAGGAATGTGGACATCCTTAATCAAGGATTAATCAAGGTGGATTAAGATTAGGAGTGAATTATGGAGGATGGGACATGAGGGTATTAAATAAATGGATTATTTATTTAATTTTTGGAGGAGAGGGATAAGTGATAGGAGTAAATAATTAAAGGTAATTATTTACTCTAGGCTAATATTTGAAGATGATAGAAGAAATGGGATAAGTTGAAGGGTGATAATGAATATTAAGTAAATAATAGGGTATTATTTAATTGATATAGAGAACATGAAATTGCTTAAATTGGGGGTAAATTGACCAACAAAATTGGTCAATTTTCAGTGTCTACATTTTTCCCCTCTTTGAGATGGTGTTACGAAGTATCATCATTTCAAAGAAGATTAAGACATAGCACTTGGAAGAAAATGGTTAGGTTAGGGAAGATGCCCCAGTCATTCAAAGGAGTGACTAGGAAGAAAGATGTTGGGAGTGAAGATGAAGATTAGGGATTGAGGATGCCACCTTGAGAGCACATTACGGGTTCAAGAGAACACGGGTGTGCTCTTGAAATGGATGAGATGATGCAAAGTGATGTATAGAATATGGGATGGAAGGAAGAAGAGGCAATGAAAGGAGAAGATGAGAAGTAAGTAGGCACAAATGGATTCAAGGAAAAATGTGATGTTTCCTTGGTCAACCTACAAGAAAATATGGATTCATGATGGATAGAGCATGATTGATGAGGAAATGATATATCACAAAATAACACAAGGATGGGGAAGGATACATCCCAATGATGATAATAGGAGTGTTGTTAATGAGGGAAGGATACATCCCAAAACAACACAAAAGGATAGGGAAGGATACATCCCAAAAAAACACAAAAGGATAGGTAAGGATACATCCCAATGAGTATGACGAAGTGTTGTTGACGAGGGAAGGATACATCCTGATGATGATGATGATGGTGATTGGATCAAGGCTTGTAGCAAGGCTAGGAACAAGACCAAATATGTGATTAGATGATTTGTGCTAGATTGAATGGATGAGGGTGGGATTGAGATGTGAGATTTCTGAAATGAATGAAGATGATGGAGGAAAAGATGCTTAGAATAACAAATTGATATTATCCTAAGAAGATTGAAGAGATGATGATATGATGAGGATGGAGGGAGTGGGGTGATGAAAATCAATATGATAGATAGATGAGGGAGAATGATGAAGGATGAATGGATGGGGGGATTTTGATAGATGAGAGGATGGGAGATGGGGAGATGAAAGGATAGTAACCAGATCAAGGAAGTTAATTCTTATGCATTATGCTACCATGTAAGGAGAACTTAATTTTATATAGCATGAGATACTATGCGCCAGGGTATGATGAACCAAGGTGACTTTGTATCACATGCATGGGATTGAAACAACAAAAAAGAGGTTATTCCAATATCCCAAAGTCACAGGGGCTTTGGTAGGGCCAATGTTGGAAAACCACAAACACAAGAGGTTTCCCAGTGTAACAAAATACCACAAAGGATCTTGGTGGGTACTACATGGGAGAACTAGAAAAACATAATCACATAAAAAATAAAGATATGCCCCTATGTCTACCAGTCAAAGCACACCATGATATGATGGATAGTGGCAACCCTAACAAGGTATAATAGGAAGCAAAAATGATAAAAAAAAAAAGGTGCAAGATCACCAAAAGATCAAAATAAATTTCAAATGTCCTTTTCCATAGGATCAACAGATGGATGGGATTGATGCAGTCTAATTGAAGGAAGTATACATCCTGTTAAGACCAAAGATGGAGGGTAGATTGGGTGATCAACTTGACTCAGTATACTAAAATCAGATTAAATCTCTTAGGCTAGTGGATTTTGTTGTTAGGAACCAACTAGATGGGGACACACTTGACAACTCGATACAGAACCGAGACACACCCTAAGGAAAAATCTAGGGTCTCGGGGGCTCATCGATTGATAGCCTTGCCTACATGAAAGCCTAAATACCTCATAGTTCGATAAAAGACTGATGAATGACCATGGAGAAAAGTGGAAGGGGAACACTGGAGACCTTAATGGATGATGAGGACTATATGGAAAAATACCTTGGTGGCTAATCAAATGATTAGCCTTGCCTATGTGAAAGTGCAAAGGAAACATAGTTTGACAAAAGAATAATGACAAAAAATGGATAAGGGATGATAAGATGACCATGAGAATTAGATAAAATGATGTAGTTGATATGATGAAACAAGATAGACCTATGCAAATAGGGTGATGGTAATTGCATGAAGCTTAGGAATGGGATAGTTATTCAAATCATCAAAAGATGAATTGGGAGGTTGATATGATGGATAGATAAGTGATGAAAATGGATAGGAGATTAACAAGATGTGTGAAATAGATAAGAGTGACAATAGTGTGATGAATGACATTGGATTGGATTACAAGTATCCTATAGCCAAATACCAATGACAAAGGATTATGTATAGGAAAATGAGATGGTAGTATGGATGAAATGATGGAGATATAGGGATGGGAGGATGGAAGGGATGATATGATGGACATATAGGAATATAAGGATGGGGAGATGGAAGGGATTTTTTGGAGGGATGGATGGGAAAATGAGGATTATAGAATATGGAAGGGATTCTGTGGATGGATGTGTGGGAATGTGACAATAGTGATATGGAAGAAATGATAGGATGGATGAATGTTTTCTCCAAAGGCTGTGCCAAAAAGAAGGATATGCCCCACTCTAAGATATGTCATGTGTGATGAGGCAAGAGGGATGGCATATAGGAGGATGGGTGAATAAGGGAGTGAGATGGATATGGATAGGAAGGGAGAGGGATGGTAGCATGATGGGTGGACAAGGAAGGTAGATGGATGTGGATAGAATGCATGGATAAGGAAGAGAGATGGATATGGATAGGATGTATGGATGGATAAGGGACTGAGATGCCAAAAGGTTTCCAAAGCATGTATGAATACTTTCCCTTGTATTTATCAAGACCACAAGGAAGATGGATGGATTGGGATAAATGGGATATGATAAGTAGGATAGGTGCATAGGTTGGATGGAGGAGATGTAGAAAGGGGATGAAGTTGCCCCCAAGTGTGGAAGGAAACTGGATGGGGGATTTACACATGATGCCTTTTTTCTAGGTTTTCATCATGGTACTTATCCAAGGTGCTTGTTTTCCAAGTTTTCACAATTGGACAAAAAAAATTTCTTTACTTTTTTAAAAACTTTTTTGGACCCTTTTAGACAGTATGTGGATGGAGATGGATAAGGATGGGGATGTGGGTAAATGGATTAGGATAGGGATGTGGATAAATGGATTTGGAAGACATGTGATAATGGGATGGATGAATGACTCAAACATCAAGTTCCATATCAGATAATAAGAGCCCATGTGTGAAGTGACTATTGGATGTTGGTGCAACCTTATTAGAATGGATGGATTATGCAAGGGAATGAATTAAAGGGATTTGATGTGATGGGATGTTTGAAAGTGTATGGATGTAATGATGGTGTGGATGTGTGATGGAAGAATGTTTTGAGGACCAAGATCGGTGCATATGGTGGGGATATGAAATGAAAGGAAGATTAATGGATGGAGAATGGGGGGATAGTAAAGGAGTTGGGATAGTGAATGTAAGGAAATAAGGACCCAAAATAGATTCAAGAGATGGAGGATGAGATGTGTAGATTTGGGATTAGCAACTTTGGATGTTTTTATGGATTTTTTAGTTGAATTCACTACATCTTTTTTCTTTGGGATCCACATGGTTTTGATTTTTGCTTTGTTGGGCTTGTGTAGTCTTTGTGATTGATTACAATTTTGGATGGGATTTTTATTTTCTTCATCATGTCCTTTAGAGGGAACATGGGGGCCTTTAGATTCATGTGGATGCTTGGGTTTATGCATTTTTACTTTGGCATCCAAAGTGATTTTAATAGCAATAGGACAAGTATGAGGAGATAGATGATGTGGAGAGGATATGAATGGGGTGATAGAGGTAGGCTTGTGAGGATGATTTGAGGATGGAGGATGTGTATTTATGTGCCTTTGTTGATCCTAATTAGGGAACATGAGAGTGGGGTTTTTATGATGAGGGATATGGATAGGTGATTGATGGATATACAGTCCTAAAATAGACTTAGTATATGGAAGATGTGTGATGGTGGATGGAGGGACATAGGGACTCAAAATAGATGTAGTAGATGGAAGATGGGTGTTGGTGGTGTTGGGACTGTAAAAATATGATGTTTTTTCATGTTGTTCACTCTCATAAATTTCCAGATTGGTCCTACCTTAAGCGCAATTTTTCTCTCTTCATGACATTTTGCTTGCATTTTTCCTTATTGCCCCTTTGAATCCATTGAGTTATGCATTTTTCATGTCATGGTCCATATTGACATTGGTCTATCTCGGTCTCCCCAACCCATGTTGCTTGTGTGTTAACATATGTTTGCTGCAGGTGGTCGGCAGAACTTTTTCATTGTCACAGCGATTGGCATCCCCATCTGGGTTCATGTCGGCATGAAGAAAGTAGGGTCTCCCCAATCCATTGTGCACTTTATATTGATAAATGTCTGAGTTGCCTACTGGCAAGACGTTTTTGCTGTCACGGCAACCATAATTCATGTATTGTTTCATATTAGTGTGAGTTTAGTCCTTGGTGGAAGCTCTTACCAAACTCATCATGTCTCGCCGACCAGAGGAACAGGATACAACATATCGGCATGAGTTGCAGCGTCGATATAATGTCATGGTGAACTCTTTTGGTCTCACCAAACAACATGTGGGGGTTTCGTTTCGGCCAAACATAAAGTCTTCGGTGAGAAGTCATAGCAACTTCACATTGTCTCACCGATCAGTGGCAGAAGGATGTGCATATCGGTATAAGTTGGGGCTATCACCGTGAGGTCTCGGCGAGTGACCTTCGATCTTGTCGACACTACGTTTGTGTCTTCACTTCGGCCAAACATTGGGTCTTCGGTGAAGGGTCTTGGCAAAGTGTATATGTCTCACTGACGAGGCATAAAGGTTTTTTTCAAATGACTTTCGATGAGAAGTTTGTGTCGTCTTGGCGAATTGATGTGCTCGGGATGTTTCAATATAACTCAACAAACTCTGTGGGACTTCTCCCCAATGGTAGAAAGTCACGGTGAAGGCGAATAAAGCACGCAGAGCAACTAGTGATTGAATTTCCTTTGGCATGACGATATGATATGTCTCGCTGACTGTTTCACAAATGAATGATAGAAATTCAAATACTGTGGTTGACATGTAAATTGCTAAAATACCGTTGTTGGCCGACTTGATTTGAGCCTGAATTCTGTGGAGGGCCGACATGGAATTTCAATATGATTTATTTTCTTGATGCTGGTGTATAAATAGGCATTTTTCAATTGTAAATATGACTAGTGATTTAGATTTCGATACACAGCAAGTAGATGCGGTAGAATAAAATTATCAGATTAGAGACTATTGTTGCATGATTTCAGAATGGAGGTATTTATGAAAATCAGTTGATGTTGCTACATTTTCTGGTGTCAAATGTCTGTTGAATTAAATAAAAATACTACTAAGTTGTCTCCAAGATTGATGCTTTCTGGTTGTTTAAATTGACATAACAAGTTTATGTTCAGTTTATCAATGCACATTTGTTGTATCTGTGTGATTAATCAATTGGTTCTTTCAAGCAAAGATTAAATCCTTTTTGTTGATCACAGTAATCAAAAAGATCTATTTGGATTATTGAAGTAGAGCTTAGTAGTTACAGTATTGCATGTTTATACAAGTTGTAAACAGAATGTATGCCAGATAATTTGAGTTTTCTCCAGAGAGTGTTGCTCATCTTGATTTCATTTGACTCCGCATACCCAATAAGGCACTGGTCTCTGCAATTTCATCATTTGGATTCATTCAGTTTCTTTACATGTGTTTTACATTTGTTAATTGATCACTTTAGGATTTAGATCAAAAGAGTGTTATTGCTATCAAGTTTGAATTCGTTTGTTCACTTCCATTTGCCATTGTGGACAAATCATTGCAAGAAGAATAATCATAAGTCAAGTCTACTTCATTCGGAAAGGTACACCTGCCTAGGTTTAGCAACACCTGAAGAGTAGAAGGTTGAGTTCTCTTGACCTTGTTTGTTACCCTAAAGTGTATCAAGAGATTGGCAACCTCTTGAGGCATTCCTCCTACGTTTTTGAGAGCTAATAGGTGGATGGAAGGACATAAGGACCCAAAATATATTTGTAGGATGAAGGAGGAATATGGATGGTTGTTTTGAGATGATATGATGGAGGGGGATGGAGAAAAATGGTTTGATGGAGAGATGGGAAGATACTATTATTATTTTGGAAGGAGCCCACTTAGGATGTTCAAAGTTTCTACCAACATTTTTGGATTGTGAGTCTTGAGATATATATCCAATACCTTGTGGACACAGATTTTCTTTGACATGGATGGGCTCTAAAATACCTTGCTCATGAAGGCCTAAACATTTTCCTTGATAGTTCATAGTCTTCAACATTCTATATATGGTAAGATGCTTATTATTTTGGAAGCATGATGCGAGTCCATTAATAGGTGGGGGAGGATGGGTGGTGTATAAGTGTTGTTCTTTTTCTACAAGAAAACCACCATGGATGAATGTAAGAGTACCAAGGGGATATAAAAGTGGTGTTGGGATAGCTTGGTTAGGTGGTGATGAAGGATCATGAGATGAAGATGATGGGATGGTAGCATCTTGATTGGGAGGATTGAGTGATAAGGGATCATGAGGGGGATTAGGTGGTATGATAGGATCTTGATTTATAAGGGGATCATGGGATGGAGTAGATGAGAAAGTATGTTCTTGAGATGGAGTGGATGGGATAGCAGGATCATGGTTTGATTGAGGAGAGGGATCATTAGATGGAGTGGATGGGGGACTATGATCTTGAGATGGGGTGGATGGGATGGTAGGATCTTGATGTGGATGAAGGGATATGTTGGTATGCTTTGGATAAAGCTCTTGGCATGTTTCAAAATTGTGTGGGTGGCTTGATTATAGAATGTTGGACAAACTCCTCAAATGGGAGTGATGGAAGGATGGAGAGTTCATGAAGTTCAAGGGAGTAGATTTTAGTGATACTAGAACTAGGGGGGAGTGGATTGGATCTGGGTTTCTTCAATGGGTTGGGTGGATCTAGGAGTAGAAGATGGGGATTCAATGGATTCAGTGGGTTTTATGTTTTCAATGGTTTGGACAATGTTAGGAGTGGGAATGGGAGTGATAGATATGGGATAGAGAAGGGCCTCATCACTAATGACCATGGATGATGGATTGGGATGAGATGGCTCTATGACTTCAAGATGTGGATTTGGGGATGTCTTCTTTTTCGTGAGTCCTTGGATGATGTCTAGAATGAGATACTTGTGTATTGTAGGCTTATATGGGGTGGTGGAAATAGATGAAGGATTATGAATGGGTAGAGGATTAGGATTGGTGGGGGGATCAAGATTATATGGAGGATTAAAGTAGGATAGATTGGAGGGGGGATGAGGATATGATGGAGAGGAACATGGAGTGATATAGGAGGATATGGATGGTGGATTAGGAGGGTATGATGGATCAAGGGGAGGATTAGGATATGACAGAGTGAAAGATGGAGTGACATAGGAGGATATGGATGGTGGATTGGGATAGGAGGAAATGGATGGTAGATTATGATAGAAATATGTGGATGGTGGATTGAAATTGGAGAAATTGGATGGGGAAGATAATGGAAATCCATTGTTAATGGTAGCATAATGATTGCTAGTGAATGTGGATGAAGGCGTGATAGTATACCTTAGAGGAATGATTAGATTTTGGAAGATGATTGGGGAAATATTACTAGTAATGATAGCATCAAGGGGATATATATCATACTCATCTTGATCAAAAAGACTTTCATTATCATCATCAATGTAATTGGGATTCCCCTTGACTACTATTTTTGGTTGCACTGATGGAGGATAAGGATTGATGGTGTTGGGTTGAAAAGATGGGAATAGATGATTAGAAGGAAAGGGGAGATGATGAAAAGACAAATAGAATGGATTAGAAGAACATGGAAGAAGGAATCATAAGATTTGTTGTGATATTAGAAGATCTTGGAGGTGGATGGACTAAAGCTAAAATCGGGATGTAGATTAAGCTCATATTAGGATTCAATTTAAGCTTAGATTAGGATTGGGTTGAAGCTTAGATTAGGATTGGATTGAAGCTCAGATTAGGATGATTAGATTAAAGCTCATATTAGGATGATTAAAGGATGTGATGGGATAGATTCTTAGGTTCAAGGATACAACTAAAATGATGAGGATGATTGTTGAATGAATGAAGGATAGGTTTAACTGACTCCTTGCTCAAAGGGGATGATGTTTGGATGGATTGTTGAGGGTTGATGAGATGAAAGTGATATTTTGGAGATGGATATGTAGAGGAAAAATGATTGGACTATAGTTTTAGATCGAGAAAGATATAGGCTAATCATGAAATGAAGGATTAACTCTCTGGATTTTGAATGGGAAGCAGATATGCCTCTATGTATAGCTTATTCTCCTCTCTAGATCATAGTTTCGCCTATCTATGGATATCACAAAATTTTCCTTGTAGGTATCAGGATCGCCAATTAGTAAGGATAGGATTGCCTATGTAGATTGACTTTACAAAGAGGTGTGTAGGATCACCCAAGAAAGAAGCAAAATATCCTATCATAGAAGGACTCAATATGGATGTAGGATGACATAATCACCTATATAGGGGACAAAATCACCTATCTAGGGATATGTACGGATAGGGATGGTATAGACTTAAAGTGGGATTGCCCTTGTGGACAACAAGTTTTCCTATTCCATGGGATGTTTGAATGGGGATGGAGTGACTCAGACACATAATCACCTATGAAGATGACAAGATTGCCTATTTAGGGAACATGAGGATGCAAGGTTTCCTATCTAAGAGACCCACTAACAAACTCTCCCCTAACAAAAGTGAATTTTCCTATCAAGATGACTAGACTAGACTACGAAGCTGATTCACCCTTGTGAGGGTAGGATCGCCTATCCACAAGGAAAGTTTGCCCCTATATGAAGCAAACTCACCTCTAAGGGTAGGAGAAGACTATGGAAAAGGACACAACCATCAAACAAGAAACAATGGGTTGGGACTGACTCAAACTGATGACAAGCACTAGTATATCACAAGAATACATGCCAAATAGCACAAGCCTAAATTTAGTAATAAAGGTATGCTAACTCGATGTAGGCCCACCACCTTGAGGGGACACCCTAGGGTTAATACTCCATGATACTAGGGTGGATCTTTGGATCACCCTTTCTCGTGAAGGTGGATAGCTAGAGATCCAATGGTGATTGGTCATCAACATATGCCACAGGCTCACCTTCTCTCTCTCCTTGGGAACTATCGTAGTCCACCACGAGGATTTCTACCTCAACCTAAGGGAGTATGTGGTGAGTAACTTCGAGGTATGATCTACATCCCTTGCACTAAACCAAGCCACACTTGAACATGGGTCTTGATCTAGGCTATACATGTTAGAAACCAAGATCTAAAATGCAAACCAAAAAAGCCTTCCACAGAAGAGAAAATCAGAAAAGGAAAAGCTTTGCAAAAAATGTACAAAATAATATTATTCAGGAATTGATAATTATATGAGATGATTTTCTTTATAAAAGAAAAGTATGCATAACCCTAATCTTATCTTGAGCAACAAGATAGCTCAATAAGATAAGGATGAGAATAATTAACTTAGGAATTAAAATATTACCTAAGTAAAGTTATGCAAGTGTAATTAAATATTAATTACACTAACACCCCCCCATAAGTGCAACTTAGGGAGACTAAAAAAGCATGCACCTAAAAATAAGATGAATGCAAGAAAGCATGAATGGGTCCTGACAACAAGGCCTGATCAGGTACCCAAGTACAAATGCAATAATGAGGTAGAGAAGGAAAACCCAGTGGGACAAAACCCCCCTACAATGTGATGAATGTTGCAAAGAAGCACTGGAAGAACACTGGAACCAAAATCCGACAAGCAAGGAAAGATACTTCTATCTACAAGAAACAAAATGAGAGTCACTGAAGGACTCAGGTGAAATCATAATAATGTGACAGTAGACCCGATGCCATGGAACACTGGAAAACTCACAAAGTGGAACAACCTTGGAATCTGTGAAGCAACAATAGATGAAATGATGACATAATCTGGAAACTGTGTATCTCGATGTCGATGCCAAACTATGACTAAAACTCTTCCATAGGAACAAGTACCATGAAGACTCTGGAACATCAACCATAAAAACATGGCCCTCAAACTGAGAAGGATTTGAACCAATGTGGATCAATAACCATACACTCTCAATCTAAAGTGTGAACCGATGTGAATCTGATATGTGTCAAGCTAGAGCAAAATGAAGATGAAGATCAAAGTGCATGCACACTCTAATCAGATTATTATGCAGGAAACCCCCCTAATGAAACTTTATCTCAGTTCATTTATTACAATAACCCAATGATTGTAAAAGGAGAGATTGAAAAATGTGCATAAACAAAAAATAAGATGATGTGGTACTAAAATGAAGTGAAAATATTCAAGTTTCACCTTTCCAACTGCCAAAACATCCAAGTAATCTCCAAAACACCCATCGAGAAAAATATGGAATAACGATCAACCTGGGAAAAACAAAGAAAAAGTGCATGGACAGAAAAATAAAGCTCCTCAATACCTTTCCAACACTGCAAAGAAGGCGAAAAACAGAGATCGTGGAAAAAATTTATGAGCTTGGAAGGCAAAAATTAACATTTCACTTCAAACAACAATAAATGTAGCTAAACAGAAAAATACTAAAAAATAAATTGCACCACAAGAAATTTCTTGGAACCAGCTTTCTGGTGATATCTCGTTTTCCCAATTTTGATACCGTATGCCCGAGTTACAACAAAAAGAAAAAAAACTACTCCTTGAAGGCAAACTAGGGTTAGGAGGGGGCAAAGAGGGCCAACCATATGATGACGTCATGTTGACGTCAGCAAAATGCGAGCTTAAATTTGATAGCCTGGAGGCCATCGCAGCAAAAAATTCCCCCCTGCAAAAAAAATTGACGGAATATTTCAACCTCTGCTCGAAATATGCCATTTTGACCAAACAAGAAATGATAACATCGCTTGGAAAAGTTTTTGGACAAACATTGGAATCTGTGCTAAAAAAATCTGCATAAAGTTTGGACACTACCGGGAAATGTGAGGAGTTGGCAAGAAAAATCTAGATGCCACCTGTAAGGATGCTACTGGGGATATGAAGGTGGTGGTGGGTGGGGTCCTGCCCTACCAGCAACAGCATACAACCTTGCCGCAGTAGGGTACGGGGTACCCTATCCGCCCAGGCTTTAAAAGCCTTTAAAAACTTTTACAAGTTTTTTTTTTTTTTATATATATATATATATTTTTTAAATTTTGATTTTCAAAAGAAACAAAAACTAATGATTTTTTATTTATTTTTGGCATGTAGGAAAAATATTAAAAAAAACTTGAATTTTTTTTCTCGAGAAATGTGCACAGGGGCTGTACATAGACCATACGACCTCTGAAACAATTTTTACTGCCTCAGAAGCTCCCAACACCGAAATAGGGCATGTTATATGTCAATTTTCTTTTCTCAGACGCTCTGGATTTGATGGTGAGGTCCGATTTGCCTGAAAATGCACTAGAAGCTTTGCAACTCCCAGATCTGGAAAATTTTCAAACCCTCATAACTCTAGCATAAAATGTCAGATGTACGTGAAACAAAAGTTGATCTTGACTTTTTCAATAGCCCTAGACTCGAAAATGAGCTCAAATTTCCTCCAACATGTGCTGAAAGTAACCATGCAAGAGCACCCAAATAGAGAGACAATCTCAAGGTATGAAACCCTCAAAGAATCCCAAACGAACTCTGCAATGATTTTCTCCAAAAATTTAAAAAGGGTTTGCAAATCAAGGCTCTGATACCATGTTAGAAACCAAGATCTGAAATGCAAACTAGAAAATCCTTCCACATAAGAGAAAAACAAAAAAGAAAAGAACTTTGCAAAAGATGTGCAAAATATTATTATTCAGGAATTGATAATTACATGAGATGATTTTCCTTAGAAAAGAAAAGTATGCATAACCCTAATCTTATCTTGAGCAACAAGATAGCTCAATAAGATAAGGATGAGAATAATTAACCTAGGAATTAAATTATTACCTAAGTAAAGTTATGCAAGTGTAATTAAATATTAATTACACTAACAATATAAGCTCTTTAGGGATTCCTCGATACACTAGGAGGGCACATGAGGCACAACCGTGAACACTAGCCTGTCACAAGCATGGGTCAGGAGCCCCTATGAGGTACTGGAAACTTGGACCAACCCTGCAAATCTTATCTAGGTATCTCCCTAGATTTGACGCTTCACTAAACATGACGTGACTGGATTGGGGTACAACATTGGCTCTCCCCCCTTTCTATACCCCACCGGTAACATGTGGTCGAGATAGTCCCTTGCATGATGAAATCCCAAATAGGTCTCACTAAAGGGAAGGAAATACTAGGCATTTCTAGTGGTCCCTAGGCTCGCACGTAGCGCAAGGGGAGAGCATACAAGTACTAGTACTCCTAGGTAGACTCAATTGGATTGGAACAAGTTACGGTTTCTGGTCACCTAGGATCACCGTACAGTGCAAGGGGAGTGCATACATCAACAACACGCTCCCAAACACAATAAACAAGTTAATTGACCCTTTAATTAAGTCTATGTGTGCCTAAATTAGTATGAAAAAGACACACACACAATCTAATCTAGGGGTCTTCGACCAATCATCCTGCAACACATGTGTTAGTAATTTTGACCTCTGATCTTCATCAAACGTGGGACAAGCTACACAAATTGTTGGTGAAATCCCACAATCCAATACAAACAAGTTAGCTAATTAGTATCCAAAACTGATATCAAATGAAGGCTCAAATCAAAAAAATTAAGACTCTGGATTACCTCAAATTTTCCCCTACATTGAGCGAATTCACGTTTCTTTGATCTCAGGATTTCCTTTTTGGGATATAGGCATGAGCATAGTTTCTTGTTGAGAGAAGAGGTGGGAACGTATTCACCTTTGAGGTCAAATTAGGATCACCACTTCTTCCAGCAAGTTTGCTTGTTCAAGTAAACTAAGTGTGTTCACCTCTGAAAATACAGATCCAGACTAGTAGTAGAAAATTTTCCTTTCTGACAGAAAGGCGTGTACACGTTTTCCTATCTTTAATGCAGGTATGCCCCTATGCTAGGTGGATTCACCCATCAAGGGTGGATTTTACCCTATGTGTGAAACCCAAACCTGCAAAAATTCAAACAACAAAAAACATACAAGAAGACCCATGACGTGGGTCCCACTGGGCATGCCAGAAATGTGTGCAATATTTTTACCCCATCTAGAATGCAAGAAATAAACTCAAGTAAGAAGATAAAAACAAAAAAAACCACTTAGATTAGGGCTTAAAGTTGAAACTTAAACTTGTAAATAAAAAACCAAAATATTACCTTGTTTGAGCTTGATGAGTTTGTTTTCCCTTTTTGATGGATTGATATGTGTGCTCCTAGATCAATTTCGACAACATAATGACTTGATTTTACTTGATTTGGATGCAAGGGTAGTGAATTAGGCTATGGAGGCTAGATTTATGCTTGAGATATTTTAGATGATAAATGTAGTTGAATGTGGTGGCATATGGTTGAGAATGTGAAAGTGGCTAAGTGTTAGTCATTTAGCCAAGGGAGATAAGAATGGACAATGGAGATTGAAAGGAGGAAGCAGATCAAGGGTTGAGATCAAGAGTTAACCAAAGGAATTAAAAATTCCTTTTTAATGTGCATGGAAAGGATAAAATGAATTAAAAATTTCTTAGGGATATGGGGAGAATAAAAAGGAATTTAATATTCCTTGGGGGATGGGAGAGGAATAAAAATTCTGCCAAGTACCTTGGGCACCTAAAATGGAATTTAAAATCCCATTTGGGGATGTGGGTAGATTATAATGGAATTAAAAATCCCATTGAGGGTTGACCATGGATTAGACTAGGCTAATTAATGGATGATTAGAGGAGGATTAGGTGGCTAAAAGAGATTAGGATCCCACTTGCATATTATGGAGGATATGACACCTCCCTAATCAATGATCAAGAATGTGCATATCCTTAATCAAGGATTAAGAAAGGTGGATTAAGATTAGGAGTGGATTATGGAGGATGGGACATGAGGGTATTAAATAAATGGATTATTTATTTAATTTTTGGAGGAAAAGGATAAGTGATGGGAGTAAATATTTAAAGGTAATTATTTACTTTAGGATAAGATTTTAAGATGATAGAAGAAATGGGATAAGTCGAAGGGTGATAAAGAATATTAATTAAATAATAAGGTATTACTTAATTAATATAGAGAACATGAAATTAGTTAAATTGGGGGTAAATTGACCAAATGAAAGTGGTCAATTTTTCAGTGTCTACAGTTTCCCTTTGAATATATTTTATAACTATATAAGATATAGCATACTGATGCATTTCCATTGATCGTTTATTTTAGTGCGATTCTCTAGTTGAATACTATGATTGTATTCTTTTATAGAGATCATAACAGTTAATGCAAAGGTGTTCTATCAAAATATTATTTTTAACAAGGGTTCAAATTCTTTTTTTGAAATGATAAAAAAATCCAACCCTCGTGGAGCTATGAATTTTAAAATTAAATTAGAGTTAGAAGACCTATAAAGCAAGTTAATTCATGTACATTCAATAGGTGGACTACAAATATGAGTTTCATCAATGTCTAGTGCATGGTTGATGCACATCTAATTTATTTTTTAGCTCTTAAAACATTAATTAGTTTGGAAAATCTATGCAAATTTATAGTTGAATGTGATAGAGGTAATGCTACATAATTGCGAACAAGTACCAAATTATGAAAAATGAGTAAGATCACAATTCCCTTTAATATTTTTTATATCTTGATATATTATAGTGTTGGAAAATTAGCACAATTTATCATTTATTTCCTCTTAATACTGTAAGAAACATGCCTTTTAAGTATGGACATGTCAAGAAATATGTTGGTTTTTTTTTAAGAACTAAGTTGATCTTCAAAATTGCCTATGAAAATGATAATTCCAATCCTTAGCAACCCAAAGGGATTGGCCAATGAACGAGTGAAAGAAACAATGCTTTCCTCCTACACTTTGGACTCTGCAAGACCTGGGAGGGTGATCCCACAATATATTTAAAGACCTTTGCACCTAATATCCAAATACATTGTAAATAACAAATGAATTCCCATATAATAGCTCAACAAATGGAATGTATCAAAGAAGTTGGTTACTTCTTAACAACACTCAACATTTAGAGCATGATAATAGAACCATTTAACACAAAATAACAACAATGTAATTCATTGTGAAAGTTTTTTTATAAAAATGATTTGCTGGTAAATTGACCAACTAAATTCATTATGAACACTCACTTAGATTAGTGCCTCATCCTATGAATGAAGTCAATCTCAAAACCTATATAATTTGGCAACAATTTCAAACATAGCATCATTAAGCTTTGATAATACTACATTACAGTATCACATTCATTATACCATCAACCAAAACTTCTCACTAATATCCTAGAACTTCAATGTACATGAATCTACGGCTTCACTCAAGCACTTCATTAATTCTTTGAATTAAAAGCAAGAATAAAACTAAACATCCACTAGAAATCAATGAAGACAAATAACACAATCCTTGATCATATTATTGGTAGTCCATGAAGCAAGTACATAGGAGAGAAATGGTTTTGAATTTGCACCATTTTCAATTCATTTGCTAGTATTGTTATTGAAAATTACATTTGTAGAATAAATTGACTCAAAACCTAAGACCAGACTAAAAAATGTTCAGTATTCTCTTTATAAATTTCTTTGTGATCAATTACAAGAAAAGAAAATCCGATAACTTTGGCCTTGAATTCCTTCTTATAGAAATGAAGGAGAAAACAAGCTTCTATCTAGAGAGTACACATGTCACTATTCTATTGGACCGTTACAAAATACATTCCCTTTGCACTTATATTTGCATTCTCAAATGGAGGGAAGTGTTACATGAGACAAAAGTTATTTTCATTTGTTATTATAGGTCAGGTCTCGCCTTCCAAAAGGAATCTTTGAGCTAATTTGACAATATCCATGTACACCAAGAAAAGATGAAAGAAAGCATAAAAAGTATAAGGTAGAAAAGATAAGAAACTCATCCACATTTGCAACCTTGTCATCAATTTCAAATTAGGGAGAAGAAAATATCTTCTCCATACTTTAGCAAAATCCCAATCTGTACTATTTCCAGGCTATGTATTGCACTTCTCCCATCTATTCTTCACCATAGTTGCAGACCTAAAACCAAAATTGTACTCACCATCTTGCAACCGTAGTTCAATCTTCTAGCACATCCAAGTAATTATCCTTCCAGGCTTGGAATTCTTCTTCTATAGGCTAGTTGAATTTTATGACATCATCAAATTTCTACTTGTAAGGTGAATACTTGGTGACAACCTAGTTTGCCTCATTATCAAATTCCTCTTGGACAACTCCTACATGAGCCAACATATCCATATTTCTCTTCAGCATGCCCATAACATGTCCTTCACAAATAAAATCAACTTTTTATGAAATGACTTCATTTTTTTCTTTCCTCCAATCCTGCAGGGTTTTAATGTTACCATCATCTTTTAGTATGGAAGGGAGGATACCATGATGCATCTCATGAAAATTATTGATTAGCTCCCTTATATTTGCCTCCAAAGGCTCTATCTTTCCCTCAAATTCTTGAATTACATTCACAATCCGAATGGTAGGAGTGAGATTATGAGGCTTGTTTTCATCATGCTTGGCTCCCACAACCATCATTCTCAAATCCTGTAGCCTAGGGATCCATGTTTCTATAAGGGGAATAGCTACCTCTTTATCAATATCAATTTTTTTTATAACATTCTTCATGATAGAATAATTAGCATGAATGCTAATTAATCTATTTTCACTCCTCTATTTGGATGCTCCAAAACTACAATGAAAATTTTCATATTGTTGACAAATATTTCCCTATCATGGTTGTCACATTTGTATTTATAATCTTTCAATTGTTCAAGTAGCTCTTCGTTGCTAGCACCCTCCTCTACTTGTGGTGCCTCTGATGTATCTAACTATTTCACTAAAATGGGAATAGTTCCCATATTGTAGGGCACAATTCACCATGAAGAACTTATTGGAGCTATTGAAATAGTAGGCGTTGGTTCTTGTGAAGAAGTGGGAGGAGTAGCATCAGTCTGCATTGGTTCCCCTGATTACAAATTTTGCAATTTCTCTTTTAATAGTTCCAATTATGTTTGTAGCTACATAGTGTGTTGTCGATTCTTTCCATAATCAACCAACAAATCATTGTATTTCTTTCTGAACTACTCTTTCTTTGTAGTCACCGATTCCACTATTAACTTTGTGAATTGTGCCACATTTATTGACATTGTTGTAGCTTCAATAGATGATGTATTAGATACCCTCTTTATTATCAAACCTCCCCTATAATTTGAAGTAGGCCCCACAATGTCAAGCTTCTTTGTGTTGGGGGCTAAGGCCCATAGGGCTAGTGCATCATGTGTGATCAATTTTAGATGTGATATCAAATGTATATTAAACAAATCAAAACACACCGATAGAAAATTATATCAAAAACATAATATTAAAATAACAAAGATGCAAACTTAGTATTTTGTAGTTGATGTTGTCCTATCATCCTCTATCTCCAATGTTTTGTCAATTCTAGCATGCTCTCAGATTGTGTGCTAAGCTCAACAAACGGTCTTCCTAGAGAATGGGATTTGAAGATGAATGCATGCTAAGCTAAGATATGATTAACATACTATGAATAATAAAATGAAATATTACGAAATTATGAAAGCTAAAGGTGATAATGACAATGCTAAGATGCTAGAATGCTAGAATGCAAGTAATCTCTAATGCACGTGTGGTGTGTTGTAACCAATGCTTGGATTCGTACAGATATTTATAGATTTTTCAAAAGCTTCTGATTAGATGATGTGATCAATGGCTGTGAAAATTCCTGGCAGATCAAATAGTTAAAGATGGATAAGACTGGAGAGAAAAATAGAAGAAAACAAAAAGCAAGATTTGTTTCTTCTTTCATGTAAAAGATAAGATGAGATGATAAAGATAAAAAAATCATCTTTTTGTGAGATTGAAGAAATATTTTGAAGATAAATAATGATTTTATCAAATTCATTACTCATTTATTGGTGACATGAAATATTTTCTTAATTAAATAAAATATTTAATTAAGATTTGAAGAATAATGGAGGATTTCATAATTAAATAAAATATTTAATTATGATTTGAAAAGATATGAAGGATATTTAATTAAAGATATGAAGAGATAATATGAGATGATAAAAATCATCTTTTTAGAATATTTTGGAAATATTTTAAGAAGATAAATAATGAATTATAAATTCAATTATTTATTTATGGAAGAGATAAGATGAGATGATAAAAAATCATCTTTTTAGAGGATTTTGGAAAGATTTAAGAAGAAAAATAATGAATTATAAATTCAATTATTTATTTATGGGTGGCATGGAGATTTTTCTCAATTAAATAATCATTTAATTAAGATTTGAAGAATAAAAAAAATATTTCATAATTTTAATTATGATTTGAAAAGATATGAAGGATATTAATTAAATAAAGGTATTTAATTAAATTTTTAGGAAATAACATGTAGATGAAATTAATTAAATAAAATATTTAATTAATTAGAAGAAATATTTTGAATAGGAGAAAGGAAATTAAATTCAATTAAATCAAAGATTTAATTAAACCTAAATGTGATAATTAATTTAAATAAATAATGATATTTATTTAATTAAGTGGACTTAAGAAAGTGGTAATTAAATAAAATGAATTTTTTTAATTAAAGTGGAAGAATAAAGTAGGTGAATGATATAATTACATTAATTAAATTTAATCATATGTAGAATATTTTTAAAGAAATTCATTAAATAATAAATATTTAATTAAATGTCAGGATTAGACATGACCAATTTTATGCATATACACATCCCACTACTCACTAAATGAAAATCCTTTTAGTGCTATGGTGGCTTCCTCCTCAGAATTGTAAAGGGGCTTGTCACATCTTCTTACAACATCAAAAGCAATCATGGATACTAAGTCCCATTCTAGCAATAGCAAGACACCAATTTTCCTCACTAGCTCGTTTCCTTCAAATGTAGTCATTCCTTAAAATTTGTCTTTCATTTCTTTTAAAACTTGTGCTTGAATGGTTTCATCAGGTAACTCTGGGTGGAGACTTCTTTTCAATGCAATATTGTTAACATATTCATCCTTCTTAGCTCTATAGGAAAACTCCATGAAAGCCTTAGACTTCACAAAATAATCATCATCAAGTAATCTTGTACATGCCTCAATCCTGACATCATCAGTATTATTTATTTCAATAAATCCAACTTTGATCAACCTTAAACCTAGTTGTTGTGGCACTATTTCCCTTGGTGGAGGGGGCATTCCTCGTTGCATCTCTTCTTCTGATACCTAGATTTCATCATAAAAATCATCTTCATAATACACCAAGCCAACAATTTCAACTATTTGCTTCTTCTGAGATGGTGGCTTTGGTGGTGATGAATACCTAGGTGGGAAGTTTATTTCATCAATCTCAAGTCCCATCGACCTAGGGGAAGATGGTGGTGGCATTTGTGATACTGCAAGGGATCTTTGCTTGTCTTGCTGAGAAGAGGTAGTAGTTACATCCTTTCTCTTTACTTTATTATTCCTTCTTGTAAAGATAATCATTTTATGTTCTTTTTGAGGTTGGTATGTTGGCATTTCCTCCATAACAAGGATCTCCCCTCAACCTTTTTCTTCAATAGAATCCTTCCCTTTATCCTGAATTATTTTCCCACCTTTCAAGTGACCAACTAGTATCTCAAAATTCAGGAACATATATTTCATTCTTAGCATCTCATTGGGAATTTCAATGAGATTAGGGAGCTCTAGAATCTTCTCCCTTATTTTCATTTTCATTTTATCAAAATAAATCCATTTTTATTTTCTATCTTTTTTCTTTAAAAGATCACAAATGTTCTTGATCACATACTCTAGGAAACAAAAGTGATGGGTAAACTTGGAACTCCTATTTCTTATCTTTAACCAAGCCATAAATCCTTCAAGATCATAGGTCCTTACTCCTACTCTCCTCATGCCCAAAGGATTAAGTATGTCATTTATTTTATCCCATCCTCCTTTGATCATCAAAATATCAGAAAAGCATGTAGATGAAGGAAACAAGGTTCCCTTTCCCTAATCTTTCAAATGTTTATTTTCCACATCTCCAAGCTGCCAAATCACTTCAAGAAATCCAATTCTTTCTAGAACATCCTTAGGAAACAAGTAGGGTGAGACATATGTACCATATACTCTCAAAATTGTATAAGTGAGATGAGGAATAATGTCTCCCTAGTTGTGATCAACACCTAATTTAGGTCTTCTATCCTTGGGCCTTAAGAAATCATGCAAGGCCTTGGGAATCCTTGACATGTTCATAATCAGATTCCTCCTCAACTTGGAGGCAAATAGATTCTCAAAGACTAAATAATTTAATTTTTTTGTCATCCTTGTCTAGGATAGTAGTCCAACATTGGATAGGTAATTCCAAGTCATCCTTCATCCTTTCCAGTGTCATATTTGTAATGTTACATGCCTTTTGCACACATGCCTCACTTGGACTAGGGACCCCCTCTTTTCGTTTTGCTTCCATCAGGTCAGTTTGCATCTACCTAGTTTTTTTTGTGCCCCTATTTTGGACTCAACTTAATCATGTGCCTTGAAAATTTCAAAATCCTCGCATGTCCCATGGCTTGTCCAAGTCTCAAAATTTTTCAAGATTTTGTAGAAAATTGACTATAGGTTTCTGCCTTGCGGAAGTCGCATTCCTTTTTGTCACCTACATAAGTTGGTTTGCGGATTTCCCTTTGCGAAAGTCCGTTTGCAAAATTTTGTATCCATTTTTCCGTTTCCTACACCATTTTTCCACTGTCTTCCTGAAGTGAATTTCTCGTGCACCGCTTTCGTACTTCATCTCCCTGCACATGCTTATACCTATTATCTTCCACCTATCGGTTTTCCATACAAACTTTCTCATCATGACTCCTGCTTGTCATATCTCTGCCTTTCCATCTACTTCATGAACTTTGAAAACTTGTAATTAGTGCATTACATTTATGGTAATGAGACTTATAAATAGAGCCTTCACCTCTCACTTTACTAATGAATTTCAAAATTGGAGAGCTAAAGAGATTGTTGCACACATAGAAAAGCTTGAGGACTGAAAAAACAACTGCCTCCTCCATTAGCACAATAGAGGTATGCAATTGGATCCCATTTTTACTTTTCTATTGTCGAATTAGCCATGGATTGTTTGCTTAGGATTTCAGGATTGAAGGGGTCCTTTAAAATCCATGAATTTAAGATCAATAGGTGTAGTGATTAAAACCCTAGCTTAGCAAAACATAAAAAATTAGGTTTCAAAGCTCTGAAATACTCCGTCCATGGGTTTTTGATTGGGGAAACCTATCTCTTAGATTTCGTTTAAGGTGATAGACACAATAAAGGATCCTCTTCTCTTCATTGCCACACATGAGAAAACTATCAAAGTTAAAGGAAACCACCATGATGAATTTGAGTCCTCACGAGCGCATCCTTGCAGGAATCCACATGTGAAGATCCTCTCAACTTAGGTCATTTCTAATGGTAAAATACCATTGTTTTCTCGGTAGGTGGGTTCCACCCATCCTCTCGCCATTGCATTTTCAACCAAAGCACTTCAAAACAACTAATTCTTTGGCTACTATGGATTCATCTTTGTGGGATGCAATCATTGGAACTTCACTCCACCTAAGCCATTTTCTATGGATAAACCTTAAATGGCTTCTAGCATAGTAGTTTCTGATGCCCCTTTCCTATGAGCATCAAACAAAATGTTGAAAATCTCTAAGTCCAAGGACTTTGCGGGTTGTTGTTAGTAGGAGGACGCTCAATGAAGGCCATTTTTAATGAAAAAAAATTAGTAGCTCCACTCCTTACATAATCCACCCCAATCATTGCCATCAACATATTGAAAACTTGGCCAAGCCTTTAGACTAATGTGAGGTCTGCTTAGTGTGTTTCCATGTGCAAATCGTCATGTTCCCATTGCCATTATAAAAAAACAACCTAAAATGTTGAAAACTGATAAGTGAAAATGTTTTGGGGGTCATGTCCTATATAAATCCACCCATGGAATGTTGCCCTCTTTAGGTTATTGTCCAGCGAGAAAATATTGACAACATTCCACTCAGCGGCTTCCACCCCAGCTATGTCTGCATACATCAACCAAACATTAAAAATTGCTAAGTCAAGGTACTATTCTAGGTCCACCCTTGTAGGCCACCATTAGTGGAAATTCATCCCTCCTTAGCTGCTACTCAACGACAATCTTTACACGGTGCCCTACCTAGCAGCCTCTACTTTCAAACTTTTTGTAACACCTAAATCTAGCCTTTGATGATGTCAACATGGAGTCAAGTGGTCTTCGTTTGACCTACCCAGATGAAAATGAAATTTTAAGTTAAAGTTCCTTTACAGGTTTTGACCTAGGGAACTCCACCTATGGGTCACCATATCCCCTAGGCTATCTCCTAACAACAAAATTCAAATGGCTTCCCATCCTGCAGCTTCCACACCTTGCTTTTACATATGAGCCTAAAAGGCTACTTTAACCAAGGGGAATGATTGCAAATGCTCCAATTTGTATTTCCCCATGTGCCTAATGAGTTTGCATTAAAATTGCTTTATGTTTAAACCTTGCGGGAATTCCTCATCAAAAAAATTTCCTCCCTGAGTTATTTCTAACAAAATTTACCTTGGTGACTTCCGCTAGGCGAAAACCCACACCACCAAACCTAAAAATTTGCAAATCTCACAAATGAGCACAAAATGATGAAACTTGATGAATGCAATGATCCCTTTGAGGTATGTGGATGCATTTAATGACATTTTACCATGATTTAACTAACATTTTTCCTTCTTAATGTGTCAAGGAACTTACTATGCATTCTTTGTGCGAGATTTATGGAACAAGATGAGAAATATGACAAGGGAAAGAAGACTACAAAAGCTAAAAGAGGGAAAGAGGAAAAGGCCAAAATGAAATACTAGTTCCATGACGTTGAGTGTACCTCAAAGATCACATCAAATTGGGACAAAGTGATAGATACAAACCTAGACCATGTCAGGATCGATGAATTCAAACAATGGGTCCTAGTTATCCCAAAGATTGAGGAGGCCTTGAGAATAATGTAGAGTGGAATTGCAAAGGCAATAGGTTTTCCGCTATCCTTGATAAACTTAGAGTTAGTCTTTGCATGTGGAGAACGTTATCACCCTCAAACCAGGAGGATAATCACTGTAGGTGGAAGAGTGTTGGCCGATCTAGCTCCCATCTCAATTGGAAAGATTTTTGGAATCTCCCTATTTGATAAGATGGAAGAGAATTAGAAGGAGTATGCCCTGAATGTCTGGGAAGTAGACCCTATAGGCTACAAGAGTACTATCAATCCAACATGGCTGCTTGAGAAGAGGGGTAGTTCCAATAAAGTGCCCCAAAAGTTGTACAAAAGTGATTTTATGGAAGAGGCCAATGACCTCATAACACTATTAAGTTTAGTAATGGGCCTCCCCACTTTTGTACTCTTCGAGGAGTGAATGGTTTACTTTGTGGAAGAGATCCTTTGAGGATAAGAAAAGTTTCACTGGCCAAAGATAAACAGTGAAAATTTGCACAAACAATTTGTTACGGTGAAGAAGACCTAGGAGTTTTACATGACTTCCTATCTTGTGTATCTCCTAGCAGTAATGTTCCCTAACAAAGGATAAAAATTTGTTGGTACCTTGGGAATGAAGAAGGGGTAGAACATCATATACAATTGCTACCCATAGATCCAATATAGAAATTATAAGAAGGATTATCAACAGGTCAACGATGCCTTCATCATGCACATCATTCAAACTTTTTCAAAAGACTATCATAGAAGAATGTCCCACAACACAAAAGTGTTGGTTAAAGGCTTTGGGTACTGGTTCATTTAGTTCCCCAAGTTCACATACATAAGACTTGAGGGATTCTTCGAGTTCCTATATCAACTACCCTGGTACCCTAATGATAGGATAATTTTGTTGGAATCAACTTGACAAATATGAACTACCCATTCATTATTACAGGACAAGCACCATGTTGGGTTTCCTACCCAATTTTATTTGGTCAAGGAGTATATTCATGCCCCACTGCCCCCTGTGCAAAGAACTCAGAGAAGGAGCTTGTAGATTATAACTTTGAGTTGCATACAAAGAGAGGAGGATTGGACCTTCCAGGTAAATTGAAAAGGATTGGACCCTCTAGGTAAATTGAAAAGGTAGGTTGGAAAGAAATATGCTCACAAGCCCCATATTAAGTATTTTTGGGCCAATTTTGATGATGACCATGAGGTCAGACGAAGATATTATATGAGAATGACTACTAAATTTGTGAAATCTATCAATCTGTTCCCAATCCTGGACCAAGTTGTTGAAGATGATAATGTGCTTGACAAGAGATATAATGCTCTGGTCAATGTGCCATTACCAGTTATTGATTGGACTGAGCCAAAAGTCAAGGAGTTGGATACTATCACTCGATCGGTGGAGCAAAGAACTAAAAAATGGCTTGATTATCAAATAGCCCAATTGCAGTAGTAGGGCATGGAATTAACCTATAGGTAATTAGAAGATGATATTGAGAGCGATATAGATAGTGGCACCATTGTGGGTTCTTTGGAAGAGGCTCCCAAGTCTCCACCTATCACAAGATCAAGGAAAAGAAAGGATACCTCAGAGTGGAAACCAAAGAAAAAGGTGTATATTAGGAAGACAACTGAGTGGAAAAGACCATTGAAAAAGCCCAAGAGAATGGGAAACTTTTTTCTTGATATGCCTGTCATCCAAGTGGAAGGGTCCCGACTGTAGGAAGAAGAAGAGAAACCACATTCTCCACCATGAACCGCCTCTGCACTTCTGCCAGCCACTACCACTGCGCCATCTCCTTCCACTCCTCAATCTTTACCTTCTCCACCTATTGTAGACATCTCGGTCCACCTCACTTCTGCTTCCCCGATTGCTCCAGTAGTTGTGATAGATTCCTCTTCCTCTACCACATCCCCGCTATCATCTTCCTCACTCTCACCTCCATTGCCAACTATTTCCACCTTGCCACCTTTTGTTCCTACAATCTCTATGGCACCTATTACCTTTCTGGAGACTTTTTTATCCTATTTAAAAAATGTGCCATCTCATTTCTCTGATGTGATTTTGAATCCTCAGGTTAAGTTGCTCATGACTTAACTTGCTGCAACACTACCCATCCCTCCACCTCCTACTAAGCCACCTAAAATGGAAGCCACAATGACGATTTGTGAAGAGATGGAGAGGTTAAGTGGGGAATAGCCCAAAGAAATAGTGGTGGATGTCACTGAGGAACCCGATGACTTAGAGAATGATGACTACTTTGAGCACATCGAGGAGGGCCTAATGATTGATTTAGATGAAGTGGCCTCAGATGAAGAAGGGAAACAAACACTCAAGAATGGAGAAGAAAATTTGACACTTACTCTGATGTAGAAACCTCTAATCAAGAGCCCGAGGGTGAGTAGCCTAGAAGGGAAAAGATGATAAAAGAAGAAATCCCAGAGGAGCATCACTCCAAGGAAGGAAGTGTTAATGCAAAGTTTGATATGCAGAAAGTTGATGAACTCGCAAAAAATGGCCAAGATCAGAGCATGTAGAACAAAGAAGTGTCTCTATAAGGAGAGCAAGATAAGGAGGAAAATATAGATAAGAAGGATGTTGAGCCCGATCAGGAAATTGACATTGAGCATGTAGAAAGTGGAAGGCCTGCACAAGAAGAAGACCCTACTGAGAGAAATGTAGAATCCATTGAGCTTGAAAAAGGGAAGAAGATAATGAAAGAAGAGGAACAGGACAAGGATGAAGAGAACATTGAAGATGCTCCTAGACATGAAGAGGAGCTTTTAAATGACAAAAGGGAAGGAGATAATGAATTCAATACTACATCCCATGACCATCAAATAAAGGTTCCTTCATGGCTAGAGCACCAACTAAAGGAGAAATTTCCTATGCTTATATACCCTAAAGATTGTGTCGAGGAAATATTGGCTCAAGCCTAGCTGAAGATGTGAGAAAAAAAATCAAAACGAGATCACACATCAACATTGAGTTATTTGTGTAAAGTCATGACTTGACATCTGACAAACCTTGGGATATTTTCTATAACTTATTTGCAAGGAATTATCTTTCAAGAGAGACATTATAGTTGTGTTTTTTCTATGTTGAGAAGTGAAAAAACATGCATCAATAGAACTAGCGCTAGAAGGAGGGTTGTTGGACGAAGTTGGATCCAATTGGGTCATTTTATCCATAAAGATTCCACAAGGTAACTAGATCCACACCAAATAAAGGAGAATTTCAAGAGCTAAAGAGCCCTAGTAGGGCTAGAAGGGCCAAGAAAGGGGAAGCTTCAACATTAGCACCAACCCCTTGACCTCCATCCCCTCCATCTCCATCTTCTCTTTCACTCCAACCAACCTTTTCTCCATTTACCAGCCATATCCCAAACACTATTATAGCTACCATATCTCAGCCACAAGTTGCTTCATCTCATCCATTACCACCCCTACCTCCATGAATGGCTTGGCTGGACAACAACCCATCAACTGTGTCCTTAAATGACTACATGATACTCTCTAAAATTCAAAAAAAATCTACTCTAGGATTCATCTAAATGATCCTTATAGGACAATTAAAGAACACATCAATATTTTCCAAACAACCCTTAAGGATAGAAAAATTAAACATGAAGATGTTGCATGTAGGCTCTTCCCATATTCATTGGGAGATGAAGCATTTTATTGGCACATACATTTACCTACAGGGTCCATCACATCTTGGAACCTCATGAAGGATACCTTCTTGTAGAAATTTAAAATTCTAGTTATCCCTACAGACTTATATCAACAATTCATGTTTGTTAGAAGGGAGATCAATGAGCCAATCAACTCACTCAATAACATATTTCATCAAGAATACATGAGGTTACAACCACCTTATGTGGTGAATGATTCTTCAATAATATTTGTCTATTATGCCGCCTTAGACAACCTCACATCTGCTTTGGTCAAGTGAATGCACTAGCCCCCTGTACACTTGGTAGATGCTTATGCAGAAGTAGTGAAGGAAAGCATAGACTTGGGACAACATTTGGCTAGTCCATTACCCTCATTGGGACCTACTGCTAATTTGGGAAAAATCTAGGGACTTAGCCATACTTTAGCTCATTAAACACCATTGATGAACTAGGTGCCTCAACTGCCTATCATGTCGCATCCAGGGCCTTTGAACTAGGCTCCACCCATACCAAGTTATCAGTAGACTTTCAATACAAATACTTATCCACAACATCCCCACATACCTTCATACTTGTAGAATTCCAAGGCCTTTGCTGCTCAACATAACCTATCTATAGTGCACCCCATTTTCCTCCAAAATTCTATGCCAACACAAAGTAATTTAGACAAGAAACGAATTGATGAATTGGTTGAGCAAGTGAAGAAGATGGCCACCAAATTGAATCATTTGAGGAATCAAAATAACCAACTATAGTCATCACAAAGAATTATTCAAGCTAATTACCAAAGGGACAACCGTGATCCAGGTCTATCTTTAGGACAAAAATATGAACAAGGTCAAAATTTTAGATAAAATTTCAAAAGGAGGCATCCTCAAAGGTAGAATAGGACCTGTATTACCAAAACAAACAATGGTGGGGTACCTACATCACTCGATTTTCCCAGTGGTGTAGATAAATCAGCAGGAAAAGTATACATGGGTGAGGAAGAATTTTATGGATAGTGTAGAATCCACCAAACTAACAAGTATTTTGAACTTGTATGTATAGAGTTATAAACTATTGCTGCAATTTTTCAAGTGGAGGTGCAATATGTTGTTTATAGTTCAAATTGTAGAGAAATAGTGCCATTAATTCCATATGATTCAATCTTGGTCGTCAACTAGTCTCCCTTCCCACAAGGTGATAGAAATGAGTCCAAGAAGGAGGCTATAGAGAAGGGAAGCAAATAAAATGAAGTATGTAATGAAGGAACTCTATCTCAAATGTTTGATTCAATAGATAATGGTCCCAAGGATGATGAAGAACAATGAGAGGAAGAGGATCACATGTTTCACCAATGCCCAACCCCTTATAACTTGAGGAATATGCAAGTTGGAGGCCCATTTACAACTTCCATTCCACCAAAAACCTTCAATACACTGCTTGACCCAAATGTTAGGAGCAACCCACCTTATCCTAGGGTCCCCACCCAATACTTCAATAGGAATAAGGAGCTTGATCTTACTAAAGAACAACTTGTTGATCCCATCAAAAGAGATTCATTTGAGGTGGATGTTGAGTAGATGGGAGAATATGTGGTGGGGAAGAATTTAAAAGGGTAAAAGTAAGCTTAACAGCTTTTGAGTTGCTGAGAGTACCAACTATTAGAAATGCCTTCTTTCAATCATTAAACAGGGCTGCGCCATGAAGACCAACCCAAGAGGCAACTACAAATAGAGTCTCATTTGATACATCCAATAATGAGCTTGTAGTCAGATAAATCCAAGGAAAGAAGCCTGATCAACAAACTAGTAAAAATCAGCAATTAGATAAGCAACCAAGGAACAAAATTAGGTGCAGACAAAGGACAAAGGAAATGAAAAGGATAAGGCTAGAGCAAGATGATACCACTGTAGGATTGTTCCAAGGGAGGTTGGAAACTCCTCCTTTCCTACTGACAATCTGCATGTTTGGTAAAAATTTGCATAACTTCTTGCTCGATTTAGGAGCCTCCACTAATGTCACGCCATTTGTAGTATGTTGGGCATTGGGCATAACCCCTACCCCATCCAAATGAAAGGTAACCTAGCTAGATAAGACCAAGGTTAATGTACTAGGGGAATTGAATAGAATCCAAGTGTAGATCGTAGTGGACCCAAGGGTGCAGCAGGTCATTGATATTCAAGTTGCAAACATTCCTGACACTTATGGTATCATATTGGGAAGGGAATTCACCTGAGCCATCAATGGGTATACTTTGATTGATTATTCTCACATGTGGCTACCATGGAATGGGTTGTACAATCAGATCTAGATTGAATGTGAGCCCTAGATGAGATTCATGATCACTTATTACAACAAGATGAGTGAAGTGTTGTTCACAGAAACATAATTGGGAAACTATCTCCTAGTTATATATGAAGGTGAAGAAGGGGAGGTAGAAAAATTTCTTGTATTTTTTCAAGCCTCTACTAGCTTGAATAATCTTCCTAATAACATGGAAGAATTGGTTGAATATGATGACAAAGATCTCCAAGAGGAAGGCAATCTGGGATTATTTAATGGTTTCCAAGAATTCATGAAGAAATGTGTGCAAGATCAGCCAAAATGGACTTCAAGGAGTTATTACTACCTAGTTGGTGCAAGATACATGACACATCCCATTCTAAGTTTTAGTGTTGCACATTCCAAACAATAGTGGATCACATTAAGAGGTAGATCACTCCAACATAAGCTTCAGTGGAAAAGAACCAAGATCAAAACTGGTTTGAATGCAACCAGTCCGAGGGGGAAGGAATGGACGTGCTACAAACAAATGAGGTAGGCTCTATCAGTTCTAAAGGAAGATGCCCTTCTAAGTTTTGGATGTTTCACTTTGATGGATCTAAATCCAAGCAAGGAGTAGGAGTAGGCTTTGATCTAATCAGTCCCTCAGGTAAGACCTTATTTTCTGTGCATAGATTGCAATTTCATTGTACTAATAATAGGGCTGCTTTAGTACATGGGTTGGTTATGGCATTAAGAAATAGGGTTAAAATGTTACAAGTATTTAGGGATTCTAAATTAGTGGTTAAGCAGGCCATAAAATTGTACTCATGCCATGATCAAAGGTTAGCTAACTATAGGCATAGGGTATGGTATCTCATAGAGGGGTTTGATGTGTTTAATATCTAGTTAATCCCATGAGCAAAAAAACCAAACTCCTGATGCCTTAACACAAACAACTAGCACCTTATAGCCTCTATCATTAATTGGCCTAAAGAAATTCATAGTAGAACTCACCCCTACCACATCAGTTCTAGACAACATGACCAACTTCCAAGTGTTTGAAGATAAGAATATCCTCGACTTCATTACAAGTTTAGATGTGTTTGCCTCCTAGATCATAGATGAAGTAGAACCCAAAGAAGAAAAGCTTGATATATAAGGGGTTATCAATTTGAAAACCAACAAAATACCCAGGGGTATGGTCCAATTACAAATATTCTTTGATCTTGACCATATAAAGGATTAGGACCAACAAACAAAGGACTCCATAGACAGCCAGTGTGACGTGCATAATCTGGGTACTGCAGAGGATATAAAGACTATTTTTATTAGCAAGGTTTTCACCCCATCTAAGAAAGAAAGGAATCATTAATGAAATACACACATACCATGATGTGATATCTTGGGGATATGAGTACCTTAAGATGTATGATACCTTAATCATCACCCACACCATTCCCCTCAAACCAAATGTGAAGCCATTTAGGCAGTGACAACGTCCAATCAATGTGTTGTTGAAACCCATCATTTTTAAAGAAGTGAAGAAGCTACTATCTGCACATATCATTTTCCCTATACGAAACTCTACTTGGGTGACCAATTTGGTTCCATTTAGAAAGAAGAATGGGGAGATCAGGTTGTGTGTGGATTTTAGAAACCTAAACCGAGCATCTAAGAAGGATAATTATCAGATGCCTTCATTGGATGAAGTGTTGCAAATTGTTAATGGCTCACAAATGATGTCCTTTCTTGATGGCTACTCAGTTTACAACCAAGTGATGGTGTTGTATGAGGATAGGAAAAATACATCCTTTTACCACAAAGTGGGGTACACTCACATACAAAAATATGTCATTTGGTTTGATCAATGTAGGGGCAACATTTTAGCGTGCTATGGATATTGCCTTCAAGGATTTGATAGGAAAATGCATCATCATCTACATGGATGACCTCACAGTGCTCTCAAAGAAAAGAGGGGACTATGTCTCTAACTTATGCAAGGTGTTCCAAAAATGCAGAGAGTTTGGCATTTCATGAAATCCCAAAAAGTGTATCTTTGGAGTAACAGAGGGAAAACTGCTAGGGCATGTGATATCAGAGAATGACATACCAATTGATCTAAAATGCATTCAAGCCATCCTAAAGATTCAGCCACCAGGAAGCAAGAAGGAAATGAATCCTTCTTTGGGAAGATTAACTTTGTAAGGAAATTTATCATAGGGTTTGTTGAGATCATGAAACCATTGAATACTGTGCTTAATTAGGATGCTAAAGTAGAATGGATGTCAAAGGCGAAGCAAGATTTTTCAGAAATAAAGAGAGTCATCATAGATGCTCTTGTACTAGTTAGCCCTGACTATTCCAAACCATTATATATATATATATTCATTCACTTCATATCACTCATGTGTCATCATGTTGACGATGAAAGATGATAAAGGAAGTGAGCACCCTATTGCCTTCATGAGTTCTCCATTGAAGGATGTCGAAATACACTACCCTAATGTTGAGAAGCAAGCGTATGGCTTAGTCCATGGAGTCAAGAAGTTTAGACACTACATCTTGAGAAAAAAGGTATTGCCATTTTCCTAGACCCGACTATCAAGATATTGCTAATGAAAAATGAGCCAAGGGAAAGGTGAGCCAAATGGGTTACACTACTGTAAGAGTATGGCATGGATATCCAACCAATAAAGTTGGTTCAAAGAAAAGTTCTCACATGCACAATAGTGGAAATTGAACTAGAGGTCATTGTCCAACACTACTACTTGGAGGATGTTTCTCTATATGAATGGTACGATGACATTGTGCATTATCTATTGAACCAAAAATGCTCATTGTGCTTACAAGGAGTCAAAAAAGGAGCCCTATGGCTAAAAAGAAATAGTGATATGCTGAAGGGTTCCATGTTATATAAGAAGAACCATGAAGGAATCTACCTCAGATGCCTGGAAAAACTAAAGCAGTTGAAGTGCTAAAGGAATTTCATGAAAAGTTTGGAATGGGGCATGGATCGGATCCCTCAATAGCCCACTAGATTCTATGAGCTGGATAGTACTGGCCAACACTATTCAAAGACACTCACAACCATGTTCGATCCTACCATTTTTTCCAGACTGTTGCAACAAGAGAGAGGTATGCTATTGTTCTACTACAATTGGTTGTTGAGGTAAAGCAATTTTCCTATTGGGGACTCGACTTCATCAGTTCGCTAAAACCACCATCCTCTACGGGTCACACGTACATTCTATCCACAACTGACTATTGTACTAGATAGAAAGAGGCTATTTGTTGCAAATAATGTACAACTAAGGTAGTGATTAATTTTCTTGAAAGTTTCATTATCAATCATTTTGGATGCCCATTTGTGTTAGTATGTGATAATGGTCTAATTTTTTCTTCTCTTAAATTTGTGGGTTGGGATTTTGATTATGGGATTGTGCTAAAATTTTCATTGAACTACTATCCCTAGGGAAATGGGTACTAGCTGAATCTACCAATAAAAATTTAATGACTTTCATTTGTAAGCTACTAGATAAGAACCTAAAGGAATGGCACACCCAGTTATGGTTCACTTTATGGGCGAACCGTACCCAACACAAAGCATCCTTAGGAAATTCCCTACCACCTCGTCTATGGTTTGGAACCTATTTTTCCAATTCATATTAAGATTCCCATGCTATAATTGTAGACATTGAAATATGGTTTAAGCCTGCGACTTCAATATTCTTCATAATTCGTGTTCGTCATGGTCATAATTAAATAATGTCAATTATTTAATTAATTCACTTTAACTTTAATTCTTCTATTAATTAAATAATGTCAATTATTTAATTAATTCACTTTAACTTTTATTCTTATATAAATTAAATAATCTTAATTATTTAATTGATTCACATTTTCTTTATTCAATCTGAGTAATTAAATAAACACTTTTATTTAATTATGTTAGTAATTAACCTTATCCTTCTTCTTCGATTAAATAAATTCTTATTTAATTTACTCTTTATCATACTTCAACTATAATTAAATAAATCCTTAATTTATTTAATTGCTCATTTAACCCTTTCGTCATTTAATTAAATAAATCTTATTTATTTAATTATTCTTTAAATCTCAAATCTTGAATTAAATGAATTATTTAATTCATAAATCCTATTTTAATGCATTCCTCTATATTTGGATAATTGTGCAAATTATCTAAGTATTCACTCTTACTTGACTCAAAGATCTATTTAATTTGGTCAGTTAACTGAGGATTTAATGTTTGAGTTGCTTGCATGAATAAACTCTGTCATATCATTCAGTCATCTAGTTCTAACTCGTTTGCGTGTACATGCGTATTAATTAAATATTCCTATTTAATTAATTAAATCTTGTGCGTGCATTCGAACAGAGAGTTGCTTCAATCCATCTTTATCTTTGTCATGCAAAGACTATTCCTCTATTTTCGAATACCAAACTTGAAGATTAAATCATTTATTTAATCTTTATTTCTATTTCTAATTGGTATCACTCATGTCACTACTAATAGTTATTAGAATGCAAGTCTAATCTATTGATCTCAACCGTTTGTTGATCTTTCGATCTTGGCCTATCATTCAAATGATCAATCTTCTATAAATTGATTTGTTCTTCATCATTCTAATCTCTCTCGGAATCTTATGAATTTTTGGAGCAACTATCTTGAATCTTCAATGCTTTGCTAAATCACTAGCATAGGCTATACTTGGACAAACTTTGAAAATCTAAGGGAAATCATACTACAACGGAAAAATGGAGAAGGGAAATCAAGATGATACATGGAAATACGTACATATTGGGTGAGATTGTTTCGTTTATTTCTGTTTTGGCTTTCCTTTTTTATTTTTTGCTTAGCTTAGATTGCATTAGAGCTTAGATTGCATTGAGTGTATGCTTTTATTTCTTTTCTTTTGCATTTTTTAGACGTTATCATGCAAGTGAAAATATAACATGCCAAGGAGTCAGGGACCCCAAGCATATACCTCTCTCACTTTAACATACCCACTAGCATCTCTCCCCAACCCATAGGAAAACCATGACCTCGACGGTCAGGAAGCACTATACCACCTATCAATGTACACAATAGACAGTCCAACTGCCTATACCTCTATGCCAATACACACTATCTAATCTCATAATGATCAAACCCTAACTGTCTGATATCGGCATGAGGGTAGTATCTACATATCTCAGCGACACCCCTTTGGGTATCGTGCCTCACCCTCGTGCCTCTAATAGGAAGTCTCAGAATCCTGTAGACATCCTCCAAAGTAACTATTGCCTCTCCTGTAGGTAGGTGAAATGAGGAAGTCTCTGAGTGCCATCACTCACACAATGTTGTCAGTAGACCTTAGTTTTCCTGAATCTGGGGCATGTCTGTCACATGTAGAAGACCTAGGTGCTATAAGAATCATCTCTCCGCGCTCCATAAACTATCTCGGAAGTGAAAAGTCGTAGGTCTCGACTCTCGTGTATATACAGTGTCCAAAACAACCTGCAATGGTATTATACATGCCTCATGTTAGCATCAAACATCTATCCTAGTGCAAAATGACTAAATCAACTGCTATTCAAATGTGTCATTCTTTTGCAAATTTTTTGCAGAAAACCAAATGCGTAGTTCAATTTCACATATGCATCATTATTTCTCAAATGCGTCACTTTCAAATGCAAATGTGTGAAAAATAAAAAATGTGTTTGCATAAATCAAATATCATATGCAACTATGTAAATCAAGTAACAACTACGTCAAAATATTTTCAAATGCATTGAAAAATAAATAGTTATGGCTATTTTAAATGCAAATGCGTGCAAAATAACAAATGCGTTGAACCGCAGAAATCCTACGCTAACTATATACGTGATTTTACAAATGTGTTGGTCTGCATGCAAATGCGCTGATTGTGCACTCACATGTGGCTTTTCAATAAAGTGACGCATAACTCAAAATGCAAATAAACGCATGGAAACTTGCGCAAATCAAAAATTCAAAGTCAAGATTTAGGTACATACCGGGGGGCCGCGTCGGCCGGCCGCCTAAAGGTTTGGATCCTGTATGCTCTATGGTGGGTGTTCAAAACAGGTGACATCTTCATTGAGGGTGCAGAGCAAAATCTCAAATATTGAAACTATGTGGGTAAAAATGAATAGGTTTTTCACCCATTTTCTATTTATACCTAGGGTATTGGTGGCATTCTTTTCTACTGGTCGCGTCAGCTTCTAATTTCAATTGACCCGTACCCGTCCTTAACATTTCCAACTTCCATTCCATCAACTCCACTGCATTTGTAGCTATCCAATGGACTAATCGGGATCATTTCCAATTTTTTTTGAATTTTTTGAAAATTTGTCAATTTTCCCGAGGAGACATACCTTCACCTGTTTACACTGGGGCATGACTGGGGCATATTTTCATTGTTTTTCTTTGACACAATGCCGAAATGACATTGTATCAAAGAGGGAAAAATTTAGACATCGAAATCTGGTTTAAGCTTGTGACTTCAATATTCTTCACGGTCATGATTAAATAATCCTAATTATTTAATTAATTCACCTTAACATTAATTCTTCTATTAATTAAATAATCTTAATTATTTAATTGATTCACATTTTCTTTATTCTATCTGATTAATTAAATAAACGCTTTTTATTTAATTATGTTACTAATTAACCTTATCCTTCTTCTTGTCAAATTAAATAAATTCTTATTTAATTTACTCTTTAGCATACTTCAACTATAATTAAATAATTCCTTTATTTATTTAATTATTCATTTAAATCCCTTCATCACTTAACTAAATAAATCTTACTTATTTAATTATTCTTCAAATATCAAATCTTGAACTAAATGAATTATTTAATTCATAAATCCTATTTTAACACATTCCTCTATATTTGGATAATTGTGCAAATTATCTAAGTATTCACTCTTACTCGACTCAAAGATCTATTTAATTCAGTCAGTTAGCTCAGGATTTAATGTCTGAGTTGCTTGCATGAATAAACTATTTGTCATATCATTTAGTCATCTAGTTCTAACTCAATTGCGTGTACATGCATATTAATTAAATATTTCTATTTAATTAATTAAATCTTGTGTGTGCATTCGAACAAAGAGTTGCTTTAATCCATCTTTATCTTTATCATGCAAAGACTATTCTTCTATTTTTGAATACCAAACTCAAAGATTAAATCATTTATTTAATCTTTATTTCTATTTCTAATTTGTATCACTCATGTCACTACTAACTGTTATCAGAATGCATTTCTAATCAGTTGATCTCAACCGCCTGTTGATCTGTCGATCCTAGCCTGTCATTTAAATGATCAATTTTCTATAAATTGATATGTCATTCATCATTCCAATCTTTGTCGAAATTGTATGACTTTTTGGAGAAACTATCTTGAATCTTCAATGTTTTGCTAAATCACTATCATAGGCTATACTTGCACAAACTTTGAAAATTTGAGGGAAATTATACTACAACGGCAAAATGGAGAAGGGAAATCGAGATGATACATGGAAACACATACATATTGGGTGAGATTGTTCAGTTTATTTACGTTTTGGCTTTCCTTTGTTCTTTGTTTTTTATCTTAGATTGCATTAGAGCTTAGATCGCATTGAGTGTATGCTTTTACTTCTTTTCTTCTGCATTTTCTAGACGTTACAATAATTTATCAATAAATACTATGAGGGAGAATGTCTTGAAGCCCGTTTAGCTGAGCTGCTCCACTTAGAGGTAAAATGAGATGAAGTTGTGGAAAATTTTGCCAAACATCAAGGCGTAGTCAAGATATCGTTTGATCATAAGGCCAAGGTCAAGGCCTTTAGAATTGTTGACCTAGTGTTATATTGGGATCACATGAGAAGAAAGGTAGACATGATAAATTTGACAAGCTCTAGCTTGGCCCCTTTCAAATTTTTGAAATCCTGCAAGATAATGCATTTTGCCTAAAGACCCTTACTAGAGAAGATGTCCTATTGCTATTCAATGGGCAATACTTGAAGCATTATTTCCTCACCTGAGTTGTTCTGGATCACTCCTGTACATAGTTAGGATAGGTCTTTTTCTTTTGCTTTCTTTCGCTTTGATTTTTCTTGTTTTTTTGGCTTTTGCTATTGTTGAGGGTGTTGTTTTGTCTTAATGTGCTGGTTGTGCTTGGCCTAGTCGAAGGGCCCACTTTGTTGCACATTCCCATTTTTTTTGTGGATAAGTATTCATGAGCTATCAAGGATTTATGTTTTATTCGATGAATTAGGTTTCTTTCGTTGAACTCCTGCTTGACCTAGAATGAAACCGTTATTTGAATCCTTTCACACTTATCTTAGAACTCACATAACACATTTCTTTAATGCTCTTGATGAACTATTCGGTAGTTACCATGAAACCTAGACAAGTGAAAAATATTAAATTTTCTAACGTGCCATTGTAATCTCCAAAACCTGCTATAAGCTTCACTTCTTATACAGTTGAGCAAGAAGGTACAAAATAAAAACACAAAAGAAAGAAAAGAAAAGAAAAAGTGAAAGGAAACATTGAAAAATAGGTAACTGTGTGGGTGTGTAAACAACTCTATTAGGGCTCTGGATGCCTGACTAGCAATAGAGAAATGTTCGTGGGGATTGCAATGACAACTCCATCAGGGCTATGTATGTCTGACTAGTAGTGGGGAAATGTTTAGGTTACTTTTGGAGTTATATTAATTATTTAGCTTTCCTTGGTTGATTGACACTAGGGGAATGAATTCACTACACACACTTCTAAGATATTTGTGGCTTGATTCTGTTAAGGATTTTATTCTCATTTGAGCTTGGATGTTGACTTGATGATGCTTGTTTCTGGTCTATGAAATCAGATATTTTGGGTTCCAGATGAATCCTTATCCTTAGAATGCTCAGGGGCATTCCCTAGCAGAGTCACCATTTGTTGTGCCTTCTGTACACACACCTTGCTTGGACCGAGGACCCCCTCTTTTCATTTTACTTATGTCGCATCGGTTCACATCTACCTCTTTTTTTCATGCTCCTATTTTGGACTTAGCTTAATCATGTGCCTTGAAAATTGCAAAATCCTAACATGTCCCATCACTTGCCCAAGTATCAAAATTTTTTAAGCTTTGGTGGAAAATTAACTGCAGGTTTCTACCTTGCAGAAGCCATGTTCCTTTCACCGCTTGTGGAAGTTGCTTTACAAATTTCCATTTGCAGATTTCCCTTTGTGGAAGTCCATTTGCAGACTTCTGTATCCATTTTTCCATCACCTGTGCCATTTTTCTGTCATCTTCTCAAGCGTATTTTTCATACACCACTTCCACACTTCATCTCCCCACACATCCTTCTACCTACTGGCTTCCATCTATCATTTTTTCACACAAACTTTCTCCTCTTGGATTTCTCTTGTCGTATCTCCTCCTTTCCACCTATCACATGCACTTCAAAAACCTGTAATTAGTTCATCAAATTTATGGTGTTGAGACGTATAAATAGAGCCTCCACCTATCATTTTCATCGATGAATTTCAAAATTAGAGAGCTAAAGGAACTGTTGCGCACACGAAAAATATTGAGGACCGAAACAACAACTACCTCCTCCATTCGTGCAATAGAGGTCTGCAATTGGATCCCATTTTTACTTCTTTGTTGTCAAATTAGCCAGTGATTGTGTGTTTAGAATTTCAGGATTGAAGGGGTCCTTTAAAATCCATGAATTTAATATCAACAGGTGTAGTGATGAAAACCCTACCTCAGAAAAACGTAAAAAATTAGGTTTCAAAGCCCTCAAATACTATATTCGTGGTTTTTCAATTGGGAAAAATTATGAATTAGATGTTGAAGCAGTAGAAACAATAACGGATCCCATTCTATTCATTTCCGCACATTAGAAAACTATCAAAGTTAAAGGAAACCACCATGAAAAATATGAGTCCTCGTGGGAACATCCTTGCGAGAATTCACATACAAAGATCCTCTCAACTTAGGCTATTTTTAACGGAAAAATATCATTTTCCAGCCAATAGGTGGGTTCTTCCCATCCTCTCACCAATGCATTTTCAACCAAAGCATTTCAAAATGATTAAGTCTTCAGCCATTGTGGATCTGTCTTTGTGGGATGTCATCATCAAAACTCTACCCCACTTAATTCGTTATCTATGGCTAAACCTCAAATGACTTCCTACATAATATTTTCATATGACCCTTTCCCATGAGCATTGAATAAAATGTTGAAAATCTCTAAGTCCAAGCCCTTTATAGCTTTTCCTTTGTGGGTCGCCACTGGCAGGAGGATGCTCGACAAAGGTCGTTATTAATGGAAAAACTTTAATAGCTCCCCACCTTGTAGACTCTGCCCCATTCATTACCATCAACATATTAAAACATTGGCCAATCCTTTAGACTAATGTAGGGTCTACTTAAAGGATTTCCATCTGCAGACCACTGTGTTCCCATTGTTGTTGTAAACAAACAACCTGAAATGTTGAAAATTGACAAGTGAAAATATTTTGTGGGTCCTGCCCTGCGAAACTCTGCCCGCAAAACCTCACCCTCTTTAGGTTGTTGTCCAGTGACCAAATCTTGATAGCCTTCCACTTGGCGGCTTCCACCCCAGCTATGTCCACACAAATCAACCAAACATTGAAAATTGCTAAGTCAAGGTACTACTACGGGTTTTCCCTTATGCTACGCCCTTAATATTAGTGTACATCGGGTTATGAATAGTCAGCTTGTAGCTATCTTAACTCTCTATTAAGTCATATTATCATTAGTATATTTTTATTTAGTTTTTTAGGTTGGCCTAAGACTTATATAGGTGTGTCTAGGTTGGCCTAGGTGATATCCTAGGCATAAATATGTATATATAGTAGGTTGTGAGTCTTATTTCATCATCAAGTTATGAAGTGTGTTCTCATTAGAGATATTTGGAGGTGTTCCCCCTTCAAGTGGCTTGTTATTCTCAGTTATTATCAAGTATTTGCAACATATTTCATATAATATTCTTCTATTATGCAAGTTATTTCATAACAAGTGGTATTAGAGCATGATCTTGGCACCGTAGAGGCAAGGTTTTTCTCAAATTTGGAGGTGATTTTGGGAAGAGAATATCTTTCATATTTTGGCGAATTTTTTTCTAATTTTTAAAGGATTTTTAAAGAACATATTAAAGAAGCTACAGTCTAGATTTCAGAAGAATTGGAGCAGAATTAAGCGAATTATCATAGAATTAGTGTTTCTACGTAATTTTTTTGGAATTTGCATATCTCGCACATCTTGTCAAATTGGAGTTTGATTTTATTGGGTTTTTGAAGACATGCTAAAGGATATTATAGTAAAAAATTTAGAGGATAAATAAACAAGTTATTGAAAAATTAAATTTTTCACAATTATCACTCTTTAGGCTGCAAATCTGCTTATTTCTTGGAGATTTTTTAGGTGAGAGTTATTTTGGCCCTAGTAAGTTACAATAAAATTTTTAGAGAATTTAAGTTTCATTTGTGTGATTTATTTCAAAATTATTGGTTCCCATCATGACGGGGCCTACAATAAGGGGCAAAAGAATGTTGTCACTTCGGGGAAGACTCCTGATAAGGATGGGGTAACAATAGAGGATATTACTCCTAATGAGGAAATCAATAAGGTGAAGGAAGACATTTCCTCAATGAAGATGGATATGTGTGACCTAAGAGGAGATATATCAGACATACGAAACATGTTAAGCACCTACATGGCTAAACCAAGAAAGGAGTTCTCAAGTGACCAAGGTGAAAATTCTAGGTCAACTACCATTGACACAAGCTTTAGTTCTCCTATGGGATCTAGTAATTTATTTCCAAAGGTGGATATGTACAAGTTCGATGGCAAGGATCCTCTAACATGGATAAACCAAATGGAGAATTTTTTTGAAGTACACCAAATCCCAAATGGACAAAAGGTCACAATGGCTTCCCTATATTTAGAACCAGATCAATTCATTTGGTATCATTGTATTTTCACTCATCGAAGAAAAAAGGGTCTCACCATCTCATGGTCAATTTTTACATAGGAATTCCAAGCACAATATAGCAATAGCGTGACAGACAACTTCTTTAGCCAACTAGCTAAACTTCAACAACCAGGATTAGTTAAGGATTATATTCGATAATTCCAAAATCTATCCTTAAGAGTGGATACAATTACAGAGAAAAACTTGAATGATTTATTCTTGGGGGGTCTCAAGGATCACATTCAACATGAGGTACGCATGTTTAGCCTTAGCTCCATAAATGAGTATTTTATCTTAGCACGCAGGGTAGAGGTGAAGTATTTGATTCCTAAGAAGCAAGGGGCTAATGTGACAAGAGAGAAAGGATATTCAACACAACCTACTAGGTTGACTCCACAACAAATTGAGGAGAAAAGAGAAAAAGGGTTGTGTTTCAATTGTGATAGTAAATACAGTCGAGGACATAAATGCAATGACAAGAAATTGTTCTATATTGAAGGTCCAAGTGAGGAAGAAGAGGAGGAACCCATACTAGAGGATGAAAGGGAATCAAATGAGAAATCACATGATTCTCAACCAATCATTTCTTGTCATGCACTCTCAGGTTTTAGTACTTCACAAACTCTCAAGGTGGTGGGTTTTTTAAAGAAGCAAAAGGTAACAGTGTTGATTGACTCAGGTAGTACTCATAATTTCATCAACAAAAAGTTAGCTACTCGTCTAAATTGTTTTATATATCCAGCTCTAGAGTTTCAGGTTTTGATTGCAGATGGTGGTATAGTTAGTTTTTTAGGGAAGCGTCATAGCATTAAATTATCCATGGGAGATTATCAACTTGACACCCCAATGTATGCAATATCCATGGGTGCAATAGATATTGTTTTGGGAGTATAATGGCTTACTACATTGGGAATGATTGAGATGAACTTCCAAGAACTATTCATGAAATTTCAAGTAGAAGTAAGGGTAATAGAGCTAAGGGGGTTGAAGGAAAAATCACCACAAATGGTAAGCTCTCATCAAATGCAAAATTTGCTTAAGAAATGTGTGGATGGATTTGTGGCCCAGCTATGGTCATTAGAAGTCTCTCAATCTAATGCTCCTACTCATCCAGATTTGCAAGCTATAATTGATCATCACTCAATTGTTCTTGGAGATATGCTTAAAGGACTTCCTCCGAAGAGGGATTATGATCATGCCATATAGTTAGTTCCAGGGAGCCAACCACTGAACATTAGGCCTTATAGATATCCACACATACAAAAGAGTGAGATGGAAAAAAATGTTGAGGAGATGCTAGAGGTAGGAATTATCAGGCATAGCCAAAGTGCTTACTCCTCGCCTGTGGTGATGGTACGTAAGAAGGATGATACTTGGCACATGTGTCCAGATTATAGAGTGCTTAACATGTACACCATTAAAGATAAGTTCCTATTCTAGTCATTGATGATATGCTAGATGAATTGAATGGAGCTATGTATTTTACCAAGTTAGATCTTAGATCTCATTATCACCAAATTCAGATTAAGGAGGAAGATATTTGTAAGACAAAATTTTGGACTCATGAGGGTCATTATGAATTTTTGGTGATGCCATTTGGTCTTACCAATGTACCATCTACATTCCAAAGTTTGATGAATTCCATTTTTAAGAAGTTCTTGAGAAAGTTTGTGTTAGTGTTCTTTGATGATATATTGATTTATAGCAAGACTTGGGAAGAAACTTTGCAACATGTGGATCAAGCATTACAAATACTTGAAGATCATAAACTCTATGCTAAGCCATCCAAGTGTGCTTTTGGTCTTATTGAGGTGGAGTATTTGGGACACATAGTTTCACATGAAGGAGTAAAGGTGGACCCTAACAAAATTAAGGCTATCATGGAATGGCCTATTCCAAAAACCATTAAGAAGTCAAGGGGTTTCTTTGGATTGGTAGGGTACTATAGAAGATTTGTGAAGAATTGTGTTCATATAGCAATACCTCTCACCACTCTATTAAAGAAGGATTCTTTTCATTGGTTCAACGAGTCTGCCAATACAACATTTGAGAGATTGAAGGAGGCTATGTGTACAATTCTAGTGCTTGCCACTCCTGACTTCACCAAGGAATTCATTGTGGAATGTGATGCTTCTGGAAATGGGATAGGAGCAGTGCTCATGCAAGAAGGTCAACCAATTTCTTTTGAGAGTCATCAATTAAAGGGTAAGAATCAACTAAAACCTATTTATGAGAAGGAAATGCTAGCAATCATCCATGCAGTTAAACAATGGAAGCCTTATCTATTGGGTAGACACTTCAAGGTTAAGATAGATCATGATAGCCTAAAATATTTTTTGGTACAAAGACTATCTTCTGAAGAGCAACAAAAATGGGTCACTAAGATGTTAGGATATGACTTTGAGATTGTATATATGAGAGGGAAATAAAATATTGTAGTAGATGCACTTTCAAGGACGGATGATAAAGATGAAGCCTTATTGTGTTCCCTTTCAATAGTATAAGAAAATTGGGTGGAGGAAGCCAAAGCATAGTGGCAAAATTATGTTGCGACAAGTAATCTCATTGAACAATTAAAAAGTGATCGTAGTAGTTCAAATAAGTTTTGTTGGAAGGGAGATAACTTTTGGTATAAAGAGCATTTGTATCTCTGCAAGAATTCCACTCTTAAACACAAGATTCTCACAGAGTTGCATGAGTCTCTAGTGGGTGGTCATTCAAGATTTTTGAAGACATATCATCGAGTCAAGCAAGATTTTTTTTTGGGAAGGGCTAAAAGGTGATGTTCAAATTTTTTTGGTTGAATGTTTGGTTTGTCAAAGGAATAAAGGGGAGACAATTAAGACACTAGGTCTCTTCCAACCCTTATCTATTCCTAGCCAACGTTGGGAAGAGGTATCCATGGATTTCATCATAGGCCTTCCCAAATCTAAAGGTCATAATTTCATCATGGTAGTAGTTGATCACCTCACTAAATATGCACATTTCATTGCATTATCACATCCTTTTACAACAAGTGCAGTGGAAAAATATTTTTTGGAGAATATCCAAAAGCTACAGGGTACACCTAAGGTTATTGTTAGTGATCGTGATCCTATCTTCACTAGTAACTTTTGGAAAGATTTATTCTCATGTTTTGGTACTCAATTGGCTCATAGCTCTTCATACCACCCTCAATCAGATGGGAAAACTGAGGTTTTTAATAAGTTTTTGGAAGGATATCTACGTTGTTTCACTTCAAAGAAACAGTCTCAATGGGTAGATTGGCTACCACTTGTAGAATGGTGGTATAACACTTCTTTTCATAGCTCATAAAAAATGTCTCCATTTTTGGCACTTTATGGATATCATCCTCCTTCCATCACATCATCAATAAAGGTGTCACCAAGAGTTCAGGTAGTATAAGACCACTTGCTTCATCAACAACAAGTACTTTCAAGACTCAAGGAGAATTTAGCCATGGCACAAAATCGAATGAAACAATAGGTAGACCAACATCGTAGTGAAAGAAGTTTTGAAGTTGGGGATTAGGTCTTCTTGAGATTACAGTCTTATAAGCAAATCTCACTAAAGCAACATAAAAAGAATAATAAGTTATCTCCAAGGTATTATGGTCCATACCAAATAATGCAAAAGATCGGTAGTGTTTCCTACAAGCTAGATTTTCCACCAACAACAAAGATACATCCAGTTTTTCATGTTTCCTATTTGAAGAAGGTAATTAGGCATAATATTCCCACTCAAACAACACTACCAGAGCTCCATGAAGAAGGACGAATCATTTTGGAACTAGAGTGCATTCATCAAACACGCACAACGAAGCTGAGGAATAGAAATCTCACTAAGTATATCATCTAATGGAAGAATTTACTAGTTGAAGATGCCACATGGGAGGACAAGGAGTTCATTCAAAAGAATCCAAACTTGATTAGCATTAAGGAAAATGCTTCTTTGAAGAAGGGAGGCATGCTACACCCTTAATATTAGTGTACATCAAGTTATGAATAGTCAGCATGTGGCTATCTTAACTCTCTATCAAGTCATATTATCATTAGTATACTATTATTTAGTTGTTTAAGTTAGCCTAAGACTTATATAGGTGTGTCTAGGTCCACCTAGGTGATATCCTAGGCATAAATAGGTATATATAGGAGCTTGTGAGTCTTATTTCATCATCAATTTGTGAAGTGTGTTCTAATTAGAGATATTTGGAGGTGTGCCACCTTGAAGTGGCTTGTTATTCTCAATTATTATCAAGTATTTGTAGCATATTTCATATGATATTCTTCTATTGTGCAAGTTATTTCATAACACCTTATGGTCCACCGCTGGTGGAAAGTTGTCCCTCCTTAGCCGCTACTCAATAATGATCTTTATAGGGTGCCTCACCTAATGGCCTCTAATTTCAAACTTTACGCAACACCTAAATCCAAACTCTAATGATGTCAACATGAAGTCAAGTGGTCTCACTTTGACCCACCCAGGCAAAAATGAAATTCTAAGTTAAAGTGCCTTTGTGGGTTTTGACCTGTGGAACTCCACCTACGGGTTACCGTATCCCCTAGGCTATCTCCTAAAAGTAGAATTCAAATGGCTTTCTACCTTGCAGCTTCCGCACGTTGCTTTTTTGTATGAGCCTAAAAGGCTACATTGACCAAGGGGAATGATTTCAAATGCTCCAATCCATATTTCCCCATGTGCCTAATGAGTTTGCATTAAAATTTCTTGATGTTTAAACATTGTGGGAATTCCTCATCATAACTCCATCTGTGGAACTGCTTCCTCCCTAAGCTGTTTCTAATAGCATTTACCCTGGCAACTTTTCTTAGGCGAAAACCAACACCACCAAACCCGCAAATTTGAAAATCTCATGAACGAGCACAAAATGATGAAACTTGATGAATGCAATGATCTCTTCGAGGTATGTGGATGCATTTAATTATATTTTGGAATGTTTTAACTAATTTTCTTCCCTCTTAATGTGTTGAGGCACTTACTACGCATTCTTTGTGCAGGATTTATGGAACAAGTCAAGAAATATGACAAGGGAAATAAGAGTACAAAAGCTACAAGAGGGAAAGGGGAAAAGGAAAAAATGAAATACAAGTTCCATGAGGTCAAGTGCACCTCAAATATCACATAAAATTGGGACAAAGTGACAAATACTGACCTAGGCCATGTTAGCATTGATGAATTCAAAAAATGGGTCTTGGTTAGCCCAAAGACTGAGGAGGCCTTGAGAATAAAGAAAAGTGGAATTGTAAAGGCAGTAGGTTTCCTACCAACCTTGATCAACCCAGAGTTAGTCTTTGCATGCAAACAATGCTATCACCCTCAAATTAGGAGGATAATCACTATAGATGGAAGAGTGTTGGCTGACCTGAATCCCATGTCAATCGAAAAGATGTTTGACATCCCCTTGCTTGACAAGATGGAAGAGATTGAGAAGGAATATTTCTTAAATGTTTGGAAAGTAGACCCTACAAGCTGCAAGAGAACTATCAATCAAACATGGCTATTTGAGAAGAGGGGTAGTGCCAATAAAGTGCCCCATAAGCTATACATAAGAGATTTTGTGGAAGAGGCAAATGACCTCATAACACTATTAAGTAGAGTGATGGGCCTCCCCACTTCTGCACTCTTCAAGGAGTGTATGTTCTATTTTGTGGAAGAGATCCTTTGAGGAAAAGCCAATTTTCACTAGGCAAAGATAATTAGTGAAAATTTGCACAAACAATTTGTTGCAATGAAGAAAACCTAGGAGTTCTACATGACTATGTATCTTGTGTATCTTCTGGTAGAAATGTTCCCTTACAAATGATTGAACTATGTTGGTACCTTGGGAACAAAGAAGGGGTAGAACCCCGTATACAATTTCTACCCACAACTCCAATATAGAAATTATAAGAAGGATTATCGATGGGTCAACGATGCCTTCATCATGCACATCATTCAAAATTTGTTAAAATGCTATCATAGAAGAATGTCCCATAATGCAAAAGCATTGGTTAAAGGCTTCAGGTACTGGTTCATTCAATTCCCCAATTTCACATCCATAATACCTAAGGGATTCTTAGGGTTCCTATATCAACTACCTCGATACCCTAATGATAGGATAATTCTATTGGAATGAACTTGGTAGCTGCGAACTACTCATTTATTATTACAGGAAAAACACCATGATGGAGTTCCCTATCCCATTGTATTTGGTCGAGTATATTCATGCCTCGTTGCCCCCTGTGCAAAGAAATCAAAGAAGGAGCTTGTAGAGTATAACTTTGAGCTACATATAGAGAGAGGAGGCTTGGACCCTCTAGGTAAATTGAAAAGGCGGGTTGGAAAGAAATATACTCACAGGCCACATATTGAGGATTTATGGGCCAACTGTGATGATGACCATGAGGTCAAATGAAGATATTATATGAGAATGACTACTAAATTTGTGAAATCTATCAACCTATTCCCAATCTTGGACCAAGTTGTTGAAGATGATATTGTGCTTGACAAGAGGTACAATGCTCTAGTATATGTGCCATTACCAGTTATTGACTAGACAAAGCCAAAAGTTAAGGACTTGGATATTATCACTCATCCAGTGGAGTAGAGAACTAAAAAATGGCTCGATGATCAAATAGCCCAATTGCAGTATTAGGGCATGGAATTAACCTATGGGGAATTAGAAAATTATATTGAGAGAAAGACAAATAGTGGCGCCATTACAGGTTCTTCAGAAGAGGCTCCCAAGTCTCCACCTATCACAAGATCAAGGAATAGAAAGGATACCTCAGAGTGATAGCCAAAGAAAAATGTTTATACTAGGAAGACAACTGAGGGGAAAAGACCATTGAAGAACCCCAAGAGAATGGGAACCTTTATTCTTGATATTCCCACCATCCAAGAGGAAGGGTCCTTGTCATAGGAAGAATAAGTGAAACCAAACTCTCCACTATGAACCACCTCTGCACTTCCACCAGCTACTACCACCACACCATCTCCTTCCACTCCTCAATATTTTCTTGTATCATCTCCACCCACTATAGACATCTTGATATACCTCACTTCTTCTTCCCTGACTAAGCTCCAATAGTTGTGGTGGATTCCTCTTCCTCTACCACATCCCCACTATCATATTCCTCACTCCCATATCCATTGAAAAATATCTCTACCTTGCCACCTTTTGTGCCTACAACCTCTATGGAACCTATTACCTTGCCAAAGACTTTTGTCACCTACTTGCAAGATGTGCCACCTCAGTTCTTTAAGGTAATTTTAAATCCTCAGGTTAAACTTCTCATGGCTCAACTTGCTAAAACATTTCCCATCCCTCCACCTACTATTGATCCACCTAAAATGGAAGCTACAATGTATATTTGTGAAGAGATGGAGAGGTTAAGTGGGGAACAACCCAAAGAAACAATAGTGGATGTCACTAAGGAGCCCAAGGACTTAGACGGTGATGACTACTATGAGCACATCAAGGAGGGATTGAGGATTGATTTAGATGAAGTGGTCTCAGATGAAGAAGGGAAACAAATGGCCAAGGGTGGTGGAGAAGTAAGCAGATTTCATGCTTACAATGATGTATAAACCTCTGATCAAGAGCCTGAGGGTGAGCAGCCTGAAGGACAAGATGATAAAGAGGCAATCCCAGAGGAGCATCACTCTGAGGAAGGAAGAGTAGATGTAGAGGTTGATGTGGATAAAGTTGATGAACTCTTGAAAAATGTCCAAGATCAAGGCCTCCAGAACAAATAAGTTCCTCTAGAAGGAGAACAAGATAAGGAGGAAAATATAGATAAGAAGGATGTTGAGCCCGATTAGGAAATTGAGATTGAGCATGCAAAAAGTGGAAGGCCCACATAAAAAGAAGACACTACTAAGAGAAATTTAGAACCCATTGAGCCTAACAAAGGGAAGGAGATAATGCAAGAAGAGGAGCAGGACAAGGATGAAGAGAACATTAAAAGAAAAAGGGGAAGGGGATAATGAATTCAACACTACATCCCCTGACCATCAAATAGAGGTTCCTTCATGGCTAGAGCAATAGTTGAAGAAAAAATCTCCTATTCTTGCAAACCCTATGTCTCACTTAGAGTTAATATTAGCTTGAGCCTAGGTGAAGATGCGAGAAAATAAAAAACCAAAAGTGATATCACACATCAACACTGAGTTGTTTTTGTAAAGTCATGACCTGACATCCGAGAGACCTTGGGATATTTTATGCAACTTATTTGCAAGGAATTATCTTTCAAGAGAGACATTACACTTGTGTTTTTTCTATGTTGAGAAGTTCAAAAACACGCATCAACATGTACCAAAATAACTTGCACCCTTGAACAAAAGCATATGCATAAACAATGAGTACCAACTAAATTTAACACCAACCTCTCCCTTCTTCAACCTCACCAAACCTTCATGAATTCTTTCTATAAGGTAAGTTCCATAATTATATATTGTGTAGTAATTGGGGTGTTGAATATATGCTTCCATGTACATCCATGCCTTGGGAATACCTGTGACTAGGTCATAACTAATTATTTGGGTAGATGGAATACAAATTCTTTTGAAAATAGGGCACAAAACAACTAACTGGGCAAGGCTCCTTGTCCAATGGACCCAATGTAATCCTTCACCCTCAATAGATTCTAGATATTTGGGCAATATTGAAATCTTAAATGAGTATCTAACCCTTTCATATTCTTCCCTAAGAACTTTCTCATCAATTGGTATTGTGTCCTCACTACATTATGTGAGCTTACAAGTTCCTGCAATCTCTTCCCTTGTGACTTTGACCATATCAACTCCATCAAAAGATCTCATAGTCCTTGTGATTGGATCATAGTTGGTGGCCAATGCTTTCAATAAGTCAATGCCCATATAGACATTTGGCGCAACTAACTTTCCCAAATCTAGATTCTATGGGTTTCCTACTACAATACCATAGTTCCTATTCCCAAACCAACCACTGAACAATTCCCATCCAGTGAAAGGAAATGTAGCACCCCTAATTGCACTCTACTTACTAATCAAGCCTTCTACAACTTGTGCACCACGGAACAATGGTTGACCCTTTGGTTTTTCACTAGTGGAGGGCAGAAACTGATCAATTAGGTCCTGAACTAAAGGCATGATAGAAACTTTGGAGCCAAAGGTTTTCCCTTTTTATGAAGACTCTTTTACTTTTGGGGCCATAACTCAAAGGATTTTTGTAAACTAGGGTTTCTTTTAGCAAGCTGGGAAATTACAACTTATGCAAGGGTTCAAATTTGACACTAACAAGACTAGGAAAGCTAATTTCCTTGAATTTATGCCAAACCTTAAAGGAAATGCATGAACAAGAAAAACCTAAAGATAAAATTATTGAGTGAGTGAAATTTGAAAAATATCTAAGCATGATATAAATTTAACTTATCGGTTTTGTAATGCTCAAAAACCCTAACATTGTCATCAAACGAGCATGAAAATCATAGCACGAGCTCCTTGGATGCGCAAAATTCTTTGATAATCTTCAATTACGCTTTAAAGTGAATTTTAATGTCTTTAAACCTCTTAATTTGGTAGCTCTACATCTTGTCCACCATTATGGCTCGCTTGCGTGAATCAAAATAGTTCACTTGCCCTCAAACTCAACTTTGAATGTTGGTCATTGATCATGCTATTAAATGAATTGAAAAAAGATCTAGATTTAGTCAACTAAGTTTGAAAAATTTGACTATATGTAGTTGTTACTTTTATCCAATCAAAAAAGGCCATTTGGAAAAGCTTCCTAGTCACCTACGGGCTCCACCATCTCTTTAGCGCTAAAGAAAAGTCCACGTGTTAGCATCCCTACTTCCTCATGAGTCTTAACCTACGTGCAACTTTCAACAATGAGGAGGTGGGGAAGAGCTCTAATTAAATCTTAAGACTTAAACATATGCGTGATTTATCATAAGACCACCTGCCCGTGCTCATAACTCTCAGAAACCACCAATGGCTAAGATTAAAAGATCTCATTCATATCAAGGCACGTGCTTTAAAAAAATCCCTTTAGTAGCCCAAGCTTTAATGTCTTTGACCCATGGCTGAAATATTTCATTAATATTTATTTGAATTCCTCTAATGTTCCTTCTACCACTCAGATGACTCAACATATGCGTGATTTATCGTAAGACCACCTGCCCATGCTCATAACTCTCAGACACAACCAACGACCAAGATTAAAAGATCTCATTTGCATCAAGGCACGTGCTTTAAAAAAATACCTTTAGTAGCCCAAGATTTAATTTATTTGACCCATGGGTGAAATATTTCATTAACATTTCTTTGAATTCCTCTAATGTTCCTTCTACCACTCAGATGACTCAACGTGGCGCTCTCCTGCTTCCCCGTTGAGAGACAAGAGGTAGAGGTGGGTCCCCCACGGGATGGCAAGAAGGGGTCAAGATTGACCCATGTCATCCATCCTCAATCATTGATATCTTCTAAATGGAGTGCTTTCTTCCTTCAAAGCCTGATGGTTCCCACTGACAAAGGGACACTTTTCTTCAGCCCGCTAGCCCATGGAATTATTTTATGCAAAATAAAATTAGACGGGGTGGTGGGGAACAGTCTAGATGATGACACATCATTCAATACCCACCATTGATTCTCTTTAATCCACCACATGCTGCCTATGAAGACTTTAGGGCCCACTAATAGACATGAAACATGGCAACCGCCTAAAAGGCCACATGATTATTTTAATAAAAAATGAAATAGGGCAAGGGCATGGGGAGCGTGTCAGGATTCGATCTTCTAGATCCAATGGCCATTTTAACATTTAGAAATCTACATGTGCCAATAGTTAGTAACTTAAAGGTGGCCCGAATAGGCACACCAAGGATATGGACATAAAGTATTAAGCTAGGACATTAGGCAAATGATGAAATATTAAACCTTGACTTAGGACCCAAGAGAATATTAAAAGATTATGAACCCACATAGCATAAGACAATATTTTTTAATAAAATGACAAGTTACGACCGGGATCACAAGGAAAAAGGGGTAGGTAACGAGACGGGTTAAAGGGCACAAGTCATGAATTGAATGGTTGGGAGCTGGTAACAAGAAGTCAACAGTGAAACACAACAATGCAAAGGATTCAGACTTAGGATTTTTTGGGTTAGCAACTCAAACACCCTAAGGCATGATAATAAGCAAAACCCTAAGCCCTAGGTCACTAGAACAACCAAATTTTGTAAAATTTTGAGTGGAGCACAAAGAGTTTTAGGGGTTCCACCAGTGGCTCCTATTGGGGATGTCTATTCTTCTAGAGTAGAGAAAAATCCTAGAATATTACGTTGAAGTAGACCAATCACAAACAATAAAAACAACTACCTGGACAAGGTAGCAAGACTAGACTAGACACAACCAAAGAAAACATACCTATATACAAAATATACAAAACCTACAATATACATGGAAGATAACATGTTTCAATAGAAATATGGCTTCAATAACTTTCAATGTACTAGCATCTCAATTAGTGTACCTGTCAAATCTTGTAGGAAATATGAATCCTCACCTTGAGTGTTGCTGATTAGATAAGGGCCAAGCCACAATGCCTCAAACTTTTCATGTTTTCCCTTATCCTCAGATCTTGCATTCCACATCAACACCATGTCTTGAACTTGAATTTTTCTTGAGGATTCTTTCTTGTCATGCAAGTTCTTGACTTGCAACTACAACTTGATATTTATTTTCTAAGCATCTCTCCTTGTTTCATCTACTTCCATTAATGTATCAATCCTATGTTGCATCCTGTCACACGTGTCTTCATCATACTATTGGAAAAATGTATACATCTTCATGAAGTTGTTTTGTGGTAACCTAGATGCAATACCATATACTAGATCAAAAGGTGCATAACCAATGGCCTTTTTGGCAAGAGCTCTATCTACCCACAGAGCCAAATTTAACTTGGAATCCCAAGCTCTCTTATTCTTCTCAAGAATCCTTTTGATAATCTTCATCAAGATTTTGTTTCTTGATTCTGCTTGACCATTACCTTGAGGGTGGTATGGTGAAGAATATGACACATGAATTCCTTAGATTTGAAGCACATTGCATTATCTTAGCCAATTTTTTTAGGTACTCCAAATTTGGTCAATATATTATCCATAAAGAAATCTATGACTACTTTGCTTGTTGCTCTTTTTGTGGGAATGGCTTCCACCTATTTTGTGAGGTATTTTGTGGCCACAAGAATCCATGAGTGGCCTCCATTAGAATTTTTAGATGTCTCTCCAATGAATTCAATGCCCCATTGTTGAAACAATGCCTAGACTATAACTGGTCTAAGGGGTAAACTGCCTAATAATTTTAACTTCCCAGAAAACCTTTGGCTTGCATCACATGCTCTTACTAGTTGGTGCACATCTTTGAAAATTGTAGGCCACCAAAATCCAACTCTTAAGACTTTGTGAGTAGTGGTTTTAGCCATGCAGTGCCCACCACATACTCCACTATGCATTTCATTCAGCAATTTAGAAGCCTTGGCTTTATCAACACATTTTAACATAACACCTTCCAGGTTTCTCCACCATAGTTGAACCTTTATGATCACATACTTGATGGCATGCAACTTGAGATTTATTTTCTCATTTTAAATTAATCCCTCAGGGAATTGCATTTTTTTCAAGTAGTAAATGACATTTTTATACCAATCACACCCTTCCATGTCACAAATGTATGATCTATCAAAATCATCTTCAAGATTTTTTCAATTGGCACCTAGGTTTACTTGAGACATTAACATAGTCAATCCTTGACCTCTCACCAATTTTGTGATCTGGATGTCAATATTGAATTCTTGAATTTTTTTATCCATCTACATCTTCTACCTCTGACCTCTTGCTAAGTAAAGATGTCTTTCATAGCTGCACTTGGAACATAAGCAATGATTGTTGCTCCTACTAGATAATTCCTGAAGTTCTTGATAGCCTTAACAAGTGCATATTATTTCTTTTCCATTAAATCATATTTTAGTTTTGTAGCTTGTAGTGATTTACTATAGAAAGCAATAGGTTGTTCAAAACCCTCCAGATTCTTTTGTAGTAGAACTGCAACAATAGTATGAGATGACGCAAATGAAAATATTTGCAGTGGCTTGGAAAAGTAAGGAGTCCTTAAAACTAGGGCCACTTGGCTCTTTATTCCACTCCACCTTTTCACCCTTCTTCAACATTTTGGAGATAGGGCGAGTAAATTTTGCAAAATTTGTTACAAATATCCTCAAGAAGTTAATCTGACCAAAGAAGGATTGAATAAATTTTACATTATTTGGTTGGGGAATCTTGTAAATTGCTACTACCCTCTCAAGGTCAATCCTCACACCTTCTTTGGACACAATATGTCCCAATAGTTTTCTTTCTATAACCCCAAAAGCACATTTCTTTGGGTTGAGTGATATCTCATATTCTAGGGCCCCGATGAAGATCTTCTCGAAGTGCATGTAGTGATCTTCCTTTGTCTTGGAGTAAGAAGTTAGATCATCTTGGTATATTTCCAAGAAAAAATTAATGAAATCAGAAAAGGCTACATCCATAGCCCTTTGAAAATTAGCACCTTTCATTGGTCAAGCCAAATGGGATTCAAACATACACATAGGTGCTCCATGGAGTTGTGAATACATTCGTGTACTACTCAGACTCCTTCACTTTAACCTAGTTATAACTATAAAAACCATCCATCATAGACAAAGTTCACAACTAGTCACCTTCTGCAACATGAATTCCATATTTGGAAAAAAATAGTTATCTTTTAATGATGATATGTTCAAATTCTTGAATTCAACACATAATCTTATATCACCATTTTTCTTCCTAACAAGCATTAAATTAGGCACCCATGAGGAATGCCTAATAGGCTTTATAATGCCAACATCCCTTAGCTTGACCAATTCATCTTGCATTTTTGGAGCTAAGGTCAGATTAATAGGTCTTTTTTCCTGCCTGAAACATTTGGCATCTTCTTTTAGGGGAATCTCATGTTGGAACAATTCCTCCTTATATGCTTTCAAGTCATCATATGACCAAGCAAAAACATGTCTATATTTTCTTAACAAGGCAATTAGTATTGATTTGATTTTGGGCTTCATCGTCTTTCCCACATAAACCTTTTTAGGGGCATTTTCAATCCCCAAGTTTACTTTTTCTAATTCCTCTAGATGGGTAGCAATTTTTTTGGTGTTGTTTTCTTCCTGATTGTCAAAAAATATTTATAATGCCACAAGGCCCTTGGGGATCTTATTTGTCTTCAATTGAATAACTTCATTTCCAAAGATCATGTCTTTCCCATCTATGTTTTCAACAAAGGCTCCAAAGTCAATCTCCTGACTTTCATACTCATCAACACACTTCGAAAACCTCAAGATATATTCATAATCATTGAATATTTTCCAATTATATACATTATTAGGGATTGATGGCCTTGCTTGTACCTCAACCTTGGAGATACCTACGAAATTTATGGCATGAGGTCTAAGTGCAATTTTTGAAAGCAAGTCCTCCACTCCGTTTTGACCTCTCTCCATCCAATCAATTCTGAATGCATCAAATCACTCAATTGAATCCTATACAACATTCCTATACTATTTTAACCTCTTATTTTTGCATGCATATCAGGATCTCACTTGGAATATTACTAACTCAGAATCACCTATCACCATTAGTTTCTTTATCCCATGTTTCTCTGCTAGCTTCAATCCTAGTAACAATGCCTCATACTCTGCCACATTGTTTGTGCAAAAAAAAAAATGTTAAAAGAAAATTCAAATTTTTTGCCACTAGGTGAAACCAAAAATATACCTACACTAGACCCTACTTTAGAGCTTGCACCATGAAAATAAATTTTCCGAAGGCCATATTTATTGGACAATCTTGTAACCTCATTTTCTATGGGTGCATGATGCCTACCATTTTCTCTTGGCACTTCTTCCACCTTGAATTCATTGATGTTAGTATCTATAAAATAAACTATATCAACCTTAGGAGCATGCTTAATCATGTGTGGTACCTTTGATTCTCTTACCACTTTGATATATCTTTTCCATCAATTGGGAAAGTAGCATAAGACATATCACATTGCATGCTACCCCCCATTGAAGCACTCCACTTTCTAGAAAACAACATTCCATAGTTGGGTGGGATATCTACCACAACCATACTCATTTTGAACTCCTTTTTTGAGAATGAAACCAATCTATAGGGAAGCTCATTTATTACACCAATCACAGGGACTTCCCTTGAGTCCATAGCATAGCATTTTCCATGGGTATTGTCAACTTTTAATCGCATTGCTTCCATGATCTTAGCTGGCACTATATTGTTAGATGCTCCATAATCAATCATAAAATTATTCACAAAGTTTCAATCAATAATCAGTGTTAGAAAAAATGGATCTATGTTTCTAGGACAGGTTGTCACTGAATTTCCTAGAAAAATATGAGGGATCTCAGTGATTACTCACTCAACTTCCTTCTCTTTCTTTTCCTTTTCCTTTCGACTCACTCTGGGTGGAGTAGAAACCATTGGTTCATTACAGGCTATAGTAGCACCATTGATAAGGGCTACTACCTTTTGTTTATGCCATCAATTCTCATCATTTCAAGCAAAGGAACATAAACTTTTACTTGACTAAGCAACTGAAACATATCAATAGGAGTAGAATTAGGAAAATCAATTGGAATCATACCTTGTTTTGCATTTCTCTCCCTTTTTTGCTCACTTGTTGTCTGAGCTTTAGGCTTAGCATCCTTCTTTGTAGATTTAGAATTTTACTTTTGTGCTTTTTTCTTCACAATAGGAGACTTGGATTCTTTATCAACTTTTGGTTTTTCAACTTTCTTGGCCCAAATTTCTTCACCCTTACTTTCCTTGGCTTTAAGTCCATCCACTTTGCTATCAATTTTTTGTTCTTTTCCTTTAACATTCTACTCTTTAATGAAGATTCCAACAACTTTACCTTGGTCACCACCCACTGTTTTGTTTGTCAAATGATATGAACCTCTATCTTGTGCAGCCAAGCCTACTACATACTATAAATGTGGAATAAGTAATGAGTAAAATAACTAATAACACTTCTTAATAAGACATTATATCAAAGATTTAAAAACAATTAAACTAATTTAAAGCATAAATCTACTAAAAGTGTCATATTGTTCTCTATCTCTAAAGATTTATTAAGTCACGGGGCTCTCATATTTTGTAAGTATTGTGACTATTAAAATGCCAATCTAGAGAATTAGATGCTGCTAAATGCAATAATCTAATCCTAAATGGTGATTTCTAATGATATGATGCAGCTACTGTAATCTAAATTGACATGAAACTTGATGGAGGAAGCTACAATAAAATATGATGCAACCATGATATTGATTCTAAAATGTTGTGATTGCTATTGCTAAGATACTTGATTGCTTGATTGCTATTCCTGTAGAATAATTTTGCACAAAGTTTGGATCTTTTTCCTGTAGAGAGAGGTTGTATTTACAGATTTATGACAACACATTTTCAAGGGGGTAGCACAACAAAGGCTTGGATTTGATCTAGAGGATTGAATAGTGAAGGATGAAGAAGCCTAAGTTGATCATGGGGATTGTTTATCCCTAGAAAAAAATCTTGCCAGAGGATAGGAATAATTAGAGGAAGGAGATTGACAAATTGATTTCCAACTTGTCTCCATAGCTTCCCCATGAATGCCAGTTGAATTAAATTAGATGTTTTATATCTAATTTGGTAGGTAAAATATGATGAGATATAGAAATATGAATATATTTGAATATTTGGATTTATTCAAATTTAGGAAGAAATAAGATATTAAATTTAATCAAACAAACTATAGAAGTCTATTCATTAAATTAAAAAATGGAAGAAATGAATAATTAAATGAAACAAAGTATGTGAACTTGTTTATTTAATCAAGATGAAATAATAGAAGAAATAGAAGAATTAAAATGTGAACTATATAAATAAATATTTCTATTTATTCAATAGTTGAAAATTTTGATAATAATAATTAAATAAAACAAAGTGAAATTCGTTTATTTAATCAAGACAAAATAAAAGAATAAAGATTGAAGAATTTAGAAGATAAACTATATAAATAAATATTTCTATTTATTCAATAATAGAAGAATTAAAGGTTAATTAATCAAATTAAGCATATTTAATTAATTAGATCATCTAGACCATTTTTAGGTGTATACATTTTTCCCCTCTTTGAAGTGGTGTGTTTACACATTGCTTCAAAGAAAATTTTGCTGTTGTTGCTAGTACCGACGAAAATATTTCTAGTATGCCCCAGATGTTGATTTTGTTGTGATGATGAATATATGCTCCCTTGGGAGATAAATTGATGATTTTTTTAAATTTTTTTTGGATTTTTGGAAATTTTCAATTTTTTCGTGATTTTCTGATTTTAATTATGATTTGATAAAGATTTGATGATGAAATGATTTATCTCCCAACAAATAGTTTCAAAGATTCCCCTGTGTTGAGTTTTGAATTAATCCTCCAGCAAATAAATTAAATAAACCCCATAAAAATCACCTTTAATTACTCTTTTAAAAAGCTAAAAGGGGTGATTTAGAATTCATTTATGCAATTTGAAGTTTGAAAACTTGGAGTGAGAGGATTTGACCAAGATGTCAATCCCATACCACACTCACCGATTTGAGCGCATGCATCGTCACAACTGCTCGACTGCTTATAGACCTCTGGTACGTACCCATGAACCTCCTTGGTTTCTGTGCATTTTGATTTTCACGCTTTTATTCAATTTTTTATGTTTTTAAATTTTTTTATCACATATGAGGCCCACAGTAGCTCATATTCTTTCTGTTTTAGTGCATAGATTTGATTAGCACATAGATTACCTATTTTAGCACATAGATTTGATAGTTTAGTGTATACGCTTCTTTAGTGCATAGGTCAAAATGTTTAGCGCATTCGTAGGGTAAAGTAGCACATAGGCTAGAATGGTGCATCTGTTGCTTGAAATGGTGCATCCATAGGGTAAAATAACGCATCTAATGGAATAGCACATTGACTGCCCAAACTTGTGCATTTTCCTCCTAAAATGGCGCATTTGATCAAATAGCGCTTTTACCACCTATTTTAATGCATTGAGGTGTTTTAATGGTGCATTGAATTTTTTTGTGCATTGACTGCTTGTTTTAGCGCATTTAAGTCAAAATGATGATTTTTGTCAATTTGTCCTTGATTTTTTTAATTTTGATCATGTCAGGCATTGATTTGATATGATTGATGATCTCGATAGAGTAGATGATGTTCAACCTCATCATAGGTGAGGTCTAATGATTGATTGACGATAATTATCCTCATGATAGGTGAGGTTGATTTGTTTAATTGACTTCATGATAGGCGAGGAACAATTTAAGATTGATGATTAACCTTATGATAGGTGAGGTTGATTTTCTTATTGATGATTGACCTCATGATATGTGATGTTGATTTTTTGATTGATGATTGACCTCATGATAGGCAAGATTCAATGATAATTGCTTATGATATTTTAGTGAAGTCTCAATAAAGCTGATTAGATTTGATAAGCTACTTGATTTTGATGATTGAAAAAGATTTTTGACTTCTTGTGGTTTTCGCGATGATAGGAGTCATTTCCAAATCTTCAGATTTGAGAGTGGTTTCCTAGGACCTTTGATTTGATACCACAGCTAGTGCAACACGATACAAAAATTATTGTGAGATGTGGTTTAACATCTCTTTTAGGGATGCCCCAGATTAGGATTAATCGGGGTCTCTTCATAGCCCTAGCAAAGAGGTGGCATAGTGAGAATAATACCTTCCACCTTCCTATCGGCGAGATGAAAATCACCCCTAAGGATGTATGGTGGATTTTAAGGATACCCGTCATTGGAGAGGTTGTAGTATATGATTCTTTAGAGGTGGGGAGGACCGAGGCTCTACATAGAGTGTTTTAGGATGATATGATCTATGGGTACTAGATTCCATGGTGAGAGATGGTGGATTCATATGCTACCCTGCCATCAGTACTTGTTGGTTTCATTGGAGGTTTCCTTTGTCCTGATCACAGGTCAAAGGGACTTTCTCTTGGTTGGGGTCATGTGTTGGAGAGCATGATCATCCACGACACTAGATATGCATGGGGCATGTGTATGCTTGCTCATCTTTATCATGATTTGCATTATGTTGTCTACCTCTAAGGTCGCAGTTTGTCTTTTGGGGTTACATTGCTTCAGGTGTGGGTGTGGGAGCATATTGTTGTTATGCATCTAGTGATAGTCAGACAGAGGTTGACTATGAGGCCTTATGTTCACAGATACACAGGTCATCATACTCAGCCCATGCTGGGTAACTTGGAGCACTAGAGGAGAGTCCTGGATGATATAGAGACTATTACATGGAGACTGTATCTTGATTGTGATCACTAGGATGAGGATGATACAGATATGGGATACCTCTGTGATTTGATGTATTTGATTGGTATGACTCACTTTGTTTTGGAGATATTTTTGTTCAGGAGGGTTCTTAGGCAATATGACATAGTACAGTGCATGCCCTAGGGTGTTGCTCATTATGCCTGACGTCAAGTTGATATCGGTGATTGGGGACCTTTCCTTTCATATGATACTATAGTTTAGGAGTACCATGGTCTACAACCTTTGGTTTGGGATATTCATCTTGATATCACCTAGGCTCCAGTTACTGTGGATTATGTAGAGTATCTTTCTTTACATCCTTTTCCATGGATTACCATTCTTGATGACCCTACTCCACTTCTTGTTGAGGAGGAGGTTGTTGTTGCACATGGTCATCGACAGAGGAGAGAGGAGGTTGGTGAGGAGGTGGAGGATGTTGAGGGTAGTGGTGATGAGGAGGGCAGTGGGGATGATGAGGGCAGAAGTGAGGATGAGGATAGTGGAGATGATGGAAGAGGTGGTGGTGGAGATGGTGCAAGTGGGTCGAGTGCAAAGTACATGATGTGTCGTAAGAGGCATGCAGTGATAGCTCCTATAGAGCAGTGTGTACAGATCAATGTACCTTCCCAGCAGCAACAAACGCAGATTGCAAGCCTATAGGTGTAGGTGCAGACCTTACAGGGTCAGCTGGTTCAGGCTTAGGGTCCATTGGTGTAGACACAGACTCAGATGTTGACGCAGGCCTAGTCCCATGCCTAGGATCTCTCTTAGGTATAGGAATAGTTAACAATGACACATGCACAGATTACCACTTTCACAGTTGAGAGAGATGTAGCCAGACGAGCTGCAGAGTAGGAATAGTTGATAGCCAAGAGGATACATAGATTGGCTGATGGTACATTTGTAGTTGATCATATGAGAGAGGTTCTCTAATTAGGTCGAGAGGCCGAGTACTATAGAGGGTGGTACTATGATGCAGTTCCCTCTGAGTAGAGAGTTAGTTATGCTCAATCTCGATCAAACATGACTCGTTCCAAGACTATTAGTGTGGGTGTGACACAACCTCTTTCTAGAGACCCGACAGATCCTGGTACATCTAGTGGGGTAGGTATTGGTCCAGTGATGCCAACACCATTGGGAGCTAGTGACACATAGCTCATAATTGGATTCTCTGATATGGTTGAGATTTTGATGTATACTCTGGTTTTGTTTCTTAGCCATTTTTGATGTTGTATCTCTTTACACATTGGACTTCATTGTATACTTGACATTACAATTTTTGAAATTTATATGATATGCAATGGATTGAGTGATCTATTTTTGTTTCTATGATTATATGATGGATGCATTTAATCATTTATTTCTATATGCTATGCAATGATTTATGTGATGATGTTATGGATGCAATTTATGATCATGGTGATGTTACATTTAGTAATGTTCTATCTATGATGTGATTTATGAATACTTTTGATGTATTGATGCATGATGTATGTAGTTATTTAGATGGATAGATGTATGATGATGTATATATCTAAAATTCATGATAATGTAACTATATGTATGATATGAAAATGCTTTCTATGTGTATGATAATGGATTTTATATTTAATGATATATGACATAATGATGAAGATGAAATATAATGCACTTTTATTTTTTATTATCAAATGAAAATTTATGATGCAATGAATGGATGAATGAATGATCTATAATGGTACTTCGAATGTATGATATATGAAATGATAGTGTTAATGAAAATGCAACTACATAGTGATTTGTTTTTAATAGTTTTTCTCCTACAATTTTATGATGTGATGCATAAATGAAGAAATGACATGATTAATGCAAATAATATGATCAAATGTTTGAATGATGAAATGATATAATAATGTTTCCTAATGTATGCAATGGAAATGATTATGTAGCTAGATGATAATGATGATGTTTTTTTTAATTTCAAGTATACTCAATCCATTTATGAGAAAAGATAACATCATCTTTGAATGATTTCACCAAATTTCATAACAAATACTTTGTAGATGTAACACTATTATGAATGCAATCTAATTTACCATGTAAATCTACATGCATACATTGGCATTATAACAGTCCTTTTATTTTGCTTTGTATCATGGAGATTTTTAAAATGTTGAAAGTGAGTACAAGCATCAATGGTATAATGTAGACCAATGATGACCTGAGTACTACTTTCATGATTTTTGATATTTCAAGTGAACAAAAGCATCTAGGTATAATTAAACCAAGATGACCTGAGCATTTCTTGTGTAAACAGACAAGAATGAATCATTTTATTATGTGAATTGGAATGTCATCAGTGATACTTTGTAGAGCATGTCTCATGACAATTCACACAATAATAATGACTAAGTCATAGACAATAGACAAAGAAAATACCATTCTTCTTCATAGCTTCTCTAGTTCAATACATCATCGAGTTACTCCAAATAAATGATAACAATGATCAAAGTACAATAGATTAACCCTTGCTTAAAGTATTTCAATCATTATTCAGATTAGATCATCCATCTAGAGTTGTTCTGATTAGTTTGATTTCAATTGTCTTGATGTGGATTGTTTATTTTTTGAAGTGATTTGATGTTTGATGTATGTTCCATGTTGAGTTTCCCAATGATCATTGTGTTTGTTGCATTGTCATACTATTTTTTGTCTATTTGTTTAAGCTCAAGTTTTATTGCCCCTAGTGAGTTCAGGATTTTTCCCCCAAGCTATGGTGTGACACGATCACTTTTCCATGATATGTACAATGATGTTGTCCTTTCAAATGATAGGTAGAAAATGATGGCGAAAGTGAATGATTGAAAAGTCATGTGTCCAAAAGATAGAAAAGCTAGTTTAAATCACAAGTAGTGCCTGCTTCCAGGTTTTCACTACTTGTTTTTATTGCACTTTTTCAGACTTTATGATTTTTTTGTCTTTTTGTCTTTTTTATGATTTTTTTGTATTTTCTCTTTTTCTGATTTTTTTTTTGTATTTTTTGTCACCAAGATGCCTATTTTTTGGGTTTTCATCAAGTCGATCTTTTTCAACCGTGCACTAGATGTTTCAAGTATAGAATTTCTTGAGATGGATACTATTGATAGGTTCATCGAATAGATCCCCTTCAGGTGTAGATAGTCGATAGGCTCTAGATCCATAGACCAATATGATGACAAAGGGACCTAGCCAATTAGGTTCAAAATTCCCTTTCTTTTCTCTATCTTGTTGATTTCTAGGGTTTTCCTTTAGGACCAAGTCCTCAACCTGAAAGACTCTAGGTTTTACCCTATGATTGTAGCTTTTGGACATCCTCTATTGATATGTTATCAAATGATTCATAGCTTGTTGGCAACGTTCATCCAATAGTTCCAGCTCTTGAAGTTAAGAGACCCTATAATCCTCATCTGTAATGATACCCTTAGTGAGACATGGAGTGATGGAATCTCAACCTCAATAGGTAGTATAGCCTCTGATCCATATACCAAGGCATATGGTGTAGCTCCTGTAGGTGTTCTGATGCTAGTTTTGTATGCCCATAGAGCAGGATTTAACTGAATGTGCCAATCATGTCCAACATCATTACAATCTTCTTCAGGATTTTTAGAATTTTTTTATTTGAAGCCTCTACCTGGTCATTTCCTTGTGGATAGTATGGTGTTGAAAAATGATGTTGGATATGAAAATTCTCACATAGTTCTTGCACATCCTGATTCTTGAAAGGTTGACCATTGTCTGTGACAATGGACTGAGGAATTGCATACCTACAGATGAGGTAGTTTAGTATGAAAGATGATATTTGCTTCCCATTGATTGTTGTTAAGGGAACCACTTCTATCCATTTTGTAAAGTACTTTGTTGTTGTGATTATGAACTTGTGTCCATTGGATGAAGATGGATTGATCTTCCCTACTAGATCTAGTCCCCATTGACAAAAATGCCATGTTGATGTGAAGGGGTGTAATTCTTGTGCTAGGGCATGGATTAAGTTACCATGGATTTGACATTTCTGGCATTTCTTAACAAACTGAAAGGACTCCTCCATGTTCAGCCAGTAATACCCCAAACAGGGGATTTTATTCGCTAGGGTTAGTCCGCTTGAATGAGTTCCACAAATACCTTCATGAACCTCATGTAAAGTTGTCTCAGAATCATTATGTTCTAGACATTGAAGAAGAGTACCATCTAGACCTCGACAATAAATTATGTCAGTGATTAAGGTATGTCATGCGGATTGGCGAATGAAATTGCATTTCTGGTTTCTAGAAAGATCAGGAGGAAGGATATCATCTTTTAGGTAAGCGTATATCTTTCCATAGATGGAGGGTTCAACATCAACTAATTCACAGATGTTTTGAGAATCTGGATTATCATAAGTAGGATCAAACACTTGTTCTTCCATAAACTCAGAATGACCTCATTTTTCTAGCAACTACAATAGAGAAGCAATTGTGACCATAGCATCTGCAACTTTTATTTCTACCCTTGGAATCTTTTCAAACTTGATATCCACAAAGTACTTTTTGAGATCATCTATCAACTTCTTATATGGCATCAATTTCTCATCTTTCATCTGGTATTCATCATTTACTTGATAAATGACTAGTTGTGAATCTCCATATACTTGTAGCTTTATGATTTTCCATTCAATTGCCACTTTGATGTGAATAAACAACATCTCATACTCAAATACATTATTTGTACATGGAAACATGAGTCTATAGGAATTTGGGATGGTGTGTCCTTGAGGTGTAACAAATAGAATTCTCGCACCAGACCCATGTTGTGTGTATGACCCATCAAAATAAAGCCTCCATTGTTGTGTTGTCATAGTAAGAATTTTTGCATTAGGAAAATCAATGTTCATTGGATGATCATCTAGTAATGGAGCTTCAGCTAACTAATCAACAATCACATGACCTTTGATGGCTCTCCTTTCAATATATTGGATGTCAAATTCACTCAAGAGCATGACCCATTTGGCTAGTCTCCCTGTTAGAGTAGCCTTGCTGAGTAAGTATTTTAAGGGATCAATCTTTGCAATGAGCTTAATTGTGTGGGTCAACATGTAATGCCTCAACTGTTGGGTAGCAAATACCACCACCAAGCATTCTTTCTCTATGAAGGTGTAATTTATTTCATAACCATTTAGAGTCCTGCTGATATAATAAATAGCTTATTCCTTTCCCTCTACATCTTCCTATGCTAGTAGAGCTCCCAAAGAAATGTCTTTTGTTGGAATTTATAGTAAAAATGGTCTCTCTTCTATAGGTGGCATCAATATGAGAGGTGGCATCAAATATTACTTTATTTGATTGAAAGTTGTTTCACACCCCTCAGCCCATTTGAAAGAGACATTCTTATGTAGCAAATGATTAAAGGGATGACTTTTATCTTCTAATTGGGAGATAAATATCCTAATGGATTGTAGTCTTCCTTGTAGAGACCTTAATTGACTAATATTCCTTGGTGGTGGAATCTCCATTATTTCCTTGACCTTATTTGGATCCACTTCAATGCATTTTTCTAAAACTATGTAACCCAGAAGTTTTGTCGATGTAACCCAAAACACACATTTCTTAGGATTTAATCTGACATTAAATTTCTCCAATCTGGTAAATATTTTTCCCACAATCTCTAGATGTCCTTCTCTGGTGTATGATTTTTCTAATATATCATCCAAGTAATCTTCCATAAAGGTATGCATCATGTCAAGGAAAATAGTGGTCATTGCACGCTGATATGTTGCACCTGCATTTTTCAACCCAAAGGGCATGGCATTCCAACAGAATATGCCCCATGGACATGTGAATGTTGTCTTTTCCTAATCTTTGGGTGTTATATTGATTTGGTTATACCCTAATAAGCCATCCATAAGTGACAACATGGAATGTCCTGATGTTAAGTCCACAATAATGTCAATGCTTGGTAAAGGAAAATCATCCTTTGGACATGCCTTATTTGGATCTTTGAAATCTATGCATATTCTGATGGTATTATTTGGTTTAGATATAGGTACAATATTGGAGATCCACTTAGCATAATCTATAGACCTGATGAATCCTACATCCAACAACTTTTTTAGCTCAGTTTTAACCATCAATGCGATATGCAGATGCATTTTACATAGTTTTTATTTTACAAGTTTTATTCTTGATGGTAGAGATAAATGATGCATTAGAAGATCTAGATCTAAACCTAGCACATTAGAGTATGACCAAGCAAATTTAATGATTTTTTCCTCAAAGAACTTGATGAATTCTGGCTTTTCTTTTTCATTCATAGATCCTTCCAGATGTAAAGTCTTTTCCCTTTCTGTTGTGCCAATATTAATAGATTGTGTAGGCTCCACCAACACTGCTGATCTTTAATGATAATTTTCTGGAAAGGTGTCAAATATTCCATCTTTTGGTGCCTCAGAGAGGTTTTCACCATCAGATGTGCTCTTTATTTTTACTTTTTTGAGATCTAATGTTGCCATTGAATGGTTTTCACCATTAGATCCTTTATTCCTGTTTTCAATTTTGCAACTAAAAGATTTGACACCCTCCTGACCTAGAGTTTCGTTATGAGATTTATGATTAGAACTTGTGTCAAGTTTTTCACAACAAAGAAAATTTATGATAGCATCATCATTCACAAAGATAGGAATATTGATAGGTTCAGTTGGTTCCCAGTCGATAAGTTCAAGGTGCATTAATGGTAGAGAGTCATTAGATTGGTTAAGGTAAATGAAATTTAGGGTTCAAATAGCAATGTTGTCAAAGTTGTCAGTGGTGATGTTGAGGTCTATAATATTACTCTTTTCCAAGTCATCTATCTCACTCGATATCTGCCCATCCTCATTTTAGTCATCAATATTTTGTGATCCAACTACAAGGGGTCTAGTCCTTGAGCTTTGTCCCTCCTTGGGTGTATACTCTTTTATGACATCAACTTGTATATCCTTGTAGGATGTTTCTAATAAATAATCCCACTCATATTTATTTGAATTGGTTTCAGAACTATCCCACATTTGGAGGATTCTTTCATCAACTTTATGAGTGCTTTCTTCTTTTGTCTTTCCTATGTAACCCAGTCATGTTTTGTCTTTTGGCTAAAGTGTTAGAGGTTGAATGGGTTCCATGATGCCTTCTTTCCTTTTTCCAATAGGTCCTTTTCCTTCATATCCCATTTCCTCTAAGATAGCCTTTCCTTTTCCATATTGATTTGTCTTTATGTTGATATTTGTTGATGTAGAGGCTTCATCATCTTTATAGAGCCAATTGAGAATGGCCTTGTCTTCAAATTCTTCTTCTAGAGTACCTGCTTTTACAAACCTTTCATCTATGACTGTGGTAGGTTGTGATGATTGTTGTGTTTATGTTGATGGTTGTCCACATGTCCTTGGAGATGGCAACAATTGTGAAAAACATAAATATTGTTCAATCGAGTACTCTCCAATGCCTTTTTATTTCAATTGGATCTTGTCTTTGAATTTTGTGATGGAGAATCAATTGAGCTTCATTGTTTGATGGAGTGGAGTTAGCTACACTTTTTTCTTTTGATTGTTCCTTTTTCTAAATGCATTTAGATATAAAATTTAGTTGCTTTTCACCATCGGATGAACAAGAAGTGTTTGCTTCTCTATTATGGGGCACCAAAGTGTCTTGAGTTGTTTTAAGTGTGTTACAAGTTTGAGGGCTATTGTAATCAGCTGAAATAATGACTTCTTGTCCATTAACCGAAAACTTTAAACACTGATAATAAGTTGAAGGTACTGCTTGCATTTCATGAATCCACAGATGTCCCAAGAGTGAGCTCTTTGTCTAATACTTGGAAAAAACTATTCTTCACAATTGGTCCCACTTGAATAGGCAATACAATCAACCCCTTGGAGGATCTCTCTTCTTCGTGATAGGATTTTATTGTGATCTTCCTTCTAGCATCAATTGCATTATTAGAATAACCTAGTGCACAGATCAATTTTAAAGTGAAAATGTTTAAACTAGCTCCACCATCTATTAAGACATGTTTTACTTGGTGTTTGTGGATTAAGACTTCAATATGAAGTGTGGCATTTTGTGGATGAGTAAGTGACACATCATCTTTTTTGAAAAATGATAGGAAGTGAGGTGTGGTTAAGTGTCCCACATAGTCTAGAATTGACTTACGTCTAGATTATTGGGTACTATTGTAGCCACAAGAGCTTGTTTCAAAACCTCCTTATGAGATGGTGAGATTTTAAGGAGTTCTAAAATTGATATTTGTGATGGTATTTTCTACAGCTGATCGACAATGTTGTATTGATTTGAAGGGGTATAAATGGTTTTAGAAGAAACTCCTTTCAATATTACCTTGGATTGCCCCCTTGTCATGTTAACTGGTTGATATTCTTGATTTTCCCTAATTTTTATGACATTGATTTGATTGTTGGATTTATCTATGTTTGGGATCAGATCTATGGGTATGATGTCATTGTTTTTATCAGTTTGATTGTCACGATCCTTATTATTCTCAACTATAGAGATATAATGAATAGTGTTGTCATAAATGTAGTTTAAATTTTGACCTTTACTGTTTACAGAAGAAGATTCTCCTTTTTCATAATTGGGCAAAGGAATTTTTAATGCACCATAATCATTGTTTGTTTGAGGTCCTTCCATGAATACTTTCTTGCTGTCAATCAAGTCTTGTACTAGATATTTCAACTGCATATATAATTATTTGTCTTATGTCCTTTGTTTTTATGAAAGTTGCAATAGTCAACATCATTCCACCAAGATGGTTTTACTTTTGGTTCCCAATTCCTTGCTTTAGGTAAGGTGATAAGTTCATTTGCAATAAGCTCTCTCATTGTTGATTCTAGTGTTTTTCCCAATGGTGTGAATCTTCGTTGATTTGATGGTCTTGGATATGATTGTGGCTTAGATTCTCCATTGTTTGGATTGTTGTTTTGATTGAAATTTTGATTGATGTTTTGGTCATTGTTTTGATTGGTCTTTGTAGTAGTTGTTGCCAAATTAAATACTGGTTTTGAATTTTGTGTGTCATTTGTAGCATCATTGTTTCAAATATTTCTATTCTTTTTCCAAAACTTATGTTTTTCATTGTTGCCATAGTGATTTGAGGAATTTGTATTATTTGATCCTTCATTGTAATCTTTTATCACTCCTCTTTTGACTAAAGCTTATTCAACCTTGAGCCCATTTTCAATTACTTTCTCGAAGGTAGGTGGACATTGTAGTTCAAGCCTATAGCTCATGTCATCAACTAGGTTGTCAATGAATAGTTCCATCTTTTCTTCTTCAGGTATAGAACGAGGATATCTAGCAAAAAACCTTCACCATCATTGTAGAAATGAGAGGAATGTTTCACCTTTCTTTTGTTTCATGTTGTAAAGGTCTTTTATTGTTACCTCATGTTGAATGTTGAAGGAAAATTGTGAGAATAAATCTATTGACTAGTTCTTCAAAAGATCAAATTCCTGGATGTAATTTAGAAAACCATTCCATACATTGACCTCCTAAACTCCTTGGAAATAACCTCATTAGATAAGTGTCTTCTTGTGCAAATTCTATACTCATGGTTCTAAATTCCCTCATATGATCAATTGGGTCTATTTTACCATTGTATTTGTTGTATTTGGGGAATTCACAATGTCTAGGAAATGGTATCATGTCCACACTTGGATCAAAAGGATAAGGACAAATGTCTTGTAATGAATACCTCTTCATCGTTCCATTTTGCATATCTTGGAGTTGTTCTTGCAATTTTTGCATTTGATGTGTTAAAGAAACCACTTGATATGTGTTTTGTGTGTTGTGTGATTCGGTTTTAGTTGCTTTTGGTGTTTCTTTTAGTCAATTGATGTCAAAGTCTTTTGGAAGTTTGGCACCTAGTTCAGCTAGCATCAAAAGGTATTTTCCATATCTTGTTCCAAGACCTTTTCCATGAATTTGTGGAAATTTAGGTCTTGCTATGCAGTTTGGATAACTTCTTGGGTTATTTCATTTGTATCATTTTGGTGGAAAATGTGAAAAGGATTTTCTTTAGCCATGATATTTGATGTTTCAATTTCCTTTTCCCTAAGTTTCTGCTTTGTAACCTTGTCAAAATTGGCATACAAGTGTTTGTTTTTCTCACTAAACTTTGATCTTTTGTGTTTGGATGAGTGTCAATTGGGTTTTAACAAATTCAAACAGAATGATATATCCTATTGATGAGACCAAGTTAAAAATTTGATTATTGTGTTTTGTTTCATGATTATAGGATGAGAAAATCCTGATGATGAAACTTAACCTAATAATCAAGATTTGTGTTTGATATTTGGACACTTTAAAGTTTGCAAGATCTAGGTTTAACTTGAAAGAGTTTGATTTGTATGATCCTATTTGTTTCAGGTTTAAGACATTGGCTGGACTATGAAAAATGTTTCTATCCTGATAAAATCCTAAGTTCAGATGTCAAAATTTTGACAAGGTTGTCAAATAGATCTCTGTTTTCTATTTCTATGGATGCACTATTACAGAGGGAAGATGTGCTAAAACATACTGTGGATGCACTAAAAGATATTGTAAATGCACTTTCAAACATGGAAAATGCACTAAAATAGACTACAGATGCGCTAAGATACTGGTAAATTCTAACACTAGTAAATTTCAGAGACAAACTATAGATGCATTGTAATGTTTGTCAGATGCACTGAAATAGACCGTGGATGCACCAATTGGCCAATAGATGTGCTAAAAGATAGGGTATATGCACTACAATAGACTATATATGCACTATTCTAGGACTTCACAATGTTTTCTAGTTTTTCTCAGTAAAGGGATTGATTTTTGGGTGTAATTTGGGGTACTTTGATAGGGTATCTTTGTTGGTAAATCTCTGATTCTAATGAAAATCCTAATTTTTTCAAATGTTTCCTCTATTGTATGAATTGATTTGGCCTATTGGAATATTCTATTGCTAGTTGTGGGATGGAAGACTGACGAATAGGTTGACTATGATTATGTTCTTGTGAAAGATCTCTTCTTTAGAAATAAGCTTGTGAATATAAAGGCTCTAGGAAAAATCATTAGTATATCCCCTAGCAAAGTTATGAAACCTATGGATGAAAGTTCTATGTTGAAGTAAGACTTTCCTACAATGATATAAAAATCATCTTCTTTCCAAAAGATTCTTGTAACTAAGTTGCTCCTTTGGTTTCTTGACTCTTTTTGCAAGGGATTTCTTGACAAAGTTTGTAGATTTCCAATCCCTAATCATAAATTTCACAGGTTAATTTGTCTAACCTTTTTTGTTTTTCTGGATGATCTTTATCTAGATTAATGATTTGAAAACACAACAAGCAATTGTAAAAAAATTATTTTTAAGTCCTAGAATCTAAACAATAAGTGTATGTTTAAATGATCCTTCTTGATTTTCACTGGTTTTTGACAAAAAAAATACACTTCAAGAAGACTCACTCTTAAGGTCAAAAAGGTCATCATAATACTCAACAACCCACATCTTAAAATTTTCTCAACTCACACAGCCATGTCACCCCCTAGAGGACGCCCGTGTTTTTGTCTTTTCCAGGTGCATACTCAAAGTTAGATCTCTTGATCCCTTGAGAAAATGGTCCTTGGAAATTATATGGTGAGTGTCTTGGGGGTAGGTTCTTCCCTCCCCTTGCACCGTGAGTATTACAATGTTCAGAAACTGACAAGTTGGATACTACACTAGGGTTCGTAGATAGGGTATCCGTTCGGAGCAGGAAATGATAAACTCCCTCAGGAGAGCTCCCAATCTTTAGAACAAAGATTTTTGGGATGTTTATCTTGCACACTTATGGTAAATGAGGGTTTTCCCATATTTACTTTTATTTTGTAGTGGGTGGGAATACCTAGCTTTGATTGTTCCCAATCAGGTTGTTCTCATAGGGTGAGTACTTTTTTCCCACTATGACAGGCCTTCTAAAGGATTTAACAAAGCATAAAGTGCATGAAATTAAAAGATGAGTCTGGCATTTTGATCACCCAGTTAAGGGGAAAGCATAGGCCTATCACCCCACAATCACAATAGACAATGTTTAGTTTTAAAGCTCAAATGACAATTTGCTATCTATGTGAAGATATTGCTTCACAAAAGAAATGGTGTTTATTTTAACTGAGATAGCAATGTATGATGACTACCCTAGGATTGGTGTATTTTAATCCAAATGACTACCCTAGGATTGGTTCATTTTAGTCCAAATGCAGTAATGAAATAATTGGTTGCAGTCGCATTGGATCTAGGCAACTATTTACAAATGTACTATTATAGAGGTCATATGGGCTATATAATTGATCAGATGCGCTACAAAATGTGTTCGATGCACTGCAAAATTTATTAGATGCGTTGTAGGATCAATCAGATGCGGCACAATAGAGAGTGTTGGAACTACAATCAAATGTGTTGGAATAGTCATCAGATGCACTAGAGTTTCTGGTGGATGCACCGAAATAGTCATCAAATGTGCTAAAGTTTCTAGTGGATGCACTGTAAGATCTCTCGATCGCACTAAAAGATAACACGCCAAAAGCTGCAAGCACAGTTTTCAAGAAAATATGTTAAAAAATGGGGTTAGAGGCCCCATGGTGGGTGCAAAAATGTAAGTGTGGAATAAGCAATGAGTAAAATAACTAATAACACTTATTAATAAGACAATATATCAAAGATTTAAAAGCAATTAAACTAATTTAAAGCATAAATCTACTAAAAGCATCATATTGTTCTCTATCTCTAAAGATTTATTAAGTCACGAGGCTCTCAGATTTTGTAAGCATTGTGACTATTAAAATGCCAATCTAGAGAATAAGATGTTGCTAAATAAAATAATCTAATCCTATATGGTGATTTCTAATCATATGATGTAACTACTGTAATCTAAATTGACATGAAACTTGATGGAGGAAGCTACAGTAAACTATGATGCAGCCATGATATTGATTCTAAAATGTTGTGATTGCTATTGCTAAATGATAATGGTATTGCTAAGATGTTTGATTGCTTGATTGCTATTCTTGTAGAGTAATTTTTCACAAAGTTGGGATGTTTTTCCTATAGAGAGAGGCTATATTTATAGATTTACGACAACACATATGCAAAGGGGTAGCACAACAAAGGCTTGGATTTGATCTGGAGGATTGAATGGTGAAGGATGAAGAAGCTTGAGCTGATCTTGGGGATTTTTCCTCCCCAGAAAAACATCTTTTTAGAGGATAGGAAGAATCAGAGGAAGGAGATTGACAAATTGATTTCCAATTTGTCCCCAATTTTTCTCCACAGCTTTCCTGTGAATGCTAGTTGAATTAAATTAAATGTTTTATATCTAATTTGGTAGGTTAAATATGATGAGCTATAGAAAAATGAATATATTTGAATATTTGGTTTTATTCAAATTTAGGAAGAAATAAGATATTAAATTTAATAAAACAAACTATAGAAGTCTATTTATTAAATTAAAAATGGAAGAAATGAATAATTAAATGAAACAAAGTATTTGAACTTGTTTATTTAATAAAGATGAAATAATAGAAGAAATAGAAGAATTAAAATGTGAACTATATAAATAAATATTTCTATTTATTCAATAGTAGAAGAATTTGATAATAATAATTAAATAAAACAAAGTTAAATTTGTTTATTTAATTAAGATGAAATAAAAGAATAAAGATTGAAGAATTTAGAAGATGAACTATCTAAATAAATATTTCTATTTATTCAATAGTAGAAGAATTAAAGGTTAATTAATCAAATAAAGTGTATCTAATTAATTAGATCATCCAGACAATTTTTAGGTGTATACACATACCTTGCAACTTCTTCATCTGAAGCTCTCCTTAGAGACACATTATCTTCAGTTGCTTCCAATGTATACAATTCATTATCATTACCGTCATCTTAATAAGAAAGAACTTGTTGGTGATATATATTAGCTATACACCTTTGGCTATCCACATCAAATTCATGAGACTCCACATCTAATGATCATTCATTGTCAACACAATCAGACTTGCTCATGAACATATTTATTTCAACATCATCTTCATGAGATTGATCATAATATTTTGGCATATTTTCTTCAACTTCAACCAATTGTGCAACTACACATTGGTGAGGAGAGTGTGACAGCTGATAAACCATGCACCAAGGGGTATCATCGATAAAATTTGTAGATTGTTTTTGCAAAGGATCAGGGGTTACCTAATCTTGTTTACCTCCTTGATTGTTTGGGATCAGTTTTCCATTTTGTGAGTCGGTCTTGTAAGGGTATTCTTGAAGCCTTGGGGGCTTTTCATTTTTCTAAAACTGTTGCTTGTTGTTCCCAAGCCCCTTTTCATTCTTATCCATAATGCATTTGATATCCTTGAGGGTATCCATCACTTGATCAAAAATTTTATCATATGTCGGATTTGAATTAGAGGCTTTTTCTTGCCTATCCTTGGGATTCTTTAGGATTTTAACATCATCTCTTCTTCCCACTTTACCTGAAGCTTTCCTATTGCTTTCAATATGCAAAGCAATCCTGAATTCATCCCTCAAATTCTAAGGATCTTTATCTCTTAGGCTATAGGCCATTTTGGTATCAAATGCATTGAAATAAGTGACAAAGAATAGTAAATCATTCAACCTCAAATTCTATGGCAATCTATTCATAGCTTTCTGAAATCTGATATTGAAATTAGCCACCGTTTCAATTTTTCCTTTGGTGGTATTATTAAACTCATTTAGCAGAAAACTGGGGTTAGTATTATCTCCATATCTCTCTCTAAATACTCTCTTTTATTCTTCCCAAGATCCAATGCTACCATCAAGTAAGCCTCCGTACCAATCTCTAACATATTTTATCAAAGATTGCATGAAAAATTTCCTAACCACATCCTAATGTTCTACCTCATAGTCATCTAAAAAATCTAGGAAAACCCTTAAATGATCCTCTCCATAAATTGCATTATTCCTAGTGAATTTGCTCAACATAACCCTGATGTCATTATCAATGGTATTTGGGCATCTAGGAATCCCATCAAAGCACAACTATCTATACCTTTCCAACTGCATAGGCCTCCTATAAAAATGGTTATATATCTATCCTCATTGTTTCTATTTTCTTTTCCACCTCCCTTCTTGTGATCCAAATTTTTGTTAGTAATTGATTGTGAGTAGTATCATTACTATTTGTGTTCACATTCTTTGCATTATGAGTGGATTGATCAAATGACCAAAAAAATTTAATTACTTGAGGATGCAAGCTTTATTGTGTATTGGGAAGGATCTTGTGAGCTAGATGCCACAACACCTTCTACTGAGCATGTAGTCTTCAAGAAACCTAGTTTCCTTTTCATCTCAACATTTGTAGCCATGATTTCCATTTTCTCTACTTCTCTTTTGAGATCCTCATTTTCTTTCTTCAATTTTTCCATCTCAGAGTTTGATTTGGGGTAATGGGAGGCTTCTTAGATGTGGATTTCTCATTGATAACTAGATTATTTATAGGTTGTTTTCCCTTTCCATTTGCTAGGTTGGGGACACTTTCATTTGGATGTGGAACAACATCACTAGCAACTTTAGATTTGGTTCGGATGGAGGCATCAACATTTTTTACAAGGTCTTGATTTTTCTTGTCAAGGACCTCAGATACAATAGGACCTAGGTTGATTGGTTTAGGTTCAACTCGATCTATAAATCTCATTTGGTCTAATTGTCTTAAATTAGGGTTTCCCTTTCAATCATAGCATTCCTAATTTGTTCTTCTCTTTCCCTCTTCTTATTCCTTCTTATCGCAGCCTCAATTTGAATCCCTCTTCTAAGAGCACTGACATCTCCAAAGACCTCTTTAGGACTTGGGAGATTAATCTCAAAACCTAAATTTTCTTCCAAATCTATTAAGTTTTGGGTCATAGTATTGGTTCTAGTTAACAATTCAAGTGGAAAAGGTGAGTATCCACCGTATGTAGGAGGAATAATGTCACCAACAACAACATAATAGGTAGAGGCAACAATTCGGTGATGGCTCCTACTTCTACTTTTTCTTTGACTGGGTCTAGACCTATGGATACTTGTGATAGCCTTATTATCACATTCATCTCCTTCTTCATAGTCCAATCTTGTATGTTCATTCTTCTGTACCCACTGGCCCTTTTGCTTGGGATTTTTATGAAGCTCGCCTTCCAAATTTTCTTCTGGATGCTTCTTCATGTAACCTCTAGTCTTCTTCATTTTTCTTTTGCAACTCTTTTTCTTCAATATCTTCTTAACTTCTTCAAATAATGCACACTGGTGCAGAGACTTCAAAGTCAACACCCAAAATTACTTGGTAATTATAAATAATAATGACAATTATATAAATCTTTGAGTGAATTGTAGAGATTTGGAAATACAGAGAACTCCTAAAACTCAACACACCAAGTGGAGAATTTGCAAGGACACACAAGGAATTGAAAATATTTATGCAAATGAACTTCAAACTGATAAATGGTGGGAGAATTCAACAAGATTTAGCAATATTGGAAAAATATTTGCAAAATTTAACACCCCATGACAAATATATGTGACTCTAATCACAATTCTTGGACACAGCATACCAAGACAAGCATATTTTCACAAATTTGTCCCCAGTAGAGTCGCCAATCTATTGGTTGTTTTTTAAGAACCAAGCTAATCTACATAATTGCCCATGGAAATTCAAATTTCAATCCTTAGCAACCCAAAGGGATTGGCCAACGAACGAGTGAAAGAAACAATGCTTTCCTCTTGCACTTTTGGCTCTACAAGACTCAGGAGGGTGATCCCACAATGTATTTAAAAACCTCTACACCTAATTGTAGACATGGAAAAGGTACCAATTGAAATTACACATTTGATCCCAACTACTAACACCGTTTCATCCTTAATCATCCCTCGGTCTAACCATTTAATCAAATACCCTTATTTGATTAAATTCATCAATTTTCCTCTCTTAATTAAATAAATCATTTGTCTAATTAAGTCACTCTCTCTCATTAATTAAATCAATAAATCTGATCTAATTAACCTTAGCTCCTTTATTTAATTAAATAAATCAATTTTTATTTAATTAATCTCTAAAGTCTATCATCTCATTAAATTAAATAAATTGAATTTTTATTTGATTTAATCTAACCATCATCCCCTTTAGTTGAATAAATCAAAATATTTATTTAACTATCTCTAAAATCACATTCCTCTCATATTTGATTTAAATCAGCCCCTCCCTCTAGCGCCAAATGTGTGAACTAAGATCCTAATACCTGCAAGAGACACCAAACAAACACATTAGAGAATTCAATTACAAGTTAAGATCAAAATTCCCCATAAAATCCATTTAACATATGTTCAACGTAGGAATGAAAGCAAGAATGCAATGTAAAAGCAATGAAATAGATTAAATCCTATTGAGAATATACAAACTCTTGATCTTATGGGGGAGTTGGCACCAATTTGATGTGGAAATTGGCCCTTTCCCAACTCCTATGCAATCTTTGATGATTTGATGAAGATGTGATCCACTTGGTTGAAGATTCAAGTGTGCTCCATGATGAAAAACCTACATAAACTAGCTAAGACTTTGATAAAAATGGATGGAAATTATTAAAGCTTGAGTATGGATTTGAGAATAGTAAGTTTGCTCAAATTGTGGATGATGAAATGAGGAAAGAAGCCTCTTATTTATAGAATGAAAAGTTGGAGAAATGCCCAAAATGAAGCAATGTGGGACTAACTTTCAACCAATGGCAAGGTGCCACTTGTCACTTGAGATGGGTGGATGAAGGATGTGCACATTTTGGGCATTTCTCCAACTTTTCATTCTATAGATATGAGGCTTCTTTCTTCATTTCATCATCCATAATTTGAGAAAACTTACTATACTCAAATCCATACTCAAGATTTAGCAATTTTCATCCATTTTTATCAAAGTCTTAGCTAGGTTATGCAGGTTTTTCATCATGGAGCACACTTGAATCTTCAACAAAGTGGATCACATCTTCATCAAATCATCAAAGCTTGCATAGGAGTTGGGAAAGGGCCAATTTCCACATCAAATTGGCACCAACTCCCCCATAAGATCAAGAGTTTGCATATTCTTAATAGGATTTAATCTATTTCATTACTTTTACATTGTATTATTGCTTTCATTCCTATGTTGAACATATGTTAAATGGATTTTATGGGGAACTTTGATCTTAACTTGCATTTGAATCCTCTAATGTGTTTGTTTGGTGCCTCTTGCAAGTATTAGGATCTTAGTTCCCACACTAATATCTAAATACATTGTAAATAACAGATGAATTCCCATATAATAGCTCAACAAATGGAATGTATCAAAGAAGTTGGTTACTTCTTAACAACACTCAACATTCAAAGCATGGGAATAAAACCATTTAACACAGAATAAAAAAAATTGTAATTCATTGTGGAATTTTTTTTATAAAAGTGATTTGCTATTGAATTGACCAACTAAATGCATTATGAACACTCACTTAGATTAGTGCCTCATCCTAGGAATAGAGTCAATCTCAAAACCTATATAATTTGACAACAATTTCACACATAACATCATTAAGCTTTGATAATACTGCATTACAATATCACATTCATTATACCCTCAACCACAACTTCTTACTAATATCCTAGCACTTCAATTTACAAATATCTACAACTTCACTCAAGCATTTCATTAATTCTTTGAATTAAAAGCAAGAATAAAACTACACATCCACTAGAAATCAATGAAGACAAATAACACAATCCTTGATCATATTATTTGTAATCCATGAAACAAGTACATAGGAGAGAAATGTTTTTGAATTTGAACCATTTTCAATTCATTTGCTAGTATTGTTATCAAAAATTACATTTACAGACTAAATTGACTCAAAACCTAAGACCAGACTAAAAAATGTTTAGTATTCTCTTTACAAATTTCTTTGTGATCAATTAGAAGACAACGAACCCCATACTTCTAGCCCTAAATTCCTTCTTATAGAAATGAAAGATCAAACAAGCTTCAGGCCAGAATGTACACATGTCACTATTCTATTTGACCATTACAAAATACATTCCTTTTGCAGTTATATTTGCATTCTCAATGGAGGGAAATGTTACATGAGACAAAAGTTATTTTCATTTGTTGTTGTAGGTCAGGTCTTACATTCCAAAAGGCATGTTTGAGCTGATTTAATAATATCCATGTGCTCTAAAAATGTGTCCACATACACCAAGAAAAGATGAAAGAAAGCATAAAAAGTATAAGGCAGAAAAGACAAGAAACTTGTCCATTTATGCAACCTTGTCATCAATTTCAAATTGTGGAGAAGACAATATCTTTTCCATACTTTAGCAAAATCCTAATATGTACTATTTCCAGGCTATGCATTGTGCTTCTCCCCACTGTTATTCACCATATTTTCAAACCTAAAACCAAAATTGTACTCACCATCTCACAACTGTAGTTCAATCTTCTAGCACATCCAAGTACTTATCCTTCCAGGCTTCGAATTCTTCTTCTATAGGGCAGTTGAATTTTATGACATCATCATGAGCTTTCTGCCTATAAGGTGAATACTTGGTGACAACTTGGTTTCTTTATCAAATTCCTCTAGGACAACTCCTGCATGAGCCAAAATACCCATATTCATCTTCAGCATGCCCATATCATGTCCTTCACAAATCAAAGTAGCTTGTTGTGAAATTAATTCATTTGTTTCTTTCCTCTAGTCTTGCATGGTTTTAATGTTACCATCATCTTTTAGTATGGAAGGGAGGAGACCATGATGCATCTCATGAAAATTATTGATTAGCTCTCTTATATTTTCCTCCAAAGGCTCTATCTTTCCCCTGAATTCTTGAATTACATTTACAATCTGGATGGTAGGCTTGAGTTTATCAAGCTTGTTTGCATCATGCTTGGCTCCCACAACCATCACTCTCAACTCTTGTAGCTTGGGGATCCATGTTTCTATAAGGGGAATAGCTACCTCTTTATCAATATCAAAATTGTTTATAGCATTCTTCATGGAAAAATAATTAGCATGAATGCTAATTAATCTATTGTTCACTCCTCTATTTAGATGCTCCAAAACTATAGTGAGAATTTTCATATTGCTAACAAATATTTCCCTATCATGGTTTTCACATTTTTCTTTATACTCTTTTAGTTGTTCAAGTAGCTCTTCCTTGCTAGCACCCTCCTTTGCTTGTGCCTGTGATGTATCTGGCTCTTTCACTGAAATGGGCACAGTTCCCATATTGTATGGCACAATTTCCCATGAAGAACTTGTTGGAGTTGCTGAAATAGTAGGTGTTGTTTCTTGTGAAGAAGTGGGAGAAGTAGCATTAGTCTACATTGGTTCCCCTGATTACTAATTTTGCAATTTCTCTTTTAACAGTGCCAATTCTATTTGTAGCTACATAGTGTGTTGCTGATTCCTTCCGTAATCAACCAAAAAATCATTATATTTCTTTCTAAATTTCTCTTTCTCTGTAGTCATTGATTCGACTATTACCTTTGTGAATTGTGCTACATTTATTGACATTATTGTAGCTTCAATAGCTGATGTATAAAATACCCTCTTTATTATCAGACCTCCCCTATAATCTAAAGCAGGCTCCGCAATGTCAGGCTTCTTTGTGTTGGGGGATAAGGCCCATATGACTAGTGTATCCCATTGCTCACTAAATGTAGATACTTGTAGTGCTATGGTGGCTTCCTCCTCAAAATTATAAAGGGGTATGTCACATATTCTTACTATATCAAAAGCAATCGCAGAGGCTAAGTCCCATTTTGGCAATATAGCAAGACACCACTCTTCCTCACTAGCTCTCTGGCTTCAGATGTAATCATTCCTTGAAATTTGTCTTTCGTTTCTTTTAAAACTTGTGCTTGAATGGTTGCATCAGGTAACTCTGGGTGGGACTTCTTTTCAATACAATATTGTTGACATATTCATCCTTCTTAGCACTATAGGAAAACTCCATGAAAGCCTTAGATTTCACAAAATAATCATCATCAAGGAATTTTGCACATGCCTCAATCTTGACATCATTAGTATTATTTATTCCAGTAAGGTTGACTTTTCTCAACCTTAAACCTAGTTGGTGTGGTACTATTTCCCTTGGTTGAGCGGGAATTCCCTGTTGCATCTCTTCTTTTGATACCCAAATTTCATCATCAAAATCATCTTCATAATCCACCAAGCCAACAAGTTCAACTCTTTGCTTCTTCTGAGGTGGTTTCTTTGGTGGTGATGAATGCCTAGGTGGGGATTCAATTTAAACAATCTCAAGTCCCATCGACCTAGGGGGAGACGGTGGTGGCATATGATACTGTAGGGGCTCTTTACTCCTCTTGCTAAGAAGAGGTAGTAGTTGCATCCTTTCTCTTTTCTTTATTCTTCCTTCTTGTAAAAATAATATTTTTCTGTTCTTTGGGAGGTTGGTATGTTGGCCTTTCCTCCATAATGTTCAGGGATCTCTCATCCACCTTGTTCTTCTTGAACAGGAGCCTTCCCTTTATCTTGAATTATTTTCTCACCTTTTAGGTGACCAACCACTATCTCAAATTTTGGAACATATATTCCATTCTTTGCATCTCATTGAGAATTTTAGTGAGAGCAGTGAACTCTAGATCCTTCTCCCTTATTTTCCTTTTCATTTTATCGAAAGCAATCCACTTTTCTTTTCTATCTTCCTACTTTAAAAGATAAAAAGTATTCTTGATCACATCCTCAAGGAAATGAAAGTGATGCGCAAACTTGTAACTCCTATTTCTTATCTTTAACCAAGCCATAAATCCTTTAGGATCACGGGTCCTTGGCATGTTCATAATCAAAACCCTCCTCAACTTGGAGGCAAATAGATTCTCAAATATTACATAATCAAATTTTTTGTCATCCTTGTCCAAGATAGTAGTCCAACATTGGACAAGCAATTCCAAGTCACCCTCCATCCTTTCCAGTGTCATATCTGCACCAAAATAACTTGCACCCTTGAACAAAAGCATATGCATAAACAATGAGTACCAACTAAATTTAAAACACTAGCCTCTCCCTTATTCAACCTCACCAAACCTTCATGCATTATTTCTACAAGGTACCCTCCAGAATCATATATTGTGTAGTAATTGGGGTGTTGAATATATGCCGACATGTACATCCAGGCCATGGGCATACCTATGACTAGGTCATAACCAATGATTTGGTAGATGACATAAAAATTCTTTTGAAAATAGGGCACAAAATAGCTAACTGGGTAGGGCTCCTTGTCCAATGGACCCAATGTAATCGTTCGGCCCTTAATAGATGCCAGATATTTGGAAAATATTGAGATCTTAAATGAGTATCTAACCCTTTCATATTCTACCCTAAGAACTTTCTCATCAATTGGAACCATGTCCTCACTCCATTCTGTGAGCTTGAAAATTCCTATAATCTCTTCCCTTGTGAATTTGACCATATCAACTCCATCGAAAGCTCTCACAATCCTTGTGATTGGATCATAGTTGGCAGCCAATGCTTTCAATCAATCAATGTCCATATAGACATTTGGCATAACTATCTTTCCCAAATCCAAATTGCATGGGTTGCCTACTGGAATACCATAGTTCCTATTCCCAGACCAGCCACTGAACAATTCCCATCTAGTGAAAGGTAATGTAGCATCCCTAATTGCACTCTTCTTGTCAATCAAGCCTTATAAAACTTGTGCATCATGGAACAATGGTTGACCCTTTGGTTTTTCACTAGTGGAGGGTGGCAACTAATCAATTAGGTCTTGAAATAAAGGTCTAACAAGAAATTTGGAGCTAGAGGCTTTCCCTTTTGATGTTCAAGACACTTTTACTTTTCGGGCCATAACTCAAGGGATTTTTATAAACTAGGGTAACTTCTTTTAGCAAACTGGGAAGTTACAACTTATGCAAGGGTTTGAATTAGACACTAATATGACCAAGCAAGCTAATGTCCTTGAATTTATGCCAAACCTTAAAAGAAATGCATGAACAGGAAAACCCTAAAGATAAAATGATCCAGCAAGAGAAATTTGAAAATCTATAAGCATGATAGCAATTTAACTTACTTTTTTTGCAATGCTCAAAAATCCTAACCTTGTCGTCAAACCAGTGCAAAAACTGTAGCATGATATCCTTGGATGCACAAAATGCTTTGACAATCTTCAATTATGCTTTAAAGAAAATTTTAATGGATTTAAAGCTCTTAATTTGGTAGAGCTTTGTGGCTTGTCTGCTAGTATGGCTCTTTCACGCAAACCAAAACAGTTCACTTTCCCTCAAACTCAACTTTGAATGTTGACTATTGATCGTGCAATGAAATAAATCAAAAAATGATCTAGATTGTGTCAACTAAGTTTGAAAAAGCTAACTGTAAGCAGCCATTACTTTTATCCAATCAAAACAACCCATGTGGAAAAGCTTCCTAGTCACCCATGAGCTCCACCATCTCTTTAGTACTAAAGCAAAGTCCACATGTCAGCTTCCCCGCTTCCCCGTGAGTCTTAACCCATGTGTAGCTTTCAACAATGGGGAGATGGGGAAGGGCTCTGATTAAATATTAAGCCTTCATCATATGTGTGATTTACCATAAGACCACCTGCCCATGCTCATAACTCTTTGACACAACCAATGGCCAAGATTAAAAGATCTCATTCACATCAAGGCATGTGCTTTAAAAAAATGCCTTTAATGTCTTCGACTCATGACTAAAATATTTCATTAATATTTCATTTCCTCTAATGTTCCTTCTACCACTTAGATGACTCCACATGGTGCTCTCCCACTTCCTTGTCGAGAGATGGGAGGCAGAGGTGGGTCCCCCATGGCATGGCAGGGAGCGGTCAAGATTGACCCACGCCATTCATCCTCGACCGTCGATCTCTTCTAAACGAAGTGCTTGCTGCCTTCAAAGCCTGATGGGTCCAACTAACAAAGAGACACTTTTCTTCAACCCGCTAGTCTGTGACATTATTTTAATGTAAAATAAAATTAGACGGGGTGGTGGGGAATAGTTTAGATGAAGACACGTCATTCAATACCCGTCATTGATTCTCTTTAACCCACCACCTGCTACCTTTGAAGAATTCAGGGCCCACTGATAGACATGACATGCGACAACTGCTCGACAACCCACATGATTATTTTAATAGAAAATGAAATAGGGCGAGGGTGTGGGGAGTAGTCAAGATTTGATCCTCCAGATCCAATGATCATTTTAACATTTGGAAATCTACACGTGCCAATGGTTAGTAACTTAAAGGTGGCTCGACTAGGCACATGAAGTATATGGACATAAAGTATTAAGCTAGGACATTAGGTGAATGATGAAATATTAACCTTGACTTAGGACCCAAGAGAATATTAAAAGATTATGAAACTGCATAACACAAGACAATATTTTTTAATAAAACAGAAGGTAACGATCGTGATCGCAAGGACAAAGGGGCTAGTAACAAGACAAGTTAAGAGGCATAAGTCATGACTTGAATGACTGAGAACTAGTGATAGGAAGTCAACATTAAAATATAACAATTGCAAAGGATTCAAACTTAGGACTTTTTGGAAAGGGTTTTAGTAACTCAAAAATCTTAAGGCATGACAATAAGCGAAACCCTTAGCCCTAGGTCACTAGAATTGCCAAATTTTGCAAAATTTTGAGTAGAACACAAAGCATTTTAGGGGTTCCACCAATATAGACCTCTCATCTTGAAAAACATGGATAAATATGTAGATACAATTGAAATATGTTCTAAAATTCATATTCATGAACCTCTTGTCGAGAAGATAAAAAATTATACATGGATGTTAGTTCATAGCCACTCATTGAGTTTACATCATCAAAATTTTCCAGCCATGCAACTTTGATGTAAAATGAGCTTTTATATGTTGCACAAAACACTGCATATAGGTCTAGAGTGCACAATGCAATATTAAAATAATGTTATTCTAAGATGATGAAATATGCATTTATATTTGATATTTTAGAGATTCACTATTTGACTTATTTTCCTCTAGCATTATTTCATTATCAGTAGCAAGAATGTGCACTATATATAAGTCTTGAGAGAATCAATATTAAATAGTTTGTGTATGCATAGTCATTTATTTTATATTATTTTGAAATTATAGATATATACATGTTGATTGATTAATTTTTTTTTAACGATTTATCATGGAGTACTATTGATTGCCCTTTTTTGATATTTTATATATTTGGATAGCAAATGCAATATATATTTTGAAAACTCTTTTTTTTTTAAGAGTATTTTGTTAATTTTAAGTGAATGCTTAGAGGAAAATGTATTTGTCACCATTTTTGCAAGTGTTTTGGGAAATGTTTTTAAATTTTCATGGATCAATATGCTCTTGTTCATTATTATTCAAATATGTTTGGAAGCATTTGGATCAATATGGACAATCAATGACTATGTCCATAAATTTAGTTGACCTCTTCATGGAAAGACTTTCTTTTTTATTTTTGGAGAAAATTATTTTCAAATTTCTTATATAATATATTTCATTGTGGCACGAGGTGTGAACTAGTACATTCTTGTAGTGTATGCAGATAGCAGACTAAAATTGTTCAATCTTTCATCATGATTAACTACTACTAAACAAAATTTAAACTAGATCAAAAACTACACATTATACATTTAAAATTTATAGATTATAATTTCTTCAAACTTATTTTCAAAAATCTGTCAATTAAATTCAAATATAAACATTAATACCATCAACTTTCATAACACAAATATATTAACATTAAATTTCTACTTATAAACATTAATACCACTAACTATATATGGATATAATAGACATGTTTTCTTGAATTTAATTGACAGACCACTAGAAATCAATTATGTTTTTGAGAAGACGAATAATATGAAATAAAAAATTACCTACCTCAATCACTTGACACAGCTGCAGCAACACAGTGGCAAACCGCTACGTGGCATGGGCATGCGATAAACCACAGACAATTTACTCGTGTAGACGAAATGGATTCTATCAATTGACACATATGCAAAAGGAAACTTGTGGAGTTGGGTCCCACCAGCATGACTGTTGACGTTAGGGCATCGATATTTAAATTACATTCATTTTAGCTTTTGTGAATTTTGTTTTCGTCAATTAAGTACCGAGAGACTGTTCACTTACAAAGGAAATCGTATTTCACAAGAAAACTGGAATACCTAGACCGTTGACTCAAAAGAATAGTATTTCACCCAAAAAAAAATGGAATACGCTGTTGCCCTAAGAGAATTAGGTAGGTTCTGGAAAATGAGAAGAAAGTTCAGCAGACGTCTTTTCTGCAGTGTTGTCTTTTCAGCAATTAAGGTGATGAACACTTGCACGCAAACTTTCCTCCCAATGCATTCTGCCAATGAAGTGACCTGCGTAAACAAAAAGGACTTCACGAATTGTCTTTTCAGTGGTGCCCCATTTCAGCAATGTAGGTGACGGATCATTTTCATGCATAACTTTCTTTTTGTCATATATACAATTTTCTCCAAGTCAAGAGTCTTCTGGATCAAAATTGACAAAAAGTTAAAATCGATATGATGCAATTTGCAAGTGAAGTGACATGCGCAGACTTTGTTATTCAGTGGCCGGCAACAATGACTTTTGACCATTCGACACGGCTTTGCATCTTCTTATTTCTGAGAGCTTACGGACAACACAGAGGCTTGGAAAGCTTTATATTTTTCTTTCTTCCTCCCGACCAATTAACTGGAAAGCTTACTAGATTAACAGAGAGTAGATCGGCACACTCACATTTAATTGAGAATTTTTTTTAAATTTTTTTTTAAGCATAATATTAATAATTGATTCATCAATGTGTTTGAAAATTAACTATTCTTTGCTGCTTGGAGTCATATTGATAAATATCATTTGAAAAACTCTAAACAAACTTTTGTTCTCTTTTGGTCAAACTTCTAGAAGTTGAACAATTCAATGATGACTGTCAAACTCCTAATTAAAGTAATTTAAATTTTCAAATAGTTCATCTATTAGTATAGATATTGATCTTTTACTTTTATTTCAAAATGACATCTTTAATATTATATTTAAATAGAATTAAATGTTTATCATAATCAATACTTTTCAATATTAAGATTCTCATTATTTTGTACACTTGCTTTTATCATAATATTATTTTTAAAAACTAAATTTAAAACTACATTTGCAAATTCAATCTTGTAAAATAATAAAAATTAAAAATTAAAAATCATAAAAACTTCAAAATTTTAAAAAGCACAAATTATTTATCAACTTTAATAAAAAAAAATACCACTAAATTATCACATTGAAAACAAATGGTCAAAAAGAATTCAAGTAGACGTTCTTTCCACCATCACAATATTACATAAAGTAGGTAGACACACAAAAGCTATATACAATTTTTATGGCTATCAAAAAAAAGCTTGAAAGTTGTGGACCCTCCACATGAAAATAGAACTTTGAAAACTTCAAAACACAACAATATTTTTAAAAAATAATAAGAAATATAATATGAAAGATAAATTGAAGTAAATTCACATTCAATGAATTGGAAAATTTAGCCATCAACTTGTCAACTTTTATCCATATATTGTAAGCGAAGGAAACAAACACTTGTCATTATGAAGACTTTTTTATCCAGTGGAATGCTCTTTCTATGAATCCTTCTATTCGAAGATTATGGGATTTTACTTTCCCTTATATAGCTTGGGGTGTGTGGAAGGAATGTAATAATAGGATCTTCAGGGAAAATGAATCATCGAAAAACACTGTGTATGAGAAGACTTTCAAATTAATTGTGGAAAACTTCAATATCATCCCTTATCAAGAGAATTTGATGGAGGCTATGGTTTGTTCGACCTATGATCTTAAGATGGCTAAGGATTAGAACATTAAATGTGATGTTTCAAAGGCCTCTAAACTGGCCAAAAAGGACCGTGAAGGAGTGTTTTGGTGTCTTCCACCTAGAGGCTGGATAAAAGCTAACTTTGACGGGGCAGCTAAGGGTAACTTGGGTTTGGCTGGAAGTGGAGGAGTGATAAGGGACTATAATGGTAATTTTGTTGTGGTTGTGGCCATCTCCTTAGGCATCCAATCTAACCACGTAGTTGAAGCAATTGGGGCTTTTTAGGTTATTGACCTTGCTAGTAGAATGAATGTTAAAAATATTTGTTTAGAGGGTGATTCTAAAAACATCATTGAATGCATCCTAGGAAAATCTCCTCCCTCATGGAACATTAAGTGTTGGATTGAAGATGCTAGGGAAATCTTATCTAAATGTAATAAAATGAGAGTTTCGCATGCCTTTAGGGAAGCCAATGGAGTTGCCGACTTCTTTGCCAATGAGGGGGCTAAACAAAAAGGGTAGAATACGTGGCAGATCCTTAATGAGTTGGGAGCCGACATAAGGGCCCTAATTGAGTATGATATTACTCATGGAAAAGCAACCGCATTTCTTGATAATGAAGGAGAATAAAGCCAAGTATAGAGTTATCATTAGATTTGATGGGGTCACGGTTATGAACTCTATAGGTTGTGTGAAGGAGAATAAGGCCAAGTATAGAGCTATCATTAGATTTGATTGGGCTGCGGTTATTAAATCTACAGGTTGTATTATTTGGCATGTTTTATGGGTGCTTTGGCTTGGTTGTGGTTGTTTGATTCAAGGTAACAATTCTGCAAGCAACGCTAGCAAGGCCAATGCGATAATGGGGGGAAGCAGAAAAAGAGGGGAGCCGACTAGTTTCGAAATGGATAAACAAAACCCGAAGGTTTGGAGGTAGATTGTCCATGGTGGGCTTCTCCCATTCATCGAGAAGCTCCATGGTCCTGAATTAAAAGCCATTGAGTATTTTGTGAAACATTGGAGGAATGGTGAAATTGTTCTCTTTGGTAGGAAGTTCAGTGTGAATGATAACCTTATCAAGGAGGTCACTGGTCTTTTGATCGATGGAATGAAGTTCTTCAGGGACAAGAAATTTTTTGATGAGATTGTCATTAGGTTTCCCAAAAAAGATAAGGAAAAGAGAGAGCTAGTTAAAATATCCAACACCTACTTTGAAATTGACACTATTAAGGCTTTATGGAGGAAGGTGCTTAGGGTTATAAGGGAATACATCAAGATGGATGACAGATTTACAAGATTTTACTGCTACCATTTTGTCCTCCTCAATCATTTTTTCCATAAGGTAAGGGCTTCCTTCCCTCACTATTTGTATTGCTCCTTGAGTAATAGCCTAGCAGACCATAGAAAGAATCCTATAAAGTATCTGGTCATTCGTACTGGACTCATCAAACTTATTTATGATCATTTTAAAAATATGCCAGCTTTGTCTAACCCCGTCCTAGCTTTGGCCTCTGAAGACTATGATACTGAGATTAGCTTGTCGGAGGAAAAAGATAACTTAGACCTTGATTGGATTGAGGAAGACCCCGCCTCCCCCAAAAAGACGGGTAAGAAAACCCATTTTAGCAAGCCCTTGCTTAAAAAAAATAGCTCTGTGAAAACCCCCATTATCTCTGATTAGAAAGAGAGACTTAATATTAAGGAGGTCCCCTACAAAAAAAATGTTTTCTTACTCTGAGGACTCCCTGGAGGATAAAATTGATACCCCTAAAGCTAGTGAGGATTCCTACACCTCTTACCCTACTACAGATAGAGAAGACAGACCCAGATTTCCTAGAAACCTTAACCTTGAAGACCACTACTTTAAGTCTGACTGGGAGTTTCCTGATGATATTTTAGCCATTGCTAGAAATGGGGCTATTGATTATTTTAGGATTATGAAATGGTTCTTTCACGAGATTAAGGACCTCAACTTAAAGAACAGGTCTCTTACTAGTAAAGTGGAAGATTTGCAAGCTAAAGTTGCTACCCACAATTTTGCTAAGGTTGTTTGTATCGAGGATAACATGAGGGAGATGGCTGAGCGCCTTCAATGAAATATTGAGCTCACAGAAAAGATGAAGAAGGATAATGAGGTTAAGGTTAAGTTCCTGGAGGGAGAAATTAGCAAAATCAAGGACACCATTAAGACTATCCTGGAGCATAATCACATAGTTTCTAATCACAACGCAACTGTTATGAGCACTATGGTTGAGAAAATGGATAACTTCTGACAGGGCTTTCTGGTGGATGATTTGGATGCAGACAGGGAGAAAAAAAAGATCGAAGATGTTGGAATCTCAAAGATGACAAGATCTCACCTGAAGAGAAAAGGTTGTTTCCATGCCCCAGGAGATTCAAGCTCTCAAAAAAGAGCACCCAGGATATGTGCAACCTTGAAGCTACGGTTGCTGATACTTTAAAGTTCTTAGGTTAGTTCTAATTTTGCGTTGGTTTTTGTGCGGGCCTTTGCTGGCTTCGGGCTTGTGGCTATGGTTTCTTCTGGTCTTTTATGTTTTGCAGTCGTCTTGATTTTTTTGGGCATTGTATTGCTTTATCTTTATTTAACTTGTAAACTTTATGGTTTTGGGTCCCTGTAAAACCTGTTTTTTCCTTTGTTAAAAACAAAAACTTGTCATTATGGATGTGTTTATTTAAATAGAGCAAAGGAATATTAGGAATATAAATCTGATTCATTTTATATTAATTGAATTTCTATGATTAATAAAAAATATTGATAAACATCTTTGTCAAATCACTATTAATCAATAATATAGAAATAATATAACAATCAAAGATAAATTATAACTAAGAAAAGTAAAATAAATTATATAACATTTTTTGACACAAATAATATCTAAAATTATTATTAATTTTTTGATTAAAGTATAATCCATATTTTAATATATTTTTTTTAAAGTGTAAGAAGTGATAGATTTTGAGAAAGTCTATAATTTATGTAAAATGAATGTGCAATTTGAGTGAAATATATTTTATTGGGTTTTAAAAGTGGCAAAGTATTGTTAGCACTACTTGGGAAATAAGAAAATGATGGAAGTTATTGGCTGCAACAAATACGTTGGTGTCGTGAGTGTCTTCCTCTTCCTCTTGTGGTGCACACTATTTGCTAATGTTGAACCAGATACTTTATTCCTCCAATATTAATTTCAATCATTGTTTACTTTGGCTTCTTTGTTTTTGGGTTTAATGATTTATATACACTTACAATGACAAAGGGATTTTTTAGTATTGATTGTGGTGGGAAAAGAAATTACACTAATGGTAACACTAGTATCTCATGCATTGTTTATCCCTTACACTCTAGACCTCTCTCTCACTATCTCCATCCCTTTATTTGACTCTCTCTTGAGATCAAGAACTACCTCTCTACCTATCCATCCTTCTCTCTCTGTATCTCTTTCTCCTCCCCCCTCTAATTCTTTGTATCTTACTTCTCCCTCCCTCCCTCCTCCCCCTCACTCTCTCTCTCTCTCTCTCTCTCTCTCTCTCCCCCACCTTACCTCTCTACTTCTCTCTATCTCCCCTCTCCCTCTCTCTACTCACCTCTCCCTCCATCACTCCCTACCACTCTCTTTATTTCTCTCTATCTCACCTCTCTCTCACCTCCCTCTCTCTCCCTCCATACTTCTCCCTCCCTCTTTTCTTCGCCATATACTCTCTATCTCCCAATCCCTATCTCTACCTACCTCTCCATCCATCAAACTATACTATTCTCTCTCTCTACATCTCTCGATCTCACCTATCTCTCTCCATACCTCTCCCTTCCTCCCTCATTCCCTCTCTACTTCTCTTTATCTCCTCTCTCTCTCTCTCTCCATCTCTCCTTCCCTCTACTTATCTTAATCTCCCCTCTCACTTTCTCTATCTACCTTTCCCTTCATCACTCTCTCTCTCTCTATTTCTCTCTATCTCACCTCTCTCCCCCTCCCTACCTCTCCCTCCCTCTCTACTTCTCTATATCTCCCCTCTCCCTCTCTACCTACGTCTTCATCCATCACTTCCTGGGTCACTCTCTCTTTATTTCTCTCTATCTCACCTCTCTCTCACCTCCCGCTCTCTCCCTCCATACCTATCCCTCTCCTCCCCTCTTTACCTACCTCTCCATCCATCACTCCCTACCACTCTCTCTACACCTCTCTCCCTCCCTCTCTCCCTCATTCCCTCTCTACTTTTCTCTATCTCTCTCTACCTCTCCTTCCCTCTATAATTATCTTTATCTCCCCTCTCCCTCCCTTTATCTACCTCTCTCTCTATCTATATATTTGTCTCTCTTTCTCTCTATCTTGCCTATTTCTCCCTCCCTACCTCTTCCCCTATCTACTCTCTATCTCTCCTCTCTCTCTTGCTCTCTCTCCCTCCTCCCTCCCCCTCTTTCTCTCTCACTCTCTCCTCTCATTCTCGCCATTCTCTCTTTCCCTCTCTCACCCTCTCCTTCTCCCTATCTCACCATTATCTCTCTACTTTACTTTATCTCACCTATCCCTCTTTACCTCTCTCTCCCACCCTCCCTCCTTGCCTCTATCTCTATCTCATCTATCCCTCTCTACTTGTCTCTCTGTCCATCACTCCCTACCACACCCTCTCTATTTCTCTTTATCTCACCTCTCTCTCACCTCCCTCTCTCTCCCTCCATATCTCTCCCTCCTACTCTCTTTCCTTATTTACTATCTATCTCTCCTCTCTCTCTACCTAGATCCTTCCCTCTCTATTTATCTTTATCTCCCCTTTCCCTCTCTACCCACCTCTCTCTCCATCACTCTCTTTGTGTGTCTCTCTCTGTCTCTCTATCGCATCTATGCCTCCCTCTCTACCTCTTTCCCTCTCTCTCCCCCATCCCTCTCTCCCTCTCTCCCTCTATCTCTCTCCCATTTTTCCCTCCCTCCCTCCCCCTCTTTCTCTCTCCCCCTACAAGGGTTGAGGGTTTAAGGTTTAGTGTTTAAGGTATAGGGTTGAGGTTATAGGGATTATGGTTTAGGATATTTGGTATAAGGTTGAGGGTATATGATATACGGATGAGGGTTGAGGGATAATGTTCAAGGTTTAAGATATAAGGTTTAGGGTGTAGGGTATATGGATGAGGATTGAGGGTGTAGGGTTTATGGTTTAAGGTATAGGGTTTAGGGTTGAGGGATAGTGTTCTGGGATGAGGGTATAGGGATTAGGGTTTAGGATATTATGTATAGGTTTTCGGTTATAGGGATGAGGTTGGTGAAGGGTTGAGAGTGTAGGGTTTAGGGTTTAAGTATATCGTTGAGGGTATAGAGTTGAGGAAATAATATTTAAGTTTTAGGGTATAAGGTTGAGGGTATAGGGTATAGGGATGAGGGTTGAGGGTGTAGGGTATAGAGTTTAAGGTATAGGTTTGAGGGTTGAGGGATAGTGTTCAAGGTTGGTGGTATAGGGTTAAGTGTATAGGGTATAGGGATTATGGTTTAGAATATTGGGTATACAATTGAGGGTATTGGCTTTAGGATTGAGGGTTTAGGGTTAGGGTTTAGAGTACAAGGTTGAATTTAGGGTTTGTGGTTTAAGTATAGGGTTGAGGGATAATGTTCAGGGTTTAGGTTATAAGGTTGAGGGTATACGGTATAAGGATGAGGGTTGAGGGTGTAGGGTTTATGGTTTAAGGTATAAGGTTAAGGGTTGAGGGATAGTGTTCAAGGTTGAGGGTATAGGGTTAAGTGTATAGTGTATAGGGATTATGGTTTAGGATATTGGGTATAGGTTTGAGGCTATTGAGTTTAGGGTTTAGGGCACAAGGTTGAATGTATGTTTTAGGGTTTAAGTATAGGGTTGAGGGTATAAGGTTAAGTGTAAAGGGTATATGGATTAGGGTTTATAATATTGGGTTAGGGTTCAAAGTATAGGGTTAAGGGTTGAGAGTGTAGGGTTTAGGGTTTAAGTATAGGGTTGAGGGTATAGAGTTGAGGGATTTTATTTAGGGCTTAAGTATAGGGTTGAGGATTGCAAGTTTACAGTTGAGGGTATAAGGTTAATTGTATAGGGTATAGGTATTAGGGTTTAGGGTATTGGGTATAGGGTATAAGGTTGAGGGTATAAAATATAGGGTTAAGGGTTGAGAGTGTAGGGTTTAAAGTTTAAGTATAGGGTTGAGGGTATTGAGTTGAGAGATAATGTTTAGGGTTTAGGGTATAAAGTTGAGGGTATAGAGTATAGGGATGAGGGTTGAGGGTCTAGGGTTTAGGGTTTAAGGTATAGGGTTGAGGGTTGAGAGATAGTTTTCAAGGTTGAGGGTAAATCATCAAGTGTATAAGGTATAGGGATTAGGGTTTAGAATAGGGTTTAGGGTATTGGGTTTAGGATTGAGGGTTTAGGGTACAAGGTTAAATGTAGGGTTCAAAGTTTAAGTTTAGGGTTGAGGGATAATTTTTAGGCTTTAGGTTATAAGGCCAAGATAATATGGTGTAGGGATGGGGGTTCAGGGTGTAGGGTTCAGGATTTATGGTATGGGGTTGAGGTTTGATGGATAATGTTCAAGGTTGAGGGTATAGGGTTAAGTGTATAGGATATAGGGATTAGGGTTTAGGATATGGGTATAGGGTTGAGGTTTTAGGGTTTAAGTATAATGTTGAGGGTTATAGGTTTACAATTAAGGGATAATGTTCATGGTTGAGGCCCGTATAAGGTTAAGTGTATAGGGTATAGGGATTAGGTTTAGGATATTTTTTATAGGGTTTAGGGTATAGGGTTGAGGGTATAGGGTTGAGGTTATAAGGTCTAGGGTTAAGGGTTGAGAGTTTATGGTTTATGATTTAAGTATAGGGTTGAGGGTATCAAGTTGAGGGATAATTATTATATGACATTCCTATTAGTGGTGGTGCTAAGGATTGCATTCCCTAACTTGTGAATATTTTATCCTTGACTTGTCCTCTCTTGGAGAAATTAGGCATGATGTTACTTAAGAGGATACCTTTCATGAACTAAGAAAAACCCTTTGAATATATTATTGCGTGTTTTCCAAGGAAACCAAGCATAACACAACTTGCTTGTTAGTCAAGCATTTATGTTTTTCATGGACACCAAGCATAACACACCTTACTTTCCAGTAGGACCATGTTTGTTCATGAGTGCCTAGCATAATGCAACTTTCTAGCCTTGTGAAGCTTTAAGTTACAACCTTTTTCATGGCCACCAAGAATAACACACTTTTCTTGCTAGTAGAGTAATTTTGGTTCATGAGTGCTTAGCATAATGCAACTTGCTAGCCTTATGAAGCTCAAAGTTCATATTGTGTGGTGCCTTATCAAAGTTATTAGGAGGTATAACTTTGGTATGGTTAGCTAGCAACCTCCTAGGGGCTCACCTAGTGGAAAAAAAAATTCACTAGCTCATGTGAGTGCATTGTTGCTTGCATAGTGGACAACAAGTTCCACTTGTAAATGTTTTTAGGAAAAAAAACTAAGGCTTGATCCACATCGAGTTGGACAAACAGTCAAGGCTTGATCCACCCCTTTCTCTTTTCTTTTCTTTCTTTGAGTCTTTGCCATTGTATGATTGAGTATCTTGCCATTGTTGTTACATATTTAACAAAGTTATGTGTCTCTTTGTGCCTTTGTTGGTTTGTCGTGAGATCTTAGATCTCAAGGGCTTGATCATCCTCCTTGACCTTTGTTGTTTTACCATTCCAAGAGTTTTATAATTATACCTCTCTTTATTTTTTACTTTAGTGTGAGTTTGATGCAAGGTAATGCTCTCACTAAAGTGGGGCCTAAATGTAGTGTAGAAAAATGTACTTCACATTTTCACACTTTGTTTGGGCCCCTCATTTAAATTGGACTTCATTAGGCCTTAATTAGCCCTATTTTAGATCTACAAGCGCAATAAATTACATTTTCTGAAGGGGAAACCTAGCAATAATTAATGCCAATACATAACACATTACCTTGAGTAATGTGTGTTACAAGAATAGGTTCCTAAGACCCATTCACCCATGGGTGAATGGGTCCTCCCTAGGCCTTTGAACCTAAATTTAAACTATGTTTCTGGTGGTATTTTAATTTCCCTAAATTTAAATTTCAATGTCGTCTTGTAATGTTTAATTTTTGGGAAATTAAGGATACATGGGTGAATGGGTCCTCCTTAGGCCTTTGAACATAAATTAAAATTATGTTTTTGGTGGTATTTTAATGTCCCTAAATTTCAATTTCAATGTCATCTTGCAATGTTTAAGTTTTGGAAAATTAAGGATACATACCTATAAATACAAGGCTATTTTATCAAATCAACTAGAGGTGTTCAATTATATTTTATATGCAATAATTCGTGAAGAAAATTTTATTATCAAGAGAATTTAAGAGCATATTTATTAGTGATTTATTGCAGCAATCAAGATCTCAAAAATCATGTCAAATTCTTTTGCAATCATGCATGTTTTTGGAGCTAACATTGTGATGTAAGTTTCAAAGATCAAGTCAAGCATTCAAGTCATATTTCAAGCATTAATATCCACATCCATTGAAGCCATTTCATGCAAGATCAAGATAAAAATTTAAGACTTCCAAAGGGGTGATCCCACAATAGTGGTTTACAATGTTTGGCCAAACTGGACACTGAAATTTTTATTTTTAACTAAATCTTCACATTCAGGCACCTATAGCGGTTAAACCGTGAGGAATTTGAAGATGATGCAAACTAGAGTCTCATCACATTTTGTCTGTAGATTCTAAAAATATTTTTTTCAAAATTTTTGGAATCAAATTGCACTTCTTTTTCCATCTCCCACAAAACTAGTTTTTCAAAAACAACATTTTTAAAAAGTGATGCACACCGTATAAGGAATAATTTTTTTCCATGAAGGATAAAATTATAATTCTTTTGAATTTAGATTTTTAACTCCGATATATAGTGCTTCCACTTGGTTAGATATTTTTTATTAAATATTTTTTGTATAATCAAGTTTCAAAGTCAAACAATGACAATTTAGACATAGCGCGACCGTATAACGTTTTTGTATATATCGAAGTTCAATTTTTTGTTGTTGGATCAAGGACTTCAATATCTGGTGCACTCATATTTTAATTTTTTTTGATAATTTGCTATTTTTCCACGTGCAGAATAGAGACCTTCATTTTTGACGAAAAACCTATGTTTAATAAAACTAAAAAAACAAATACATAATAAAACCAAAACATATTAAAATTATATTCATTGGATAGCTCGTTTCGAGGACTACCTGAATCCAATTGGGTTTATGAAGATTCCCCCATTTTCATCCTCAACTCAAGCTTCAAAGCGTAAAAAAATAGGTTTTTTGTGTGAACAAAGTCAAAAATTAAGGAAAAGGGGGGGTTCGCTAGAACCAGGGTTCATTCAAACCCTGGTTCATTCAAACCCCCTTCAATATGATTTTTCCTTTTGTTTTTTGGGCAGGAAATGTGGGCCCCATAATTAATAGGTTCGGTCGAGCCCTAGTTTGGTCGAACCCCTTTATGGTTCGGTCGAACTTATAGGTTCATTCAAACCCCTAAAACCAATTTTTTTGCCATGGGGCCATTTTTTCTCAGTTTTCCTTCCTCTATCAAATTGTAAACCACTATTGTAGCCTCACCCAAAGTTTTAATCAAGGGTTTGGTGAGTTGCAACATAGCATTGTTCCTTCATCATTCCTTTCATGTTTCATTATTTTAATTCAAGGTTTAATTATCCAAACGAGATTTGACCAAGGAAAACCCCCATTCACTAAAAACAAACAATTTTTCTCTCTTGTTTTTATGTTGTAGATCTTAGATTGAAGAAGGATTGAAGATCTCTTGAAGAGAAAGATTGGAAAAGTTGTCAAAGTTGCAAAAAGTTGTCAAAAATATCGTCAAGCCATGAAAACTCACCTATAGATCTAATTTCCAAACTTCCAACATTGAAACCTAGATCCAACAAAAGTTATAGATTGACATTAGACGCTCCCAAAAGCTGGTTAAAATACCTGAGCAGAGACCCATTCGCCCATGATTGAATGATTCCCAATTTTCCTCCCAAAACTGCCTTTTGGTGACTGGTACACAGTGTCTAACCCTTCTAAGATCTGCAAGTTTGTTTCTTATGTTAGTATTAAGATTTAAATTGTTGTTTCAAGTTTGAATGAGCATAATTGAGTAGATTTACTTATTATAGTTTTTCTCCCAAAATTTCTATTCAAGTTGATACCCCTTCCTTAATCATAAGGAAATCGGTAGATTCTCTCATTGAGTTGACTCACCTAAGGGTTGCAAGTCGATTCTTTGTGTGGATCTCACTTTCTAATGAAATAAAGGAAAATAGGTCCATATATGGTGAACCCCAGTTTTCAAAACACACAAACACACCCTCAAACCCTATTTTTCATTATTTTAAGTAGTTGAACATATGTTTTCATTGATATTAAAAGAGTTCATTGATTTCAAAGGAGTGTTGTTAGTAGATCAGTGAGAATTAAATGTAATTACTTCTATCATGTCTGATCTTTTGAAATAAGGAAGTATTAAAATATCATTTCATGTTAGAGAATTTGAAATCAGGAAGTATTGTGATCATTTACAAAATGTTAATGTTATCATTACTGAGAATAAGGCCACTTTTAGTATGCTTGAAATATCATCTTGTATCTATTATAGTTGTTACAAAAGTTAGTAAGTGATTGCAGTAGTATTTTGTGGTTTACTATTGATGTAATGTATTGTATTGTTATTGTGTTTGGCTCTGAATTCTATTGCAGTTGAATGCTATGACATACAATTTGGACCAAAAGTAAAGTTACTCATAATGTTCTAGACTCTAGAGTTTCAGAGGGTGAGCTTCAAGAGACAAAAAATTAGAAGTAATAGACTATTGTCTATGTTGGCTAGTTGATTGTAAATAATGTCTAAGTGTTTGTGCTAGAGAAGGGAAGCATGCACCAACTGGAGAAAGAATGTGAAGTTAAAATAGGACTAGTTTAAGATTATTTAAGGAAGTGCATAACTTCATTGATTTAGGATCGATCCAACTACACATTTTATATCAATTTGAATTAAGGTCTATCCTTAGCTCACACAACTAATTGTGGATGGTTTTAAGAGGTTCTTGGACAACATGAGATATTGTTAATATGTTGGGATGCATATATTTATGACTAGGATTCATTCAATGTTAGATGTATTAGTGAGTGTGTAGGAATGCTATGCAATTAAAGATTCAATGTCATAACCCAATTTTATTGCATATTTATTATAATATGGTAAATTGAATTATTGAAGAAATTCAATATATATTAAATGGAAATTTGAGAATTTTCAAGAATTAAATGAAAGAAGTTGATAGTTGTTGACTTTGTGAACTTTTGGAAATTATCTTATATGTTATCAAGAACTAAACATTAAGTTGATAAATTTGCAAGTGCAAGTGTGTGCAGTTGTAGGGTGATAGGATTGAAGGATGAGAACCCGATTGAAGTAGGATAGTTTAGCCATATCAAATGGTAAGCCAATTAGAATCTAGGTGCAAACACCACAAATAGCATGATGACTTGTGTTTGAACTATTTTGCATACATAGAAGAACGTAATTTCATGACTTGAATTTTTTCTTGAATGATTGAAAATGAATGGCTTGTAGATTAAATTGTCTACTCAAACTCTATTTTTTGAGGAAAATGAAAGTAATTATTGCAAATAATGATTAAAAAAGGATAAGATATTTCATTATGTGAAAATTAATTTTTTTAAAAATCTTTTAGTTTATATATATGGATGCTCGAGATGAAATTAAAGTTCCTTAATTTAAATGATAGCATATGAAACTTATAAGCTCTCCCAAACAAAAAAATTACACATGAAGTATATATATACATGTATGTAAATAAATGTGAATACATATATATATATATATATATATATATATATATATATATATATATATATATATATATATATATATATATATATATATATATATATATACATATATTTTAAATGAAGAACAAACATGATAAATATGAAATAAATCATATAAATACATATAGATATATGTATATATGTATACATATTCATATTCTCATCAGAAAATAAATCTATAACTGATAATATTCTAAAATTGGAATGTTGAAATAAAATAAGATCATGAAGGAATCCCATGAAGGATGTAGTCTGCCACAAGATTAATGGAAATATTCAAACAAGTGGTGGCTGACAACTAGGCAATAATGCCATCACCTAGTAACATGCAAAATGATAATGTTGTTTCCATTTTTTGAATTCACAACACTGTGGGAAAAAAATCATGGAAAATAAAGTTGTTGGTTTGAAGGAAAAAGTAGAGAAGAGCTCGTGGCTGAGGGAAAATCAGAGGTAGTCTCACAAAAGCTCGATTTATCAAGTAAACTGATTACTTTAGAAAGAAAGTTCAATTTTCTTTTATCATTTTTCCTCATCATTTGAATGGTACTCTTCCATTTTATCGATTGCATCATTTAAACTATAAAATGTGTATTCCTATTGAATAACCACAGCCTTGAGCTGAGTAATGTGGGTGTCAATCATTGTTTTGGGTCACCCAGCCTGTGGCTAGTATTGCATGAGTTTAATTTAGAAGCCTTAGCGACTAGCTCTTAGAGCTAGGACAAGGCTTAGAGTTACTATGATGTGACTATTCCTTAACTTCACACTTTTGTACTAGCCATTTGATGACTATTCAAAAAATCTATTCTGATTCAACTGTATTTTTATGATGGTTAAATTTATTGAGGATCAACTAGTGATCCCATGGAAAGGGTATCAAACCCTATGTCTTGTTTTCATATGTATTGTATTCTCCTTATCGGTTGAGCCAATAATAAGAAACTAAAACAAATCCTCAAGATTGTATTGTATGTACTTTAATGCCACCATATTCTAGTGGGAAAGGTGGTGAAATCCTTGTTTAAATTCAATAAACCCAAGTAGGGTTTGATCTATAAGATCGAAGGACTATTCCCTTGTAACTAAGATTCATGCATGTCGATTATGAATGGTGAAGCCAACATATATTTAAGGTTGAATTTGTACATGATTTTTTTGCTAAGAAAGAAATGCACCAGACCAATATGAATGGTCAATTTAGAGTGGCCTATGAATGTTTGTTTGAAACTTGAAAAGGCATGAGTTCTACTTAGAAACTGAAACTTTTATGTCTATCTATTGACTAAAAAACTTGTTTAAGTTTTAACTTGATAACCACATCAATCAAAGATTCATTTTATTTATAAAAAGTTGCATCAAGAATTTTTGTAATGGAAGTGTTCAAAGATTTGAATATTGGGAAATTTGCTTCCATGTATGAAGCTGGGCTAGTTGATTTGTTAGATAAATCTATTTTATTTCAATTGCTTGAAAATTGATTAATGAGAAGTTGTAGACAATATTGTTATTGGAAAACAAAAATGTTCATTTTGTGTTCATTGTGGAAAAACCCATTCTATTAAAAACAGTAAACCTTAAATTGTAATGATTATCATTTAGCATTTAAACAACTTGATAACAACATTGAGTAGCTACAAAAAGTGTATGTTCTATTGGAAAATGACATTTTTTGTCATTAAATGTAATTGTTTAGTATGAAATATAGTATTGTATTGATGTAAACAATGAATAATCTATTGCAAGAGACACTATTTTGTTGTAAAGTTATCCTTGTAGTTGAAAACAACCTTGCTCATTAAAGTGTTTAGTTGGAACAACATTGAATAGTTGTAAATAGTGAACGTTCTTTAAGAAATAGCTTGTCTTATAAATATTTAGTAGGAAATAGTGTTGGTTTTGTTTAAATGATGAAAGTTCATATGTAAATAATAATATTAGAGTAACACAGTTTGTGAGAATGCAAAAGGAACAACAGTATGTGTGAAACTATTAACATAGACTTGTTACGATTCTTTATTTTTGACAAAAGAAATGTCAAATAGAATATTATTATTTAATGATTTCAATCTAAATTAATCATTATTTTAGAATGTATGCACAAATTCTAAAATATAAGTAGGCACAAGTATGTGTATGTGTAGACATGCAAAATTGACATCATGCATTCCTCATATTTTATTAAATCATATTCACCCATCAATTAAATAAATCAAGTTTATTTGATTAATCTCCTAAGGTTATCTCTTTAATTAAATAAAACATTTTATCTCCTAAAGTTTCTTCATTTAATTAAATGGCTAATGTCCATTATTTCCTCCCATTGGATTTAAAATCTAAATCAAATTTCATGTCAACTAACCTCTATCTGAAGTTAATTAAATCCTGATTAACTTCTAACACTAATCCTCTTTTCTCTAGCTTTTGCAACTTGCACAATAAATCAATTTATTTGATTTATTATTTTATCTAGTTTCATTCAAAAAGGGCATCAAGATGGAATATTCTTCAAATTTGAATTTTCCCTCCCACATGTCTTTTCCTCCAACATGGCATTAAATCGTCTTACATTGTCTCTTACATGTCTCCCACTTGGCATTTAAGACTTTTCCTTCTCCTTCCAACAAGCCATCTTTTGAATTTCAAATCTCCCCCTCTTTGGAACATTGATCAAAATGTGCACAACCTTCATCCTCTCACATCTTGACAAGTGGAATCTTGTCATTGGCTCATGATTTGTCCCACATCCTCCATGTTCTTCAATCCTCCATCATACTTTCTTATAAATAGAGGCCTCCTCTATTGTATTAGTCCTCTACAATCTTCTCCACAATCTTAGTCATTTGAATCCACATCCATCATCAAGGAGCTTATTAAGGATTGGGAAAGGGCTTCTTTCCACATCAAAGAAGCACCAATCCATTATGGGATAGAGTTTGATTCTTTTTTTCTTATGCCTTCACTTATTATATTTGATATCTTACTTCTTTGTTTGCATAGGTAACATGATCCAATATTTCATAGGGGTGCTTGAGTTTGATTATTTTAAATTGACTCTAGCAATGTTAATAGTTGTTTGTTTTGAGTATTTACAGATTTTAGCATCCACAAAATGGCGCTAGAAGGAGGGATTTTCTTTTTTTTTTTTTAATCTAATCTATGTAGAGCTTTGTTGATGCTAACACTATTATTTTTCGGTAAAAGAACAACATTTCTTCCAATTTGCTACAATCTAGAATATGTGATTGAATATAATATATATGATTGTGTTGCACAGGTTGTTTTACAACTCATTTCCATAGTTCAAAAAAAAAAATTACACCACATATCTATTTACTGATGCTTTGTGTCTCTTGCAATGATGGGTGATGTAGACATAAAAAATGTATTGATTGACATTACACATCTGATCTCAACCACTAACACCGTTTCATCCTAAATCATCCCTCAGTCTAACCATTTAATTGAATACCTTTATTTGATTAAATTCATCAATGTTCCTCTCTTAATTAAATAAATCATTTATCTAATTAAGTCATCCTTTCTTTGTATTTTTTTTTTTTAAATTATTCAAGGGGTAAATGCTTTTGAACCGGAGCTATGAACCAGAATACAACCATTCAACAATACCACCCCAATGGGGTTTGACCCTTGGTGGCAAGAACAACAATGTCACCTTTAAACCATCACACCATGCCAATACTGACATCCTTTCCTGCTAATTAAATCAATCAGTCTGATCTAATTATCCCTATTTAATTAAATAATCAATTTTATTTGATTAAATCTCTAAAGTCCATCCATTAAATTAAATAAATTAAAACCTTATTTAGTTTAAATCTAACTTCATCTCCTTGGTTAAATAAAACAAAAATATTTATTTAATTAATCTTGAAATCATATTCTTCTCATATTTTATTTAAATCAATCCATAAATCTAAATCAATATGTCACATCATTTTGATCTCTCATTAAATTAATTAACCTCAATTAATTTAATCTAATCCATGTCCCATCCTCTAGTTTTTGAAACTTGCACATGAAAATAGATTTAATTCATTTATTAAATCTCTATTTTCTCTCAAAAGGCATAATAAAGGAATATTCCTCAAATTTGAATTCAAAATCCAAGTGGACTTTGTCCTTCCAACAAGGCATTTACTCCACCTAAAAAGTCCTTTTTCCTTGTGCCAAGTGGCATTCAATGCATGTTCATTCCCTCTTACATTTCATTTCAACAATTTCAAATTTTAAATATATGCATTTATTGACACATTCTTCAAAACTTGCACATCCTCCATCCATTCACATGTTGACAAGTGGCATCTTGTCATTTGTTGATTCTTAGTCCCACATTTCTCTCTTTTGGCATTCTTCCAACTTGACATTCTATAAATAAGAGGTCTTATTCCTCATTTTATCATCCACAACTTGAGTAAACTTACTATACTCAAATTCATAGCAATCTTCATCCATCTCATTGAGTTTTATAACTAGGTTATGCAGATTACATCTTGGAGAACTCATCAATCTTCAAAAAACTGGATCACAATCTTCATCAAATCATGAAATCTTGCATTGGAGTTGGTAAAGGGCCAATTTTCACATCAAATTGGCACCAATTCCTTCAAGAGATTAAGAGTTTGTTTTGTATTAGAATAGGATTTGATATTTTTGTTTTAAGTTTGTTGTGTTCTTCATCTGATTCCTTTTCTTTTGCATTCAAATGGACTTATTGAGGAATCATGGTTCTAATCTTGCATTTGATCTAATCTATTGATTTTTTGTTGTATTTGACTAGGTTGGGCATCTTGGTTCACATTTTGGCACTAGGAGGGAAAACCAGAAGATCAAATCACGTTTTTTGAGAAAATTTTGTGCTTTTTTTGTTTTTGTGTGTTTATAGAAAACTCTACCAATGGAATCTCAGTGTCGCTATTTAGCACCATTGAGAACTCAACATCACCATATTGCATTGTTGTAAATTTCAAAATGAGACACTCCCTACTTCCCGCCCAGAATTCAAATTTTCAAACAATGCCGCTGAATCTTTCTGGCTCGTTGGAATCTTTTCAAAATCCAAGTTGCACCACTGACCAGAATAGCGATGCCTTCATGCTCACTGGTTTGGTTACAAAGTGACACTGATGGGTAAGCAACACTATACAACACTGCTGGTGATTTCAAACTGCAATGCCTTCATGGATTGCACTGCTGGAGGGAAGTAGAAAGTGAAAATTTATTTATAACATGTACTTTTTATCAAATTCTGGTTATTTGGTCTATTTTTTGCTTTCTTGGTCTCTATTTTTGCAGAACCTAACTGATTTTCTTGTAGGTTGGATTGATCAAAGGTGAAGAGGAAAAGAAGCATGATGACCTCATCTCATGATACTGAGTGTTTTTAAACACTCTAGTGTTTGTTCAACACTCTTAGAGGATTCACTATTCCTCTTAAGGAAAAATTTGCTATCTTTCATGCTTAGGACTTACTAGTTTCATTTTGGTCTCTAAAAATAACTCTTTGAATTCTTGTTACAAAAGGAACTTAAAATGAACTTTAGGACACAAACTCACTAAATTTTGTTTGGGGCTACTAATTGAACAAGGAAAATTCTCACACTTCATTTGGTGCTATAAAAAGGAGTCATTATTGCTTTGTTGAATTAAAAAGAACATGTGCTTATTTGTTTTCATGATCGCTTACTCAAATTAACACCATTGAAAAGACATATGCGCTTCTCTCGTGCCTCACAATGATCTTGAGAATCAAAAGGATTTTTGGTGGTCTTAGGTTGGGATAAAGTAATTTCGTCCACACTTTATTTTGGAACTAAATTTGAACAAAATATTTTGCGAATGTGAGCCAAACCTATCATTTGTATTCTCTCTTTGTTTCTCAACAAGGATTGATCGAGTTACGGATGTGTTTTCTCACTATTTTTTATCTTAGAGGGCCTGCCTTGGGGAAAAAGTACTCATCCAAGGGAATGACTCAACTGGTAACACTCTAAAACCAAGAGTATTTCTAGTCGAGATATAAAAGTGGGTACTAGAACACAGGCCAGTATCACGTGGTTGGCTCCGATAAGAAGGGAATTAATGGTCTCTCGCCACATTGGGTCAATTCCTACGAATGGAAAGTCTGAACTAAAACCCTTGTTGTAGAAAGGCCAAAATCCTTATCTATTTATTGGTGCAAGAACGGTCGTTTTGAAGCCTCCCCACACTTTTACGATTTTTAGTAGAAATGGAAAGTATGCCATGAGAGTTTCATGGGTATTGATGCTCAGTTGCCTCGAGAAGTGAGTGTCATGGAGGGGAGCTAGTGGGGTCAAGCATCTAACCATTTGCTAAAAATAAGCATAGCTATACTTGTCCAAGTGGGGACTCAAGAAATATAGTCTTTCATATCCATAAGATTGTGTTTGTTCTTGGTTAGAAAACACTATGCTTGTTTGAAAATATTTGGAAACAAACATTTAACATTGTCATCGAAACTTCAAACCCTTTAGGAAGAAAATACAATTGACCAAATTCATGAGTTATTGCTTGCCCTTGGGATTTTATCCTTAGAGGTTTCTAAACACTTGGATTATATCTCAATTTTCTTACTAAAGTTAACATTAGGTAACGCTTTCCTCGATTTCATCAAAGTTCCACATAACATACCTTGTGGAATGAGAATAAGTTAAGACATTGGACATCTAGTTTGAAAACCAAAGAGTGTGTGTGTGATAAAACAAAATCATTAAGCAAAGATAGCAAAAGTGGCTCTCACACATGTCAGTTCTTCATGATTTCCAAGAAAGTCAAAATCCCAAAGCAAGAGTCCTTGAGAAAAAGTTCAAAATTTAGGAGTCACACTCAAAAGGTCATCAAGAAATATATTAGGAAGTGCAATCAAAAGAAACATATCAAAATAAGCAAAAAATTCACAAGGTTCTATAGAATCATTCCTTTGAATATTTCAGAAATGTATGCTTAGATTGAACCACTTCTTGGTTAAGAGGTCCTTAGAAGTATTGTATGTTCTTCAATACTGAGGTCTAGTAAACAAGTGTCTTTTTAGGTACATTCTAGGATCAAAATAAAACATTTTCATCCATCCTCTAACATCAAACCAAAATCACCTCACCATCATCTTTTGAAAAATCTTGAAATTATCCTCCATGCTAGGCATTTTGGCAAAAATAAAAATCATCAAATCCTTGAAGCAAAATACTTGAAATCTTTGAATCAAAAACATCAAATCATCTTTTGCTAGGTATGTGTAGATGCATCCTTTTGCATATGCTTAGTCAAATTATCAAACCATCTTGTTTAGCTAGGTATATGTAGATACATCCTTCTTCATATGCTTGGTTAAATTATCATCTTGTTTGAATAGGTGTGGGTAGATGCATCCTTCTCCCTACACATATTCAAATTATCATCCTTTGAGTAAATATACCCCTTAGACAATCATCCAACATCTTAGGGTCTATTTGTTCATAAATCCAAAAAAAAGTAAACCCAAAATCAAATCAAATTCAATTCAAAATTAAAAAAAAAATCCAAAAAGTCCTAAAAAGTCTAGCATCACCTCAAGATTTTTCAAAAGTGAAAACATCTACATCATCCATCTTTTACATCATCCCCATCATATCACCTTTGATCCTTGAAAACATCCTTAATTTTCTCTTTTTCGTGCCTAAGATTAGATCAATCCAAAGAATTAGAGATTCATCTCCCATATTCTTGAAAATTGATCCCTATTTTATGGTGCAAACTAGATCTCAACACAAGAGGAACATGGAAGCCAACAAAGAAACATCCACTACAAGTGACCTAAGTCAAACAAATTCTTAAACAAATCCCATTGAATCAAGTAATCCTCTAATCAACTTTCCTTCATCATCACAAAACCCTCAAGAGGAAGTAGAGGATCTTACCAATAATCCCTTTGGAATGTCACACAAGGAAATCACCAAAATGATTCAAAATCTGGAGAACCATAAGATTATCAATATCATGATGAGACTCAACCCTTCACACTACATGCTTGAATTAGGAAAGAAAGGGGCTAAACTACCTTCTAATTTTGATGTGAGCTCTATAGTGGAACCATCCTTAGAGGTCATGCCTCCAATTTCAACCACACTCCCCATATCATCTACACCCCCATCCCAGAGTATCACTTAAAACATCCCACAAATCACATTATCCATTGCTCCAACTCAACCTAGTGTTAACAAGGGAAGTGAATTTCTCAATGCCTTACAAACACACCCCTTGTCAATAATCAAGACTTGGATGAAAACACCATCTTGGGGAAAATCATACCCCAAAATTAATTACATACATATGTCCCTCTCACTTTCCATTATCCCAATGATCCATAACCTCTCTCCCCATAACCTTGCAAGGAGAGGGTGACATGTTCGGACCAGGGGGAATTTTTGACACTACACCATTTCCTCAAGAGATCACATCCCTCACATTTTCACCACTTCCACCATTTCCATCACCATCCACACCACTTATTGGATTAGGGTTTCCCCCTTTACCAAATATCAATCAAAATCAAATCAACATCCTAAACATCAATCAAAGCATCATGCCAAACTCTTAAAACTTGTCATCAAAATTACAAAAATAGATGAAAACTACACTGATAACACATACCACCACCATCACATCATCAATCACCACCCTAACATCTCAAAAAATGGTCTCTCAAGGACCAACCACATCGATTGCACCATCTACCAATCAAACCCCAATCATCAAAATGATGGTGCCTCTCATCACCACAACAAGCACCATTCTAAATCCACCTCCACCACCACCACCACCAAACTCGAACACATCAAGTCAATACAGTATATTGTTGCAAGCCACTCAGCAAGCTGCTTATCAAAAGGAACTCTTGTAAGTACAAAAACAACAAGCCGCACAACTAGCTACTCAACAAGACACACAACTAGTTGCCCAACAAGTCGCTCAAGCTATCCAAGGTGCATTACAAGCACAATAGGGTGACCAAGCCCAAATATTATTGCAACAACAACAACAACAACAAGTTGCACAAGCTCAGGCTCAAGCTCAAGCACAAGCTCAAGCCACAAAAACACAAGCTCAAGCTTAAGCCACACAAGCTCAAGCTCAAGCTCAAGCTCAAGCACAAGCTCAAGTTTGAGCTCAAGCTCAAGCTCAAGAATGAGCTCAAGCACACACTCAAGCTCAAGCCCAATATCAAGTGCAACAAGCACAAGCACAAGCACAATCTCTTGCACAAAAACAAGCAACGCAACATCAGTAACATCAACAAGCACTAAAACAATATCAAGAGCAGTAGGAAGTAGCCCAATTAGCAACTCAAAACTAAATGTTGTTAGCACAACAAAAACAACATGCTCAACAATAGGCAATTCTAGCATAGCAGTTGTAGACACCTAAATTTGGAAACTTAATTTATCCAAATTCATCCCCTTTCATCTAAGCATCCCCTTATTTGCATTAATTAAGGAATATCGCTATTATTTAATTAATATGCTAAATAAATACCTTATCTCTTTAATCCTCCTTTTCATCAAATGAATTAAATAAATATGACATTTATTTAATTCCTCACATGTCACATCCTCCATAATTTTTATATAATCCTAACCCATATTCTAATATCATCATTAGGGATGTGCACATGCCTAATCCTTGATTAGGATGTGTTACATCCTCCAACTTTTGCAAGTTGGCCTCTAATCTGTCTTAGCCACCTAACTCTCCTCTAATCCTTTGTTAACTAGCCTAATCAACCTCTCAAGGAATTTTTAATTCCTTTTATCCTTCCAAGGAATATTAAATTTATTTTTCTCTTCCCCATGTGATCTTTGACTTGTCACATCAAGTCATATGTCCCATCCTCCATAATTTCCCACTTGCCTCTAATCTGTCATTAATTTGTCTAATCAAGTACTTGCACAACCTTAATCACTTAATTAGGTCAACCTAATCCCCATATCATTTATGGAATGTGTCCTAAGTCAACTTCATTAAAGTCTTTCTCCTTTTCGAGAAGGCACTTCATTCCCTATGTGAATTTTTAATTCACATTTAATCCCCCAATGCATTCCTTGGAATTTAAAATTCATTTTCTCATCCCATGTGGATATTTGAGGAATTTTTAATTCCTCACATGTCCTCTCACCCACATGGGGACATGGACCTCCTTTATGAGTAGATCTTGTCCAATCCCAAGGGACTATGTACTACCTCCATGTCATGTACTCTCCTTCCAACTCATGTACACATCATCCTTTTCAAGCCACTTCACATGCCACATGTCAAGATGTGAGGGATTGTGAGTTCTCAACTCACCTTAGCCCTACATCTTGATCTTGATGGCTCAATCTCAACCGTCCATTTCCTTAGAGAGTCCAAAATTCTCTATAAATCCCCCCTCTTTTCTCTCATTTTAGGGAGAGATCATTCATGCTAGCCAAACTCTTACAAATTTTTTTCCTTCAGCCATACTTAGCCAAATTTTCATACTTGCATCCATTTTCACTTATCTTTCCATCCTCATCTCATCTCATAGCTTGCATCTCTTTCCATCCAAGGAGCATACAAACATAAAAGATTGAAGGGCCAACCAATGGAACACTCAACAAGGTGAAATATTTCATTTTGCTTAGTTAAGTTAATCAGTAGGCTAATCTTGAGGTGTAGGGTGTTTTTAGTTGTTTTGCACTCTCCTTTGTAATCTGTTCATTATCTAACAAGTAAATTTTCCCTATCACATTTCTAGCATGCCTAGTGGGACTCACAAATGAGTCTCTTGCTTTCACATTTGCTATTTTTTGACTTTTTGCAGGTGTAGGTTGCAGAGGGGCAGACCCGACCTGCAGAGGGGTGGACTTGACCTTCCTAGGGCAGACCTAACCTTGAGGGGTGGACCCAACCTGATAGACAGGTGGACCTGTCCTCCACAGGTGGACCTGTCCTCCACAGGTGGACCTGTCCTCCATAGGTGGACCTAACCTTGCCCAGAGGCAAACCTACCCTTCCCAGACTCAGAAACTAACTTTTAGCAAATTTTTCACAGAGGGGTAGACCCTACCGACAAACAAGCAAACTTTCCCTCTAGACAGGCGAACCTAGCCTGCAAATAGGCGAACTTTCCCTGCAGAAAGACAAGCTTTCCCTATAGAGAGGGGAACTTGCCCTATAGACTGGCAAACTTTCCCTATAGATAGGAAAACTTTCCCTCCTAACAAGCAGATTTTCCCTAGACAACTTTTTCCAAAAGGTAAAATTTTAGTTTTTAGCACTCCTTTTAACTATTTTAAGGTTTTCTAATCCCCTAACTTAGGCACATAGTTTAACTAGGGGTGTCAACTAACCTTTTTTGTGGTGCTTGTGGGTAAGCTATTTGACGTATCCAATCCCCTTATGCCATTCGATGATCCTAGGTGATGAGAAATCATAGCTTACCAAGTCCTTTGTGTCATCCTCTTTTACTTTTCTTAGTGGGACCTACTTGGGGATTTCATCAGCCCAAGAGATGATTCTAACCACACGTACTGACGAGGTATATAAAGGAGGGAAAGCGAAAGTTGTACCTCAATCCAACCATGTTGTAATTGGCGAAGTGTTGGGATGACATGAAGAGTTGGTCTGAGCCTTTAGTATCTCGCTAAGGTTCCCAAATCACACTTGTAATGAGTTGGTGTTCACAGTTTGTGATCTGTAAAGTGGAAGGGATCTATGACAAACATTGCTAAGTGATTATGAACAAAGGCATAAAGACATCAACAATGGAGTAGCAGGAACATTAAATAGAGAGAATTCAAACATAGAACCAAGAGAGAGTAAAGAAGACACCGATTTGATTACAGAGTTCACCACAAACGTGACTACATCTCCGGGTCAAGCTCAATCGAGTGACCAATCTATTGAAATGTTCAAAATGGCAGTACAATTTCCATTGGAGCCTCTTGCAACACTGCTTCACAATATCTTGTAGCCTTCCACAAAGTCATACAAAAATTCTCTCACTCACACCCCTCTCAAAAGCTCTCAAGGCTAGGGATGATTAATAAAGAGTAAGGAAATTGACTCTGCCTAAAGGATCTACTACAAGATTAGAACATCATTCCATCACAACTCAAATATTCTCCTAATTCCCTCTAGAAATTCTCACAAAAAGCCTCTCAAAGACTAAGAGAATGGGATGGAGAGTGATCAACTCCAAATGTGATGATTGAGTTGAATTGAGTTGGATGAGTGAGGAAGACTCTCCTAGTCTCCCTTTTATTCTTGAAGTTGGGCCTATTTGGTTAAAACCAATAATTTTGGAATTTTCCCCTTAAATGGAAAAATAAAGACCAATTTCCCCATTTACATAATAAAAAACAATAAACCCCCCCTTAATAAAATAGTTAAACTTGTTTATAAGCCCTCAACTTATTCATATTCTCGGGCCTTTGAAGTTAGGGGTTGTTTGTTTGTACTCAATTTAAATTGTAACTAATAATCCCTTATTGTTATTAGTTAACAATTCGAGCTTTTTTAAGAGTTATTAAAAACCAATACTATATATATTTTGAACCACTGAAGCGGTATAACGGTAACCTACCCTTTTGGAAACCGCAAGGTCGGGGGTTCCAATCCCATTGCGGCCATTGAAACCTCCTTTCACAGTCTTCGAATACTCCAAAACCAACCGACATCGATACAAGGTTGAAGTTACTATGTGTGGCATAACGGTCAGGCCATCCGCTTGTGTGGGGAACGTCGGTGGTTCCAACCACACTAACAAACTTTTAACCAAAACAACCCATAAGTGCCGGACGAAGAGCAACCCAGGGGCCACGTGTCAGGAGACAATTCACCAGAGAAAACTCAGTCAGTATCCACATCACCAGCTACGTCATCTGACGCATCATCATGCCACGTTGTTGCCTAGTTAGCGTCCACGTCATCTGCTGTACTGCCAACTCAAACTTCCATGTCATCTCCACGTCATATTGTACGGTCTGACATGTGTCAACATCTGGTTAGTCTAGCTCAGCATCCGTACAATGTCTCGACCACCAAGTCAGCATGATGATGTCATGCTGACGTCCGCAACTGCACCACATGATACCCTGGTCAACTGAGACTTTGACTGGCTATATCTCGTGCATACAAGCTCTGATTTGCGCGAAAAGAATATCATTAGAATCATGATGATGAAACCTTCATGATGACACTAACCTCAATCATTTTTGATGATGTCAAAATTTCATTCTTTTTCTTGTCTGTGGGAGCTGAGTTGACTGCCCTTTGACCAAAGTTTGACTGCACATAACTTGAGCAAACAGACTCCTTTTTTGCCTGTTCAAGTTGCGTCAGATTTAGTATTCTGAGCTCTATGCTATGGCACTGCTTCCAGGAGAAATGGGAACACTTCAATTTTCAGGTTCAGGAGATCCACCTGGATCAGTTTGGGCCTCACGTGCCAAGTGTATATCAAGGACTCCCTAGTAACCATGTTCATCCTAGAATAGAAGACTTTGTTGGCCATACCCTCTCTACTAGACTTAGGTTTGTGTTGTCTGAATTAGCTTCTTTGTGCGAAACTAGTGATTGTCTGATTAATTTCACTTAGCCATATCCTTTTCATTGATAATTGTTGTGTTTTGAGTCCTTTGCCTTAGTCATCTTGTCAAAAGTCAAGTTTAAACCTGTCTAGGGGTGAACCTGACCTCTGAAAAAGAAAACCTGACCTTGAACCATCCTTTTCCAGCCTCTTTCAGCCAAATTTGACCAACTTTAGCTCCATAGGAAAACTTACCCTCTAGTTAGGCGAACTTGCCCTCTAGATAGGAAAATTTTCCCTCTGGATAGGCAAAATTTCCCTCTAGATAGGCAAATTTTCCCTATGGATAGGTGAATTTTCCCTCTGGATAGGAAAACTTTCCCTCTAGATAGGTGAACTTGACCTCTGGACAGGCGAACTTGACCTTTGGACAGGTGAATTTTCCCTCTAGATAGGCAAACTTTCTCTTTGGACAAGTGAATTTGAACTCTGGACAGGAAAACTTGCCCTCTGAATAGGCGAACTTGACCTCCAAGGACTGAGTTGACCCTTGACCGGTCAACCTTATCATCTGTTTTGTCATTCGAAGCACCCATTTCACCATTTCAATCACTCCTAAACATTCGTACACCTATTTCGAGAGTCTGTTTGCCATCCTAAACGTTCATCCCTTTAGTGTGAGCATTTGTTCACCCCTTTAGAGTCCTTGTTCACTTGGCCGTTATTTGTATCTTGGATCTTGTTTCTCCATTTTCCATCACTGTTATTCCATTGAAACCTTGTTAAAGTAGTTATCCAAATTGACCTAGGTGCTCATCTCTAATCATCATCCATCAAAACCAACTTAGGGTAGTCATCTGTCCTAAGTCGGTCATCCTCATTGGTCCAATAAATCCACCTCTATCTCAAGCTAGATTCGGTGTCGTTATCATACATCCACCCTTTGGTCGATTAATCAACACCTAACATTACCAAGGATCACTCTTGAACTCGGTTTCAGATTCTAATCATTATGATTAATCCTAATCAATCATCAATCCAAATCAAATCATCATATCATCCAATTTAGATTGACCAATTTTCTACCAATCAACCCAATCCGATCTCATCAAACAAATCCACTTTAGTCAAATCAAATCAATCCTATTGAGCCACATCCTTGTCAGCTAATCAATCATCAAATCAAATCAATCCTTTCATCACCAAGGTGATCCTAGTCCATCATATCATCTTGCATGCCTGTTCAGACTCAGTCACAAGCAAGGAAAATGGCTGAGCAACAATCCCAACCAAACATCCGTCAAGATCCAAACAATGCAGCTAATGCCTCACAAGACCCCCATAATGGTGCAAACATCCCTCAGGATCTGCACAATGGTACATCATCACAATCCAATATTGATGGTCAAAACACATCACCACCCAGGGATGCGAACATGGTCAACCAACCTGAACTTACATTTGAGGAACACTTTAGTAACCCTGTTAATGTGCAAATGACAGATTGCCTTCTCAAAAAACAAGGGGAAGAAATCTTGGCTCAGTTAATTGAAAAAGGTGTCAAGCTTCCATCAGGTATCGACCTACCCTAAGGTTCACAAAATGCCCCAGGTAGTTCATACGTCCCCAATGTTCCTCTCGTAGAAGGTTGACATCAACCTGAATTTGGCAACATTGTTCTGTATCCCATTAGCAATCACCTGCATCCCACAATCTCAGTCATAGGGGCTCCTCAAACAAATGATCCTAATGATCCTTTTTCCTTTGGCATGCCACAAAACATTCTACAACCACTACCACTAATGCTAGTGACACCACCCCTTTCAAATCCACCTCCTGTCAGCACTAGGGGCAGCACATTTACTGCATTGCCTCCACCTTCTGGGGCCATAAACCTACCATCACCCTCATATGCATCTCCATAGCCTCCCCAATCTAACCTACCACCTCCATTATTGCCACAAGGTACATCCCAACCAAGCACCCCCTTTGGTACCCAACAACCTCCTTTGCAAAACACCCCTGTGTTATCTTAGCTGCCCCAACAACAAAAACTACTATATAACCCACCGATTGTTTCACAACAACCACCATACCAGTCACAAAGAAATTTGTCCTGGCCTCCCACTCAAACCATAGCCATGTTCCTCGCATCCATCCTACGTCCGCGAGCTCAAACACAATACAACATCCCATCTCGGCCCACACAACATCTCACCTCACATCAACAACCACCACAAGATTATTATTACCATAACCAACAATAGTCCCAACAACAAACACCTTATGCAGCCTCCCAATAGTCACAATAATACCATCAATATCAATAGGTCAATCCGCAACATCACATCCAAGCTCCTTAGTAGCCTACCTCACATTTTTATCAAACAAATCCATACTATACCTCACAAAAACAACCCCTATACCAACAAAATCCCTTGGCATACTAGCAAGGGATGTCATCATCCCACTACTAGAATCCATACCTCAACATTCCAACGCTCTCTCAACAAGATCCTTTATCGTCTTACCATCCATATCTGTCCAACCCGCCTTTGTCTCTTGCACCACTGGTTAACTCGGACCTGTTGGAAATCAAAGCCGCTCTGAAAGATCTTCAAGCTGGGACTGGCAGACAATCATGCAAGTTCAAAGACATATGCCCATATCCATTCGATCCCTCCATCTCATTGATCCCCTTCCCTAAACATTTTGAAATACCAAAGTTCAATAAATATAGGGGGAACAAATATCCTAAGGCCCATTTGCAGGAGTTTTACTCCCAGTGTCAAAAGGTTATGCACAATGACAACTATCTCTTGCACCTATTCCCATGAAGCCTGATAGGAAATTCCCTAGAGTGGTTCATGACCCTCGAAAGAGGGTCCATAAAATCTTTTGCGGACCTGTCAGAAAAATTTGTCTCCTACTTCTTCTTCAATTTGGAGGACACTAACACCTTAGATCTCCTCAAAGAGAAACAATGTGAGGGGGAAACCTTTTCTAGCTACCTTCAAAGGTGGCATGCACTAGAAAGCTGAATGAAAACCCCTCTAAAAGAGGACATGGTCACCCTCTTTGTGGAGAACTCTCATCCTGACATGGCTCATAATTTTAGGTTACATCGTGTCACCACTTTCATGGAGATAGTGGAAAAGGGACCCATCCTTGAACGTGCCCTTGTTGCCAAAGGGAACATCAAGATACACAACCATGACAAAGAAAGGCCATTCGGTGACAAGCCACTGTTTTGGAATAAGAACAAGAACGCAGTGAATGATGATGTCACTAATACTAAACATGTTCTGGTGGCTAATACATCCCAAAGACAACAACCATCCATACCTAACACCATATTCGTGCTACAAGGGGCACCTCATCCTCCTCAACAGCCAAACTAGAATAGTCAGGGGAATGCTAAATGATAGTATGCTCAATTAGGAGAACCCTTGAGTGTTGTCTTCAATAAGTTGTTATAGGTCAACTATCCGATCACCTACCCTATCACCAAACCACTTGACAAATCCAAACCTAAACTTGCATGGTTTAGGGAAAATGAATATTGTGAATTCCATAAAATCAAAGGACACACTCTAAATAAGTGTTAAGGTCTCAAAAACTATGTCCAAGATCTCATCGATCAAGGAGATATCAAATTTGACACCAGTTAAGCTTCGTCATCCAATGCTCAATTGCAAATATATTAAAATTCCTTTCCAAACCATAATCAAGGTGCGAGTACCTCCAACAACAATCCCCAAGACAACAACACAAATAACATAAGCTATAAGAATGTACCTCTCAATTATGATGGTATTATTCATTGCATTGAGCAGGTAGAACCTTGTGTATCTATGATACATGTCAAAGACAAAGACCCTCAATGTGTTGTTACTACATGACGAGCCCGCATCACTATCCATGTGGCCTCCGCACCTGCCCAGCCAAGTCCTGTAAACTCTAAGTACAACATTATGGATCACTTAGGGAAGACCCCTACTCAGATCTCAATCTTGGATCTACTTAAGTCTTCTCCTGTACATCAAGAAATCCTCAACATATCCTTACAAGAAACCCATGTACCTAGTGACATCGATCCTACACGATTCCAAGCTTTGGTAGGACACTTAGCTTTATCTTATCAACTACACTTCATCCAGAATGACATGCCAAATATTGACGCCAATCATAATCACCCCTTGCATATCGAAGTCTTGGTTGCCTGTCATAAAATAAAAAGGGTCTTGGTAGATAATGGCTCTACCCTCAATCTATGTACTCTAAAATTCATAAAACGGGTGGGGTATACTCAAGCAAATTTAAGTAATCAAATCATCACGATCAAGGCCTATGATAATGCAAAAAGAAATTATGAAGGAATTATCAGTCTTCCTATCTAGATTGGACCTATGGTTCAGTATACTACTTGTCATGTCCTTGATCTAGACTTACCATAAAATCTCCTCCTTGGCCGCCCATGGCTCCACGCTATGCAAGTTGTTCCTTCCACGTACCATTAGTTCATAAAATTCTTAGTTAATGGACAAGAGGTCACCATTTATGTTGACCCCCAACCATCTGAGTATTGTCGTGCTTTAGAAGAATCATTTCCCCATTTACATTATTGTCCTAGGGTTGAAATGGGGGCATCTCGGTCATCATCTGCTAATCCACCCTCCACCATGACAGCCACTCCATCTTCCATCACCAATCCTATAGTCACAAAAGTCTAGATCATTAATAAGGGGTGTGGCAAATATGAAATGCATACTACTCTTAATGTAGAAACCATGCCACCATCACCACACGAGTAAAGTCAACCTTCACATGCTACTCCAAAGGAAGACAAGACTATCACCTTTAGTGCAAAAAACATTCCTACTACCACTTTTAGGTCCCCTAGTATCAAGATAGATGCACCAGAAGAGGATATAATTCAATGGGTATACTAAGAAGAACCCCAACTAGATCCCCCTCTAAAGGAATACTTTCAGGAAGCATATCCCTGGTCAGCTAAGTTTGTAGAAAAGTATAACTACCAAGGTAGGGGCCTAGGTAAAGAAGAACAGGGGCGGTTGCAACCTATTGATACATCAAAGCTACCAAAGAACATAGGCATCAGATACGACAAAAATTAGAAAGGCCCTGCAACATCATCTAATACTTCCAATAGTGTTTCCATGGATGATGGCTCATTGGAAGACATACCCGAGGAGGAATCCATCATATATGCATACAATGATATCGATCACATAGACTTGTCATCCATGTTTGAATTCCTATCCATCTGTACCATTAGCCTATCCCTTCGTCACACTGAGCTTATTGTTTTGGACCTATGTGACATCACACCCATCAATATGTCTATGGATACATATGCCAACCTTATGGGATTGGGGGAGGATGAACACTCCAGTCGCAAAAATAAGAATAAGAAAAATAAAAAGCGGTCATCTAGTGAAAACCTCCCCGAGGGACTTCTTGACCTTGAAAAAGTAAAAATAAAGGACAGATCTGATGGCAAAAACCTCGAAGAGGCGCTAGAGGATGGAAATGTTCATCTTCCCCTTGTGGGAACTCAGTTATCTACATGGTCATCCATACTAATTGAAGAGACTCGAGAAGTTAATTTGGGTACTGTCGAAACTCCTAAGATCACATATGTGGCCAAATCACTCTCAGATCTAGAATATGCAATCATTGTTCAGTTACTCCAAAAGGGTATTGTTAACTTTGCTTGGTCATATTTAAACATGCCAGGCTTGGACCCCAATTTAGTGGTTCATCATCTAGACGTTCGCCCTGATGCCAAGCTTTTCAAATAGAAGCTCCACAAGATGCACCCATAGGTAGCATTAATAGTCAAGAAGGAATTGGAGAAATTACTAGATGTAGGTTTTATCAAACCAATTGACTACTCTGATTGGATCTCCAATATAGTACCAGTTTCCAAACCAAATGGAGACATTCAGATCTACACAGACTTCAGGGATCTTAATAAGGCCTGTCCAAAGGACGACTTCCCTCTGCCTAATATTGACATGTTGGTCAACCTCACAGTAGGACATGAGCTGTTATCCCTTATGGATGGTTTCTCTGGTTATAATCAAATCCAAATTGCACCTGAGGACCAACACAAGACCGCTTTCACAACACCTTGGGGTACTTTATGTTACAATGTTATGCCCTTTGGTCTCAAAAATGTAGGAGTGACATATGAGAAGGAAATGACGGTCATCTTCCATGACCTCATCCATATCATCATGGAGGATTATGTTGATGAATTGTTAGGAAAATCTAGAACCCGAGCGGAACATCCTACCATCTTGAAAAAGATCTTTGAATGGTTGGAACATTACAAGTTACAACTAAATCCAAAAAAGTGTGTCTTTGGTGTTACGTCAGGAAAATTGTTGGGTTTCATAGTCTCTCAAAGGGGTATTGAGGTTGATCCCACCAAGTTGAAAGCTATTCTGGACATGCCACCCCCGCGCATAAAAAATCTGAAACAGTTAAGAAGCCTCCAAGGGAGGATGCAATCCATCTGTCGGTTCATAGTCGAACTTGCATATAAGTGTCAATCATTCACCCATATTCTAAAGAAAGACTCCACCTTTCGATGGAACCAATAGTGTTAGATAGGTTTTGATAAGATTAAGGAATACTTAGCTCATCCACTGATCTTGATGCCACCTATTCCAGGGAAGCCCCTCCTACTTTACATCTCTGCCACTTTAGTCGCACTGGGGGCATTGTTGGCACAACATGATGAATCATCAAAAGAAAGAGCAATCTACTACATCAGTCGAACACTAGTTGGATATGAATTAAACTACTCTCCCATGGAAAAAGTCTACCTTGCGGTAGTCTTCAACACACAGAAACTCTGACATTACATGCTCAGCCATCCAGTCAAATTAATAGAAAAAATTGATCCACTAAAGTATCTGTTATCCAGAACCACTTTAACTGGCCGCATGGCCAAGTGGGTCATGCTCCTAAGTGAATCTGACATAGAGCATGTGGAGAAAAAATCCTTAAAGGGACAAGTCATAGCTAATCAATTGGTCGAGGCACCACTAGTAGATGCTTACCCTCTGGACACTGAATTTCCAGACAAAGAAGTTTACACAGTCACAGACGCACTTGCTTGGACACTGTATTTTGATGGCTCATATACTCATAATGGATCAGGTGTAGGAATTTTATTGGTTACCCCTCAAGGTGACTACATTCCAAAATCATTTAGGATAGCATTCCCGTGTACCAACAACATGGCAGAGTACGAATCTGTCCTCATCGGCCTCCGAATTGCAAAGCAGTGGCACATAACTCACTTGAAAGTCTTTGGTGATTCACTGTTAGTCATCAAGCAAGTTAATGATGAATTCCTAACAAAATATGATAAGTTGTTACCCTATAAATGCATGGTGAATGATTTCAAGAAATGTTTCACCTTCATACAATTTGACCAAATTCCTAGGGTATAGAGCAAAATAGTTGTTGCCATGGCCACTATCGGCTCCCTAATTGACATGCCTAAAGATTAGAAAGAATGTGAGTTCCTTGTGGAACAAATTTTAATCCCAGCATATGATATTCCTGAGACTGAAATGGTGTGTGATATCATGGGTCCCACTTCCCCCTAGCACCAGGACATATATTCCTATCTCCATGATAATATTCTACCCCCAGGCCTCACACGAAACCAACAAAAATCCTTTATTCAACGTTCGTCCCGATACATTATCATTGGTGATACACTTTATCGTCATGGGTATGATGGGATCCTCCTTAGATGTCTGAATGAGACCGAAGCATGCACAACACAACAGAGGTACATAGTGGTGTTTGTGGAGCTCATTCAAATGGTATGGCCCTAGCCAAAGGATTCTCCGAGCTGGATATTATTGGCCTCATTAGAGGATGATGCTTGTGAATTTGTGAAGAAGTTCCTTCCCTGCCAACAACATGTAGATTTGATTCATGTTCCAGCACATGATCTTCAACCCCTCCTAGCACCGTGGCCCTTCTCTCAATGGGGTTTCAACTTGATTGGAAAGATTTACCCACCATCTTCTGATAGCCATACATTCATAATTACAGACACTAAGTACTTCACTAAGTGGGTGGAAGCAATGCCACTCTCACAGATCACCGATACTCAAATCTCAAAATTCATCCTTTACCATATTCTCTGCAGATATGGTATCCCATCCACCATCCTCTCTGATAATTGAAAACCTTTCAAAAACCAAGCCATGAAGCACCTCTGTGACACCTTTCATATCCATCATCATTGCTCAACACCTTACTACCCTCAGGGTAATGGTCAGGCATAAGCAACCAACAAGACCCTTATTCGCATCCTTAGAAAGGTTGTCAATAATATTGGTTGAGATTGGCACCTCCATATTCATCCCACCCTCTAGGCATATCGTACCTCCATCTACACCCCTACTGGTGCCACTCCCTATTCTTTAGTCTATGGCGCCGAAGCCACCTTTCCAATTGAATTTGAGATCCCATCACTAAGAATTTCTCTAAAAAATCTTATTAGTGAGGAAGATGCTCATGTTGCACGGCCCGCACAACTGGAGTTACTTGATGAAAGAAGAATCAAGGCCTATGATCATCTACCAGCATATCAGAACTACCTCAAGTGTAACTACAAGAAGAAGGTTCATCCTCAACAGTTCTAGGTTGGTGATCTCATTCTTAAAGAGAACCAGTGTATCTAGTAGGACCGAGACAAGAAAGGAAATTTTGAGGCAAACTAGTTGGGGCCTTATATCATAGCCGCTAAATATAGATCTAGGGCATACAAACTGACTACTATTGAAGGACAGCCCCTCGAATAACCCATCAATATTATGCATCTAAAGAGGTTCTACACTTAAATCTACTTGATACCCCTTCCTATCAAAAAATCAAAAAATCAAAAAATCAAAAAAATCAAAAAATCAAAAAATCAAAAAATCAAAAAAATAAATAAAATAAATAAAAAAATCCCAAAATAGTAAAGAGAAATAAGTTCATCCTATGGTGAAAACCACTTGTTGGTGGCGCCTTGGATAAGTACGGGTGGTGAAAACATTGTAATAGGGGTCATTTGTAGACGGCTTAATCATTATCTACCTAGCATCCTAGTTACTTTATTCTTTCATCCGTACTATCATCCTCACCCATCCCATCCTTGGCCACTTGGTATATTTTGATTGAGCATTGGATGATCCATCTAGGTCTATCTCATCATCCTTTGTCCATCATTTTTCTTTGGTCCTTTTTTTGAACTACGTTGCCCCTGTACTTTCACGTAGGCAAGGTCGATCATTTGATCTACCCCCGGGGCTTTGTCTGTCTACTCCTTTACTGTCTATCATCAGTCTTTCTTCTTTTTCCATCCTGTCATCCATTGAGGTCTCCATCATGGTCTATCTTTAGCCTTTTATAAAACTACGAGGGCTCTGCACTTCCATGTAGGAAAGGCTAATATTTGATTGGCCCCCGAGCCCCTAGGTCTTTAGGGTGTATTAGTCTTGTGTCATGTCTCTTGTTTCATGTCATCGAGCTATGCCCTTATCTAGCTAGTTCTTAACAAACAGGATCCACTTGTATCATCAGATCCAATCAGTCTCAAATATCCTGCATCATATCGATCTTTTAATTTAGTATCCAACATCGGTCTCAACAGGATCCATCCTTCCTAACAAACCTCATCAATCCCATCCATCCCATTAATCCTATGGAAAAGGACGTTTGAGATTGATTGTGATTTTTTGATGTTTTTTATTTTGTTTACCATTTGAGCTCCCTATCATCACTTTTAAGGGCCACCATGATCCATCATATTATGGTGCATTTTGACTGGTCAACATAGGGGCATATCTTGATCTTTTTATCTTTGTTGTTATCTTCTTGGTTGTCCCACGTAGTACCCACCAAGATCCTTGAGATCTTGTCTTATGCTGGGGAATCCTTGTGTGCTTGTGATTATCCCAATACCTAGCCCAACCAAGGTCATCACGACTTTGGGGTGTTGGGATAACCTTCTTGTTTGATGTGTTTTTTTTATGCATTAGACACTAATCTACCTTGGTCCTTTATACCTTGGTGTATCGTGTCTTCTGCTATAGAAAAAAATAGTGCTCCTAATGATGGAAAATTGCATTTGGATTGCATTTCATCTCCATCCTCTCATCTATCAAAAACCCCCCATCCATTCATCCTTCATCACTCTCCCTTCCCAATCTCCTGCTGCCTTTTCATCCTTTCTTATCCATCCCTTTGTATCATCTTCCTCATCTCACTTCTCATCACCTCATCCATTTCGAGAGCACACCAGTGTTCTCTTGAACCCACATGTCCTCTTGAGGGGGCATCCTTCATCCCTAAGTTTCATCATTTTTTTTCCCTTCCTAGTCACTCCTTTGAATGACTCGGGCATCTTTCCCAATCTAACCATCTTTTTCTAGGTTCTATGTTTTAATATTATTTGAAATGATGCTACTTCGTAACACCATCTCAAAGAGGGGAAAAATGTAGACACCTAAATTTGGACACTTAATTTATCCAAATTTATCCCCTTTCATCTAAACATCCCCTTATTTGTATTAATTAAGTAATATCGCTATTATTTAATTAATATCCTTAATTCTGCCAAATCCCTAAGGTATTTAATTAATTAATAAATACATTATCTCTTTAATCCTCCTTTTCATCAAATGAATTAAATAAATATGACATTTATTTAATTCGTCACATGTCACATCCTCCATTATTTTTATCTAATCCTAACCCATATTCTAATATCATCATTAGGGATGTGCACATGCCTAATCCTTGATTAGGATGTGTCACATCCTCCACCTTTTGCAAGTTGGCCTCTAATCTGTCTTAGCCACCTAACCCTCATCTAATCCTTCATTAACTAGCCTAATCAACCCCTCAAGAAATTTTTAATTCCTTTTATCCTTCCAAGGAATATTAAATTCTTTTTTCTCTTCCCCATGTGATTTTTGACTTGTCACATCAAGTCATATGTCCCATCCTCCATAATTTCCCACTTGCCTCTAATCTGTCATTAATTTGTCTAATCAAGTACTTGCACAATCGTAATCACTTAATTAGGTCAACCTAATCCCCATATCATTTATGGAATGTGTCCTAAGTCAACTTCATTAAAGTCTTTCTCCTTTTGGAGAAGACACCCCATTCCCCATGTGAATTTTTAATTCACATTTAATCCCCCAATGCATTCCTTGGAATTTAAAATTCATTTTCTCATCCCCATGTAGATATTTGAGGAATTTTTAATTCCTCACATGTCCTCTCACCCACATGGGGACAAGAACCTCCTTTATGAGGAGATCTTGTCCAATCCCAAGGTACTATGTACTACCTCCATGTCATGTACATATCAGCCTTTTCAAGCCACTTCACATGCCACATGTCAAGATGTGAGGGCTTGTGAGTTCTCAACTCACCTTAGCCTTACATCTTGATCTTGGTGGCTCAATCTCAACCGTCCATTTCCCTAGAGATTCCAAAATTCTCTATAAATCCCCCTTCTTTTCTCTCATTTTAGGGAGAGATCATTCATGCTAGCCAAACTCTTGCAATTTTTTTCCTTGAGCCATACTTAGCCAAATTTTCATACTTGCATCCATTTTCACTTATCTTTCCATCCTCATCTCATCTCATAGTTTGCATCTCTTTCCATCCAAGGAGCATACACACATCAAAGATCGAAGGGCCAACCAATGGACAACTCAACAAGGTGAAATATTTCATTTTGCTTAGTTAAGTTAATCATTAGGTTAATCTTGAGGTGTAGGGTGTTTTTAGTTGATTTTTTGCACTCTCCTTTGTTTGTTATTCATTTTCTAACAAGTAAATTTTCCCTATCACAGAAACAACAAGACCAACATCAAATGTTGTTGATACAACAACAATTACAAGCATACATGGCTCAATAGAATGTGCAAATACCACCAATCAACACATCAACCAATCCACCCATCCCATCAACAAGCGAACCACCTCAGAACACTTTCATCCCACCCCCTGATCTGCAAAATGATATCAAAACACAAATCAAATTACTTTCACAACAAGTGCTTGATCTTCAATCAGGGTGAACCAAGAAAACATTTAGCAACTTGTGTCCTTATCTGTTCGACAGGAGCCTTGTGATGAAACCATTCCTAAAGGGATTTGAGATCCCCAAGTTTGACAAGTACTGTGGGATGGGAAACCCTAAACATTACATTAAGGAATTCTAGGTTCATTGCATGGAAGTCACATATGATGATACCTATTTGATGTGGCTATTTCGTAGGAGTTTGGCTAGCCACACCATGGAATGGATCTCTCACCTACCTACTGGCATCAAGACATTCCAAGAAATCATAGAGGCATTCATAGAAAACTATGCATGTAATATCTCCATGGATGTCAGTCTAGTGGGAATCTTAGTTCCGAAACAAGGGAAGAATGAATCATTTGCTTCATTTCTACAATGATTTAAATCCAAGGCCAATTAGAGAAAATGGGTCATGCCTGAGGAACAACAAGTGTGCACTATCATATCCAACCTTGATGACCTCTTAGCTTTCCACCTCAAAGTCCAAGGGATCACCACATATGATCAGTTGATTTCCAAGGCACTTAGCATCAAACAAGCCCTTATGACACAACCTAGAGGATCAAATTCATATCCTGAACAACAGAACAATCACCCATCTACAAGCTATAATGACAAACCTCACACATGGGAAAGAAAAAAAAATATTACCAATGATGGTGTCATTGATGCCAAAGTTGTCATCAGTGCCCCTCGAAAAAAAACACCCATACCACAACAATAAATCCAAAACCATCATCAAAACAACCATCCAACGAACACAACAACACAACAACCAAATAGTCAAGCGATCAATAATGTCAATGGTCAAAGGGGATCACCCCAGTGGAACAAAAACTTCACCAAGCGGAAGTACACCACCCTTAGGGAACCACTCAAAGTCATCATGAAGAAAATGATAAATGAAAACCTCATCAAGGCTCCCACCTATGAGAACTACCAAGAACCAAATGTGAAACCTCCTTGGTACAACGAAAATTAGTTCTTTGACTTCCAAAAAATAAAAGGGCACACCACTAACAGTTGCATGAGGTTAAAAAACCTAGTCCAAGACCTCATTGATCAAAGAATCATAAATGTGGAACAACCAATAGGGAATCATAATCTCAAAATATACACAAATCTGATGCCTAACCATAACAATGAAGGGAACAATAACACTGATAAGAGGAAAGGAACCTTCAAGAATGTGAATCATGTGTACAACCATGTCATCACATCCCTAGATGACTACTGCACTACCATCACCATCAAAGGAGCCCATGCCGATTGTGGAGTCACCACAAGAGGTGAAAAAATTACCATCACAAGATCATCCCATCTAAATAGAGTACCTACACCCAACCCTAGATCTATTCCCAATGGTTACAATGTCCTTGATCAACTAAAAAAAACCCCAACACAAATATCCATCATGGAGTTATTAAAAATCTCATCCGCTCACAAGAAAATCCTTGAGGAAGCATTGACTTCATCCACTGTCCCCATAGATCTTGATGCAGAACAATTCCAAGCTATGGTAAAAATCATCATTACCTTGAATCTCCTTACATTCTTCAACCAAGATTTTCCTGCTCAACCATCTTGTAACCGTGCACTCCATTTAGAGGTACTAGTGCCGAAAAATAAAGTCAAGCGAGTCTTGGTGGATGGAGGTGCAGGCTTGAATATTTGTTCCCTCAAGCTCATTAAGAACCTAAAAAACTTAAAGGATTCCATTGACAAAGGAAAATTTATTACAATCAGAGCATATAATGATCAAGAAAGAGTGTCCCAAGGCACAATCCAAATCCCTATTCAAGTAGGTCCAGCTATCATGGAAACTAGCTGTCAGGTCCTAGATCTCGACTTGCCCTATAACATCCTCCTAGGACGTCCATGCAATGCAAGTAGTAGCATCAACCTTCCACCAATTTTTCAAATTCACATATGAAGGGCAAGAGGTCACCATCCATGGAGATCCTTAACCATTCTCCTACTGTAAGAATCTTGAGGAAAAATACTACAAAATACCTCAAGTACCTAAAAATGATGAAGGCCCATCAACACCACACATTGATCAAGCCACTCTCACTTCCACTTCTGTGACAAAGACACCTGGAATTCCCATCATACCCATCTCTGATATCAAAGTAATCATCCAAGATAATGGTTGTAGAAAATATATGATTCCCAAAAATTCCTTTGTGGTAGGAGAGTTACCACAATCTCCTAGATCATCAGGACATCCACAATCAAATCAAACCTCCACTTCCCATACATCCCATGAATATCCCAACTTCAGAAGTTGGGGGGATCTCGGCCTAGAAGTCATAGAGGAGGACCCATCTCATCTCCTATATCAAGCTAATAGACCAACAACTAATCTACCAATGGATGACAGAAGTAAAGGTTTGCAAACGATGCTCGCAATGGGCTATGATAGAAACCAAAAACTGGGGAAAAATGACAATGGGCTTATAATACCCCTCATTCCTGAGACGTGAATGAGAAATCTTGGCCTTAGATGTACCCCTCTGAGTATAACTATACGTGGATGAGGTTCCCCAGTTAAAGTAGTCAAGACTCCTCGTGAACCAACACCAGCTAAACTTCGCTTACCTATATCCACTAGCCACATCTTAAATAATTTCACTTTTGACATAACTGATGTCTATAGTAGCAATTATGATGAGGATCCCATAACCAACATACCTAGGCTCTTTGAGGATACCACCCTTCTCATGATTAGAACCCTATCTTATGAGTATGAAAACCAAAACCATGAAATCTGTCTAGTCTACCCACAACTCATTGATTTTGACCAACGAGGACCACCAATTCTTGACACATTAAAAAATGATGAGTCACTCTTAGAATTCATGGGATTGCAGGATAATATTATGTGTGGGGATCATAAATTATGATTCATCATTGAGCTAGATACATAGGCCTATTATGGGGAAACGATTGAATCCCTCAATCACAAAAGTGAGAAATTAAGAATAATATTTAGGTCCTTGAGTGAAAACCACACTGTGGCACTCTCAGACCCAAAAAAAGTAAAAAGAAAGGACACATCCAATGATGAAAACCTCTCTGAGGTGTCTAAGGATAGGGGATTCAATCTTCCTTTTAGAGTTCTCCATCAGGAAAAATCAGTGGTCCTAGCCCAAAAGTGTAATCTAGTCAACCTAGGAATAGAGCAAACATCGCACATCACATTTTATGCAGAGTCATTACTATAAGAGGAACAAGAGCTCCTAGCAACCTTCTTGAGAGAAAAATAAGTTAATTTTTCATGGAGCTATGTAGACATGCCTAGGCTTGACCCAAATATTGTAGTTCATCATCTAATTATGTACCCTAAAGCAAAGCCTGTTTAACAAAAACTCAGGAAAATGCACCCTCAGATCGCCTTGCTAGTCAAAATGGAATTAAAGAGGCTACTTGAAGTAGGATTCATATGACCAATAGACTACCTAGAATGGGTGTCAAACCTGGTTCCTATCTCAAAACCCAATGGGGGTATCAAAATCTGCACAGATTTCAGGGACTTAAACAAAGCATGTCCAAAAGATGATTTCCCATTGCCCAACATTGACATGATTGTAGACATGATGGTGGGACATGAAATGCTTTCCCTAATGGATGGTTTCTCAGGATACAACCAGATAATGATTTCCAAAGAACACCAACACAAAACGACCTTCACTTGTCCATGGGGGACTTACTGTTGGAATATGATGCCATTCGACTTGAAGAATATAGGAGCAACATACCAAAGAGCCATGATGTTAATCTTGCATGACATGATCCATAAAACTAGCAAAGATTATGTTGATGACATACTAGTCAAATCTAGAAAGAGGAAGGATCACATAGCAACTTTGAGTACTATATTCAATAGGCTGGAGGAATACAAGGTCCAATTAAATCCAAAGAAGTCTGTCTTTGACATACAATCAATAAAGTTTCTAGGATACATAGTGTCAATGAGAGGTATTGAGGTAGACCCTGCTAAGGTAAAAACAATCCTTGAGATGGAGGCACCTAAAAAATTGAAACAATTGAGAGGTCTCCAAGGCAGGCTTCAGTCCATCTGAAGATTCATAGCACAGCTAACAGATAAAAAAAATCCATACTCTCACCTACTTCACAAGGGAGTAGTGTACAAGTGGGATAAAAAGTGTGAATAAGCCTTCAATAAGATCAAAGAATATCTACTTACACCACCAGTTCTCATACCAACGATCCCAAGAAATCCATTAATTCTCTATGTGTCAGCAACAACAACAGCCCTCGGTGCTCTTCTAGCTCAACACGACGAAAATGAGATAGAAAGGGCCATATATTATATTAGTAGAAAAATGGTTGGGCATGAGTTAAACTACTCATTCATTGAAAAAACATGTCTAGCAGTAGTGTTTGCTTCACAAAAATTCAGACATTACATGTTGGCACACAAAATAAAACTCATCACCAAGATTGATGCCCTCAAGTACTTATTGTCAAAGGCAATACTCACCAGAAGAATGGGAAAATGGGTCATGATATTATTAGAGTATGAAATTGAATATGTGGAGTAGAAAGCAATCAAAGGTCAAGCCATAGCAAATCAGCTTGTAGAAGCACCAATCTATTCAAAGAATCCACTTATATCAAAGTTTCCAGATGAATCCATCTTCAACCTTAGCATATATGATCATTGGAAACTCTACTTTGATGGATCATACACACAACATGGATCAGGAGTCGGTGTTTTCTTCATCACCCCACAGGGAGATTGCATACCTAGATCCTATAAATTAGCATTCCCTTGCACCAACAATATTGTAGAATATGAGGCTTTAACCATAAGCATCATAATAGTAGTGCAATGGCACATCATGGCCCTCAGAGCATATAGAGACTCCCAGTTGATAATAAATCAAGTGAATGGTGAATACTAGACCAAGGATGATAAGCTCACACCATACAAGAAATTGGTGGATACTCTCAAAGAATCCTTCATCGAGATCACATTCGAGCAAATTCCTAGAGTAAACAACAGAGCTGCAAACGCCATGGCAATAATTGGATCCTTACTAGAAATCCCCTGTAACATCCTAAAACATGAATTCTTGGTAGAGCAACTTCTCGTGCCTATATTTGAGGTACCAGAGTCAGAATTTTTGTGTGAAATCGTTGGTCCTGGAGATCCTTGGTACCATGACATTTATACCTACCTATGAATAGGTAGGTGTCTTACTTGCTGACTTACCCTCAAGCTTAAAAATAAATTTTATTAAAAAATCCTCTAGTTTTGTCATCCTAGGAAATACTTTATACTATAGAAGCATAGAGGGAACCTTATTACACTACCTTAATACTGATGAAGCCTTGAATTCTTTAACTGAGGTGCATAACAATATTTGTGGTTCACACTCGAGTGGAATGACCTTGGCCAAGAAACTGCTGAGGATGGGGTATTATTGGCTCACTGTGGAGAAAGATGCACATGACTACGTCAAAAGGTGTCTACAATGTCAACAACATGTGGACCTCATCCATGCTCCAGCTCAAGAGCTCCATCCTATTGTTACACCATGGCCCTTCTCATAGTGGGGGTTCAATCTCATCAAAAAAATCACTCCCACTTCATCTAATGGCCATAAGTTCATCATAACTGCCACTGAGTACTTTACCAAGTGGCTCAAAGCCATACCAATGACCTACATAATGGGGAAGCAGAAATCAAAGTTCATCCTGAACTATCTCATATGTCGATATGGTGTTCCTCAAGCTATTATCACTAATAATGAGACACCATTCAAAAATTAGGATGTCCATGACCTTTGTGAAAAATTCAAAATCCAACATCGCTTCTCCACCCCATATTATCCCTAAGGAAATGGCCAAGCAGAAGCCACAAATAAAACCATTTTGAAAATCCTCAAGAAAATAGTCAATGGCGCGGGTCGTGACTACCATCTGCATCTAAATCCCTCCCTCTAGGCCTATTGAACTTGCATCCACACATCCACTGGTGCCACCCCATTCTCCCTGGTCTACGGATCAAAAGCCATACTGCCCATTAAGATCAAGCTCCCATCACTAAGAATATCACTTCAAAACTTGATCACGGATGAAGAATACTGAGTATCAAGACTGAATCAGCTAGAGCTACTGGATAAGTGGCGTATAGATGCTTTAAATCATTTGCAAGTCTATCAGAAAAGACTCAAGAGGAGCAATAACAAGAAAATCAGAAGTAGGACTTTCCAAGTTGGAGAACTGGAACACTAAAGAAGAATCAGAAGAATGTCCCAAATCAAAACAACAAAGGAAAATTTGAACCTAATTGGTTGGACCATTTGTTATCACAACAAGCTATAAGTCAGGGGCATATTAGTTATCAACACCCGAAGGGGAACCTCTGTAGGAGCCCATGAATAGCCCACATCTCAAAAAGTTTTATGCCAAATCTTTCAAGGTATAGAACTGAAAAAATCCAAAAAATCAAAAAATGTCCTAAAAAATGGTTACCTTGGTGAAAACCTAGAAAATAGGCATCTTGGTGACAACAAAAAAAATCAAAAATAAAAAAATCCAAAAAAATCAGAAAAAGGATAAAAAATAGTAAAGAGAAAAATCGTCCTCTAGTGAAAACCACTTTGGTGGCACTTTAGGAAAGTACCTTGGTGAAAACCTAGAAAACAAGCACCTTGTATAAATAAGCACTTTCTATCCACTAGGATCTTTACGACATGTTTTGCATCATCCATCCATTATGTTTCCATCATCTATTGCATTTAGATCTCCATCCATTACCCATCCATTTCACATCCGCATCATACCTTGGTCCTGTGTTCATATCATAATCCCTCCTAGTACTACTCAGCCCATCCTCAAGGTTAGTTTTTCCTACCTTTATTGAAGTATTCTTGCATCACGCTAGGGGAATTTTCTCATCAGATCGGATTCGTGTATATTCTTGAAGTCCTAAAATCAGAAAATCAAAAAAAATCCAAATCATATAAAAATCTAAAAATAGGTCAAAAAGTCAGTCAAAAAGTCAAAAAACCAAAGTCATCTTGTCAAACTATGGGTCTATGAGCCTTGAACGTAGGCAAGGTTGATCTTTGATCATCGCCCAAGACACTTAGGTCAGTCCTTTAGGCGTTCGTCATAATAAATTAACATTTCATCATGTATATCTTCATCTGTAAATCGATTAAGTCATCAGTCGAACTACGTGGTATTTCTGTGTGTAATGCAGGGAAGGATAATCTATTGATCAGCCCCCAAGGCCCCTAGGATAGGTCTTTAGGTTACTCTCTTGGTCAAAATATCAGAAAACCCCAAAACATTTAAAAAATAAAAAATAAAAACATTTGAAAAATCTCAAAAAAGACCAAAAACAACCTCAAACATTTCAAAACATCAAAAACATCCAAATATTTGAAAAAATCCATCTGTCCCATTTTTCTTTCACCCGTAATAAACATCACTCATAATAAACAATTGTCATCCTCATCCTTTGGTAAAACAATTAGAAACAAGTCTAGCAAGTTAAAAGTGAAAACTCAAAACATAAAAATCTCAAAGTCTAGGTTAGTACATAAGCAAGTTGGTCAACTCTTTGTGTTAATAGCCTATCATTCAATTAGTCCCATATCAAATCATTTGATATCATCATGTCCTAGGATGAATCCTTCCTACAATGGACATCAACATCAGACATCACCATAGTGTAGTCTTGGCTAGTGGTATTGAGGAACATAAACTTGTTTGTTTATTGTATCTTTGTCTTTTGATTTATCTTATTATGCTCATTCCAAGGACCTCTCAATGATGTCCCCAATGAAGGTATTTAGAGAGATAGGAATGGGGCAATGATCATTATCTTTTTATCTATTGTGCTTGTTGGACTTTCTTGTAATATAACTTGGTGCATACTTTCCTTATTTAGGTATGTATGAAGGGTGTTCTAGATATATTGTTGACCACATAGGAAGGCTTTCCTTCCTATGTTTTGGTTTGAGATGTGTGAAATACCTAAAGTGCATCCTAGTAAGGTTTCTGTATGTCAAGTGTGAACAAGGATACTCCTATCTAATTGTCGAGTCAAAGTCGATCACACTAGATACAACGTCATCCTAGTTCTTAATACCTTGATGCATCACATTTATGTGTGTTATCAAACATGAGATAATTGGCCCTTTGAAAATCCCAACTCCACAACAGATATTCATTATAATCATCATCTTGTGTCTTGTTGGAACCTTGTATTTCTTCCATTTCTTCTTGTTTTTTCATGCTAACAAGGTACTATGGCAGTTAATCATTTATCACTAAGAATGCATTCATCCTGCATCCACAAATCATCAACACAATGCATATCATATAGAAAAATTGATCATATCATACGCATATAATATATATATATATATATATTTTATTCTAAACATCTCATAATCATAACATTACATACACATTTGCATATAACCATCTCTTACCTAATTACATAAAACATAAATAATCCATCACATCATCGATGGAATAATCATATAACCACCATCGCATCACATAAATAGGTCAGGAATTTGCATCCATTTGCATAAAGCATACATCATCATAAACATGCATATCATCCATCATCCATCCATATCATATATAACATCTCATAAATCACTACATTGCAATCATTTTGCATAAACATTTCATTAATCATCCCATATTATTATAAGCATCCAGTGCATAATTATATGAAGCATAATAGGTACATAAGCATTTATAAACAACCCATTGCATTAAGTGCATGCATGCATCCATCCATAATCATATAAAACATCTCATAAAATCATTCGTAATGCCATCACATATACATCATAAGGTCATTACTCACATATCATTTTGCATATACACCATAAATCATCATCTCCATACCATTTTGCATAACATATCATTTCATATATAACATCACAACACATCACATCATTATATAACATCGTCATAAGTGCATATCATACATGGAAAATCACATACATTCCTCATTGCATAGCCGCATATCATGATCACTGCATTCACATCATCATCGCCATCATAATAGAAAAAGATATCGAAAAATAAATCATTTCATAAATCATCATATAGATTGCACCATCATAAAAGCATACATATAAAGGTACTACAAGAGCAATGTACCATCATAAAATCCATCCATATCACATATCATATAAATCCATTATATCCATAATTGTCACAAATGCATATCATATGTCATCATTCATTAGAGGCATAATAAAGATCTGTTAGTTGCATAACCATCACATAACACATACACCATAAAAAAAATGCATCCATATATAGTATATCCATCATAATACCATAACATTATTGCATCACATATAGAAATAGAACTATACATAAATGCATAATAAATAAATGGTACACAACACATCACATCAACATCATCATCTCATATATATCATCAAGTAATTATCATAGTACAAAATAATAATCAAATCACTATACATGTGTGTATGAGTACAAAAAGGACCAATGGGCTATCAAAAATGAGCCCATATGGCATGAAAGAATAATATCTCAATCAAAAAAGAGGTCTAACCCTCTTGTCTATAACCCTCACCTCTGTCACCATGACCCTCTATCGGTCTGTGGCTAGTCCACTGTGAATAATTTAGGGCTCGGGTCGCTCTAGGTATGACCTGATGATAAAGAAACCGATAGTAATCCACCTCCCAAATGGCCTCCCTATATGAGCGAAGAGACACTGTGTTGTGAGAGGAGGAAGCCACCATACTCTCTAGCTACTATCTATGGCCCATCTATGTGGCCTGCCTCTGTAAAATTGCCTGATCTCTCTCCACACGAGCCTGGTCCCTCTTTGCTATGAAGGCTTGGACTTGGGCCTACAACTATAATATCAACCCATCCCTTAGATCTGGTTAACCTATTGGTTGTATTGTCAGAGGCTGCATGTGAGGTTGGTCCTCACCCCAGCTTGTGGTGGTGTGGAAACCTGATCCTGGTACCTGTCATGTCCACCCTCTGGTCCTTGATCTCATTCCTGCATGTGTACATCAACATGAGGCTAATCCATCTGAACCTATGTTGGCTAGTCCTGTGCTGGCTATCCTGCTAGGGGATTGCCACCTCCTTGTCCTTGACCTGCCCCCCTCCCCCTAGCTCTCCATCGAGCAGAGTGTGCACTTAGAACTGTCAAACATAGAGGTAGTAAAAACCAATCTCTATATGCCTAAGTCACTCCTGGATCTATGACCCCCTGATCATATGCCCATGGTTGGGCCACCAGCTACCTGAAACTGTTCACTACCTCACAAGTAGGAATGTATCGCCCCCAGGAACCCTATGATATTGTGCGGACAAAAATGGTTACATAGTCATCATATGGCCTATCCTGTACCTCGCCAAACTAGCACTGAATTCATCCTGATAGATACATCTCGATCATAGTGTGCTCCCACCCCTGCATGAACCAACCGTGGCGGGCAAAGAACAACTATTCTACATCATTAGCCAATCCAGGTGGACCAAGGTATGGGCACCATGTGAACACCATCATCTCATCAATGACCCTCCTCCAATGAGGGATCTCATGCTCACCTGTGTGTGTGAAAGACAAACCTCCCCTATAATGCCAAACCACTGGATCATAAGGCCCGACTGGCACTGGAACAACCCATGGCTGAAGAACAAAGATATGCTCCCATGCCCACACATGAAGGAGCATGACACCTACACCAAGTGTCCTGCTGTCCAAATATGCATACTCATGTAAATCCCTATAAAGGGAGGCAAGAAGAACAAGAACCCATGTAAAATGGATTGGCTTGTCACTAACCATCCGCTCCTAACAAAGCCCCCAGCCAGGATTGAAGTACCTACCTCGTCGATCCGGAGTGACAAGACCTAAGAAGATGGCAACAATCACTAGTTGGAAGGGCATCATGAGAATCCTGTGGTACTCTAGCCCTATATGGCCCTCAGAATATATAACATCCTCTGTAGCTAGGACTGCATGGTGAGCATCCCGTCTGACATCCATATCATGAATAACTTGCTGACCATGTATCAACAATCTAAGGATGTGCCATCCTCCAAGGTAATGGTGGCTTCACCAATGGGAAGATGAAAGGACAACATCTCACTGTGCCATCTCTCAGAAAGCGCAGACATCATGCCAAGATGGGTCCGCATAGGTGTTGTGTAGGCAATGTACCATAGTTCCATCTCTCAAAGTCGGTCCTGCTCCCTGTCAGTCAGATCTTGCAAGTAGCCAAATATCTCCCGCGATCTATGCTCACAAGAATAGAGTTCCCTTGCCACCTCGTGTATCAGGAAAGGTCACTGTGTTAAAATCATTAGGAAAATTTATCCCGAGCATTTAAGAAACTAGCCCAGCGTTGCAGTTTGAAATTTGCAAACAGTGACACTGGCACCTTCAAATCCCAAACTGCACTGCGACGATGCACTTTGCTTAAGCATCCCAAACCCTAATCCTAAAGTTCCCCACGGTGTTGAAGTTTGCAATCCAACACTCCGTTTCACAAATGCGTTAGAGTTTGGAGTTTGTTCCCAAACTCCAAAATCCACTGTGGCGGTCCATCTTGTGATGGTGGTCCAGTTTTAAAGACCAAGCGGTCTAGTTTGAAATTTGAGTAGCACTATATAGCACCACTGCAAATGACCTAGTTCTAAATGTAATAAATGTGCATGTAAAATGATAAACAAAGCTCAAGTAAGCATCACCTTCTAGTGCCCCAATGCCAAGAGGTCACTGGTTCGTCTATACTCGGTCAGAGACATGCAATGGGAGCTATCGTTGTGCCATCTTATCAGGGTATCAAAACTCAAATCGTGAAGTCTCTACAGGCTATATGTGCAAATGAATTGGAAGTGGCCTCCTAAGGCCTACTTAAGCCTGTTTTTGACCTTGTTTGGTCATCCAAAAGAGGTCTAGGTCCCTCGAACCCATTTTCATCCGTCTAAAGGTCATTTTACACTATTTTTTCACATTTATCCTTGTTTTTTAACCTCTTGGGTCCTTTTTGGACCTATTAGCCACCTTGTCTTTTTTTCGCCAGATCACCCAAAAAAAAAGAATCTTTGTCTGATCTCTCGAGGGGGCAGTAAATTACCATAATTTCTTTTTCCGGGGAAACAGTGAGGCAATTTTTAAAATCAATTTTTTTTTTGCTTTTGATCGAGACCATTTATTCTTTGAACCAACACAACAAGTGCACTCCTTCAAAGAGGGGAAAAATGTAGACATAGAAAATGTACTGATTGACATTGCACATCTAATCCTGACCACTAACACTATTTCATCCTAAATCATCCCTCGGTCTAACCTTTTAATTGAATACCTTTATTTGATTAAATTCATCAATGTTCCTCTCTTAATTAAATAAATAATTTATCTAATTAATTCATCATTTCTTGCTAATTCAATCAATCAGTCAGATCAAATTATCCCTATTTAATTAAATAATCAATTTTATTTGATTAAATCTCTAAAGTCCCTCCATTAAATTAAATAAATTAAAACCTTATTTAGTTTAAATCTAACTTCATCTCCTTGGTTAAATAAAACAAAAATCTTTATTTAATTAATCTTGAAATCATATTCTTCTCATATAATTTTGTTTAAATCAATCCATAAATCTAAATCAATATGCCACATCATTTTGATCTCTCATTAAATTAATTAACCTTGATTAATTTAATCCTAATCCATGTCCCATCCTCTAGGTTTTGAAACTTGCACATGAAAATATATTTAATTCATTTATTAAATCTCTATTTTCTCTCAAAAGGCATAATAAAGGAATATTCCTCAAATTTGAATTCAAAATCCAAGTGGACTTTGTCCTTCCAACAAGGAATTTACTCCACCTAAAAAATCCTTTTTCCATGAGCCAAGTGGCATTCAATGCATGTTCTTTCCCTCTTACATGTCATTTCAACAATTTCAAATTTCAAATATATGCATTTATTGACACATTCTTCAAAACTTTAACATCCTCCATCCATTCACATGTTGACAAGTGGCATCTTTCCATTTGTTGATTCTTAGTCCCACATTTCTCTCTTTTGGGAATTCTTCCAACTTGACATTCTATAAATAAGAGGTCTTATTCCTCATTTGATCATCCACAACTTGAGTAAACTTACTATACTCAAATTCATAGCAATCTTCATCCATCTCATTGAGTTTTATAGCTAGGTTATGCGGATTTCATCTTGGAGCACTCATTAATCTTCAACAAAGTGGATCACAACCTTCATCAAATCATCAAAGCTTGCATTGGAGTTGGGAAAGGGCCAATTTTCACATCAAATTGGAACCAATTCCCTCAAGAGATTAAGAGTTTTCTTTGTATTAGAATAGGATTTGATATTTTTGTTTTAAGTTTGTTGTGTTCTTCATCTGATTCCTTTTCTTTTGCATTCAAATGGATTTCTTGAGGAATCATGGTTCAAATCTTGCATTTGATCTAATCTATTGATTGTTTGTTGTGTTTTTGCAAGTTGGGCATCTTGGTTCATAGGTGATATTATATTTAAGAAATCTGCATAATCTTTATTTTCACAGTGTGTATTTTCCTTTGAAATTTAAGTCGGAGTCTATTATTTCTAGGTGGTTCAACTGCTGGAGTCTATTATATGATTTATGCAATGCATTCCAGTATATTTCTCCCATGATAGCAAGGATGAAAATGATAGAAATGGTTGTTTACAATGAATAGATAGAGCTGGTATGCTAACTTGAAAAATATAATGTAAAATATATATATTTGCAATCATGTATCAATTCATAGAATAAACTATTCTGACCTGAATGGAATACTTGAATTTCTTGTCCATATTCTTCTTTTAATCCCCACATATAAATTAATCTTCAATTACTAAATAAAGTTCCTAGTAAGTAATACAATAGACTTTGGAAAATGGTTTGATGGCCTTTTGATGGTGTATGGTGGCATAGAGAGCGTTGAATTCACTTGAAAGGAGGTAGTGGTTGAGGCAGACTTCCATTCACACAATGCCATTTTTCTAGCATCAACCATACTGACATCTACACTTCTATTTTTCTAACATCAACCATACTAGCATCTAGAAAATAAGGAGGTGAAAAGAAACACTAGCATCACACACCGATTTGGACTTCAAAGTTCGATAATCTATCTATGAAAAGAGATAAAATATTAATTTGCTGTGAGATATTTAAGAGATTGATGGAAGCATACAATGGAGAAAATAATTTTATGCAAGAGGTAGATAGAAGAGCATAGCAACATTTATTTCATTTGAGGCGGTTTAACAACATTTTTTCCTAACTAGTGACCCCCAAAACCTATTGGTGGTGGTATGAATTTATGGCACTCATGGCCTAGCAAGATACAACTATATTTCCTCTAACTATGGCACCCTCTACACTCAACATCTAACCATCCTTTAATGCATCTTGAAAACCCATCGTAGTCATATTATGACACCCTACACTATAAATCAATAAAGAAAATCAAAACCATAAGCATGATATCTCGGCTCAAATCAACAGATTCAAATTATATTTTTGTTGGAGAGATCCTTAGGTTTTGATCACTTGAGCAGTCTTGATAGTATAGATTTGGTTTTTTTTTTTTTTAGTTCGATAGTTTTTATGATCTTGCTTTCTTATTAAAAAATATTTCAAGTTGATTGTTTTTATTATTTGTCTATTTTGAATTAAATGTTAATTATATTGTTTTATTGAGTTATTCTCATCATAAAGAACTCATGTTCCTCATCAAAAGTTTTTTCAAATAGTTGACATGTCTTGTGTACATTTTTTTCATTTCGCAATACATGCATAACTCTTATTTGTGATGTTTATAGGGAAGGAAGAGGTATTTCATTTGCACAAGGAACTTGCAAGAAGTGATCTTTGAAGAATCTTGGAGTTGAAGAATATCAAGCATTGAAACTTGAAATTCACAAAGAATTTTTAAATGGTTAGAGCTTCCATTTTATGCTTTTGTTTTCTATTTTAGGCCAACTCACATCGTTTTGGATTTTAAAAGAACACTACAAAAGCTTTCATTTTTCCTACAAAGGGCTTAAAAAGAACTTTAGAAAACTTACTAGATTTTGTTTAAAGTTAACAATTGAACAAAGCAACTTTCATCTTTCGTTTTGGTGCTTTAAAAAGAATCAAATCATTATTTTGAGGATTTAAAATGAACATGTGCATCTTTGTCTTTGTAATCACTTACCCAAAATAATATCATCAAAAGATGTATGCGCTTCTCTCATGCCTCACGACGATCTTGATAATCAAAATGTTTTTGGTGATATTAAGTTGTATAAGTGATTACCCACACATTTCAATTTGGATCCTAAAATTGAACAAATCCTCTGAGTGTGAGTGGAACATATCGCGTGTGTTCTCTCTTTGTTTCTAAATGAATATTGATTAAACTACAGATGTGTTTACTCACTTTTGTTTTATCTTAGAGGGCTTGCCTTATTGGAAAAAGTAATCACCCAAGGGAACAACCCAACCGGGAACACGCTAAAGCCAAGTGACTTCCACCTAGGATATAAGTGTGGGTAATTGAATAAATGCAAGTATCAAAAGGATTATTTTGATGAGAAGGGCAGCAATGGTCTCTCACTACATGGATAGTCCCCCACGAACGAAATTCCTACATTAAAACCCCTTGTTTAAAAAGGCCAAAATCCTTATGTATTTGTTGGTGCAAGAACGGTCATTTTGAAGCCGCCCCATACCTTTATGTATTTTAGTAGAGATGGGAAGTATGCCATGGGAGATTCATGGGTACTAATGCTTGGCTGACCCAAAAAGTGAGCACACTATAAGGGGGAGCCTATGTGGTCAAGCATCTATCCATCCGTTGAAAGTAGGCGTAGCTAGAATTGTCCAAGTGGGGACTCAACAAATATTGTCCCAAATATCCATAGGGTTGTGCATGTTCTTGAAATCAAAACACTTTGGTTAATCAAAAACATTGGAAAAATAAACATTTAACATGAGCATCAAATCTCAAACCCTTTAGGAGAAGCAAATATTCTTGAACAAATTCACATGCTATTGCTTGCCCTTGGGATTCGTATCCTTAGAGGTTTCTAAGTATTTGGATTTATATCTCAAATTTTAACTTCCTAAAGTCAAAAATAGGAAACATTTGTATTGATTTCCTTAATTTCCACACAATACACTTTGTGGGATGATAACAAGTTAAGACATTGGAGATTTAGTTTGAAAACCTAATCAAGAATTTTTTGTGGCAAAAGGAACTCATTAAAAAAAGTTAAGAAACAATTGGACCCCACACATGTGCTTGGCATATTTTGGTCATATGGTTTTCATGCAAACACTGGTCTTTTAGTTTGAACTAATCTTAGAGAAAAGAATGTTCTTCACTATCTTGGTCTTGTAAACAAGGTCCTTGTTAGGTTCATTTAGGATCAAAATTAAACACTTCATCCATCCCAAACATCTATCAAAATCCATCCCACCAAACAACTTTAAGAGCTTTGGAAACATCATTGTCTAGACATGGGCACATCCTTAAACCAAATCAAAATCACCTTTTTAGTTAGGTATGTTTGGATGAATCCTTCCTCACACACTTAGTTAAATTATCACTTCTTTGAACAAGTTCATCCTAAGATAACATCTAAATATTAGGGTTTACAAGTTCATTATCCAATCAAACCAATCAAAATGAGACCCTAAGTCTAGCATTCATCCAAAGTTCCTAAAATTTCAAACACCCATATCATTCACCCCTTTCATCCTTCATCTCATCATTGGTCCTAAACACCTTAGAGGTCACTTTTTACAACAAGGTCATAACACAAGAAGAACATGTAATATATACTTGATCAATACATCATGAGTAATCCAATTCAACCAAACTATCAAAGCCTTAGAATGCAACTTAGTTATCAAAAATCACATTTATACAATCCATACATGGGATCATTATCTCCTACAAACCTCAATGGTACAAAAAATGAGAGTATGCCTAGTCAAAATTTTGGAACACCTTTCTCGATGGTAGATTTAAATCCAAGTCCAAAACTTCAAATCTATCAACCAAACACTCAATGCATGAGTCTTCCACAAAACAACATCATCCCACCAAATCCATACATGCCAAAGGTGGATATACCAAGTACAAGTGTTCCAAACATTAAAATTTCAACTCCACACTTGGTAAAATTTGGGATAGATATGTTTGTGAATTGTACTGTTGGTGAGTTTTCCAGCAGAACCGAATAATCCTTTAAGAAGTAGCCAACTTCTATGATGAAGAACTATTAGGTTAGTGGCCAACACAATGAGAATAGGATTTTAATGTCCATACTACTTCAGTTCAGGCTCTGTGAAACCTAGGAGGGTAATACCAATTGCATTTTCGTGCAATATAATCAATTAGTAACACATTTATACACAAATTAATTCCTTTTATAGCAAATAAAATCAATTTCATTGAATATTTGGAAGATTTTCAAATGAAGGATTGGCAATTTGCTAGGAATTGAAAATAATTCCATTTTTACTATCCTTGGATGGATTTTCTATTTTAGTATTATCTTCTCAGAAGTCTAGAGCTAGGAACACTATTTGTTCATCTTATGCGATATTTTTTGACAAAATGACAAGTGTCTAATTAATTGGAGCAATGGAGTCAAGCATACAAGAGGATCAGTAATATATGGATTACTTATTTAGGACATAAACAGATTATTATTGTATTTCTTTGCATTTAAGAAAACTCATTGTGTAAGAAATGTTTACTTCTTAGCAATCCTAAGCCATTCCTTACAAAGTTTATGACCCTATTTAAGCATTTTAATTAATTCATCAAATTAAAGATGAAAACAGAGTAATGCATTCAAATGAAATATTTGAAGAAAAATGACAACACCATTGGTATTTCTCATTTATGACTTTGAAATGAACATACATAGGAGAGTATCAATTCCTTGACTAATATTTTGTTTCGATATCAGTAATTTCTATAAAACTCATTTAAGATTGTTACATACATGACTTCTTATCCAAGACAAACTACTAGCCTACTACAGAATTCTATTCTAAGTGCCCCTTTTGAACTTAACTTTTACCTAGAACCCTATTAAGACTTCAGAATCCGACTTCTATAATAAGCCCTAAAATCCCCTTTTATAGGATAAGGGAGCAACAAGCATCAGGCTTAATTACATTTATATTTCATTTCATTTGTACTAGAATTTGAGATATTCTTAGTTTGTTATATGAAATCATTTAAGGAAAATGGAAGAGTAAAAGAGCACATTCCATATTCCCTGAATGAAGACACACAACCTCCTTGAAAAGTAGAGTTTGTTGTAACCATGTTGAATTCTCATCCTTGTTGAACAAAGAAGATTCTCCAATAGCAACTCTAGCACAAACTTGTATATCGCCTTTAAACGACATACGTACTACCAAAGTTAACTAGTTTGACACTTCTCCTACATACCAACTTGAAAGATTTCCACCTTAACACATGAAACAAGAAATCACATGAATGCTAAATAGGATAATACTAATAGAAAGGGCATGGTATCATAAAAAAAAATAGGGCGTAATCATCACTTTGAGTCATCAACCTCAGAGGATATTTGCCAATATTTTATTTGTGGTTGGACTAGAGAAACTGTCACCACCTCTTTATCAGGATTCCTCGATAGTACCAGGGAGAGGGGATAATAATTTCCCTCTGATTCAGTGTCACCCTCATTGTGTGAAGGGCTATTAAGAACCTCACATGGAGAATTGCATTCCTTTGGGTAGGCCTTACAATGCTCACTCTCCATCCATGCCCTCTTTTTATATTTCACGACCCCCTTCTTGTGTTTAACTAATTCTTCTGAAACTATCTACTCTTTTGGATGGTAATTTTCCTTGGTACTATACTCCTTGAATTTCCCTAATCCTATTCTTCTATTCAGCATATCAGGAGCTCCATCCATTCTAGTTGTATTCCGAAGACCTCCCTTAGGCTCAAACAATTACAACCCCTCAGATTTTTGAATCATCATGACAGACCTACTTTCCTAGAATGTCTACACACTTCTTAGGAGAATTCAATTCTAGCACACTTCTTTATCAACCTTCGACCCTCATTCATTGCAAAATGAATTATGACATGGAAAATCACTCAAGTAATCTACATTTAAATAGGAAATTTGAATCATGCAAGATTAATGACTCAAAATCTCCTTATGTGAGCAAGTTGGTAACTTACAGCTCAAGATTGAATCTAAGTCATTGCTTTTAAAGCAATTAAAACTTCATCCATGGAAAATAGCAATTCTAGCTCAAGTGTTGCAATCTATCAATCAACTTGTATCACTAACCTAATCCATTCTTTCATTAATCTCAACGAACTACAGAAGGCCAGTTTAGAGAGAAAATTTACTTGCACGCTTCCTCGCTTCATTGTTGATCCTTCCCTAATCCTGAGGTATCATTAATGTCTACCTCCTACAATGATTTCATAACTGGGCTTCTACGACCATAATTCTGAGATTGGACATCTATCCTGAATAGTAATTCAACCACTATGAATGTGCATTTAACTTGTCAACCCAGGGATGTGAACTTGAAATGGGTCGGCACTATATGTGCACTAGGGGCTAAACTAGTCATTGCATCCTACAGCTAAGAAACACAATGTTGAAAGTAAATTGCTGGAAAGGAAGTAAAGCAAATACTGAGCATCAACCAACAACTATGCTAAACTGAAATGCAAAGCAAGAATGAAAGATTCAAGCATCAAACATGAACTACTCTTTCTACTTTGGCTGTAGGAACATACACATAATGGACTTCTAGTGGCTGCAGGAATAGTCAATGCTAGATTTTGAACTAAGTACCAAACGACAAGCAATACTAAGCTAATGATAAAATAAGAGAATGTATTACTCACCAAGTGGGCCCCCTTTGATAAGTATTCTCTATGCTAACAACAAATCAGATGTTCAAACTCAGAACTTTATTTTTATTCATTGTAAATCGTGCATACAAAGAGTAATGTATCTTTATCACTGAAATGAGAGTACAATGTAGAATTTTACAACCTCTTGAAGAACGAGCATCAAATTATTATTTATACTATAGCTAACAAGGTAGTCAACTCCACAACTAGGAGGAAACCCTTTAGAGAAAGTAGGGGAAAGTGGAGTGGCGACGGTTACGCGTGCATGGAATCTAGTCAGACATGCGAGTCAAGCGCAGATCCAACACAGTAGTAACACCCATGCATGATCGATCATTAAGGTCCACTACAAGGCAGTTACATTCGATTGCATGAAGAATCTCTGATGTTGGTTGCCTTTGACCTAAAGCGGCCTCTTAGCTGAATGTTATGGCCTATGCCCAGTTGGCGATGTCCTTGATAACTTTATGTATTAAGTTTGCAGTCCAAGGTTAGTATGAACAATAATTACACATCAATAACCACTCTATGAAACACTCATTAATCATATGAAAATCAACATAGATGACCCACTTATTATGCGAAATATCATTAAAGCTTGTAGAGATAGGGTAATGTCAAATGCTAATGGTTTGAGGGAAACATTATGCCAATATCAACACTTAAGCATTAAAATCCATAACATTAATGAGAAAAAAGACTATAGATTTTTCCCAATCTAGACCAAAAACTAGTCTCATTACTCCCCCCAACCTAACATTTTGTTGGTCCTCCAATAGGGGAAGAGTTGTTCTTTTGCTTCATCAAAGCTTTGAAAATTTCAACTAAGAGTTTTCCAACATCAGTGGCTACAGTGAGTGAGTCAGGATCCCAATAGAATCCTCCCAATTTGTCAAATCTTTCCCATCTTTTCCTTTCTGCAGCAATATCATTCTGGTAGAATCTAAAATTTGGAACATGCCACATGAGCATGGGTGGCTAAAAAGTCAAGGGAAGCTAATGTCATCCCTGATTTCTTCCAATCTGAATATGTCTCTCAATTCTTTTCAATGTTGCAATATAATTGTGGATGGAATGAGGCTCAACTTGCTTTAGCTCATCGGTCAAACTATTCCATCTCTGGGATAAACATCTCCTCATGGTTTCCTCTTTTGCTGCTATTTTTACCTCATACTCGGTGTAAGATGCCTCAATCCAAGGAATAATCCTATTGCCATAGCTTGTTCTGAGCAACATTCTATGCCATTCTCTGCAAATATCCCTTGGGTTATTTGATTAATCTCTAACATGTAAAGGGATATCAGACTCCAATTGTTTATAAACACCGTGTTGTTGTCCCCAAATAATTTCATTTTGTACCCAAGACATGAATGCTCTCAATTTAACATCTCCAACATACAGTAGTGGGTTCTATTCATGGTCTTTTGTGACAACATAATTATGTAAATAAAATTCACATAACAAATTCTTCATTTGAGGGGAGGAAATTCTATAAGTATTGAAAAATTCCATAGGGGTATCAATAGAAGGATTCAAACTTGAGGAAAGTCTTGACATTTTAAAAGAGAGATACTTCTCTTTTAGGAGTAGAGTATAGACCCTCGGGGGTTCTCTACATTCCAGAATCTTTAGTGCCAAAGCTGCCATATCATCTACTCTCTGCTTCAAGGTAGCAATTTTTGCATTTTTCTCCTCAATTTCCTCATCCTTCTATTGAATTTCTTCCTTTAACTTCCATTTTTCCCTTTTCCATTCTTCCTCTCTTTGTATTTATGTCCAAAGATTCAAAATTGTTGCATGTACTAAAAAATCAAGAGGATTATGAATGCCTACTAGTCGTTTGGTTGATGATGACTCCTCGTATGGCATTATTTGCATAGACTCAGGCTGTCCATTTATCTCTAGTTGTGAGGGTGTTGTTTCTTCTTCCTTTCATTGTAGGGACTCTTGCTCTTGTTGTGGTTGTAGGAAATCCTACTCTAGTTTTGGTTGTGGTTGTAGGAATTCATGCTGCAAGACGTCTTGTTCATGCTGCAAGAAGTTCTAATTTTCCTCCAATTCCTCTACAATGCTAGCAAGATCAACTAGTGTTATGTTTGTTTCCCCCTTAAATATGCCTTCTCCTTCTTTTTCAACACACTCTTACTCCATTGGAGCTTCAGGGTCCTCATGTGGGATCTCATTAGGTTTAGGGATTTTCTGGTAGGTCCTTCACATCTTCCTTTGGCTGCAGGAGGAATAGTATCAACTTTCCTCTTTTTCATACTTGGTACTTTTATTTCCACAGGATGTGTTTCAGTTTTTCCTTTTCTTATTTCTACCTCCCTCTGTTGTGCCCTAGTTTTCATGATGGTTTTGATTGGTACTTCATCATCATCAGGATCCAAGGAAGAGTTTTCTTTTTCTGAGTGCTCTATTGTAGAAGAACTAATTTCAATGGTTTCTTTTGCTGTAGGAGGATTCATTCCAGAGCTAGCGCTAGAGGTTGAAGCACTAGGAATGGCTTCTATTTTTCTTACCCTTCTACTAGACCTACGAGATCAAGGTATAGCCCTAGGTGGAAAATGTTCAATATCGACAAACTCCTCTTGGAGATAATCTTGATCAACCTTAATAAACTCTTCCCAATTCATTCTAGAAACATCACACAAATATTTTTCAACTAGCAATTTAATCAGGCAATGGTGGGAAAAAAATTATTCCTACCTTTCTAGGTCTCAACCATCATGATTGAGAGAAGATTGTACAACACATTGGCTACATTCATCCTCCTCCCATGCCCCATGTGGTTCAAAAACTTTGTTGGTGTGTCCGATGGCACAACAATGTGTAAACAAAATATTACTATTTTGTTTCTCCTGAAAGAGAAAGACAACACATGGATATCTTAGCTCCCAAGGTCTTTGTAGTTGGTTCTCAATTGTGTTGATGTTGCTCAGTGGTGAATGTAATAGTAATGTTCAAGGGGCCTGCTGGTGTTGAGCTTCTGGATTGTTCTGAGATCAAACATAAACTTAAACCTACTCTAACCAGGGTTTTTAAAGAAACCTAAAAAAAGATAGATCAGAGCTTTGGAATAGAAAAAAATGTTAATTCATCCAACTTAACCAGACTTGTTACCTTTCAAGGAATTCCTAACTAAAACTGTAGAACAAAATTAACTTCTGATTAACACACAGTTTCATTCATTCACAGTGCTGATTTCAACAGCAGATTGCAAGTCACCATTCAAACAAAACATAAAATCAAATTTCATTCCTTGAAAGCTTCTCAAGTCAAATGATTAACCCAAGATAAACAACATTCTGAAACACAATTTTAAGTAGATTTTAATATGGTTGCTTCTACTGTTAGTGAAAAAGATAAGCAACATTTAAAAATCTGGCACAATCACCAGTGTATAGAAAATCCATGACTCTAGATTGTTTCCATCTATACTAAGAGAACTTGAAAATACATTACAGTCTATATTGGATCTAACTCCTATCCAAGAAGATGAAAGAAGCTCACATTACAAAGAACCAAGATGCAACTCTATCTCCTCCCTCTCTATATATTCTAAAACTTCTACTCCTACAACCTCTACCCTTTACAAAGAGGCAAGAATGCCATATACAAAGCGTACCCAAAAAGAATGTTAGCCCCTGTTTTAGGGTTTACAAAAATATCTTCCTCCAGAAGGGTCAGCCTCTAGATCTTTTGAATAAAGTTGGTTCTGCATTAAATGTGAATCCCTGCTGTCCATGTCAGTGAAAGATTTCTGCCAGGAGAAACCTTCAAATCTTTTGCAACTACAGCATTTACTTCTAGCCTCTGTGTCCATTTTCAAACTTCCACGCTGAGCTGCTTTGAATGCTCTAAAGTATTACCATTAATACCGATATACCCTTTTTCCAGTAGACCCCCGCTATCCCTGTGACTCATGGCTTCATTCTTCTTCCTTCGGCCCTCTTCCTGCTCTAGATATGTCCTTCTACAAGTTATCAGTGTGACATGTGGCAGTCGGTAAGACCTCACAGTGACCCTCTCTTTCTTTGGAGAGCACACCCACGTTGGGGAGAATTTTCATGTCGGGAAGACCTCACCCTGAACTCACGCCCTGTTGCCAAGACATCTTTGGGTCGACGAGACCTTTCATCGAGCGCATTCCATTACACTGAAGGGAGAAAACATGTTGGCGAGACCCTATCGGGTCGGAAAGACCTTTCGCCGAAGTCACCTTTCGAGGAGACTCCTCAAGAAATATCATCATGTACACGACTTGATCCTAAAAAATAAGGTCTCCATTAGTCCTTTACACCATAAAAATATTACCTTCAATCTTACCCATCATACTTCTCTCATTTTATTACACTTCGCAAGAATAGACTTACTTTTGGTGGAGGTAGAACCAAATCCGAACCAGGAACACACTTCCCTTTCAAAACTGGTGGAGGCGGAACCAATTTGGGACCGGGACTGAGACAAGAGGAAAAATTAGATGAATCCCAACAGAACCGGGATCGAGACAAAATACGACCCAGAAATGACACCCCTCCTTAAAAACTAGTGGGGGCAGGGCCAAAAAGAAATTAGAACCAAGACCAGAGTCAGAATGGGAACAAGCCATGGGACTGACAATCATTTTCTAGTTCAGACCCCATCCCAACTCCGTGCCCGCAAAAGAAACCAAACGTGAGGGACAAAGATGGAAACAAACGCAGGCGGGATCAGAGCAAAAATTGATCCCAGGTGAAACACAACGGGGGCGGGGGCGAAACTAAATCCGAGATTAAAACTTCTTCAAAGTTTCAGTTTCGGATTCCATCCTAATCCCGCCTCCGACAACATAGAAAGAGATGCCAAAAGAACGAAAAAATAAAAGGGGAAAGGAAGAAAAACACCCCGCGACCAAACAATCGGAACTGGGGCAAAACAAACGAACATGGAGGAACCGGGACCGGAACCAAACCCGAACCAGAAAATTTTTGAAGTTTTAGGTTCAAATTCCATTTTGCACTTGCCTCCGATGACACCCAAAAAGAAAAAAAAGGACAAGGAAGAGGAGGAAGGGGAGGGAAAACCCCATGACAAAACAAAAGGAAAAAAAGAAAAAGAACAAGACACGCAGAATCGGGATCAGAACGGAACCTGAACCTGAAACTTATGAAAGTTTCAGGGTTCAATTCAAGTTCCAATTTTGGGTCCGCAAAAGAAAAAACTCCCAAGGCCGAAAAGAAAATACCTAAGGCATAGGACACAAAACTAAAGAGGAAAATGACCAACCACAAAAGAAATAAAGGGAAAGGTGGAGTTGGGGCTGGGATGGAACCTGAACAAGAAACTTTGACAGAGTTCAACATTCAGATTCGGCCCCAGACCTGGCTCCAAGAAAGAATGGAAGACAAAAACAAATAACTGTCAGAACTAGAACCGGGAACGGAACTAGACCAGAACTTGGATGTAATTCCAAGCCCGGTATTGGTCCCAGTTCCGCTTTCGACAAAATTTAAAAGAAAAATGCCTAAGGCAAAGAACCAAAGGCCAAAGGGAAAAGAAAAAGGGGGACACATTTTGTTCCAGAATAAAATGGGGTGGTTATTCAAGGCATAACAAATGGCGACTCGGTTGGGAAAATGGTTTAACCATTTTTAACGAACTAAAGATTTCAGCTACCTAGAACTCCTAGTTTATGAACATCACAACTTCAGTTGGGTCAGTTTTAACAACCAAGGTTGGGCTAGAATCTCAAATGTAAACCAAAACTGGCTACCCCTGAATCTATGTGTGCTTGATGGTGCATCCTCCTTTCATAAAGTTTTCCTCATCCTTCGAACAATAATGTGCAAGATTTGAGCTACATGAGTTGATTCCCTTTAGTTGTCATGCAATGATGTCCTGGGCATTGCTTTGCTGCTAGTCAGGCATCCATAGCCCTGATGGAGATACCTCTAGTTCTCTCACAGCATTGCTCTACTGCTAGTTAGGTGTCCATAGCCCCGGTGGAGATACTAGAACCACCCATTCATATTGAGTCCTTTTTCTCTTTAGATAATTCTTTTCTTTTTCTTTTTCTCTTTTCTCTTGAAGTTTCAGATATTTCATTCAATTTTTTTTTCAATATGTCAGATGTTTAACATCTGTTATGGGTTGAAAACTACCATGGACCTCATAACAACACTTGGGAATTAGATTTTTCACTCAAATCTTACAACATCATCACCCTAGGACAAATATAGCATTACAAAAGGAGATGATCTTAACAATTTGTAATGGATTCAGAGGAGCTAATGAAGATTATTTACTTGGCACCTTGTTTTGAAGACTTTCCACAACTCTTATTGTCAAATGGACATCAAAAAATGAATCTAGGACAAAATCATCCAATCAAAAAACCTAAAAATATCTAAACCACTTCCGTCTCAATAACCAAAGTATACTTCAGATAACAACCCACCATTTCAAGATGGAAAGAATAGAGAAACCCCAAAGAACAACAAGACAGAAACAAAAGAACAAAGGAAACAAAAGAACAAAAAGAAAGAACAAAAAAACACCTAGCAGAGCTATTTACATGCAGAACAACAAAAAAACTATTTACAAACAAAAAAATAAGAGGACACGGGGAAAAAGAAAACAACAAAACAAAAAGAAAACTAACCAAACCAAAAACCAACACTAACCAACCCTAATCCTAAACTAACTCCAAAGCTAAGCTTTACAAACACAAAACAATAAAAATTTGTATATTGACTTGACTAATTTTTCATTATGTGTAGCAATCTTAACCTACTAGGCATAGTTCTAAACCTAGAAAATTTATCTTTATACTAAAAAATACAAAGTTTATAGGTAATAAGTTCATTCTAAGGGCATAAAGCTTGAAATATTATTAGTTGTGGGTTCTGAGTTTTTTCATGATTTACCCACAAACAAGTTTTACTATCCCCAACGCCATAATCAAACTAAAAATTATTAAAGCATAGAGGATAATGAGTGGACACCACCTGATTCAGAAGATTCCCCGTTACTGATGTATACTTGTGTTGTATGAACTCCCTCTCTCGGGGTCTCAGCTCATGGAACATCACCGAAGCAAGGTTTGTCTCGCAGCTAGGATATTCACTAACCAACATCTCTGTATTCACCTCAGGTATAGAGTCATTTTTTTTTTTGATTTCCTGGGATGAAGTCTTACTTTCAACACTTTCTTGAAACATGTCACCTTCAAAGGTTTGAGAATCTGCATCCAGCTTATCACCATTGATGTCAGGGATACTAGCACAGGGTGAACAAGGATTTTCTTCAAACTCATTTGAATGCACAGAGTCAGAGCCAAGAAAACACTTTCTCAATTCATATTCCTGCACATCATCAACAAGAACATGCCAATCAACATCAAATTTATCAGTATTAGGATCAAATTCATTTGTGGATGCTAAGAAAGGACTCTCTTCAACCAACACATTTGAGTAAACATAATCAAAATCAAGAAAATACTCCCTGGTCTCATTCTCTTCTTCATATTGAAGAGACTCAACTTCTGAGATAACCTCTTGGTTGCTTCCTTGGCATTCCCCTGCTTCATCCAAATGTACCCCGTCATAAATTTCTTTAGGGAACACTTGGCTGATCTGCACATCTACTCGAACTTCTTTTCTTAAGATTCCATTTTGGAATTTAAGTCCTTGTCTTTGACCACAAGGTTCATTAGCAATCGCATCTTGAAGTGTGTTATTTGTTTCAACCCGTTCACTACTTAAATCAGCAGAGTCATCTTCTTGCGTTAACCCATCAAAGTGTGTTTCTTCCCCATTCACCATCATGAAGGAATCTATGAATGCATCGATGAATCCATTCTCCACTTCTATCAAGCCCTCACTAGGTAGAGGAGTTTCATCAGTTGTTGAATCCATCTCAATGCAAGGATCTAGGTCATCAAAAGATAGGGAAGAATTAAACCTCTTCACACAGTTACTCTCATCATTTTGGATGGACTGATTACCATTTTCATGTGTGCTAGTTGTTTCATCCTTTTCATTAGAGGGATACGTACTCCAAGGATCCTCCATAATTATTCCTTCACTAGTGATTAGTTGCTTGAAATACAACTCCATCCTTCCTAGGAAGACATGGCAATCCATCTGAGAGTGTTGATTAGTTCGATGTATCCTACATCCACTTGGCCCAACAAGTTCTGATAGTTTCAGATCTCCTAGCTCTTCTAATTTCTCCCTTATTCAATTTTGCATACGAGGGATATCAATCCAACATGAACCATGTTCCTTTGTCCATTCCTCATCACCCTGATTCTCATCTCGATTAGGAGAGTTGTTCAAATCATTGGAAGATATTGTTGATTTCTTGTGACAACAATCCCGTATTAATACCTCATCTCCTTCAAAGCTATCGTTAATACTAACATTTTCAACAAATCTAGACTCTATCTTAAGATTTCCATCGTGCTCTAAATTTACATCCATTTCATGTTTTTTACCAAACAAGTCATCAAAATTATATTCTGGCTCATCAAATGTTTCATCTACAACTTCATTTACAAGAGGAGTATTGAACTCTGTGATTTGATTTTGCAGGAATGAGTTCTCCTAGTGGTCTTGTGTGAGATTGACCTAATGTGGGGTGTTGGAAAATGTGGTGCTCAGAACCTTAGTAAGGTTATAGCTACTTGGTGAGAATGATTACACCTAGGTAGGGATGGTGGGTGAAGTGGCATAAGGTTGCAGATGATGGTAGTTTGCAAGCACAAGAGGATTCTAACCTTGAGTTTGGCTATCTGAATTTCTAGTGCCACCTCCAAATTATGCCAATAAGAGAGCTTTGTTCAATGCATCATGCAAAGATGTAGCCTCACCACAACATCTGACTTTGGTTGTAAATGAGGGGTTTAAACCTTAATAATAATGTTCTATCAGTATATGATCATCCACAACCAAATATAAAGATTGAACCCTTTGATACATAAACAAAAATCTGTGATTAAATTGATAAATTGATTCCAATGGTTTCCTTCTCATAGTTGCAAATTCATGTAATGGGTGTAGTGTATGTGCATGAGGATCAAACTGATCTAAAAATAAGATTTTAACTTTTATCCATGAATAAATAGATTTTGGTGGCAGATTATCATACCATTGCCTAACTATACCCTGAAACGTTTTGGTGAACAATTGACAGATGATATCCTCATGCTGAACCTAGAGAAAAGTAAATACACGCCTACAAATTTCAACATGTTCAGAAGTATTTTTCCCACTGTTAGGGAAAAATAAAGGAAGCCAATTATACAGATGACCAGGGATTTCGTGGGCAAGTCCCGGTGTATACAAAGGGCTACCCATCAAAGCTGGGTTTTCCAAGATCTAACCCACTCCAACTCACAATGATCCAAAAATTGGTCAAGGGCCCTCCTTCTAGCGCTAGATCTATTGGCGTGTCTGATGGCACAACAACGTGTAAACAAAATATTACTATTATGTTTCTCTTGAAAGAGAAAGACAACACATGGATATCTTAGCTCCCAAGGTCTTTGTAGTTGGTTCTCAACTGTGCTGATGTTGCTCAATGGTTAATGTAACAGTAATGTTCAAGGGGCCTACTGGTGTTGAGCTTTTGGATTGTTCTGAGATCAAAGATAAACTTAAACCTACTCTAACTAGGGTTTTTAAAGAAACATAAAAAAAGATAGATCAGAGCTTTGGAACAAAAAAGAATGTTAATTCATCCAACTTAACCAGACTTGTTACCTTTCAAGGAATTCCTAACTAAAACTTCAGAACAAAATTAACTTGTGATTAACACACAGTTTCATTCATTCAAAGTGCTAATTTAACCAGCAGATTGCAAGTCACCATTCAAATAAAACATAAAATCATATTTCATTCCTTGAAAGCTTCTCAAGTCAAATGATTAACCCAAGATAAACAACATTCTGAAACACAATATGAATTAGATTTTAATCTAGTTTCTTCTACTGTTAGTGAAACAGATAAGCAACATTTACAAATTTGGCACAATCACTAGTGTACAGAAAATCCATGACTCCAGATTGTTTCCATCTATACTAAGAGAACTTGAAAATACAGTACAGTCTATACTAGATCTAACTCCTATCTAAGAAGATGAAAGAAGCTCCCATTACAAAGAACTAGGATGCAACTCTATCTCCTCCCTCTCTATGTATTCTAAAAATTCTACTCCTACAACTTCTACCCTTTACAAAGAGGCAAGAATGCCATATACAGAGCATACCCAAAAAGAATGTTGGCCCCTGTTTTAGGGTTTACAAAAATATCTTCCTCCAGAAGGGTCGACATCCAAATATTTTGAATAAATTTGGTTTTGCATTAAATGCGAATCCCTGCTGTCCATGTCAGTGAAAGATTGCTGCCAGGAGAAACCTTTAGATCTTTTGCAACTACTGCATTTACTTCTGGCCTCCGTGTCCATCTTTGAACTTCCACACCAAGCTGCTTTGAATGCTCTAAAGTATTACCATTAATACTGATCTACCCTTTTGCCAGTAGACCCCAGCTATCCAAAGGCCAAAGGGAAAAGAAAAAGGGGGACCCATTTTGTTCCAGAATAAAATGGGGTGGTTATGCAAGGCATAACAAGCTTGAAGTGGAGAAAATGTAAGTTTTATTGGCGACCCTTGCAAGTAATGTATTTGATAACATACATAGCTATCTGCTTCCACGGCTTGAGCATAGACATTCTTTTCACACTTTTCTTGTCTATGGTCAATGGGGGATCGTTTGGCTCTACGAATTTAGCCCTAGCTGACCTGCCTCTCTTGAAATAGGGTAATTTTTTCCATAATTAGGTAACCCTATAACTTCTACAATTCTTTGCTCTATTTCTATGACCTCTAACCCTTTTATTGCGGCTTTTCCTTCCAAAAATTTCTAGTAAAATTCAAGGGCAACGCCTTCATCAAAACCATGTAGTTTCAAAAAGTTGTCTATGCATTCACAGTTTTGAAATTCAGCCAGGAATTGTGCATCTTATAGTAAAATATCATGCACCATGGGTTCGTTTCGAGCTAACTCACCTCCCATTGTTTGCAATAAAACAAATGCTCTACAACTCCTTTCAACTTTTCTGTAATTCCCCCTCTGAAAGTCAAGTGTGCTTCCCTATAGTATCTGTGTCAAATATATTTCCTTTCTTTTGTTTTGTCTTCTTGCTTGCAACTCAAGATTAAGACAAGGCAATAATAGCAAGAAAAGAAGTGATAGAGGGAAATTATGATAGGAAGAATTGGCAGCTATAGTTACTGTCATTTCACTCATGTAATCAACTCATTTTAAAATTATGACACAGCCTAATATGGTTTGACACATGATCAATAAAATATTTACATATTTTTTCGTTTCCCTCCCCCCAACCTAAATTTGGACATGTGTTCATCCACACATGTGAGATGGGAGTGGCGATTAACAAGCAATAATGGAATTTATGTGAATACCTATGCTAATGTACAACGAGTAAATGAATGTACTTAAAAAATGATTAAAGATAGCAATTAATGTGCACATACCTAAATGTTTGGAGATTTACTACAAATATCATGGATAAGTAATGCTCACCTTGCTAGAAAATGGATTGAGAAATGAATGAAGATGGGGTGGAATGGAATGAGGTGGAATGAAGTGATGGAAGAGAGATAAAGGTGGTATGGATGGGTGGATGGGTGGATGAAAGAGAAATGGAATTCCACATAAGTGAAAGTCTTTATTATGAAAAGTACGTACCTCAATTAGGTTGAAGGAGGTACACTAGGTCCATTGCCTTCAGCTACATGAAGCTTTAAGTGCTAGGTGAAATTCTATAGGAATTCTCCTTTAGAAGCTGGTTTATGATATAACCTAAGGTGATGACCATTGACAAGTAATTTGAACCTTACAGGGTCAATGGTGGTAAGCTGGACAACTCAATTGGGAAAGACCTCAGCAATCTCGTAGGGTCCTATCCATCTTGTTTGAATTTTTCCTGCATTGTCTTGGTATCTGGAATAATAGAGCAAGGCCCAATCTCTTGGTTTGAACTTCTTTTTTTTTGATAAATCTATCATGCCACTTGATTCTCTAGTTCTGCACTATTTCAGTATGTTGCAAGGCTGCTCTCCTTATTTCATTGAAAGTATTTAGTTGCATGATTCTTTCTCTCTATGCTTTAGAAATGTCATCCTTAAATCTACAATAGTTCACAGAGTTTTGTGTTCAAATTCGATTGGCATCATAGGATTTTTTCCATACAACAACTCAAATTGGGGTGAAGCCTATAGTTGTTTTCCATGTTGTCCTATATGCCCAAATAGCTTCGGGTAATCTATTTTCCCAATATTTCCTATTAATAGCTACCATTTTGGTCATAATAGCTTCAATTTCTCATTTTGTCACCTCAACTTGGCCATTAGTCTGGGGGTGATAAGGAGTAGACTTTCTATGCCTGATGTTATACTCATTCACTAGTGCTGCAACAAGAGTTTAATTTCCTTGTAGGCTACAAATGTGAATCCAGCCTTAGCAAGACATGCACTATGATCTATAGATGCTGGATATGTTGTCCCATCTCTAGTCCTCTAGCTAATGTCTTACCAAAAAATAGGAGGTGATCAAAGCCCAGTCAACCGGTACAAATTCATCCTCTCTGATGGAACCCACATGCAGATGGGAACTTTGCCTGCAAAATACAATGACCTTTTGTTTACAAGGGAATTGAAAATAGGTTTGATTGTGTGCTTGACAAACTATTTGTTTAGAAGGTTGCGGGAATCGAGGTTTGATATAGTTCTACCTTGCTTGTACTTCTAGTTTTCTGCTTCCTTATTTGTGGGGGCTGCCTTTTAAGGTATTTAATGTTTGTTTCATTCCATGGCAATTGTCATACTATCCCTAGATGTCAAAATGATAGATTGCTAGCTAATTGGAAAACCTAAATATGTTTTTAGAGATCAAGAAGAACAAATAGTTGGTTGTGACTCGCTCTCCCCATCCAACCGAGCCTCAACCTTTGGAATTAATACATCCCCAAGGCAACAAGATGATCTTGCAAAAATTATCCCTATTAAAGGGATAAATGTTTATCAAACCAAATGGACGATAAAAGGTCGTGTAACAACAAAGAGGGCTATGTACCATTATAGCAGGCAGGGGCGTGAGAGCCAGGTATTTGGCTTTGATATTATTGACAATGAGGGAACAAAAATATAGATTACATGCTTTAATGACATAGTAGAGTTGCATTATGATAGGGTTGATGTGGGTTGTACTTATTATGTGTCAAAGGGATCGGTAAGACAGGCAGACAAAAAATTTAATAAGTTAAATAGATAGATGGAAATCATTTTAGATCAAAACTCAATGTTAAAATGCTATGATCATGAGGCCTTTGTGCCAGTGAAAGTATTTAAGTTCACGCCATTAAATGAAATTTAAAATTGCACTAATAACAATTTGATTGATGTTATTGGGACTGTGGTGCATGTGGGAATGGTATCGACTATACAAAGAAAGGATTAGTCCCAAACAATTCACAAGACTATTAAACTTAATGAATTGTCATCCTTTTCAATTGATGTTAATATGTGGGGCTCAAATCGGAAAGTAAAGAGTCATGCGTTGGAGAGGTTGTACATCCCTGGTTCAACTCTCATCCTTGCTCTTAAAATGCACGTGTTGGGTACTCCAATGGATCTTCTCTGAACACAACCGGAGGGACTCTTCTATATATAAATCCTGACATACTAGAAGCACAACCATTGATCAAAAGAGGATATATTGATCCACCTACAATTGAGCCCCCTCAGACAATGCCTCGAAAGGTTGCTTTAGGAAATGGGAGAGTCACTATTGCATATATGTTGGACCACTGCCTTGGCTTGCTAGAGACATTGCAAGCTAATCTCAAGGCAACAGTAAAATATATAAAAAATGATGCATTTTGTTATGCTACATGCCCGTTGGAGGTGAATGGTAGGAAATGCAAGAAAAAGTGTGAACAATATGAGTAAAATACATGGATTTGCCCAAAATTCCAGAAAACAATAGTTGACTGTAACTTTCAATATTTATTGCAGCTAAAGATGCAAGACCACACAGGCGATCTTTGGGCAACTGCTTTTGATGAGGCTGCAACAAGCCTATTGCAAATGTCAGCAAAACAACTTTACATTTTGCAATATGAGTCTACCGCTAAAATGACTGCTGAGTTTGTTATCAATGCTATCACCTACATGCCATTTGTTTTTTCTGTTCTAATTAAAACTCAAACTTATAATTCAGAAACAAGACTAAAAATAACAATAGTGAAAGTTGCAAAGGTTAACTTTGAAGCTAAGTTCAAGCTCTTACTATCAGATTTGTCTGCTATTTCTCCTACCGTGCAATAGTCTTTAGAGATAGGTGTCGTACTACCTTGAACACCAAAACAACCATGGCTAATTGTGACTTTGCATATTTCTTATAGTTCATGTTGACTGGACATTTACTTTGTTCTATTCCCTTGCACTGCTTGTCACATCAAAAAGACCTTTCCTTTCTACTGCTATTGCTTTGTTGTTCATTTAACTGGTTATATATTAAGACAATGAAGTATAACTTATAATGTTTAAGAAAAAAAGATACACTTGTTTTCTTTTCTATTATTCATGTTCCTTATAATTTCGTTCCATCTTAATTGTATATTTTTGGTTTTATTTTATGCTATTTATTTATTTAGAGTTGTCCTTTTTAAGAGATGTATCACTATCTACTATGCATATAGATAAATATACATGCATGCAGTTGAAATTTCCCAATGCATACAACTTTCTAGTATAGATGTGTGTAAATTTTTTATTTAATTTTATGTTGCTTATTTATAGAGAGTTGTCTTTTTTAAGAGATGTGTCACTATCTCCACTTGCTCATATATCTACTTGTGGACATAGTTGTATGTATGTGTATATTTACATATGCATATAGATAAATATACATGCATGCAATTGAAATTCCCTAATGTATACAACTTTCTGGTACAGATGTGTGTAGATATATTTACATGTATTGGATAACTATGTGTATATGCATACATAATTCAATATTTACAAGTATCTATGAGTTGTTTTAAACAAAATGTTTTTTTCATCTTGTTTATAATGTTCTTAGTGCATAGAATATCTTGACAGAGTTCTGTGTAGATATATGTGTCTATGATGTATTTGTCTATGTAAGTATCTATGTCTGGGTATCCATCTAATGCTTACCAAGTGTTCTTGCTACTGCTTTGCGATCCCTAATGATAGTGCCATGATGGATGTGGATGTGATATGGTTCTTGGCTATAATGTTTGTTATGTATGTTGTGCAGCTCAATCCACAACCCAATGCTGAACAATGCATTATTGAAAATGCCATAAATTGCTCAATTAGTTTGGTGAGTTTTAAATGCAAAGTATTATTGCAGCCATTGGCAATACATGTACTACATACATTAGAGAATGCTCCCATGGTAAGCTGTGCAAAGTGACGCTTGTTTCCTTTGCACAAGCAAATCAAATAGTTCAAGTTATACAGGTTGCCTTGTTTTCTGTAAGGCAGTGTTGATTGTTGTTCTCTGTCTTAGGGTATATTTCTTCCTTTTTGGTAAGGTTCTATTGAGAGAGAGTATATATTTTATTCAAACCAATATTCCTTGATCATTCATGCATTGACTTTTGTAGCATGTCCCCTATGATATTTTTTAGCAATCCTTCTCTCTGAAAACAAGCAAGCAGTTTGCACGGGTTTGTCAATTGATGTGAATTTTTTTGTGCGCTCCTTTGTATGGCCTCCATTTTCTAGCTATGTTTGCAACAAAATAAAGTTCTTAACATAATCTAGTTTTTTTTTTGTCATCTGTTGCTTGCTACCCTGGGTTTTTTTTATCCATTGGTTTGCGAGTCACAATTTTTTTGTGATTTGTGCAATCAACAATGCGTATATATGTGCCTCTTCAGAAAGGATCAAATTTGTCTCACAGGTTAGGCATACAGAAAGATTGCAATGAATACCAAGCAAATGAATTTCTCACTTGAACTATGTTTACATACCAACAATTAGAGTGCAGCATAAATCAAAGGTGATCTTCTCCAACAAAACTGTTCATTATCATAATCATCAAAAGTTGCTCTTCTTTATGGTAAGTGAATTGCTTCTCCTTTCCTCTTCACCTCTATGCATATAGAATCTCCACCCTGTCTAAATTCACTTCATTATCAAATTTTATATGTGACATGTAATTGTGGTATTACATAATAAGCAGCCGAAACATTGCTCTCACCATTGATCACAGTGGTTCATAGTTTATTTTCTTGCTCGAGGGTTTGGTGAGAGAACACAATGCTCCATGAGCCAATATGGTAGGGTGGAAATCGAGCCTTGTTTTGTTTTGTGCATATTGCATTCTGCGACATGCACCAGGTATGGCTAAATTATAATTACTCCATTCATCGTATTGCAGGTAGAGAGAAAATTATGTGTTATAAAATATAGAACTTTGATATATTTTGATCTACATATTGTCTATCAATAAAGCATGATCATTGCACTAAAATTCACACTTTGTATGCACATAGGTTGTATATGGTCTGGCGTTTGCACTAAATTTTTTGCATAGGATTGTTGAGCTATGAGTTTTAGCTTTCCATTGTGATGGCTGTAATGGAATAAAATACTTAATGTTATGCAATTCATTCTATTTTTGCATAATCACCACACTAAACTTCACACTTTTTTGTTATTGTTGCAGACCATATTCCACCCATAATGCGGTATTTGATGAACTTATGTGTTACAAACAAGCTTCCAAAATAATGATAGTGACTACAAAATGAGTAACAATGGTCAAATAGACAATCAGATCCTAATGTACCCTATATTGATTGTAATAAGCAATATTCATTTCACCATTGATTAGAGTGGTGGGCAATGTATATTCTTGCTCAGGGGTTTGGTGAGAGTCCATGAGGCTCCATGACCCAAAATGGTAGGGTGGAGACTAGATCTTATTGTGTTGAGTTTTATTTTATACTTTTTATGTAGAGATTGCTATCTTTCTGGCATAGGATTCATAAAAAATTAATATTTTTAAGGTTATGGTTACAACATAGTAAAATAGTTGATCTTATACACTTTATGTTAGATTCCATTGGCCATTGTTGATAATTGTTCTCTTGCTTAAGCTATATCGTTCCATTTTTTAGAAGGTGCCATTGAAAAGGCTATATTGTTTCAATTTTTGATAAGATTGTGTTAAGTTGCTGTCAATTCCGTCTGGCTCTCTCTTTATGCTTTTTCTTCCCTGTGTTCTTTCTCCATAGCCTGCAAAAAATGAACACAAAATTATCACCACCCAACCTTTTGCAACCATTGACGCATGCAAAAAACACAAGATAACCTCCAACCACCTTCATAGAAATTCCATAGACGATAAACACACTTGCACCTTCACAAAAGCTTTCCCTCCTCACTCATGACTACCTTCAACAACAAGATAAATAGAGAGAATAACACCCAACAATACTTTATCGATAACTGCACAAAAATTCTAGTATACATGCTAAATAGATGCTCTTAGCTAGTTCTATAATATCTTCGTATTCACAGTAGCTCCAAAAAACATGCTTCTCCCTTGGGAGAGAGAGTTCAAGAAGTGGGATGTTGATATTCCAGTATACATCCTAAAAAGATGAATGAGCTTTGCAAATAAAGTTCAACCAACTGTGAAGATGAAGTGATTATAAGACTGGCTAAGAAAATGGGAACATTGATTTCACCATTCATCACAGTAGTGGCCACCCAATATTAGAGAGCAAGCCTCATTTTTTTCTCTTCCATTTTATATTTTCTATGTGTGCAACTGAATTGCTCACTTGAACTGCATTTTTTGTGATTATGTGTAGGCCCGCATTTCTATTGTTCTAGATACTACAACATACATAGCAAAAATTAGAGTGCACTATAAATTAAACAAGCTAATTATCTCCAACAATACTATTCATTGGCATGATCATGAAAAGTTGCTCTAGTTTATCATAAGTGAATTACAGGGGTCTAGTGATAGCCAATGACACTCCATGACCCACTATTGTAGGGTGGAGAACAAGGCTTGTTTTGTGTGTCCAGACTACAATCCATTCTGTGCACAAGGTCTAGCCTTGTAGTAAAATTTTTGCATACGACTGTGGCTCTGAGTTTTTAGATTTCTATCGTGATGGCTCTAATGGAATAGAATAGTTAATTTTATGCAATTCATTCTATTTTTGCATAATCAGCATACTAAACTTCACACTTTTGTGTTATTCTTCCAGACCATATTGCAGCCATAATACGGTATTTGATGAACTAATGTGTTACAAACAACCTTTCAGAATAATCATAGTGGCTGCAAAATCTGTAACAATGGTCAATTACACAATCAAATTCTATTGTATTCTATATTGATTGTAATAAGCAATATTCATTTCACCACTGATTTGAGTTTTAGCTTCCTGTCACAATTGGTGTAATGGAGTAAAATAGTTAATGTTATGTAGTTCATTCTATTTTTGCATAATCACCACACTAAAATTCACACTTTTTTGTTATTGTTGTAGAGCATAATCTAGCCATAATGTGGTTTTTGATGAACTAATGTGTTACAAACAACCTTTCTGAATAATGATAGTGACTGTAAAATCAACAACAATGGTCAAATAGACAATAGATCCTAATGTACTCTATATTGATTGTAATAAACAATATTCATTTCACCACTAATCAGAGTGGTGGGCAATCTATATTCTTGCTCGGGGGTTTGGTGAGAGTCCATGAGGCTCCATGACCCAATATGGTAGGGTGGAGAGCGGGCCTCATTGTGATGATTTTAATTATATATTTTTTATGTACAAATCACTATCTTTCTGACATGGGATTAAAAAAAAAATCATATATTTTAGCTTATGGTTATAATGGAGTAAAATAGTTGATATTATAGACTTTATAGTAGATTCCATTGGGCATTGTTGATTATTCTTCTCTTGCTTATACTCTACATCACACAAATAATTAAATTGTTTTAACCATAATTCATCTAGGTTACTTTGTTACTAGCTACAAAAAGATCCTTAATTTGTATCATAAAGAATTGATGTAGTGGCTAAATTATGGGGTGGCTTTATATAATTATGAATTCAACTAATAGGATGGAAAATTTATTATTTCCGAAATAAATACACATTAGTAATGTCATTAATTATTTAGACATTGAACCTTATCCATAAAAATATTATATTTTGATTAACTAATAAAACTTAATGATATTGGTATTATTTTTAAATTGTTTTTACCATAATGCATCTAGCATACTTTGTTACTAGCTACGAAAAGATCCTTAGTTTGTATCATAAATAATTGATGCAGTGGCTAAATTATGGGATGGCGTTATATAATCATGAATTCAACTAATTCTATGCCAACATTATTATTTCCCAGCTAAATATACATTAGTAATGTGATCAATTATTTAGACATTGAACCTTATCCATAATAATATTATATTTTGATTAACTAATAAAACTTAATGATATTGGTATTATTTAATGAAATATTTTCAAATTTAATAATAATATTATCATTTAATTAAGAACTTAGCTACATAATATTATTATTTACCCCACCAAAATACTTACCAATAATAATGATGTTATCACAAAATAACTAATTGAAATGTGTATATATATATATTTAGCAAAGTTACTTTTTTACCAACTATTACTTACACACTTTATGCTTTATATACATATCCTCCTTTTCACCCATTAGGGTTAACACCCTCCTTCACTCCCCACTATAATTTCAAATAAAATAATGATGATAAACTATAAGGTAAAAATGAGATACAATATTGTTGCCACTCAATGACTTTAATTATCGCCTATAATATATCTAGCCATCTATTTAAGAAAATTATATAACAATATAGGATTGTATTAATCACATGTGAGGTGGGGCCTTACAAACATGCATTGCATATTAATTTGTTAAATAGGTGGAGTTATGACATCTAATCATTAAAATGATATTCATTTTCTCTTGCGTACTATGCATGAAGCCCAATCTGATAAGCTTGTTGATAATTCCCAACATTTAATGGTTATCTCCAAAAAAGTGAATCTCATTTAATTGTTCTTGAAAGTGCTCTATTCTTTCAATTTTCTGTAAGTTGTATTGTTTGTTGGATTCCCTAATATGTAACTATGTTGTCTGCATCTGCTACGACATATACCCAATGCTGCATATGCCTTTCATAGCTACTGTGCCCACTCATGCCATTGACATTCTAATCTTCTTTCCCTCTCACTGTCTACACATCGCTTGCCTTTCATGTGGATCTCTGCCTATCGACTCATTATTGCATGTTACTACATGAAACTGCTAGTATATTTATATTTAAATATGTATTTTTTTTAGGATACTGGACAACAATTCTTTTGATAGAGGATTGCCCAATTTATCTAATTTGAAAATGTTAGAGATACTGTAAGTACATAAAAAGTAATTAGTTATAAATATTTTAAATATATTACGTCTATCTTCTTAAATTTACAAATACTAAGTTTGATAAATGTGTAGGCATCTCCAAAACAATGATTTAAATGGTACACTTCCAGACTAGTTATCTCAACTCAAATATTTGTACATCTATCGCATATTTGTTAGTGTCTAATTAGCCGATAGGCTATTTTGTTTGAAGTTTCCACTAGGATTTTCGTCAACCCAGCCACGAATTGGGTTTGCCAGCGCTAGGGGGTTTCCGTTTGGCGGGGAGGGAACCATTTTTTTTGGGAAACATTGGCGTTCATAATTACGTGGGTTGGTGGCAGTGGAGAATGGTGTCGTCGTAACAGGGAAGGTGAATGGTAAGTGTTTGTTGGCATGAGTGCCAATGCATCTTCCTGTCCGTGTACGGGGGTAGAGGCCAAAGTAAATGCAATATTGAATGTTTTCGTGTGGGAAAGCATACTTTGATTAAGTTGTATTGTCGAAAGAGCCATTGTGGTGTGGGTTTGATACCAAAGTATTGTTAAAATCATCAACCTCGGCTTCATTTTTTACTAGGTTGGAGGGTTGTAAAACTGTTGTGGGGTAGAATTTGTAAGTCGTTTTCGATGGGTATTTTGCATAAACATTGTTCATGTCTATCGTTGTCTGTTTATTGTTGCTTTTGATATGAGGTTGGAGGGTTTTAAAACTGATGCACTGTGAAATGTGTGAGAAAGTATATTGATTAAGTTGCATTGTCGAAAGAGCCATTGTGGTGTTGGTTTGATAGCACATTATTTATTGTTCATGTCTTTTGTGTTGTGCTTATTGTTCTCGTTCTATTGCAGTGAAATATTTTTTCTCTCACCCAATAAATAAGGCTATTTTGTTTGAAGTTTCCACAAGGATTTTTGTTAGCCCATCCGCGAATTGGATTTACCGATGCCAGGGGTCTGTTGGTGGGCAGAGAGGGCACCATTTTTTTTTTGGTGTCGTGGGCGTTAGTAATTACACGGGTTGGTGGTGGTCGAGAATGGTGTCATGGTTATGGGGAAGGTGAATGGTAAGTGTTTGTTTCTGTGAGCGCCAATGCATCTTCTTGTTGGTGCATGGAGGTGCAGGCCAAAGGAAATGCTATATTGAATGTTGCGGTGTGGGAAAGCACACTTTCATTAAGTTGAATTGTCGAGAGAGCCATTGTGGTGTGGGTTACACACTAGAATATTGTTAAAATTGTCACCTTTGGCTCCATTTTTTAGCAAGTTGGAGGGTTGTAAAACTGTTGTGTCATGGAACCTATAAGTCATTTTCGATGGGTATTTTGCAGAAATGAGTAATTTATTATTCATGTGTTTTGTTCTTTGTTTATTGTTTCTTTTGATAGCAGCATGGAGGGTTTTAACACTAATGTGGTGTGAAATGTGCGAGAAAGTATATTGATTAAGTTGCATTATCAGAAGAGCCATTGTGGTGTTGGTTTGATAGTAGATTATTTATTCTTCATGTTTTTCGTTGTGTTCTTATTGTTCCTTTTGATACCAGGTTGGAGGGTTTTAACACTGATGCGGTGCGAAGTGTGCAATAAAGTATATTGATAAAGTTTCATTATGGAAATATCCATTATGGTGTTGGTTTTGTATCATACGACTGTAAAAATCATTGCCTTTTGCTCTGTTTTATAGCATTTTGGAGGGTTTTAAGGCTGTTGTGCGTCATAATCTATAAGTGGTTTTACATGGTAATTTTGTGTGGAAGATTAAATTGTTGTTCATGTGTTTCGGTCTTTGCTTATTATTCATTATTATTTGTTTGTATCTTTGCTGTTATACCCATTTTGGAGACTTCAAAGAGATAATCATTCTCTATGCATGGTTTTATTGTAGTTAAATCTTTTCCCTCTGACCCAAAAAATTAGGTGAGGGTTAGTAGTTTGTATCTTCACGGTTATACCCACTTTTGGAGACTTCAAAGACATTATTGATATGTATGGATGGATTCATTGGAGTTAAATCTTCTTATCTTGACAAAAAAATACGGTTAGGATTAGTAATTTTCCCTGGGTTTCATTTTTTGATTGTGCTTATCGTGCTCCCATGCTTTTGATTGTGGATATTGGGCAGTGAAATTAACTCTTGTGTTTGCATATATACATTTGCGCATTCATTAAGCTCTGATGCTTTCCATTTGAATATAGAGGGGGTCTTCTTTGTAGTCTGCTAACAAATAGTTGTAATTGTATAAGAGGAGTTGCATTATCTAGCATTCAGTTATATAGAGAAACAGGGAAATTGTAACAAAACTAGTAGTAAAAGATACATAAACGTGTTTATCCATATATACATATATAAAAAAATGTATAAACATTTATTAGCCCATATGCTATTTTGTTTGAAGTTTCTATTGGGATGTTTGTTAGGTTAGTCATGAATTGAATATATATACACTGGGCATCTTTGGTGTTATACACATTTTGTACAATTAGTTGCTTGGTATCTTTTTGATTGATCTAAGTTCAAATTATTGCAAAGAGGATCATGTACATTTTGAACATCAACGTTATTTATTCTTGTATTTGCATACAAATAGAGTAATTTTATAGGGGCTGCACTATCTAACATTTAGTATTATAGAGAAATAGGGAAACTATAACACAACTATTAGTAAACTATACATTCAATATTGCATTTAATTTGTATGATTGCATTATAGGCAGATATACATATGCATATATGGAAATAAATTGTTCAGTTGTGTTTAAAATTGTAATGTGTGTAAACATATCATATAATCGTGCAATTGATTTGAAATATTCAAAAGTTATAATGATAGGAAAATTAATATGGTGGACACGTTCTTTTCAGTTTGTGAAAAAATAGAGTCATTCTATAACAACAACTGCATTATCTGGCATTGAGTATTATAGAGAAATAGGGGAATTGTAACATAACTATTAGTAAAATATACATACATGTTTTTATGCATATAGACATATATATATAGATGTATAAACAGTTATATATATATGGGTGAAGCTACTATAGTGGTTTACAATTCAAGTGAGGAAGCAAAACTCACAAAAAATGACCCCAAGGCAAAAAAATGTGATTTTGGGGGTTTGTACGAACCTATTGGTTCGACTAAACCCATTTAAATTTGGCCTCCAAAAAAAAGCATTGGAAAGGGGTTTGAGCAAACCCCTTTGAAGAGGCTTGGTTGAACCAGGGTTTGAGTGAACCCCCCTAATCCCTCATCCACCCCCTAGACACAAAGAAAACCTAAATTTTGGCACTTTGGAGCTTAGGTTGAGGATGAAAATGGAGGAATATTCACAAACCATGGAATTGGAATCAAGTAGTCCTCAAAATAAGCTATCCAACGAATATAATTTTAATATGTTTTTGTTTTATTATGTATTTGTTCTTTTAGTTTTATTAAACATAGGTTTTTCATCAAGAATGAAGGTCTTTATTCTACACGTGGAAAAATAACAGATTATCAAAAAAAAATTGAAAAATATGAGTGCACTAGATATTAAAGTCCTTGATCCAACAAAAAAAAAATTGAATTTCGATATATACAAAAAAAGTTATGCTTTATATGGTCGTGCTATGTCTGAATTGTAATTGGTTTGACTTTGAAAGTTGATTAAAGAAAAAATATTCAATAAAAAAATATCTAACCAAGTGGAAGCACAAGATATCAGAGTTACAAATCTAAATTCAAAATAATTATAATTTTATCCTTCATGGAAAAAAAGCTATCGTTATATGGTGTCGCCACTTTTTTAAAATGTTGTTTTATGAAAAAACCAATTTTCATGGGAGATGGAAAAAGAAGTGCAATCTAATTCCAAAATTTTGAAAAACATATTTTTAGAATCTACAGACAAAATGTGATGAGACTCTAGTTTGCATCATCTTCAAATTCCTCATGGTTTATTCGCTATAGGTGCCCGAATGTGAAAATTTAGTTAAAAATAATAATTTCAATATCCAGTTTGGCCAAATATTGTAAACCACTATTGTGGGATCACCCATATATATATATATATATATGGATGTATACATGTATATATATATACACTTTTGTATGTATATATTAATATATACTTTCTATATGTTTCTGTCTTTGAGGTTAAACGTAAACAAACTTGTTTATGGCTTAGATGATGGAAATCTCGTCAGAAACTTCAAACAAATAATAAACACTCTGCATATTTATATATTTGTATATCTATATATTTGCAATTTTTGCATCCATACAAGACCATAATGACAGACATCCATGGAAAATGACTTACAGATTTCAGAGAAAAAGAGTTTTAACATAAACAATAAATAAACCATTTATACAAAACACCCAAGAAAAATGGCCTACAAATTGTGCAACACCACAGTTCTAAAACCAATGGTTGTTTTGAAAATGCAACTTAATCAAAGTATACTTTCGCAGCTGCCGACATTTAATATTGCATTTGTTTGCTCTGTCCCCCATTGTATAACAATGCTAGAATTTGTAAATGCATGCACACACAAACAATTACCATACACCTCCCTCCCATATACTACACAAAAAAATCATGCCACATTTTGTGGGATTAAATATTGTAGCCAAATTGAGACATTGCAAAACAGTTATTTCATGACAAATCCTATTGAGGACCCGTTTGATGGAAATCTCGTTGGAAACTTCAAACAGATAACAAACCCTCTACATATCAATATATATAGAATTACTCCTACATTAATCTACAATTGGGAAATAAAATTACCAATCGTGTCCATATTTTTAAATGGAACAACCTAAATTTACCTACAATTACACCCACGGTGACAGGAATAATGCCAAAGTTGCATAGAGATAGCTACAACCGATAAAACAAGAATGAAAAAAAGCACAACAACAACATACCTTAACCTTTGCATGGGTTAAGTCTTTCCATCTAGTATACATATACATGTATATATATCTATACATGCATATATATATATATAGATGTGTGTGTATATATATATGTTCACATGTATGTATATATATGTATACTGTATGTCGTTTCACATGTGGAGGTTGCATAGATGGTTGATTTATTGTCTATGTCTTCTTGTCAAATGTTTGTATCTTTAATGTTATACCCATTGTGGAGATTTGAAATATATTGTTGTTTTGTATGGATGGAGGTATTCATGTTAAATGTCCTTTCTTCCCTAAAAAAATGTGCTTAGGGTTAGTATATATATATATTTTGCCGGCTGGCGGGTAGGGCACTATTTATTTTGTGTGGTGACATGGGCGTTGGTAATTATGTGGGTTGGTGGTGGTCGAGAATGGTGTGCTAGATATGGGGAACTTGAATGACATGCATATGTTGCCGCGAGGCCCAATGTTCCCTGTTGTTGCATTGTCTATGTCTTCTTGTCAAATGTTTGTATCTTTGGCGTTATACCCATTGTGGAGATTTGAAAGATATTGTTGTTCTATATGGATGGACAAATTGTAGTTAAATGTCCTTTCTTCCTAACGAAAAATATGCTTAGGGTTAGTAATTAGTTCGCCGTTGGCTTATGGTTTTGGTTATTAGTGTCTATTCACCAATGAGGAACATTTAGGCAGATCCTTTGTTTAACAGGTAAGCTCTATGGTCTTAGTAAAAGCCCTCGACAAGTGCTCTCTATTTGTCTAAAAACATGAATTGTAAAAGAGGTATTAGACAAAAAATCCTATTCATGGTTGGCTTGATGAAAGCCCTGTTGGAAACTTCAAACAAATAGCCTCTACAAAATGTTGTGATACCAATGCCATAATGGTTGTTTCAAGCATGCAACTTAATCATAGTATACTTTTTGACACTATAACATTATATATATATATATTTATATGTGTGTGTGTGTGTATGTATATATGTGTATATGTATATATATATAGATATGTAGAGTGCTTGTTATTTGTTTGAAGTTTCCAATAGGATTTGTTTATGTTTAACCTCAGAGACAAAAACATACAACAAGAAGATATTAAGTATTATCCAGAAATAGGGAAATTGTAACACACCTCTTAGTAAAACATGCATACATGTATTTATGCATATATACATATTTATACACCTGTATATTAGTAGTTTGGTATCAAACCTACACCACAATGGCTCTTTCAACAATACAACTTAATCAACGTATGCTTTCCCACACGAAAAAATTCAATAAATTACATTTACTTCAGCCTCTGCCCCCGTACATGGACATGAGATGCATTGGCGCTCACGCCAACAAACACTTACCATTCACCTTCCCCATTACGACGACACCATTCTCCACCACCACCAACCCACGTAATTATGAATGCCCATTTTAGAATTTCTCTATTTCTCTATAATATTTAGTGTGAGGTGATGCAACTCGAATTTTCAATCAAGTTTGTTGGGTTATACTCAAATTGGATTTTCTAGCTCTGCTTATTGTTCCTTTTGATAGCAGGTTCAAGAGTCTTAACAATGGTGTAAGATATTAACAATAAATTAATTATTTATGCAAAAAACCCATGAATAAAAGAGTGTAACCCCGCAAGCTTCATTGACAATGAAAACCACACCATGTGTACGGCAGCAAAGATGCACAAAGTATATATATGTGTCTACATATGTATATATATGTATGTATGTATGCATGCATATATACATATATATGTATGTATGTATGTATGCATATATATATATATATGTATGTATGTATATATGTATATATATACATATACATATACATAGACACAGTTAATTGAGACTCCTACTTGCATTAATGTTATTCTAATACCTCTTTTAGAATTTCTCTATTTCTCTATAATATTTAGTGTGGGGTGATGCAACTCGAATTTTCAATCAAGCTTGTCAGGTTATACTCTTTTGTAAATGGGTGTTTTTCCATTGTTCTTTTTCTTTGTAAGGGAAGAAAATGTATTGGTTAAGTTGCATTGTCGAAAGAGCCATTGTGGTGTTCCCTGTGTATGGCATATGTATATACATGTGTAAATATGTATATATATACATGTATGTATGTATGTATATATATACATGTATCTATGCATATATATTATATATATATACATGTGTATGCATATGTATGTATGCATAAATTTATGAGCATGGAGGAATTTTAATATTGCATCTACTTCACCTACCGACACCATGCAACGGAAGCACCCATTGGTCCTCACAACAAAAAACACTTTCCATTCCACTTCCCCATATCGACGACACCATTCTCCATCAACACCAACCCATGTAATTACTAAGGTCTGCATCGCCACAAAAAAAAAAAACTAGTAGATTAAGTTTGTGGCATCTTCTGCCACAACACAAGCCGGTGACATAGAGAAATCAAGAAATTGTAAAAGAGGTATTAGAATAGCACTCAACAACAAAAAATTAGCAACCCTATCTATATTTGTTTTGACGAAAGAAAGAATATTTCACTACAGTCTCTCCACTCCCAAAGACTAATAATCTCTTCCAAGTGTCAAAAATGGGTATAACACAAAAGGTAGAAACATAAAACAAGAGGAAATTAACAATACATTTATCATCTATGCAAAGCACCCATTCAAAAATCAGTATTACCCCACAAGCTTGATTGAAAATTCAAGCTACATTGCCACAAATAAAAAAGGAAGGCTAAAGAGTGAAATGTGAGCTTGAAAGTAGTCAATAATTTGTGCAATTAGATAAACAAAGTTGTCTACGGACAATCATCTACTATGAAACCAACACCATAATTACTGTTTGCACATTGCAACTTAATCAGGGTGTACTTTCCCAGACTACTACATTTAATATCGCATTTACTTCGTCTGCCTCCACCATACACCATCCAAAGCATGTAATTACCAACGCCCATGTATAAACCCAAAGATGCACAACCATGACTATAAACATAAAAGAAGGGCACCAAACAATTACTAGCCCCAACTAGATTTTTTTGATGATAGAAACAATGTTTGACTAGAATTTCCCCAAAGTGGCATTAAATAGAGCTCCTAAACCCAATTCATGGCAATAATCTATGCACAGAAAGCAGCACACCATACACTTTATTCAAAATTCACCCTACGTCAGCTGGCCCTAAATATAATAGAAAAATAGAGAAATTGTAAAAGAGGTTTTAGAATAACACTCAATAGCCAAAAATTACTAACCCTAACCCTAATTTTTTGACAAATCAAAGGGGATTTACTATTTCTCCACGGTCTTATTCGTAGTTGGCCTGACAAAAATCCTGTTGGGAGCTTCTAACAAATAAATTGAATAGATACAAAGAGATCCTACAAAGAATATGGCTTTACACTCATGAAACTAACTTTGTATATATATATATATATGTGTCTATACATGTGTCTATATGTATATATGTAATATGTATATATATATACATGTATATGTCAACATCTATATATGTATGTATATGCATATATGCATTCAATATCGCACTTACTTTTTCTGTCGACATTTACTTTGTTCGCCTCCATCGTACAACAATGACATAATGCATTAGCCATCAGTCGAGAAAAGCACTTCCCATTCACCTTCTGCCTCTCGAGCATACCACCTCCACCACCGCCAACCCATGTATTTGCAAAAGTCCACGTCAAACACTTACCATTCACCTCCCCCAAAATGACAACAACATTCTCCATCACCACCAACCCACGTAATTACAAACACCCACACTGCCACAAAAAAAAATGGTTCCCTCCCCACTAGCTAACGACCCCCCCAAGCACTGCCAAACCCTTTCCGCGGCTAGGCTAGAGAGAATCTCGACGGATACTTCAAACAAGTATACATGTATATATATATATATATTTGCTTACATATATATATATATATATATATATATATATATGTTTCACATGGGTATTTTGCATAAATGATTTATTTATTGTTCATACTTCAGATTCTTTGCTTATTCTTTCCAAATGGTCATATGGTGATGAGTGCAATGCCAATGCTAGACAAAGATAACTAGAAATGATAAACAAAAGGGAAAAAAGTATGTTTGTATGTATCTGCATATGTATATTTATATATATATATATATATGTATATTTATATCTATATGTATATTTATATCTATATGTACATGTATGTATATGTATATATATATGGATGTGTATGTGTATGTGTATGTCTATGCATGTATATGTATATGTATATATATATGTATGTGTATATCTATATGTAAAATGTTGATGTATACAATCATCTATTCACCATTCTACTATTTTTCGCTTTCCTTTGTATTGCTTTCAGAAATATATACTCTCTGCACTAACATGCATCCTCTCAGTGCACAATGGCGGTGGACGAAATAAATACAATATTGAATGTTGGCATGTGGGAGAGTGTAGTTTGATGGAGTTCTATTGTCAGAAGAACCATTGTGTTGTTGGTTTCATAATAGGCTACTGTTAAATTCGTTGCATTTTGCTCCATTCTAAACCAGCTTAGAGGGTTCTCAAACTATTGGGCTGCAGAATCAGTAAATCGTTTTGCATGGGTAGTTTACATAAATGATTAATTTATTGTTTATCTCTTTCGTTCTCTCCCATATTGATTAAATTGCATTGTTGCAAGACTAGTTTTCAACACATAATATAGCTAAACAAAAACTCTGTACTATGCACTACATTTTTCATTATTTGCTTCAGTTAGGTTGCTTGTCTTCTATCAAATAGTTGAAGGTTTTCCATTGACCTTACCTTCTTTTCTTACTCAGGCGGGTTGCATTTTCCCTTTGTCTAGACATTTCAAAAAATAGAAATAAGCAGGTATGAATATCCATATGTAAACATGTATATATTTATCTATATATACAAGAATATATCTTAATGATAACATATTCCATCCAAACAAATTAAGCATGTTAAAGATTACAAAATTTTAAAGATTAAAAAACAATCCTTGTTAGAAGAACAATAAACTACTTTGTTAGAGGTAGCTTCACATAAATAAGTGGAAAACAACATCATGAAATGCTATTGATAGTTAAACAGATGAGGGCACAACAATATCATGAAACATGTTAATAGAAGACAACTACTGCCCTCTTTTATTTTATATGTCTATTATTTTGTTTAGATTCCTGCAAAAATATAATTATATGCATTCAAGAAAATTAGTGTATTCTAGACTCTCTATTTCAAATTCTTCCATGCTCCTATGGCTTAGTTCAATGCATCTCATCCTTCTTGGACATAATCAACACTGTATGTAGGTATGATACTTTCTCATTGTCAATAGACAACTTTTTTTATCTAATTGCAAAAATTATTCAATATTTTCAAGCTCAAATTGTATATATTAATTATACATGTATACTCACGTTTTATCCTTCCCTTTTAATTTCCCTTGGTTGTGCACTAACATACCTTTATTTTCTATTTTCAGGAAGTATGTTTAACCATGAAAAGGGATTTCAAAACCAAGTTACGCTTTTGGTTTCAAGTTTTCACACCAAAGAGAACACAACAATATCAGATATTATATATGGAAACAATAGAGTTTGCCCAAGATTCCTGTTGTATGATATATAATGAAACTCTACAACATCTCTCATGGACGTTTCATACTTCTCTTGCTCAAGGGTTTGGCTAGAGCCCATGCAGCTCCATGATGCCAATATGGTAGGGTGGACAACGAGCACAACTTTTGTGGTTTCCCATTTCACGTCATCCATTTCTTCTTACATACACATATGTATATGGACAAATCCTTTTATACATTCACTATTATGTTTTCATACTTTCTCATTCTCAATAGATAGCCTTTGGTTAACTAATTGGACAAATTATTCACTATTTTTAGGCTCACATTGTATATATTAATTTTACCCCTATACTTTCTCTTTATCCTTCCTTTTTCATTTCCCTTGGTTGTCCACTAACATAGCTTTCTGTTATGTTTGCAGTAACTAGGTTTAAGCATGGAAACAGATGTGAAAACCAAGTTAAGACAATATTATCAAATATTATATATGAAAACAATAGAGTTCTCCAAGATAATTGTTGTACGATGTATGATGAAACACCACAACATCTCTCGTGGATGTTTCATACTTCTCTTGCTTGGGGGTTTGGCTAGAGCCCATGTGGCTCCATGATGCCAATATGGCAGGGTGGAAAACAAGCACGACTCTTCTAGTTTCCCATTTCACATCATTCATTTCTTTGTTGCATAAATATATGTATTTGCAAAAACTCTTCTATAGATTTACTATTATGTTTTCCATATTGCCTCAAAAAAAGTCGTGCCTTCTAATTCAATTAAAATAATAATGTATGTTGAATTTCCACAGTATCTCCCGTGCAGGTTTCATTCTTCTCTTGCTTGGGGCTCTCCATATAGATTATGTGCCCTCATTATGCCATTCTCGTAGGAAGAAAAACAAGCGTGTGTTTTGTAGTTCTACATTTAACGCCATACAGGGTATGTGCAGGATCATCATGGAAAAAACAGGCCCTTAAGTGGCAAAAAATTCAGAAAAATCAGAGTTAGGCAACTTAACATAAAAATTTGAATAAGTTATCTATATTATTTCAAAAATATGTAAGAATAGAATC